>JAJTWQ010000012.1:4927500-5527500 GCA_029007595.1 Solanum commersonii
AAATCTAACGCCTTTACTTGAGAAAACGAATCAAAATGATAGATTCGGATTTTGACCTCTTTATGAGTAACTAAAGACAATAATTAGTATGTAGAAACTAATCACCTTCTAAAGAATACCAAAAAGAAACCAAAGATATCACACGAAGAAATTACTTTATACCTTAAACTATGAAACTAGTAAAGGTTTAAAGATAAATTCTCAAAGAACAAGTCACAAAGGTTCAAAGAACTCTCTCAAATATTATTAATATCAATCTAAATTATCTTTAATGAATAAAAAGGACCCCTATATATAGGAGAAGGGGTGAAAAACGTCCAAGACCCTAAAAGACAATTACAAGGACTCCTACTCTAGAAAGGAAATAAAGTAATCTAACTAAAAACAAATTTAGTACTTCTAGGAAAGCTATGGTACTTAGGAGACCATAAATAGAATAAGAAAAATATTAATAACCTATAAATAAATAAAGAAATAAGGTAAATCCCAACTAGGAAAAGAATCTTGACAATCTTGGAAAGTTTGACTAGTCTTCTCTCAAAACTTGGGCAGAAAGCAACTTTTGTTGTGGCTGATTCTTGGACTCTTCTTGACCTTATTTGCACGAAATTGGGCCTTAAAATTACTCATCTTGGGCTTGAATTTGGGCCACCAAATAATTGTAGCATTTGGACAATTCCTCTTCCTTGGGCTTGAGCTCTTCTTCCCCAATAAGACACCTTTGGATCAGCGATTGAAGCCCATTGAACTTATCATTGAACTCCTTGGTTTGAGATCTTGTTATGGGCCTCCTTGGAGTTTCTAAAGCTTCATCCTTGTCCTTTAATGGAGTTGCGCTTCCTTGGATACTATCAAATGCCCTAAGAGAGACAATCTTAGAGGAGGCCCATGGGTCCCGATACTCCATCCATTCGGGAGCCACCAAAATGTATCGTGACTTACGTGAGATTTATTGGTGGAACAGAATGAAAAAAGACATAGCAAAATTTGTGGCTAGGTGCTCAAATTACCAACAAGTCCAAGCCGAGCACCAAGGACCGGGAGGTCTAACTCAAGATATTGATATCCCCACTTTGAAGTGGGAATAGGTCAATATGGACTTTGTGGTAGGTTTGCCTCGAACCCGAAGGCAACATGACTCAATTTGGGTCATTGTGGATAGATTAACTAAATCAGCCCATTTTCTTCCCGTCAAGGTTTCTTATTCGGCGGAAGATTATGCGAAGTTGTACATTAAGGAGATTGTGAAGTTGCATGGGGCCCTATTGTCGATTATTTTGGATAGAGGTACCCAATTTACTTTCCATTTTTGGAGGTCTTTCCAAAGTGGGCTTGGTACTCAAGTGAAGCTTAGTACCGCATTTCACCCTCAAACGGATGGTTAAGCGGAACGCACCATCCAAACCCTAGAGGACATGTTGAGAGCGTGTGTCATTTACTCCAAAAGTAATTGGGATGACCACCTACCTTTGATAGAATTTTCCTACAACAATAGCTACCACACGAGTATTGCTATGGCACCCTTTGAAGCACTTTATGGCAGAAGGTGTCGATCTCCAGTTGGGTGGTTTTAGGTGAATTGCTCTTCTTGGTCCCGAGGTAGTCTATGAGGCCATGAAGAAAGTTCAACTTATAAGGGAGAGGTTGAAAACGGCTCATAGTCGGCAAAAGTCTTTTGCCGATGATAGAAAAAGAGATCTTGAGTTTGAAGTAGGTGATTGGGTCTACTTGAAGATCTCACCCATGAAAGGGGTGATGAGGTTTGGTAAGAAGGGGAAACTTAGTCCCTAGTATGTTGGGCCTTATGAGATATTGAAGCGTGTCAGAAAGGTCACTTATGAGTTGATATTGCCCATTGAATTGGCCCCGATTCACCCGGTGTTCCATATTTCTATGTTAAAGAAGTGTATAGGTGACCCGGTGTCCATCCTCCCTCTAGAAGGTTTAGGGGTGGATGAGAACCTTTCTTATGAAGATGTTCCGGTTGAAATCTTAGATCGTCACATTCTTAAGTTGAGGAATAAAGAGGTTGCCTCCGTAAAAGTCCTATGGAGAAACAACTTAGTTGAGGGTGCAACATGGGAGGCCGAGGTCGACATGAAGTCCCGGTACCCTCATCTTTTTCTTCCTACTCCTAGCCATAGTTGAGGTTAGTAGTCTCTCTTAATTTTGTATAAATTGAAAATCATGTGTGTTGATCATTGTGACATGATTTCCTTGTATCTGCATATTTTTGTGAAAATTCATGCTTAAGTTGTAATTTGAGTTTTCATGAGTTTTGTTTCTCATGGTTGAAAATTGCACCCATAGACGTTGTGTAATGTAGACTTCGTGAGAGTTGTAATTAGCATGCTTGATATTGTCTTGTTAAAGAAATGTCCTGTTGATTGCTTAATATATATGTTGATACTCATTAAATATGGAGAAGGTAGTTCCTCCTATACTTAAGTGAAGTAAAGAGTTTTGAGCATACTGAAGTTGTGGATTAAATTCCTATATGATATGATGATATGATGATGTTGATGTGACTGGTTGTTGTGCTGTTAGTTTGAGTCATTGTCTCCCTAGAAAGTAGTCCAAGTGACATTCGGGGACGAATGTTCGTAAGGGGGGATATTGTAACACCCCAGAAATTTCGTAGGTTGAAATAGAGCCTAAACGTAGTGTCAATGAGGTATAAAATGAATTCCCCTAAGTTAGTAGACCATCTAGGTGTGCTATGGTGGTCTATGAGTTAAGGCCTAAGGGAGGAGTGCCAAGCAAAAGGGGCAAGCCAAGGCCTAAGGTCAAGGCTGCCCCAAAACTTGGAGCTACTAGCTCAAACTCCATGGCCATCACCACGGCTTGTGGTCATGACCACGGACCTTGGAAGGCTTCGTGGAGTTTCCTTGGTCAAGGGAGAGGGACCTCCAAGTGTCCTATACACTGCCTCACCCTTCACGAGTGGGACCACCAGTTGTGGTCCACTTCACGGCTCGTGAAGGTGGGTGTGGAGCTCCCTTGGTTTTTTAGGGAGTTGGGGGTTGTTATCGTATCTATTGCCCAAGGTACCACGGCGGACTATGGTTAACTTGACGAGGGAGAAGGGGGCTCGTCAACATCACTTGTCACCAAGGCTTGAAGGTCTTGCCTCCACAAGGCCAAGTCATGACCAAGGCCATCACCACGGACTGTGGTCATGACCACGGATCGTGGGAGGCTCCGTGGTCTTGCCTTGGCCAAGTGTTGGCTTCTGAACAAAAGGGGAGGCACTGCCTCCAACACCACGGGCAGCACCACGACCCATGGTGAACTTTCACTGTCCGTGAATGTTGGCCATGGTCCCTGACGGGGACCATTTAAATGAGGAGTTTTGGGACTTTTCCTTTTAAGTCCTATTTAAATAGGGGTGTTTTGGGTATTTTAGAGGTTCATTATGCATTAGTTTGTAAGTCTAAATTCATTAGTTTTGGGTCATTATACTCACACCCAATACAAATCAAAACTCTCCCACTTCTCTCTAAACTCTCTCTAAAAACCTTAGAAGAAGAAGACGAATACATTGGAGCTAGGGTTTCAAGGTTCCTTCTCAAATTGCTTATAGTTTCTCGATTGATTCTCAAGGAATCAACTAAGGTATGGTTGCTTATCACTCTTGGGATTCCTTTCCCCAAGAGGCCCCTTCAAGATAATTTTCAAAATCTCCAATTACTAGGTTTTCAATCCAAAAATGTGGGTCTTCTTTCTAAAGTGAAATTTATGTGATACACTGACTTTGATTGATGTTATATGAATAATTATGGATGAATTTATGTTGTATTGGAGTTTCTTGAAGAATTCCCCATGAGATCCATGTTTCTCCTTTTTTTCCTAATTCTAACCCTAGTTTGTATGGGATATTAATTGAAGGCTACGAATTGAATGTGATGTTATGTAATTCGTGTTTGTATGATGATTCTACCCTAGGTTATGTGTAAATTCTATGAAATTAGGGTTGAGTCGTTGAATAAAGCCTTGAAGGCTATGAAGGGAATGTGTCAATTGCTTATATTGATGTTGATTATGTATTACTTCATGAATTACTTGGTATTATGTATTGGTTATGAACTGATTGGTAATTGAAGTACGAATGTCCCATGAAGGGCAAGAAGGTATGAAGGTTAGTCCTTCTTTGAACTCAAGTATGAAAGGTGAATTACTTATATTGTAATGATGCTATACCTAATGTGTTCTTGTGGTGTTGATGACCTAGTTTCCTCATCCTTAACCCTCTACACTTGAATTAGCTATGAAGTATGTATGTATGTTATGGTATGATTGTTATATGATTGAAAGGATTAACTCATAATTATAATGTAATATAAAGTGAAAGGTTTACTCACTTGCTAAATGTTTCTAAGGTGAAAGGATTGTTACTCACTTATGAACACATATGAGCTATTATGGTAAAATATTTACATAAGAGTCTAGTAAAGGCTAATGTGAACTTATGTGATGACTAAAGGTGATTACAAAAGGGAATTAGATGCTTAGCACCGAAAGGGCATGTAAATGAGATGGGGGTTTCACGTTTAGTAAGTTTGGCTCCCCACATGGGTTTCCTCACATTTAGCAAGTCCGGATTACCCACGGTATGTGTTGTCTCATGAGATGGAAACCCCCACATTTAGTAAGTTAAGGTTTCTAGAAGCAATCTCCTTGACCCTTAACTATGTGCCCACATAGGACTCTAGCTTAATGGATCCACCCAGATAGCTATGTACAAATGGTTACACCTTAGGAAAGTGTTAACCCTCTCTTTTTGGTATGGGAGGAGAACACCGGATTCCATGTAGCTCTCATGGTCTATGTCGGTTATGGCAATATCTCCCTAATATAAAAGTAAATGAAGGTATGAAAGGTGTGAACAATTAGTAGGACTTTCTTAAGGGCTTCTACATAGTGTAAGGGAGGGTATGGGACTTCTCTTGCACATTGTACTTGTGGGATCCTAAGAGATGGTTGTAGTAGTGTTCTCTTATGATTATGATGATTATAACTTATGTATGTTGAAGCTGTCTTGTTCATAAATATGAAGCACGCCACATTTATGAATAGGAGGCTATTGGATGTTTAGGAAATCTCACTTCTTTATTCTGTGCCATAGAGTTTAACTCTATTCGGCCTTTCTCATAATCTGTGCCGTATGGTTTTTAGGGTATGTCAATACAAGGGAAAATGCTAGGAGGAATGTGGATCAAGAGATTCCTTTCCAAGCTCCTTCCCAAACATTAATTGACCCTATAGGGGAGAATGTGACTAATGTGGATTTTAGGTTTGCTATCCAAATATTGGCTTACGTGATGGATCAAATCAATAGGGAAGTGATTGCTCTGGTGAACCCTAATGTGAATTTCGCATCTTTAAGAGTGAGGGATTTTATAAGGATGAACTCTCTAGAAATTTATGGCTCCAAAGTGGAAGTGGATCCTAAGGAATTTATAGATGAGGTTTATAAAGTACAGCCATTATGGGGGTAACTTTGGTAGAGAAAATGGGGTTAGCCTCTTACCAATTGAAAGGTGTTGCTCAAGTATGGTATGATCAATGGAAAGATGGGAAGCCGGTAGGAGAGGGTCCAATAGAGTGGGAAGTGTTCAAGTTGGCGTTTCTTGATAGGTTCTTTCCCCTAGAGTTGAGGAAAGCTAAAATGCAAGAGTTCATTAACCTTAGATAAGGTAGCATGAGTATTAGGGAGTATGCCTTGCAGTTTACTCAACTATCAAAGTATGCTCCAAATATAGTGGTGTATTCGAGGGCTAAGATGAATAAGTTCATGATGGGAGTGTCTGACTTAGTAGCAAGAAAATGTTGTACGACAATGCTTGTTGGTGATATGGATATCTCATGTCTTATAGTGTATGCCCAAAAACTTGAGGAATCAAAACTTAAGGAAGAAAAATCTAGAGGGAAAAAGAGGTCTAGAGTGAATGACAATAAGTCCTTTCATGATGGGTCAGATGGACATGGTCCCTCTAAGAGTTGACAAAAATTTTCCAAACACGGTGCTCTAATACTTCTAAGTATAAGGAAGAGAGAGTGTCTAACCCTAAACCACAAGGAATTTGTAATGAGTCCCTATGGCCTACTTGTTCTAGATGTGGAAAGAGACATAAGGGTGGGTGTATGACCGGTAGAGAGGTTGCTTTAGTTGTGGTGTAAGTGGCCACAAAATGAGATATTGTCCAAAGGCAAAGGCTATGAGAAAAGAGGGTAAGCAAGTTGCTCCTAATGGTTTGGATGGGGATGATTTAAAGAAGAATAGGTTCTATGCTCTTCAAGATAAAGATAAGCAAGAGTGACGTCCGAATGTTGCTATCGGTATGTATTTTATGCTTTATTAGATTCTAGATTTCTCGTATTTTGTGACTTGATATGCTGGACATTGATGTTGTCTTTAGTATGAATAAGCTTCATTTTTATTTTATCGTATTGATGGTAGAACTCTACTTGACCATTTTATGTTTTGGGTAAGTTGGAAGATTTGATGAATAGGGTGTTTAGAAAATACCTTGAGATGTTCAATTAGTAGGCTCCTAGAAAGAGTAGTAGTGTAATTCACCTTGGTTTAGAATCCTCTTGTATGAAGAATGTGAAAGTTTAGTAATAACTTCTTCCTACCTTAGAATTTAATGTAATGGTGCTTAGAAAGTTCAACTGGGAATACTCCTAAGGGGGGAGATGGTGTGCCTAGATAGCAAGGTCATTGTGTGTTATGTGTGCTGATTAGTCCACGATTTGGACTCATTCAGAGCTTTATTTTAATAGATTTAGCGTCCTCAAATTTCCATTTCAAAGAAATTGAAAGTGGGTGTTGAAGATTCTTAATCTTAGACCTTGTAAAGACGATATCAATCCTACCAAGTAGATGAAGACACAACTTTACCTTTTTACTATGTCTAGCTAAAACACCAATTCTTGGAGTGTGATTATGTGATTATGGGTTGATTTAACTGCTGGGTATTGTTAATTGATAGTTTATTTGCTGTTTAAAATTGATTTCATTCATTAATTGTGGTTGAATTTAATGGATTGTAGTTGCAAATACAATCTTATCTTCGTGTTTTTGGCATTCTCGAGAAAGACATTTTAAAACCAAAATCACTGAATCGATGGTCTGTGTGTATTGGGTTTTCTTGGGTTCAACTCGAGAGAGTGAATCCTAAACCCTTTTCCACACTTTCAGCTTGAGAGAGTGAATGGACTAAAGTGAAGGTTGTGCTTCATTGCCGCTTATGGGTGTTCGACAAAAACTAATTTGATTCGGGGTAAATTATTCGAGAGAAAGTTTATCCCTATGAAAGTCTAGCTTATTCACTGGTTTGCAGCTGTTTAATATTAATTAGGAATTACCCAGTTGTTTACCTTCGCCCATAATCCAATCACATCCCAAGAATCCCGTCCCATATTTGTATTTTCGTGTTATTTGCTGTTTTAGTTGATAATTGAATACAAAACCCCTTTGATATTTGACACTTGTGTCACTACCAAACTTTAATTATGTTTTTCTTCGTAAACATTTTTAGCTATGATTGACTTGAACATATTTATGCTTCTCTATTGATTCTTGAGTATGAACCACTCCCTTGGGACTCGACCCCAACTCACTAGTATTGGATGAAGTATCTTTGATTGCATTATCTTATCAAAATAGCGCCGCAGGCGAGGAGTGGTGTTACTTGATAGTTTTTAGTTAAGTCAAGTTTTGTTCTTGTTAGTTATAGTGATACGTACTTAATTTTTAGCTTTGTTTAGTTTGTTTGTATGCTAAAAAGAGGAAGTATGGGTGTGAATGGTGACAATGGTTACCAAATAGAGCACCTCGTTTTGAGACTGTTGAATCTTAGGGATAACCACGTAATGTTCAAGCAATTGGGGGGTTAGACTATCCATGAGATGTGGTCGAGACTCAAAGCAATATCACAACAATGCCCAACTCATGGAATATCGAATAAATTGCTACTGGAATTCTTCTATAGAGGTCTTGATCCCAAAAATAGAAGCGTTGCTGATAAACTTTTTGTAGGTTGTTTGATACAACAATCCTATGAAGTAGTAGCTCAATTCCTTCATGGTGTGATTGAAGCGAACAAGGAAATAGAGAAACCCCAAGAACAGACCCCATTGTTGATGAAGGTGGAAGTGTTGTCCAAGAAAGTTATGGAGTTAGAGGAAAGGTCCAAAGAGGAGGACAAGTACCACCCTCATCATGAGTGTCAAAAGATGAAATAGCATGAGAGTGAATAAAATAAAGAGGCTCTCTCACTTATGCTACACAAAATTGAAGAACGAGATAGAGTGTTGATTGAGATGAAAGAGAATATCCTAATGCTTAATCAGATGAAAACCTCCCATTCCATAATTATTCAGCTGCAAGACTCCCAAATAAACCAAGTAATGTCGTGTCTTTACTCACAGTCTAATGAGGGTTTGCCTAGTGACTCTACGGCCAACCCCAAGAATGAGGTTTGAATGTGGACTTGTGTCGTGCCACAACGTTAACTAAAAAGCACTGCTTGGGAGGCAATCCAAGTTTCATTTTATTTGTTTTAAGTTTGAAATAATGGTGTGTTGATTGTGTAGATTAAAGTGTGGAGAGTGTTTGAAAAGTACAGGTTGGCGAGCATAAACTCCAGTTGGCGAGTCACCAAAGAGGTCAGCAACCCCGACTTAGACCGCCGTTAGACTCAGGACAACTTCAACATAGAGTCTGTAAAACTCGACGAGCCTAGGAAATTATTGGCGAATCACTGACCAGGTCAGCGATCACGATCTAGTCCACCGTTTGCACCCCCAGATTAACTCAAAGTCTTGTAAAACTCAGCGAGGTAAGTGACCACTCGGCGTGTCACCAAGTTGTTCGGTGAGCACAACTAATGTCACCGAATGGGCGAGAACTGGATGGTTTTTAAATGGCCAAAGGTTTATACATTCAAATTCTTCACTTTTCCTCACTTTTAATCCTCCCAAACTCACACCTATTTAATATTCTCAATATTTTTGCATTCTATGAGTATTTAGTATTTTTGTTGTTGATTTGTACTCGGGATTGGGATTACATTGCCTCCTAGCATTTCAATATCAATTTAATCAGCATAAAAGGTTGATTTTCCGAACCCCATGTTTATTTTTAGAATTTGTACTCATTTGCAAATGATATTATCTTGTTGAAATGTGTTGGGCCTCTCTGATAGGATTAGTATGTTTGATTGTCTATTTTAATTCGATAATCTTGCCCGTAATGTTTTGAATAATTAAAATCCCATAATTTTGTGCTTTAAATCGAAGTAAATTTTGTGGGGTTGTACTTGCATGTTGTTTAGTTTAGTTGAGTGAAGTCTGAGTAGCCCGTATTTGTGCCAAATGACGTAATTTTCCCGATGAAAGAATGGGTGACGTTATTCTTAAGGGAAAAAGTCGTCAATTGGCCAAATTTGGCAAAACCAGGAGAAGTCTGAGTATCCTGGGGTAATGGGGGCTATGGGTCTATCTTTAATTTGAGTTATGCATGCTTTGATTTTGTTTTCGGGGATTGCGGGGTCAAATTCGAGAAGTTGGGTTGAAAGTAGGCACATTGGGTCATTTGGCGAGCTGGGTCGATCTCCCAGAACCACTCGGCGATTCACTGAAGTTCCCCATCTAAGCTTTAATTTCATGTTTAATGTGTTGTTGGGCTTTGTAACATTCGGCGAGAAGCCTGAGGTCACCGAAGGCACTCGGTGACTCATCGAAAGACTTCTTGATCGCTTTTTGTTTGCACCCCTGAGCCCTTTTTAGCACTGTAACTTTCGGTGGGCTAGTCCTTGCTCATTGAAAGCTATCGGCAATTCGCCGAAAGGCCCTTCCCATCACCAACCTGCTAAAACTTTAGAGCCAATCCTTTCGATGAACCCGATCTGGCTCACCAAAGTGATTTGGCGACTTGCCAACTGGATCGGCGAGTCTGTCTGCAACTGTTTTTTGTGAATTTGATTGAGTTGTTTGTAAATTTTTCCTGATATTTTGCAGACATAGCCAGACCTTAAGTTGCACAAAGAAACATGCCACCCCAAAAGAATGCAAAAGGGATTGTATTCAACGAGGATGCAGCTGTATCCCGAGGGAAGGCCACAAAACTTCCCTTAACTGGTTGGAAAGGCAATGGCAAAGAGAAGTCACCTGCGTCACCGGAGGTCAATTTCGATAATGATGGCATCTATGCCACCCATCTCACTACTTCTAAAAGTGAGGGTGAACACTAGGACCACCAATTTGTAGCTTCTGAGGATGATGAGCTTATAGCAGCACAGAGGGCAGAGCTACGATCTAAAAAGATGAATGATCCATCTAGGATTAGAAACCCTCAGCCTACCATTCCTCCTCCTCCAGTTCCAGCACAGGCTGTAGTCCTAGCCCCTCTGGTACAGGGTCCTCCTCCCAAGTTGAAGAACAAATTAAACACTGAGGGGCTGAGGACGATTATTTAAGAGAAGCGCCTATCCACTGATGAGGTGATTGATAGGTACCCCGAGATTATGAGATGTCTAAAGTCTCACAAATTCCAAATCATCACAAAGTCCCATGGCCCGTATATTCCAAGCTAGGTTAGGGAATTCTACAGTGCATACAGTGCCCTGATTCCACAAAGAAAGAAGTAAGTAGCTGCATTCAAACCAGTTGACTATGTGGTAGTCCGGGGCGAGAAAGTGCTATGTGACAGCACTACAATAAATGCGGTCTTGGAGTGAACGAGCAACATTGTAGACCCTCACTAGTACAAGATGAACGCTAAGTCATTTGAGGGAATAAAAAGTCGATTGGCTCCTCTTATCTATGATGGCACTCCAAGGTGGTTAGAGACAGAGGTCCTGATAGTAAAGAGGGACCTACATATATCTACGAGGTACTGATTTGGCTTTATCAGCAGTACTGTGATGCCATCCCAGAATGAGTCCATCCTTCGCCACTCTGAGGTAGCTTGTCTTGGCACGATCATTGCCCAGTAGCGAATAAATTTGGGTATGATTATTGTTCAAGAGATGGCCATGAGGGCCAAAAAGTGCCACACCTCCCTCCCCTTTCCAGTGCTAATCCCCGAGCTATGCAGATGGGCTCGAGTTCCTAGAGATGCCAAGAAGGATGTGGAAGTGATTCCCGCATCTTCTACTAGCATTTGAAGGATCAAGGCGGAATACTTAAAGGATTAGGTGGATGTCACGCCTCAGATATGATTAAGACGGACAGGCACCCGATGCCTAAATGGTCGGGAGAACCAACTTACAACCTGCACTTACCATACATTTAACTATGATAACTATGAAGCTATGACAAGCTTATATGCACTATAGTGATAAAAGATCGACATAGACAGACCCAAAACTTATGTACCACACTTGGCCGTTGAGGCCACAATTGTTAAGAGACAAGATACACCCAAACTTTATACATTAGTCTACAAAGCCTCTACAAGATAGACAGCCTTAGTTTAGGTCGGGACAGGCCCCGCCTTACCCTTAACTACTATACGGTAACAAAATAGATGCCAAAGACTCGGTTAAGCCCCGAATCAACTTGGAGCTCACCAATAGCGGCTGAGTGTCTTGCGCTCCTACTGGGGATGTCTACTAGCTGGAGTACCTGTGGCTGCAGCATGAAATGCAGCGTCCCCCGAGAGGGACGTCAGTACGAAGAATGTACTGAATATGTAAGGCAATAACATATGTAAACAAGAGCTCAATTGAAATCAAGTATCAATATGTAAATACATAAATCAGATTAAAAGACCACCCTTGCTGCTGATGTTGTGGGATCATGTACATTATATTCTTTTCCATAATCTTCTTTACATTGCAATCTCTGTAAAGCATGCGATACAATAACCAACTGATCAGTGGTAAAAGAGGATGACCCATGCTAGGCATTTTAACCCCTGGGATGCTGTCCTCAAATATAAATTTTGGGATCGACCCATGCTAGGCTTTCGCCCCTAGGCTGCCACCCTTATACATATACCGCTTCATAGTTTCTTTAATCTTTGAGATTGTTACTTTGGTGGTCATAATTATATTTGAGCGTCAGAACTATGGATCAATAGTAGGAAACATATGAATATGCACTTAAGGCAGTAACAATAACACAAGACGGAAATGTAACACTAATGAATTACATAAGAGCTCAAATGACACAATGGACCTCATTTGATTGATAGGAGGAATCACAAAGCTACTGCTGCAATTACCCTTTCTCATACCAATACTTGGAAAAGTAAAGATGCACATATATTGAAGCAATTCGACAGACTAAGGAGAGGGGAAATATTGTTAGCTGTGGTTGGGATTGTACGCTGCCACTATTTGTCTTTTACTTGAAAGAGTATTTAGGAAGCTCACTTGTTGGTAGTGACACAAGCAGAGTTCATGCCAAAGAATATAGAATCGAATAGCCTTACATACCTTGCTGTACAACTCGGATAGTACAACGAATTAACCTCCTTCCTTTTCGATTATTAATCTACAATGAAATAAGTAACACAACTAATATTAGTAGCTAACCAACAGATTGAGCTACTTGAACTTGGCAAACAGTAATCAGGTAGCAAACCCATACTTATCAACCGATGGGATGCATTCCACCCCTTCTCCTTTAATAACGTCATATACAATACGACTTTCTAATAAGGTCCCCTGAAACTCCTTGGGCATTTGTAACATATGCAAAACATACTACAAAGGGGTTGCAGGCAGCAAGCTCATGCAACGCCCAATTAGATGGTACGTTACTACACCCTTACCGTTTTATCCTTTAACAAGTTCTCATGACTTCTACACATGCCTCCTTATGTATATGAACTCATGGTTTCTGACCACTGTCCCTTGAGCATCCAACTAACATTACATTTAAAATGCTCAAATGAGCTAACAATTGAGTTAAAGGGGACTCCCCTCCATGGCTGTCCCAACATGCACAATCAACCTGAACATTCTCCCATCTCACACCATGTAAAAGGAACAATTCTCAGCTCATTAACACATACCAAATCCCTTAACCAATTCAAGCACAAAAGAAGGATGAAAATTTCAGTAACTCACCTTGATGGACAGCAACCTCACTTGCTAACTTCAATGTTTAGGTTGTCTTTTCCAAATTATCTTGAGAATAATGAAGGATTACTAAATCAGCAGACCATATTCTTACAAATCCAAACTTTTAAAAACAAAATTAACATATGGCAGTAGCCTTACCTTAGTTTCTGAAAATTTATCCTCTAAACTTGTACTTCAAGAATTGAAACTCTCCTTCAAACTTTTACTTGAAAAGGGAGATAATACTCAAGAACCTAGGGTGTCTTAGGGCTGCTGATTGAAGCCAAGAGAGACCTTAGAGAAACTTAGGAAATCTGAAATTTTTGCAAGTGAAAAATGGAGCAAAAGATTTGATCTTTATCCCTTTAAAAAGGAGGTGTAATGGACGAATTTCTTGACTAATTTTGGCCATATATTATCAAGTAGGTGACCCACCTACTTAGCCTTTTAACTTGGGCTTTTGGAAACTTCAACACTTGTTGGGCCCTATTCCGAATTTTCCCTCTATTCATGTCAATTTGGGCCCAATTACCACTTTACCACCTCTAGTTTAAATACTTCCATCGGAGCTAACTTGCAGTACACATGCTAAAACGTGCAAGGTGTTACATAACCTTGCGAGCTAGTTTAAACCAACACTAATCATATAAAGAGCACGGTCCCTCACCTATATTATAAGGCTATGTCAAGTATCACATGAATAGAACTAGCATACGCATAATACAGGTTGTTACAGTGGAAATGATGAAGGCAACACTGGTAGACTCTTCCCCAGTTGTGGATGCAGTTTTTGCAAAGGATTCTTTACCTACTCCGGCCCACGAGCCTTCAGATACTTCTTATGTTGTATCTTATGATGACCCTAGTTCTTTTATTGCTACATTGCCTCCTAGACCTGCTCCTGGTGTCTCCTAGACTCCGATCACTCAGGCTTCATTACTCCGGATAGGGAAGCTTGCTCATTTTGTTGATTGTCGGCTGCCAGAATCGATGCCTCCATTTCGAGCATGATTCAAGCTACCCTGACTGATGCTATGACACCATTGAGGGCTGCCATTGATGTCCTTGCAGCAAGGATAGCGGTGTACGAGCGTAGTCAAGGGGCCACCGAGGAGGTGACAACCTTAAAGGATGCCATAGCTGTGTTGCAGAGCGATGTTGATTAGCTAAAGTCCACCGACATGTCCATGATCTTCGGGATGGTGGATATCCCACATGAGCCATATATGACTCTGGCTACCACCGGAGATGAGGTTAGAGTTGAAAAGATAGTTAATCACAAATTTGAGGCAGAGACTAATGAGGACTTGCTTGAGGTGGCTGAGGAAGCTTCATATGAGGCCGTGACTGAGACTGAAGAGGCCATGGTAGATGCTGCTTTGCAGGCTTCCTTAGAAGATACTCCATTGGCTGCTTCTAGTGCAGCTACTGTTCTTTCTGAGGTGAGTCTGGGCACTGATGCCTAATTCTAGACTGTTGCATCGGGCATTGATGCCCAGACAAATGGAGCAACTGTGTAGACAAGATCCCCTCTTTACCTCTGTCTCTGTATTATTTTATTTTGACTTACATATATTTTTTTTTGCATTTGAGGACAAGCGATTTTATTTGTGGTGGCGTGAGGCCCACCTTTTGTGAATATTGATGTTTTGTTTATATATTTGGGTTTTGAACTGAAATTGTTTTAAGCCGAAACTGTGTTTTTATCTTTGCTTTTGTGGATGGTTGAGCTTGTGGCTACTTGGTTTTAATTGTAAATGATTTTTGACCCTTCCAAAAAAAAAAAACCACCTCTTGTTTGTTCTGAATGTGGTTATTCTTTTACTAATTTGAGTATCGATTTTGATCAATATCGATGACTTTAATAGTGCTCATAATTGAACAAAAGTGAATGTGTGGCTACATTGAGGCAAAATGAAGTTGCATAGTCAATATGTGAACTCTTTCCATCTCGTTGTGACTAGCCAAGAATCAAATTGAGTCTCTTGTGATGAATATTACACACTAGTGAAAGTGTGGAGTCTTATTTGACGTTGCTATCAATGCCATGTGTGATTAGCTTACTATGAACCATATGTGATGACACCTAGAATTTTGTCCGTTTGTCTGGTTGAGTGATTGATGTGAACTCTTGAGATGATCTTAGGTAACTTCAAAGAGTGTGAAACAATTTGACATTATGCCTCTTTTTATGGCCTACATTGTGAGTGTGTGAACCTCTTTTGAACACCCTTTGTGCCTTAACCTTTTCTTCGAAGAAGCTTTATGAAAACATAACATTTCTTGATCCATTACCCATAATCCTCATGATTTGTGGTCTGTTTGAATAGCCAACTTAGGCCAAAAGCCTAAGTTAGTGGTGTGGTAAAAAGAAAAGGTGAATCAACAAAATGCAAAGAAGACCCTTTTGCCCATGTTTTGAAAAAAATCGAACCACCTCCATACAAAAAAAAAAGAGAGAAAAAGAAGAAAAGAATGAAAAAGAAAAAGTTGTGGAATAAAGTATGAAAATGCAAAAAGAAATGGGGTTTCCAGTTGTACATGGAAGATGAATACGGGGTGACTTCTGAGTTTGGATGAGAACGATGAAGAAAAGGAAAGAAAGTGTTGTTCACAGCACATTTCATTAGGATAGAAGTCACTAAGCCTAAATGACCATACATTTACACTCAGCCCTGTTACAAGTCTTGAAAAGACCTTTTTAGCTTGAGTGAGCTTGCAAGTGTTCCTTGGAAAATACGGGCAAACCTATAAGTGAAATCATACACTGTGTTAATCTTTGTGAGTATTAGCGTTGGATTTGATTCTGGAGCTTTATATTATGAACCATTGTGTGTGAATATGGAATCATTCTTTGTGTGAGGTCATTT
The DNA here is from genome assembly GCA_029007595.1 of Solanum commersonii. Classification (NCBI taxonomy): domain Eukaryota; kingdom Viridiplantae; phylum Streptophyta; class Magnoliopsida; order Solanales; family Solanaceae; genus Solanum; species Solanum commersonii. The sequence goes on from JAJTWQ010000012.1 coordinate 4,943,450, forward strand.
GAGTACCTTTGTTGAGCTTGAACTTGCTTTTGAAGCAAGTATTGTGACCTTGAGATTCTTTGATATTGGTGAGTCACAACTTGACTCTTTGAGTGCACAATTGTTCCTTCCATGAGTAAATTCAATCTTTTTGTGTGCATTTATGATTGAATCTTGTGTAGCACTATTTGAGACATCTTTTTTAATTTCTGAACTTGAGATTTACTTGAGGACAAGCAAAAGTTTAAGTTGGGGGTGTTGATGAGCCCACGATTTGGACTCATTTAGGGCTTTATTTTAATAGATTTAGTGTCCTCAAATGCATATTTTGTGCCAATAACTAATGTAAATCCTTGAATTTCAGGTATCTGGATTAAGGACCAAAGCATGGACACTATTGAGCAAAAAGGAACAAGGCAACTGAAAGAATGAAGAAAAGAAAGCCTGAGGATCTCCTAATCTAGAGTAGGCGAGTCGCCGAATGAGCAGTGTCTCGCCTAATGTTCCAGAGTGCAAAGCCCTGGAGGAGAAAATCTAGTTAGCGAAAAGAAGGTGCTGTCGGTGAGTCGCCGAATGGTTCCTTGATGCAATGCCATATCACCAAAAGTACAAAACCTCAAGGATGTTGAAGGTTAAAACAAAACGGCGATGAAAATGACCAAAGGGTGGATCGCCGAGTGGATTGACAATCCCGACTAACTGCGCCAAATGGTCCTTCGCAGCACACTTTTTTTAAAATTATAAATACTTGTTAAAATTTTCTTTGCTTAGTAACTGATCTTTTGTTGAATCATATTATTATTCAGTTTTTGAAGTTTAGAGCTTAGAACTAAATAAAGAAACAATATTTCCTTAGCTTTGAAGATTTTCATTTTTAAGAAATTGGAAGTGGGTGTTGAATATTCTTTATCTTAGACCTTTGTAAAGACTATATCAATCATATCCAGTTGATAGAAACACACACAACTTGGTAATGATTTTTACCTTTTTACTATGTCTAGCTAAAACATCAATTCTTAGGGTGTGATTATATGTTGATTTAACTGCTGGGTATTGTTAATTGATAGTTTATTTGCTGCTTAAAAGTGATTTCATTCAATAATTGTGGTTGAATTTAATGGGTTGTAGTTGCAAATACAATCTTAACTTCATGTTTTTGGCTTGCTTGAGAGAGAGGTTTTGAAACCAAATTCACTGAATCGATGGTCTGTAGGTATTAGGTTGTCATGGGTTCAGCTCGAGGGAGTGAATACTAAACCCTTTTCACCATATTCAGCTTGAGAGAGTGAATGGCTTAGAGCGAAGGTTGTGCTTCATTTCCGCTTATTGATGTTCGAGAGAAATCAATTTGATTCGGGGTAAATTGTTCGAGACAGTTTATCCCCACTAAAGTCTAGCTTATTCATTAATTTGAAGTTGTTTACTATTAATTACAATTACTCGATTGTTTACCCTGGCCCATAATCCAATCACATCCCAAGAGTCCCGTCTCCATATTCATATTTTTGTGTTATTGGCAGTTTTAGTTGATAATTGAATACAAAACCTCCTTTGATATTTGACACTTATGTCACTACCAAATGTGAATTATGTTTTTCTTCGTAAACATTTTTAGCTATGATTGACTTGAACATATTTATGCTTTTCTATTGATTCTTGATTACGAACCGCTCCCTTGGAATTCGACTCCAACTTACTAGTTGGGTTATATTACTATTGAACGATCGATGATGCTAAGTATTGGAGGAAGTATCATTGATAGGGTTATATTATCATGTGGCCATGAATTCTTTATATGCATATTCATGAAATGACTAATGTGAATTGTTGTCCTCATGTTGTAGTGAATTGAGTAGAGTTGCTTATAGAACTTCATGAGATGAATAGATGAACATGTCCTAGTTCAGAGTGGAGAATTCCTCCTTGATTGTATGATTGAGAATAGATTCCATATACGCTCCATGAAATTTTGTTGAGCATGTTTTTAGCTTGGAGACGGTAGTTCCTCCTTGGACATGATTAGTTATGAGATTTCATGCATAATGAGTTGTTAGATGTAATTTTTACCTTTCATATGATGCATTGAGAATGTTAAGCTTGGAGTTGATATTTTGCTCCTTGGTTGTGTGCATTTAGATGTATTGCATGCATGTTGGGCTACTAGTCTAGAGTGGTGTCCTTTAGGAGGTGTCTAAATCATCATTCGAGGATGAATGTCCCCAAGGGGAGATAATGTAACACCTCGTAGTTTAGTAGGCCAACTAGGGCTAAGTGGGAGGGAAACAAGAGCCAAGGCAAGGGGCAAGGGTCAAGGGCCAATGCCAAGGGGCAAGCGCCAAGCCAAGGGGCATGGGCCAAGCCAAGGGCCAAGGCTGCCCAAAGCTTGGGATTCAATGCCTTATCTCCACGACCACCACATTGTCCAGTGGTGAGGTCCACGACTCATGGTGTGGTCTGTGAAGGCCAAGGCAGTAGCTCTGTTGAAGCTGCCTCAAAAGTGGCTCACCTTTACGAGCCACTTCACAGCTAGTGGTGAAGACCACGACTCTTGAGAAGGCTCGTAAAGGTTCTTTCAACTTGTGGCATGGCCACATGTCCATGACCACGATGAGGACCACATCCAATAGTGAGGACTACGACTTATGTTCCCTCTCGTGAAGTCTAGCACCTGGTTGCCAACTAAGGGTCATTCTAGGTAATTCCTAAAAGGTGGTTATTAAGTGAGGTCATTTTGTATGGTCTTAGTACACCTATATAAATTATTTTAACCCTTTAACCACCACAATTAAGTAATTATTTCTAAAACCCCAAAAGATCCCAAAGTTCTTCCTCTAAAAAATTTTCTCAAGAAAGAAGAAGAAGATAATAAAACTAGGTCAAATTCCTCCAATCTTCCAAGCTTTGTGAGGGATTTGTATCCAAGATATGATAGCTTATTCATCCATGGATTCTTCCATGCATGGAGCCCCCTAGAATTCCCCCAATTCAAGTTAGGGTTTCTTCAATGTTGTGGGCTATGTTGTATGTTAACCCAATTGAGTGGGTATTGATTGTTTATGATAGATTTTGAAGTGAATCATGTTATTTTGATGAATTTACATGTTTTCTCTACCTAACCCTAGTCTAATTGATCAAATTGAATTTACATGTTTTCTATGTATAGTAGATTGCTTGAGATTAGGGCATGTAGATATGAATTGAATGACGTTAAGTATATATGTTGAATTATGGTGAGTAAATGTTGGCTTTAAGACTATATGATGAATTATGACTACAATTGCTTTAGAGTAAAGTATGTATGAGAAATTATGAGTAGACTTGTCTTAAGAACTAGACATGTATTATGTATATGAGATGTAACTCCTTGAGGGCAAATAATGAATGATGACTTATGATATTAGGGCTTTTAGAGTAAAGCTAATATGCATGTTGAATTGAATATGGTATTATTGTGGAAGGACTAACCACATGACCTAGATTATGAAAGTATGAGATTATGCATATTCTTATAGAACTTATGTAAATGATTTATGAAAACTTTTAGCGTGAAGTGTCTATGGTTAAGATAGGTAGATATGTTTGTTGAAAGGCTATTCTCCTGAACACATAATGAACAACATGATGTGAAAGGTTTTCTTACATAGAATAATTCTAGGTTTAAAGGTTTGCTCACCTAAAATGAATCAAGCATGTTAGACTTGAATAGCTTGAAGTTGTGACTTAAGAGCCTCTTATGAATAGCTTGACTTGGTAATACAAGACCATTTCAAGGTAGCTTGAGTATAAGAGCTCATGGTAGCCTTGGATTGAGAAATCATATTCTTCCTAAGGGTAGCTTGCATTAGTATCATAAAATACTTGCATGGTAGCATGACTTGGTTAGGTCAAATCAATTCATGGTAACTAGGATGGAGCAATAGTATCCTTCCTTGAATAGCTTGGACTTGCATGATAGTATGTATCCCATGGTAGCTTGGTTTAGCATAATGTAGTTGTGTTACCTAGATGATTAGCTTGGTCTAACCTAATAGGGTGCTATTCATTGGTAGTCTAGAAATGATAAATAGTACTAATTTATGTATGATAGCTTGAAATGGTACTTAGTATGGGTAGGATTATTGGTTCTTATCCATGCATTGCACACTTGAAGCTACTTATGAAGTGTTCGTATATGTTGTATGCTTAGCTTGGATTGTTTCTATATTTGACTTCCATGATATGTTGGACTAATCGTGAAGGTTCCCTTGTCTATGAGAATTAAGCTTAAGGATGAGATCCAATGATGGTAAGTGTGATTATGATGACCTTAAAATGGTACTTATTGTGGGTGAGATTATGGGGTATTATCCATGCTTTGCACAAGTATGACTTAAGGTTACTTGAGAAATAGTTCTCAAATGTTATGAAGATCTAAAAAAAGGCTATGATTATGAATATGATGTATCTCCTATGTTTATGGATTATACCTCATGTTGACTAATGCTTATATTGTGTCTATATTGGAGATTATGCTTATAATCATGTTGTTACGCTAGCTATCATATTTAGTATATTTTGTACTAATGCATACTCTTTCCTACATTCTTATCAAATGTAGGGTCCGTCGATCTTGAGTTCCATTCCCGTGGCTAGCTTCTTAGTTGGAGTAATGAGTTGAAGATTGGTGAGTCCTCATAGCATCGAGGATATAACAACCATTTCCTATATGTCTTTATTTTATGGTTTACAACTATTGTATGGGTTGTGTCCCAAAAGTTTATTCCAAGTTTGTTTAGATGTTTTGAGACAAAATGTTAAAAGACTTCTTCTTCGTTTTATGAGAGTTCAATTTTTTTGAAAAAGTTTTAAATTTCGATGCTTTTCTATTATCTTATGTTATGATATGTTAAATGGCCTACATGGAGTCCTTCGGGGTTTTATGTGCCATGTTACATCTAGGGTATATATCTGGGTCGTGACACACTCATTCATAAATGTGGTGCGCTTCACACTATTGAACAAGACTCTAATAAAAGTGGATTATAAGACATCCTAGGACCATTCTAAACCTTGCGCTCTGATTACCAAGTTTGTAATGACCCAAGGGTACCTCCTAGATGTAACATGGTGTATAGAACCCCAAATGACTCCATACAAGCCACTTAGCTTTCATAACATAAGAAATAAAACAATAAAGAGTAAAACAATCATTTTTAGTCCAAAATAGTTTTATAGAAAAACAGAAGTCTAACTCATTTCTCAACATAGCCATCTATTTCAATCGAATGAAATTTTGCATAGCCCATACATCATGTCCTAAAGGAAATACAAAAAGAGAACCTAAAATGAGGGTAATACATCCGCGAACCATGAGGACTCACCAAGCTCAAGGAAGAATCAAGTCCAAGATCTAGCCACTAAAAAGGGAATCTTGCCTATCGGACCCTACATTTGGGAAAAATGTAGGCAAGAGTATGTGTTAGTACAAAAATACACTAAGTATGATAGCTATGCATAAAACATTTAAAACATTCTAAGAAGAACATTTTTATTTCATGATATACAATTGACCAAGTAAAACATGATATAAGAAGGTTAGCAAGCATAATCCATAACATCATGGTCAATGCAAGCTAAATCTTAATTTTAAAATTTATACACATATGAGATACTCCTTGAGTAACCTTAGTGCACCTTTAGTCTTGTTGTGGGAAAATTAGTCTTAACCGACATAGAGAGCATGTGAGCTAAAACATGATCACCCGATGTCTCCCACACCGAAAATGGTTGTTCTACTGGCCTAAGGTAGAACCATGAACTTCTAGCTTAAGTGGATCCACTGGATTATCAACCTATGGGGGCACATAGTTAAGGGATAAGGAGATTGCTACTAGAAACCCGGCCTATACTAACGGGAGAGCTTCCATCTCATGAGACTTCTTCTAGATCCCGACCTCTACTAATGGGAGAGCTTCCATCTCAATGTCATATCCACTCGATGCTAAGCATAATTCCCATGGAATAGTATTTTCTTACCTATTCTCATTATCCATGGAAATACATGTCATCTTATCAATCAAAGCTAGTTTATTTGGATAGCTACTGTTCATACAAATCCTTTCTATGTGAGAAAACCTTTCACATTATGCTAGTATGTACTTATGAGAATGGCCTTTCACAACACAACATAAAACATCGTCATTTGGCACTTCACTCTCAAAGCAACCTTAAGGCTTCATGAAAACATGCATAATTCCATAATCACCTCTCAAGGCCAAGAACCCTCTTTCAATCATCAACATTTAGAAAACAGGGGTTAGATATGATTTCATCATAAACTAATACAATTCTCTCATTACATGCTTAATTTCATAAAACTCTTCCTTTAAGATCAAAATCCCACAACATATAGTTCGTAACTTGAAAACATATGGATCACATGGGTTCAGAGGGGAAAACATCATAAAAGCATTAAAAATCATCAATTCATGCATATTTAGACATAATTTAAACATTAAGATCAATAATCAAAAGAACCCATGGCGATTGAAGAAAACCCTAGCTAATTAGGGAATTCTACCTTTGAAATAGAGGAATTTGGGGACTCCATGAATGAGAGAAAATCATGGATAAAAGAAACCATAACTCAAGTCCAATTGCCTATCTTCAATAGAGAAATTGAACTGCTATCTTGAAACCCTAGGTTGAATCTTCTTATTTTTCAATTTCTAGAGAGAGAATATTTGGCAGGAGGTTTGATTTCTTTGGGGATTTGGAAGAATGAATTAAATAATGGTGAATTTGGGGTAAAATGTAACACCCCAGAAATTATATGACTTAAGTTATAGCCTCACCTTGTGAATAATGACTTAAAAATAGTTAAAATGATGTTTCTAAACCTAAATTAATGCAATTGACTTATTTTGTAAGAGTAAAAGTCTAAACGTCAATAAATGACTACGACGTCCGAAAACTAGAGAAGAATGTGTTCTATTGTGTCCTTAGGTTTTGGGCAGGTTTGGGTGTGTCGTATGATGGTATAATCTTGTAAAATGGTTTAAATTAGGTAAATATATATTTATAGGGTCAAAATGTTTGAATACAAATCCCCGGGGCCACCCTAAGGGGCCCCGAGGAGGACCCCAACCTTGGTCAAGCAAGCTGCCAAGGCAGCTTGCAAATTGCACTTGGAGGGAATAGCTCCGCGTCGCGGACTAGCACCCCCAAGGAGCAAAAAAGTTAGTTCACGATGCAGTCTTGTCGTGGACTCTACTATCTCAAAATTTAATTCCAAATATCTTCAGGGAACAGGTCCGCATCGCGGACTTGTTTCGCGATGAAAATGCAGAAATTTAGATATCAATTTTTACTTCATTAAAGAGCCCAACTAAGTGAGGGGAAGTGTATAGAATGATTTTTACCTCACTTTTATCACTCAAACACAAAACCCCAAAGATCAAAATCTAAAGTTCCTCCTTCTCTCTACTGTCTCTCTTTCCTAAAGAACTCCATTAAAGAAGATTCCGCTTCAAGAAGAAGCCCAACTCTCCAAGGTTTCAACTCAGATTTTTGTGGTTAATTCGTCAATATGGTATGGTTTCTTTTCACTCTTGGGATTCCTTTCCCCAAGAGGCCCCTTCTAGATGAATTTCAAAATATCCAATTTCTAGGTTTCAATCCAAAAACATGGGTCTTCTTTATAAAGTGAAATTGATTTTATAAAATTACTTTTATTGATGTTATATGAACAATAATGGATGAATTTATGTTGTATTGGTGGTTTCTTGAAGAATTCCCCATGAGACCCTTGTTTCTCCTTCTTTTCCTAATTCCAATCCTAGTTTGTGTTGGATATTGATTGAAGTCTATGAATTAAATGTGGTGTTATGTAATTCATGCTTGTATAATGATTCTACCCTAGGTTATGTATAATTGCTATGAAATTAGAGTTGAGTTTTTGAATGAAGCCTTGAAGGCTATGAAGGGAATATGTCAATTGCTTATATTGACGTTGATTATGTTATTACTTCATGAATTACCTTGTATTATGTATTGGTTATGAATTGTTTGGTAATTGAAGTATGGATTTCCCATGAAGGGAAAGAAGGTATGAAGGATGGTTCTTCTTTGAACTCAAGTATGAAAGGTGAATTACTTAGATTGTAATGATGCTATACCTAATGTGTTGTTGTGGTGTTGATGACCTAGTTTCCTCAACCTTAATCCTCTATACATGAATTAGCTATGAAGTATGTATGTATGTTATGGTATGATTGCTATATGATTGAAAGGTATTTATCATGATTATAATGTAATGTAAAGTGAAAGGTTTACTCACTTGCTAAGTGTTTCTAAAGTGAAAAGATTTTTATTCACTTATGAACACATATGACCTATTATAGTAAGATGTTTACATAAGAGTCTAGTAAAGGCTAATGTGAACTTATGTGATGACTAAAGATTATTACAAAAGAGAATTAGATTCTTAGCACTGAAAGGGCATGTAAATGAGATGGGGGTCTCACGTTTAGTAAGTCTAGCTCACCACATGGGTTTCCTCACATTTAGCAAGTCCGAATTACCCACGATATGTGTTGTCTCATGAGATGAAAACCCCCACGTTTAGTAAGTTAAGGTTTCTAGAAGCAATCTCCTTGACCCTTAACTATGTGCTCACATAGGACTCTAGCTTAGTGGATTAACCTAGATAGCTATGTATTAATGGTTACACCTTAGGCAAGTGTTAACCCTCTCTTTTTGGTGTGGAAGTAGAACACCAGATTCCATGTAGTTCTCATGGTCTACGTCGTTTATTACAATGTTTCCCTAATGTATATATAAATGAAGGTATGAATGGTGTGAATTCTTACTAGGGCTTTCTTAAGGGTTTCTACATAGTGTAAGGGAGGGTATGGGACTTCTCTTGAACATGCAATTGTGGGATCCTAAGAGATGGTTGTATTAATGTTCTCTTATGACTATGATGATTATGAATTATGTATGTTGAAGCAATGTTATGTATGATCATTATGAATATGGTAAGTTATGATGAGATATGATCTTATGAATGTATGCTTGAAGTAGGTTGCGTAATGTGACACTTGGCTTTGAATAGGGTTATGGGGTTCTATTCTTTGCATTGCACTAGTATTTCTTGGGTTGTCTTCATGTTGGGATGGTATTATGTTGGGTTGGATTATGATGCTTAATTTGTGTGCATATTGGATTTACTTGGTAAAAAGCATGTTTTGACTAAATGTCCTTTTATGCATGTTTCAATGGTTTTTATGCATAGTAGCCATACGTAGTACGTGTGTTGTACTAACCCATATTTTCTCCCTTTTCCCTAAACATTTAGGTTTGGGCCATTGAGGATTCAAATTTACTTCTCAAGACATTTGGAGTTGCTTCCCCAAGTTGGTGAGTCCTCAAGTCCGAGGACAAGACCCAATGATCTAGCTTCTATGTTTAGTTCTTTGTTATGTTGAAAGACATTGTTGTCCTTTCCTATTTCAAGACTTTTTATTGATGTAACGACAAAGTCCGATTTTTGATACTTCTATGTCTAGATGGAGCATTGTGACGATGTTAGGTTCTATTTTTCATATATGAAGTGAAGTTGAACTTCCAAAGTAAAATTTTTAAATTTTCCGTGATTTTATTCTATGATGCATGCTATGATGAATGCTAAGGGATTGTATAAGACCGCTTCGAGGTCGAATACGCCGGTAATGACTAAGGGGTGCTCTCAGGTCGTTACAAACATAGTATCAGAGCATAAGGTTGACAATAATGTAGGATTCATGTCACAAGATACCACGTCGAGTAGAGTCTTGTTCATGGGTGTGAACCGCGCCACACTTATGAATGAGAGGCTACGAGATGCTTAGGAACTTTCACTCTTTTTTTATTCCATAGTCATGCTTAAGAGTCTTAACTCTATTTAGTCCTTTTCTTCTAATCCTTCTCTTGTGCTTATAGGCGATGAATACAAGTAGGAACAATGCAAAGAGGGCCGGTGAGGAGAATGTGAATGAGGCGGTTCCCCGTCAAGCTCCTCAAAACCCTCAAGTTTCTATTGAAGAAGGGGTTATGTCTAATTTCGAGATAAGGTCGGCTATTCATAATTTGACTCAAGTGTTGTCCACTCAAGTTGCTAGGGATGCTAGGGTGCAAGTGAACCCCAATGCTAGCACTACTGCTTCTAGGATAAGGGATTTCACAAGGATAAATCACCCTACTTTCTTTGGCTCCAAAGTAGAAGAAGATCCACAAGGGTTCATTGATGAAGTTTTAAGGTTCTAGAAGCTATGGGTGTGTCTTCTCAAGAAACGGCGGAGTTAGCCACCTATCAACTCAAATATGTGGCACAAGTGTGGTATTAACAATGGAAGGAAGGGAGACCTATTAGAGAGGGTTCGATAAGTTGGGCTACATTCAAGATGACTTTTCTTGATAGGTTTTTCCCCTTGGAGCTAAGGGAGAGGAAAATGCAAGAATTCATCAACCTCTGTCAAGAGGTATGAGTGTGAAGGAGTATGGCCTGAAATCCACTCAATTGTCGAAACATGCTCCTACATTGGTGTCAGACTCTAGAACTACAATGAACAAATTTGTAATGGGGGTATCTGATCTTGTGGTGAATGAATGTAGGCCGGCTATGCTAATCCCAAGCATGGACATTTCTCATCTTATGGCTCATGCCGAACAAATTGAGGAACAAACTCTTAAGCAAAGTTGGTAGAGAATTGCAGAGGTCAAGGGCCGATGATGGAAATTCTTCTAAGGTTAGGTTTTAAATCCAAGATAAGCCAAAGTTCAAAAAGAGGTTTTTCAACCAAGGTCATCCTTACACTCCAAGGGTCAACAAAGGTAAAGTGTCTAAGCCCAAGCCTCAAGAAGAAAGAGGTGGTGGTCCTTATGTTGAGAAGCCTATTTGTACAAAGTGTGGTCGAAAACATGAAGGCAAGTGCCTAGTTAGCACGAGTAATTGCTATGGTTGTGGTAAGAGCAGCCACATGAGAAGGGACTGCCCTATGTAAAGGCTTAAGGAAGGAAAAATGCTCAAGCACAAGCAAGTGGCCCAAATCCCGATGCTCCTAAGAAGAACCACTTCTATGCTCTCTAATCCCGAGGTGATCAAGAGAGATCTCTAGATGTTGTGAACGGTATGCTACAAGTATTTTCAATTAGTGTATATACATTGTTGGATCCCGGTGCCACTTTGTCTTTTGTAACCCATTTAGTGGCTATAAAGTTTGATATGCTTCTCAATGTCTTAGATAAACCCTTTTCAGTTTCTACCCCGGTGGGTGATTCCATAGTTGATAAAAAGAGTTTATAGGGGTTGTCCCATTTCTTTGCCCAATAGAGTCACTTTGGTTGATTTGGTGGAACTTGATATGTTAGACTTTGATGTTATATTGGGGATGGATTGGCTTCATGCATGTTTTGCGTCCATAGATTGTAGGACCCGAAATGTGAAGTTTCAATATCCTAACGAAACCATGGTAGAATGGAAGGGAGGAAATACTGTCCCTAGGGGAAGGGTCATTTCATGTCTTAAAGCTTGTAACTTGATTTCTAAGGGTTGTCTCTATCATATTGTGAGGGTCAAGGATCTTGAGTTCGAGATTCCTCCTTTGTAGTCAGTCGCCATAGTGAAGGATTTTCCAAAAGTCTTTCCCGATGACTTACCCGAAATTCCTCCCGAATGAGAAATAGACTTTGGCAAAAATTTATTGTCGGATACACAACCCATTTCAATCCCTCCTTACTGGATGGCCCCGGCGGAGTCGAAGTAATTAAAAGCTCAACTCAAGGATTTGTTGGATAAGGGTTTCATCCAAACTAGTATATCTTCTTGGGGTGCACCAGTGTTATTTGTGAAGAAGATGGATGGATATCTTTCTATGTGTATTACTTGCCAACAATTAAAAAGGTGACCATTAAGACCAAGTATCCACTCCCTAGGATTGATGACTTATTTGATCAACTTGAACGAGCGAGTTACTTTTCAAAAATTGATTTGAGGTCGGGTTAGATTGATGACTTATTTGATCAACTTGAACGAGCGAGTTACTTTTCAAAAATTGATTTGAGGTCGGGTTATCACCAACTTAGGATTAGAGGTGTTGATGTTCCAAAAACAGCCTTCCAAACAAGATATGTTCATTTTGAGTTCTTAGTGATGTCCTTTGGTCTTACAAATGCCCTAGCGGCTTTCATGGACCTTATGAATCGTGTCTTTAGAAATTATCTAGACTCATTTGTTATTGTCATTATTGATGACATCTTGATATACTTTACAAGTGAGGATGATCACATGTATCATTTGAGGATAGTATTGCAAGTCCTCAAAGATCACCAATTCTATACTAAATTTAGCAAGTGTGAGTTTTGGTTAAGATCGGTTGCTTTCCTTGGTCACATTTTTTCTAGTGAGGGTATAGAAGTTGATACAAAGAAAATCGATAAGGTCAAAAGTTGGCCTAGACCTTTGAGTCCTTCCGACATTCGAAGTTTTTGGGTTTGGCCGGTTATTGCCGAAGGTTTGTTGAGGATTTTCATCTATTGCATCTCCATTAACGGCCTTAACTCAAAAGAAGTCCAAGTTTAAATGGTCGGAATCTTGTGAAAAGCGCTTCCAATTGTTGAAAGATAAGCTTACCTCCGCTCCTGTTTTGACCTTACTAGAGGCCCCCAAAAGGTTTGTAGTATATTGTGACGCTTCCCGAGTTGGTTTGGGTTGTGTCCTTATGCAACATGGTAAGGTTATAGCTTATGCCTCGAGACAACTCAAGGTGCATGAGAAGAATTATCCAACTCATGACCTTGAGCTAGCGGTCGTAGTCTTTGCTTTAAAGATTTGGAGACACTATCTCTATGGGGTACATGTGGATTTGTTTACCGACCACAAGAGCCTTCAATATGTTTTTAGCCAAAAAGAATTGAATCTCCGACAAAGGAGGTGGTTGGAACTCTTAAATGACTATGATATGAGTGTCCTTTACCACCCCGAAAAGGTAAATATGGTTGCAGATGCTTTGAGTCGTGTATCTATGGGAAGTGTGTCACATATGGAAGAAGAGAGAAGGGACTTAGCCCATTATGTACATAGGCTAGCAGGCTAGGTGTCCAACTTGAAGATTCCCCAAAAGGAGGTGTCATGGTCCGTCATAATTCTGAGTCATCTGTTGTTGTTGATGTGAAGTCTAAGCAACATCTTGACCCTATTTTGATGGAACTAAAAGAGTCGATTCTCATCAAAACAATAGAAACTTTCTCTCAAGAAGAAGATGGGGTGCTTAGGCACCAATGGAGATTATGTGTGCCGGATGTGGATGGCCTAAGAGAGACAATCTTAGAGGAGGCCCATGGGTCTCGATACTCCATCCATTCGAGAGCCACCAAAATGTATCGCGACTTACGTGAGATTTATTGGTGGAACAGAATGAAAAGAGGCATAGCAAATTTTGTGGCTTGGTCCTCAAATTGCCAACAAGTCAAGCCAAGAACCAAGGACCGGGGGTCTTACTCAAGATATTGACACCCCCACTTGGAAGTGGGAAGAGATCAATATGGACTTCATGGTAGGTTTGCCTCGAACCCGTAGGCAACATGACTACATTTGGGCCATTGTGGATAGACTGAATAAATCAGCCCATTTCCTTCCCATCAAGGTTTCTTATTCGGCGGAAGATTATGCTAAGTTGTACATTAAGGAGATTATGAAATTTCATTGGGCCGCGTTGTCGATTATTTTGGATAGAGGTTCCCAATTTACTTCCCATTTTTGGAGGTCTTTCCAAAGTAGGCTTGGTACTCAAGTGAAACTTAGTACCACATTTCACCCTCAAACGGATGGTCAAGCAGAACGCACCATCCAAAACCTAGAGGACATTGTAGGAGCATGTGTCATTGACTTCAAGGTTAATTGGGATGACCACCTACCTTTGATAGAATTTTCCTACAACAATAGCTACCACTCGAGTATTGCTATGGCACCCTTTGAAACACTTTATGGTAGAGGGTATCGATCTCCGGTTGGGTGGTTTTAAGTAAGTGAATTTTCTCTTCTTTGTCCCGAGGTAGTCTATGAGGCTACGGAAGAAGTTTGACTTATAATGGATAGGTTCAAAACAGCTCATAGTTGGCAAATGTCTTATGTCGATAGTAGAAAGAGGGATCTTGAATTTGAAGTAGGTGATTGGGTCTACTTGAAGATCTCACCCATGAAAGGGGTGATGGGGTTTGGTAAGAAGGGCAAGCTTAGCCCCTAGTATGTTGGGCTTTATGAGATCTTGAAGCGTGTCGAAAAGGTCGCTTATGAGTTGAGATTGCCTATCGAATTGGCCCCAGTTCACCCGGTGTTCCATATTTCTATGTTAAAGAAGTATATATGTGACCCGGTGTCCATTCTCCCTCTAGAAGGTTTAGAGGTGAATGAGAACCTTTCTTATGAAGAGGTTTTGGTCAAAATCTTAGATCGGCAAGTTAAGAAGTTGAGGAATAAAGAGGTGGCCTCCGTAAAAGTACTACGGAGAAACCACCTAGTTGAGGGTACAACATGGGAGGCTGAGGCCGACATAAAGTACCACTACCCTCATATTTTTCCACCAACTCCATGCCAAAGTTTAGGTTAGTAGTCTCTCTTAATTAGGTATAAACTGAAAATCATGTGTGTTGATAATTATGACATGATTTCCTTTTATGTGCATATTTTTGTGAAAATTCATGCTTAAGTTGTATTTTGAGTTTTCATGAATTTTGTTTCTCATGGTTGAAATTGCACCCATATATGTTGTGTGATGTTGTCTTTATGAGAGTTGTAATGAGAATGCTCGTTGTTGTCTTTTGTTAAAGAAATGTGTTGTTGATTGCTTAATATATATGCTGATGCTTATTGAATATGGACAAGGTGGTTCCAGCTATACTTATGTGAAATAAAGAGTTTTGAGTATACTGATGTTGTGGATTAAATTCCTATATGATATGATGATATGAGGTTGATGTGCCGGTTGTTGGGCTGCTAGTTTGAGTCATTGTCTCCCTAGAAAGAAGTCCAAGTGACTTTCGGGGATGAATGTTCCTAAGGGGGGGGGGGGGGGGGGGTATTGTAACACCTCGGAAATTCTATGAGTTAAGTTAGAGCCTCACCTTGTGAATAATGACTTAAAAATAGTTAAAATGATGTTTCTAAATCTAAATTAATGAAATTGACTTGGTTTGGAAGAGTAAAAGTCTAAATGTCAAAAAACGACCACGACGTTCGAAAATTAGAAAAGAATGTGTTCTAGGGTGTCCTTTGGTTTTGGGAAGGTTTGGGTGTGTCGTATGATGGTATAATCTTGTAAAAAGGTTTAAATTAGGTAAATAGATGTTTATAGGGTAAAACGTTCAAATACGAGTCCCCGTGAGCCTCCTTAAGGGGCCCCGAGAAGAACCCTAACCTTGGCTAAGCAAGCTGCCAAGGCAGCTTGCAAATTGCACTTGGAGGGAATAGCTACGCGTTGTGGACTAGCTCCCCCATGGAGCAAAAAGTAAGTTCACGACGCGGTCGTGTTGCGGACTCTACTATCTCGAAATTTAATTCCAAATATCTTCAGGGAACAGCTCCGCGTCGTGGACTTGTTCCGCAATGAAAATGTAGAAATTTAGAAATTGATTTTTACTTCATTAAAGAGTCCAACTAAGTGAGGGGTATTTAGGGTACTTTATGGGACGTGCATAAAATGAGTTTTAATTCAATTTACCTCACTTTTATCACTCAAATACAAAACCCCAAAGATCAAAACCTAAAGTTCCTTCTTCTCTCTACTCTCTCTCCCCTAAAGAACTCCATTGAAGAAGATTGGAGCTTCAAGAAGAAGACCAACTCTCCAAGGTTTTAACTTGGATTTTTGTGGTTATTTCGTCAATAAGGTATGGTTGCTTATCACTCTTGGGATTCCCTTCCCAAGAGGCCCCTTCAAGATGAATTTCAAAATCTCCAATATCTAGGTTTCAATCCAAAAATGTGGGTCTTCTTTCTAAAGTGAAATTGATGTTATATGAACAATTATGGATGAATTTATGTTGTATTGGTGGTTTCTTAAAGAATTCCCCATCAGACCCATGTTTCTCCTTCTTTTCCTAATTCTAACCCTAGTTTGTGTTGGACATTGATTGAAGGCAATGAATTGAATGTGATGTTATGTGATTCATGCCTGTATGATGATTGGATTTACTTGGTAAAAAGCATGTTTTGACTAAATGTCCTTTTATGCATGTTTCTATGGTTTTTATGCATAGTAGCCATAGTTAGTACGTGTGTTGTACTAACCCATATTTTCTCCCTTTTCCCCAAACATTTAGGTTCGGGCCATTGAGGATTCAAGCTTACTTCTCAAGACACTTGGAGTTGCTTCTCCAAGTTGGTGAGTCCTCAAGTCCAAGGACAAGACCCTATGATCTAGCTTCTACGTTTAGTTCTTTGCTTATGTTGAAAGACATTGTTGTACTTTCCTATTTCAAGACTTCTTATTGATGTAAGGGCTATGTCCCATTTTCGATAGTTCTATGTCTAGATAGTGCATTGTGACGAAGTTAGATTCTATTTCTCATATATGAAGTGAAGTTTAACTTCCAAAGTAAAAGTTTTAAATTTTCCGTGATTTTTTTCTATTATGCATGCTATGATGAATGCTAAGGGCTTGTATAAGACCTCTTCTAGGTCGAATACGCCGGTAACGACTAGGGGTTGCTCTTGGGTTGTTACATAAAATTATTTATATAGGGTTTCTAAATATAAGCAAAATGACATATTACAGGAATTAATTAATTAGGATAAAACCCAACTGACTATGAAATAACTGGCAACAATCGACTCACGATCCACAATCGACAGACCGTGGGTGGACCTACGGTCCGTCCTACACGTCTGTGGTTGGTGGTTAGAGAGTTTTGGCCAATCGATGGCCACTGGTCCATGGGGTGTGGTCCTACCTACAGTTCGTAGGTGCCACCGTTGTCCATGCATGGACCCTTTTCTGAGGGGTCAATCTACCGACCTACTACGGTCTGTGGCCCACACCACGGGCCATGGTTGGTCATTCGTGATTAACACCTGGAAGGTGTAAAAAATATATTTGTTTGGTTTTTTGCATACGGG
The DNA here is from genome assembly GCA_029007595.1 of Solanum commersonii. Lineage (NCBI taxonomy): Eukaryota > Viridiplantae > Streptophyta > Magnoliopsida > Solanales > Solanaceae > Solanum > Solanum commersonii. The sequence continues at coordinate 4,960,560 of JAJTWQ010000012.1, forward strand.
GTGTTACATCTTGCTTGCCCTCTCTTTATTTAGCCATGAGCATTGTGCAATCTCTCATTGTGTAACCACTTTTACCATAACTGAAACAACCATCCGTGCCGGCTAGGCACTTACCATCGTTCTTCCTTCCACACTTAGCACTACTAGACCTAGGCAATGAAGATACACTACCAATACCTCCTTGAGGCTAAAGGTTAGACACCCTATCTTTTTTGAACTTAGGAGGAGCATTGGAGGAATCTTGATCGAGAAACTATTGTCGGAATCTTGAACGATCATGTCCATCAGACCTTGCATATGAGAAATTTCCACCACCAGTCATAGCCCACATTACCTCTCTAGACTTTTCCTTGAGTTTCTCCTCCTCAATTTATTGTGCATTTATATGAGCCAGAGATGTCCACGTAATTAATGAGCACAACGGTTCGGCATTCTTTAACCGCCATTTCGGACACACCCTACATGAACTTACTCATCATAACCATTGAATCTGGAACCATTGTTGAAGCATACTTAGACAATTGTGTGAACTAAGATCATATTCCCTCACACTCATACTACCTTGTCGGAGGTTAATGAAACCAAGCACCTTGGCTTCCCTCATCTCAGGCGGAAGAACCTATCAAGAAAAGTGGCTTTAAACTTCTCCTAATCAAGAGGACCCGTATCTTCCGGTCTCCCTCCTTTCTATTGGTTATTCCATATTTGAGCCACACCATTTAGTTGATTAGCGGCCAATTCTACCTTTTCCACCTGGTCACTCCTATGATCATCAAAACCTTATAGAACTCATAATTGAACTCTTGAGGACCTTCCTCTACTTTAGAACTATGAAACTCTGGAGGATTCATCCTAGTGAAGTCCCTCACTTTTGAAGACGCCGTACCCATATTTGGGTTCACGGGAACCACAAGCTCCATATTTGCTTGGTCCATCACTGCTTGTGCCAACACTTGAAAATCAGCCCTAAACTCCACATTAGTCACTTGTTCGGCAAAACGATCGACTGGAACTTGAGTGGGAGGAGCTTCTTGCTCCTCACCCTCTCTCACATTCCTTCTAGCATAAGCTCTTTGAGTAGCTTATATCCATGCATACAACATTTAAATCATGCTAAAAGGGGACATTTCATTTCATGACATGAAATTGACCAAGATAAAACATTATATAAAAGAATTAGAAAACATAAGTCATAAAACCATGGTCAATGCAAGCTAACTTCATCTTTAAACCCTTGGAACTCATATGTGATTCTTATTGAAGTAACCTTAGGTAATTATTAATGTGGAGAATTATCCTTAACCGACATAGAGACCATGTGAGCTATAACATGATCCCAAGTGTCTCCCACACCGAAAATGGTTGTCCTACTTGCCAAGGTAGAACCATGAACTTAAAGTTTAAGTGGATCCACTAGTTAATATCTATCTAAGACAATCATCCTATGGGGGCACAAAGGTAACAAATAAGAAAATTACTTCTGGAAATCCGACCTCTACTAATGGGAAAGCTTCCATCTCAATATCATATTGGTACTATGTATAAATCCCATGTAATATTCATTTCTTACTTGTTCTTATTATCCATGGAATGACATCCTAGGATTATCAATCCAAGCTAGTTTCATTGGGATAACTCTTACTCTTTGATTCAATTAGGTAAGAAAGCCTTTCAACATAAAAATCCTTACTATGTGAGAAAACCTTTCACATCATGCTAATATGTGTTTATTAGAGTATAATTTCAACAACACAACAACAACAACATCATCATTGACATTTTACTCACAAAGCATAGATTTCATAAGAAAATGCATAAGCACATAATTTACCTTTTGAGGTTCAAAACGCACTTTCAATCATCAAGACTTAGAAAACATGGGTTAGATATGGATTTCATCATAAATTCATGTAAAACTAGTAATATATGCTTACTTTCATAAATCTCTTCCTTTAAGATTAAAAGCCCATATCATATGATTCATAACTTGAAAACAAGGGGATTACATGGGTTCGTGGGGAAATCATCATAAAATCATAGTACTCTATAAATGCATCTATGAGAGATCATAATAAAATCTTTTAAATCAATAATCAAGAGAACCCATGACAATTGAAGAAAACCCTAACGCAATTAGGGAGTTCCAACTTTGAAATAGGAGGCCTAGTGTGTGTGTATATATATATATATATTGAAGTTGAACTTAGAAAAAAATTAGTATTATTTTAAAATTTTGGGAGTTTTTAAAAATGTTTTGACTTTTCCAAAAAGTTATGATTTCTCGAATGAGTTGTGATCTTTTCAAAGGATTGTGACTTTTTAAAGGGGTTGTGACTATTCCAAGGGGTTGTGACTTTTTCAAAGAGTTGTGACTTTTCTAAAGAGTTAACTTTTTGGACGAGTTGTGACCTTTCCTAAGGGTTGTGACTTTTATGAAGGATTGTTTATGTTTTGATAAGGAACAATAAGCACATGTTCAGACTACCTTTATAGGTTATAAATAAAAGGTTCCCTCACATTTTAAAACTTCAAATTTTCCATTTTTTCCGTTATCCTTCTCCTTCTCCTACTCCGTCTTCGTCTCCTTCTCCTTATGCTTCTTCTCCTCCTCCTACTCCCCCTCCTTTTCCTCCTCCTCCTCCCCCTTCTCCTTCTTCTTTTTAGCACACACAATTGAGTACATATTTTATATTTATTATATACTATAGTATAAAATATATTAAAAGATGACAACTTTTCACATTGAAGGATTGTTACTTTGAAGGTATGCACAAGTTGAAGAAACACTACAAGAAAAGTGTGAATTACATGGGGATTTTCCTAGGGATTAGTATGAAAATCCGTAGGAAACTTATTTTCCTGCAAATTTTCATACTAATCCCCAGAAAAATTCCCATGTAATTCACGCTTTTCTTGTAGTGAAACGGGTTTAAATGTAAAAATAAAGCAGGAGTAACAACCCTAAAAGTACAAAGAGAAACTTAAAAATAAATTCTTGAATTCTTAGAGTGCCACGTAGGTGGGCCTATGATTCTCTTTTAATTATATTGTGCACTTTATAAATTTTATGTTGTGAACTTTATAAGTCTTGATGAATTATAGTCATCAAGAACTAGTTAGCTTGAAATTTGGATCTAAATTATTAAATATATATTAGCAATATGAAGTAAGAAAAAATATAAATATTAAGTAGGTAAGAATATAAATATTAAGTAATATTAAACAAAAATAATAAATATATAATTAAATATATATTAGAAATATAAATTAGTTAAAATTAGTTAATTTATTCATACATATAATTTATAATTGAATATCTATATTTTTGTAGATGAATCATCATTTGTGGATGTATGATATGAAATCTGAATATTTTGATGGTGTAAGAGGTTTTATTGATCATGCAATAAAACTTGATATTCTAAAGAAAAATGGATTGGTTAGGTTTCCTTGTAGTGCATGTAGGTCATGAATTTTTTCAATTCAGATACAATTATGGTTCTTTTGTATCATAATGAATTTGACCCTAGATATTTTGTGTGGGTTGATCATGGAGAGGTTGATGAATTGAATGGTATATTTAACCCTATATAGTGGATGAATCTAATATGTTTGCATATGGTCTAGATATGGTTGAGCATGATACCGTTCAACTTGATATATTTCAATATGATAGACTTTGTGAAATTGTCAGTGATGCTTTTGAAGTTTAGAGAAGGATGAAATTTTTAAGTATTTTGATGAAGCTCCTAATAAAGAAGCAAAACACTTTTACCAAACAATTAGAAGATGCTAATAGTCAACTATGTGTAAGGAGTTTGCATATTTCTTTGTCAGTTGTATTTTGATTAATGATTTTTAAATCATATTGGACTATTCCCTGTGCGGCTATGGACTCAATGATTTATCTCGGGCACACATATTAATTTGGAGTTTAACAGAACTAAAAATATCTACCAAAAAACTATATTGGTTTCAAAGTTAGGATTGTCATATGATAGAATTAATTATAGCATTAATGGTTGCATGTCGTTCGATAAGACTGATAGTAAAATAGAAAATTATAGGTTTAGTGGACATACTTGTTATAAGTGGACACCTGGTGGAAATATTGTCAAAGTTAAGGCGATGTCATATTTTCCTCTTATATTTACGTTAAAGAGATTGTACGCATTGATGAGTTATGCCTCACATATGAGATGCCATCGTGAAAAGAGAAGGCCACCGGGTGTCTTCACTAATCCATATGATGGAGAAGCATAAAGCATTTTGATAGCATATATTGTGATTTTACTAGTGAACCAAGAAATGTTAGATTGGGATTGTGTGCAGATGATTACATATCATACTCTAATTTTACCTCATCTTATTCTTATTTTACTATATTTTTTACTCTGTATAATTTTCCTCCTAAAATGTGCCTGACAAGTTCCTACATCTTTCTAAGTTGTGTTAGTTTGGATACGCGTTATTCAACAAGCATGATTGATGTCTCTCTATATCCATTGATAGATGAGCTAAACTTGTTGTGTTGTGAAGGTGTAGGACTTGTGATATATCAAGTAAGAAAATTTTTGTTATGTGTGCTTCTTTAATGTGGACTATTAATAATTTTTTTGCGTAGGGAATGTTGTTTGGTTGGATGACAGTTGGAAAGCTAGCTTGTCCATAGGGAATGTTGTTTGGTTGGAAAATAGTAAGGCTTGGACTTTAAAGAATGGGAAAAAAAATTCATGATTTGATTGTGACTCTCAGTTCTTGGAATTGACCCTGAGTTTAGAAAGATGAAAAATGCATTCAAGAAAAAATAAGAATGAAAATGACCCCAAACCTCCATTACTTACAATGCATCAAATTTTGGAGAGAGTTTGTCAATTGCCTAAAGTTATAGAAGTTTCAACTTCTAGACTTTATGAATATGGTGTTGAACATAATTGAATCAAACAGAGTATTTTGAGAGTATTCATATTGGAAGGATAATCTTTATGACATAATCTTTATATAATGCTCATTAAAAAAATATTTTGATAATTTTTTAACACAACGATGGATGCTAAGGGAAAGGCAAAAGACAATTCAAAAACTAGAAAATACATATAAGAATATTGTAGGAGAAGAGTGAATTTTCTTAGTGGGTTACGAATTTGAGGATGCCCGAGTGCTATGCTTTTAATTTAGGATAGCAAGAAGATGTGAATGAATGAAAGTTAACAGGTATGAAAAGTCATGATTATCATGTATTCATGGAAACTTTAATTTCTATCATTTTAGATATCTACCCAATAAGTTATGGAAACCAATCATAAAGGTAAGTTTGTTCTTTAAAGATTTGTGTTCAAGAAAGTTGTTGGAGAGTAGTTTAACAATTATGGAGGAAAATATTTCTCTTAATAATACTAAGTTGGAGAAGATTTTCCCAATGAAATTTCTTTAGTGTGATGGGGAATCTTCTAATTCACGGTGTACATGAAGTCTGCCATGGTGGTCCAGTTCAAACGGGGTGGAAGTATCCATTTGATAGGCGATAAGTGGTAGATTTCTACTCATTTGAGGCCATTTATGTTTAAAAAAATAGTGTCCTCAATGCCTAATTATGCCCTATTATTATGATATTTTGATGTTTTATAGCTATGAAGGCTAAATGTAACACCTCATACCTGGAAAATAGAACATTTAATGAACCACGGAAGGGTTCACAGACTGTGGGAGGAACGACGGTCCATTGACCTACTCGTGGTTCATAGTTAGCCAAGCATGGTGGACCACAGAGCTTTTCGCCAACCGTGGGTCCTGACACAAGTGTTGGACCATGAAGCCCTTTATGGGTCGTGGTCGTTATGACAGGCTGTAGATGGGTCCGTTGTCCTGAACCTGTAGGACCTTAGAGAAACTTAGGAAATCTGAAATTTTTGCAAGTGAAAAATGGAGCAAAAGATTTGATCTTTATCCCTTTAAAAAGGAGGTGTAATGGACGAATTTCTTGACTAATTTTGGCCATATATTATCAAGTAGGTGACCCACCTACTTAGCCTTTTAACTTGGGCTTTTGGAAACTTCAACACTTGTTGGGCCCTATTCCGAATTTTCCCTCTATTCATGTCAATTTGGGCCCAATTACCACTTTACCACCTCTAGTTTAAATACTTCCATCGGAGCTAACTTGCAGTACACATGCTAAAACGTGCAAGGTGTTACATAACCTTGCGAGCTAGTTTAAACCAACACTAATCATATAAAGAGCACGGTCCCTCACCTATATTATAAGGCTATGTCAAGTATCACATGAATAGAACTAGCATACGCATAATACAAGGTTGTTACGGTGGAAATGATGAAGGCAACACCGGTAGACTCTTCCCCAGTTGTGGATGCGGTTTTTGCAAAGGATTCTTTACCTACTCCGGCCCACGAGCCTTCAGATACTTCTTATGTTGTATCTTATGATGACCCTAGTTCTTTTATTGCTACATTGCCTCCTAGACCTGCTCCTGGTGTCTCCTAGACTCCGATCACTCAGGCTTCATTACTCAGGATAGGAAGCTTGCTCATTTTGTTGATTGTCGGCTGCCGAATCGATGCCTCCATTTCGAGCATGATTCAAGCTACCCTGACTGATGCTATGACACCATTGAGGGCTGCCATTGATGTCCTTGCAGCAAGGATAGCGGTGTACGAGCGTAGTCAAGGGGCCACCGAGGAGGTGACAACCTTAAAGGATGCCATAGCTGTGTTGCAGAGCGATGTTGATTAGCTAAAGTCCACCGACATGTCCATGATCTTCGGGATGGTGGATATCCCACATGAGCCATATATGACTCTGGCTACCACCGGAGATGAGGTTAGAGTTGAAAAGATAGTTAATCACAAATTTGAGGCAGAGACTAATGAGGACTTGCTTGAGGTGGCTGAGGAAGCTTCATATGAGGCCGTGACTGAGACTGAAGAGGCCATGGTAGATGCTGCTTTGCAGGCTTCCTTAGAAGATACTCCATTGGCTGCTTCTAGTGCAGCTACTGTTCTTTCTGAGGTGAGTCTGGGCACTGATGCCTAATTCTAGACTGTTGCATCGGGCATTGATGCCCAGACAAATGGAGCAACTGTGTAGACAAGATCCCCTCTTTACCTCTGTCTCTGTATTATTTTATTTTGACTTACATATATTTTTTTTGCATTTGAGGACAACTGATTTTATTTGTGGTGGCGTGAGGCCCACCTTTTGTGAATATTGATGTTTTGTTTATATATTTGGGTTTTGAACTGAAATTGTTTTAAGCTGAAACTGTGTTTTTATACTGCTTTTGTGGATGGTTGAGCTTGTGGCTACTTGGTTTTAATTGTAAATGATTTTTGACCCTTCCAAAAAAAAAAACCACCTCTTGTTTGTTCTGAATGTGGTTATTCTTTTACTAATTTGAGTATCGATTTTGATCAATATCGATGACTTTAATAGTGCTCATAATTGAACAAAAGTGAATGTGTGGCTACATTGAGGCAAAATGAAGTTGCATAGTCAATATGTGAACTCTTTCCATCTCGTTGTGACTAGCCAAGAATCAAATTGAGTCTCTTGTGATGAATATTACACACTAGTGAAAGTGTGGAGTCTTATTTGACGTTGCTATCAATGCCATGTGTGATTAGCTTACTATGAACCATATGTGATGACACCTAGAATTTTGTCCGTTTGTCTGGTTGAGTGATTGATGTGAACTCTTGAGATGATCTTAGGTAACTTCAAAGAGTGTGAAACAATTTGACATTATGCCTCTTTTTATGGCCTACATTGTGAGTGTGTGAACCTCTTTTGAACACCCTTTGTGCCTTAACCTTTTCTTCGAAGAAGCTTTATGAAAACATAACATTTCTTGATCCATTACCCATAATCCTCATGATTTGTGGTCTGTTTGAATAGCCAACTTAGGCCAAAAGCCTAAGTTAGTGGTGTGGTAAAAAGAAAAGGTGAATCAACAAAATGCAAAGAAGACCCTTTTGCCCATGTTTTGAAAAAAATCGAACCACCTCCACATAAAAAAATAGAGAAAAAAGAAGAACATAATGAAAAAGAAAAAGTTGTGGAATAAAGTGTGAAAATGCAAAAAGAAATGGGGTTTCCGGTTGTACATGGAAGATGAATACGGGGTGACTTCTGAGTTTGGATGAGAACGATGAAGAAAAGGAAAGAAAGTGTTGTTCACAGCACATTTCATTAGGATAGAAGTCACTAAGCCTAAATGACCATACATTTACACTCAGCCCTGTTACAAGTCTTGAAAAGACCTTTTTTAGCTTGAGTGAGCTTGCAAGTGTTCCTTGGAAAATACGGGCAAACCTATAAGTGAAATCATACACTGTGTTAATCTTTGTGAGTATTAGCGTTGGATTTGATTCTGGAGCTTTATATTATGAACCATTGTGTGTGAATATGGAATCATTCTTTGTGTGAGGTCATTTGAGTACCTTTGTTGAGCTTGAACTTGCTTTTGAAGCAAGTATTGTGACCTTGAGATTCTTTGATATTGGTGAGTCACAACTTGACTCTTTGAGTGCACAATTGTTCCTTCCATGAGTAAATTCAATCTTTTTGTGTGCATTTATGATTGAATCTTGTGTAGCACTATTTGAGACATCTTTTTTAATTTCTGAACTTGAGATTTACTTGAGGACAAGCAAAAGTTTAAGTTGGGGGTGTTGATGAGCCCACGATTTGGACTCATTTAGGGCTTTATTTTAATAGATTTAGTGTCCTCAAATGCATATTTTGTGCCAATAACTAATGTAAATCCTTGAATTTCAGGTATCTGGATTAAGGACCAAAGCATGGACACTATTGAGCAAAAAGGAACAAGGCAACTGAAAGAATGAAGAAAAGAAAGCCTGAGGATCTCCTAATCTAGAGTAGGCGAGTCGCCGAATGAGCAGTGTCTCGCCTAATGTTCCCGAGTGCAAAGCCCTGGAGGAGAAAATCTAGTTAGCGAAAAGAAGGTGCTGTCGGTGAGTCGCCGAATGGTTCCTTGATGCAATGCCATATCACCAAAAGTACAAAACCTCAAGGATGTTGAAGGTTAAAACAAAACGGCGATGAAAATGACCAAAGGGTGGATCGCCGAGTGGATTGACAATCCCGACTAAACTGCCCCAAATGGTCCTTCGCAGCACACTTTTTTTAAAATTATAAATACTTGTTAAAATTTTCTTTGCTTAGTAACTGATCTTTTGTTGAATCATATTATTATTCAGTTTTTGAAGTTTAGAGCTTAGAACTAAATAAAGAAACAATATTTCCTTAGCTTTGAAGATTTTCATTTTTAAGAAATTGGAAGTGGGTGTTGAATATTCTTTATCTTAGACCTTTGTAAAGACTATATCAATCATATCCAGTTGATAGAAACACACACAACTTGGTAATGATTTTTACCTTTTTACTATGTCTAGCTAAAACATCAATTCTTAGGGTGTGATTATATGTTGATTTAACTGCTGGGTATTGTTAATTGATAGTTTATTTGCTGCTTAAAAGTGATTTCATTCAATAATTGTGGTTGAATTTAATGGGTTGTAGTTGCAAATACAATCTTAACTTCATGTTTTTGGCTTGCTTGAGAGAGAGGTTTTGAAACCAAATTCACTGAATCGATGGTCTGTAGGTATTAGGTTGTCATGGGTTCAGCTCGAGGGAGTGAATACTAAACCCTTTTCACCATATTCAGCTTGAGAGAGTGAATGGCTTAGAGCGAAGGTTGTGCTTCATTTCCGCTTATTGATGTTCGAGAGAAATCAATTTGATTCGGGGTAAATTGTTCGAGACAGTTTATCCCCACTAAAGTCTAGCTTATTCATTAATTTGAAGTTGTTTACTATTAATTACAATTACTCGATTGTTTACCCTGGCCCATAATCCAATCACATCCCAAGAGTCCCGTCTCCATATTCATATTTTTGTGTTATTGGCAGTTTTAGTTGATAATTGAATACAAAACCTCCTTTGATATTTGACACTTATGTCACTACCAAATGTGAATTATGTTTTTCTTCGTAAACATTTTTAGCTATGATTGACTTGAACATATTTATGCTTTTCTATTGATTCTTGATTACGAACCGCTCCCTTGGAATTCGACTCCAACTTACTAGTTGGGTTATATTACTATTGAACGATCGATGATGCTAAGTATTGGAGGAAGTATCATTGATAGGGTTATATTATCATGTGGCCATGAATTCTTTATATGCATATTCATGAAATGACTAATGTGAATTGTTGTCCTCATGTTGTAGTGAATTGAGTAGAGTTGCTTATAGAACTTCATGAGATGAATAGATGAACATGTCCTAGTTCAGAGTGGAGAATTCCTCCTTGATTGTATGATTGAGAATAGATTCCATATACGCTCCATGAAATTTTGTTGAGCATGTTTTTAGCTTGGAGACGGTAGTTCCTCCTTGGACATGATTAGTTATGAGATTTCATGCATAATGAGTTGTTAGATGTAATTTTTACCTTTCATATGATGCATTGAGAATGTTAAGCTTGGAGTTGATATTTTGCTCCTTGGTTGTGTGCATTTAGATGTATTGCATGCATGTTGGGCTACTAGTCTAGAGTGGTGTCCTTTAGGAGGTGTCTAAATCATCATTCGAGGATGAATGTCCCCAAGGGGGAGATAATGTAACACCTCGTAGTTTAGTAGGCCAACTAGGGCTAAGTGGGAGGGAAACAAGAGCCAAGGCAAGGGGCAAGGGTCAAGGGCCAATGCCAAGGGGCAAGCGCCAAGCCAAGGGGCATGGGCCAAGCCAAGGGCCAAGGCTGCCCAAAGCTTGGGATTCAATGCCTTATCTCCACGACCACCACATTGTCCAGTGGTGAGGTCCACGACTCATGGTGTGGTCTGTGAAGGCCAAGGCAGTAGCTCTGTTGAAGCTGCCTCAAAGTGGCTCACCTTTACGAGCCACTTCACAGCTAGTGGTGAAGACCACGACTCTTGAGAAGGCTCGTAAAGGTTCTTTCAACTTGTGGCATGGCCACATGTCCATGACCACGATGAGGACCACATCCAATAGTGAGGACTACGACTTATGTTCCCTCTCGTGAAGTCTAGCACCTGGTTGCCAACTAAGGGTCATTCTAGGTAATTCCTAAAAAGGTGGTTATTAAGTGAGGTCATTTTGTATGGTCTTAGTACACCTATATAAATTATTTTAACCCTTTAACCACCACAATTAAGTAATTATTTCTAAAACCCCAAAAGATCCCAAAGTTCTTCCTCTAAAAAATTTTCTCAAGAAAGAAGAAGAAGATAATAAAACTAGGTCAAATTCCTCCAATCTTCCAAGCTTTGTGAGGGATTTGTATCCAAGATATGATAGCTTATTCATCCATGGATTCTTCCATGCATGGAGCCCCCTAGAATTCCCCCAATTCAAGTTAGGGTTTCTTCAATGTTGTGGGCTATGTTGTATGTTAACCCAATTGAGTGGGTATTGATTGTTTATGATAGATTTTGAAGTGAATCATGTTATTTTGATGAATTTACATGTTTTCTCTACCTAACCCTAGTCTAATTGATCAAATTGAATTTACATGTTTTCTATGTATAGTAGATTGCTTGAGATTAGGGCATGTAGATATGAATTGAATGACGTTAAGTATATATGTTGAATTATGGTGAGTAAATGTTGGCTTTAAGACTATATGATGAATTATGACTACAATTGCTTTAGAGTAAAGTATGTATGAGAAATTATGAGTAGACTTGTCTTAAGAACTAGACATGTATTATGTATATGAGATGTAACTCCTTGAGGGCAAATAATGAATGATGACTTATGATATTAGGGCTTTTAGAGTAAAGCTAATATGCATGTTGAATTGAATATGGTATTATTGTGGAAGGACTAACCACATGACCTAGATTATGAAAGTATGAGATTATGCATATTCTTATAGAACTTATGTAAATGATTTATGAAAACTTTTAGCGTGAAGTGTCTATGGTTAAGATAGGTAGATATGTTTGTTGAAAGGCTATTCTCCTGAACACATAATGAACAACATGATGTGAAAGGTTTTCTTACATAGAATAATTCTAGGTTTAAAGGTTTGCTCACCTAAAATGAATCAAGCATGTTAGACTTGAATAGCTTGAAGTTGTGACTTAAGAGCCTCTTATGAATAGCTTGACTTGGTAATACAAGACCATTTCAAGGTAGCTTGAGTATAAGAGCTCATGGTAGCCTTGGATTGAGAAATCATATTCTTCCTAAGGGTAGCTTGCATTAGTATCATAAAATACTTGCATGGTAGCATGACTTGGTTAGGTCAAATCAATTCATGGTAACTAGGATGGAGCAATAGTATCCTTCCTTGAATAGCTTGGACTTGCATGATAGTATGTATCCCATGGTAGCTTGGTTTAGCATAATGTAGTTGTGTTACCTAGATGATTAGCTTGGTCTAACCTAATAGGGTGCTATTCATTGGTAGTCTAGAAATGATAAATAGTACTAATTTATGTATGATAGCTTGAAATGGTACTTAGTATGGGTAGGATTATTGGTTCTTATCCATGCATTGCACACTTGAAGCTACTTATGAAGTGTTCGTATATGTTGTATGCTTAGCTTGGATTGTTTCTATATTTGACTTCCATGATATGTTGGACTAATCGTGAAGGTTCCCTTGTCTATGAGAATTAAGCTTAAGGATGAGATCCAATGATGGTAAGTGTGATTATGATGACCTTAAAATGGTACTTATTGTGGGTGAGATTATGGGGTATTATCCATGCTTTGCACAAGTATGACTTAAGGTTACTTGAGAAATAGTTCTCAAATGTTATGAAGATCTAAAAAAGGCTATGATTATGAATATGATGTATCTCCTATGTTTATGGATTATACCTCATGTTGACTAATGCTTATATTGTGTCTATATTGAGATTATGCTTATAATCATGTTGTTACGCTAGCTATCATATTTAGTATATTTTGTACTAATGCATACTCTTTCCTACATTCTTATCAAATGTAGGGTCCGTCGATCTTGAGTTCCATTCCCGTGGCTAGCTTCTTAGTTGGAGTAATGAGTTGAAGATTGGTGAGTCCTCATAGCATCGAGGATATAACAACCATTTCCTATATGTCTTTATTTTATGGTTTACAACTATTGTATGGGTTGTGTCCCAAAAGTTTATTCCAAGTTTGTTTAGATGTTTTGAGACAAAATGTTAAAAGACTTCTTCTTCGTTTTATGAGAGTTCAATTTTTTTGAAAAAAGTTTTAAATTTCGATGCTTTTCTATTATCTTATGTTATGATATGTTAAATGGCCTACATGGAGTCCTTCGGGGTTTTATGTGCCATGTTACATCTAGGGTATATATCTGGGTCGTGACACACTCATTCATAAATGTGGTGCGCTTCACACTATTGAACAAGACTCTAATAAAAGTGGATTATAAGACATCCTAGGACCATTCTAAACCTTGCGCTCTGATTACCAAGTTTGTAATGACCCAAGGGTACCTCCTAGATGTAACATGGTGTATAGAACCCCAAATGACTCCATACAAGCCACTTAGCTTTCATAACATAAGAAATAGAACAATAAAGAGTAAAACAATCATTTTTAGTCCAAAATAGTTTTATAGAAAAACAGAAGTCTAACTCATTTCTCAACATAGCCATCTATTTCAATCGAATGAAATTTTGCATAGCCCATACATCATGTCCTAAAGGAAATACAAAAGAGAACCTAAAATGAGGGTAATACATCCGCGAACCATGAGGACTCACCAAGCTCAAGGAAGAATCAAGTCCAAGATCTAGCCACTAAAAAGGGAATCTTGCCTATCGGACCCTACATTTGGGAAAAATGTAGGCAAGAGTATGTGTTAGTACAAAAATACACTAAGTATGATAGCTATGCATAAAACATTTAAAACATTCTAAGAAGAACATTTTTATTTCATGATATACAATTGACCAAGTAAAACATGATATAAGAAGGTTAGCAAGCATAATCCATAACATCATGGTCAATGCAAGCTAAATCTTAATTTTAAAATTTATACACATATGAGATACTCCTTGAGTAACCTTAGTGCACCTTTAGTCTTGTTGTGGGAAAATTAGTCTTAACCGACATAGAGAGCATGTGAGCTAAACATGATCACCCGATGTCTCCCACACCGAAAATGGTTGTTCTACTGGCCTAAGGTAGAACCATGAACTTCTAGCTTAAGTGGATCCTTTGGATTATCAACCTATGGGGGCACATAGTTAAGGGATAAGGAGATTGCTACTAGAAACCCGGCCTATACTAACGGGAGAGCTTCCATCTCATGAGACTTCTTCTAGATCCCGACCTCTACTAATGGGAGAGCTTCCATCTCAATGTCATATCCACTCGATGCTAAGCATAATTCCCATGGAATAGTATTTTCTTACCTATTCTCATTATCCATGGAAATACATGTCATCTTATCAATCAAAGCTAGTTTATTTGGATAGCTACTGTTCATACAAATCCTTTCTATGTGAGAAAACCTTTCACATTATGCTAGTATGTACTTATGAGAATGGCCTTTCACAACACAACATAAAACATCGTCATTTGGCACTTCACTCTCAAAGCAACCTTAAGGCTTCATGAAAACATGCATAATTCCATAATCACCTCTCAAGGCCAAGAACCCTCTTTCAATCATCAACATTTAGAAAACAGGGGTTAGATATGATTTCATCATAAACTAATACAATTCTCTCATTACATGCTTAATTTCATAAAACTCTTCCTTTAAGATCAAAATCCCACAACATATAGTTCGTAACTTGAAAACATATGGATCACATGGGTTCAGAGGGGAAAACATCATAAAAGCATTAAAAATCATCAATTCATGCATATTTAGACATAATTTAAACATTAAGATCAATAATCAAAAGAACCCATGGCGATTGAAGAAAACCCTAGCTAATTAGGGAATTCTACCTTTGAAATAGAGGAATTTGGGGACTCCATGAATGAGAGAAAATCATGGATAAAAGAAACCATAACTCAAGTCCAATTGCCTATCTTCAATAGAGAAATTGAACTGCTATCTTGAAACCCTAGGTTGAATCTTCTTATTTTTCAATTTCTAGAGAGAATATTTGGCAGGAGGTTTGATTTCTTTGGGGATTTGGAAGAATGAATTAAATAATGGTGAATTTGGGGTAAAATGTAACACCCCAGAAATTATATGACTTAAGTTATAGCCTCACCTTGTGAATAATGACTTAAAAATAGTTAAAATGATGTTTCTAAACCTAAATTAATGCAATTGACTTATTTTGTAAGAGTAAAAGTCTAAACGTCAATAAATGACTACGACGTCCGAAAACTAGAGAAGAATGTGTTCTATTGTGTCCTTAGGTTTTGGGCAGGTTTGGGTGTGTCGTATGATGGTATAATCTTGTAAAATGGTTTAAATTAGGTAAATATATATTTATAGGGTCAAAATGTTTGAATACAAATCCCGGGGCCACCCTAAGGGGACCCGTGGAGGACCCCAACCTTGACCAAGCAAGCTGCCAAGGCCGCTTCCAAATTGAACTTGGTGGGAATAGCTCCGCGCTGCGGACTAGCTCTCCCAAGGAGCAAAAGTTAATTCACGATGCAGTCTTGTCGTGGACTCTACTATCTCAAAATTTAATTCCAAATATCTTCAGGGAACGGAGTCCGCATCGCGGACTTGTTTCGCGATGAAAATGCAGAAATTTAGATATCAATTTTTACTTCATTAAAGAGCCCAACTAAGTGAGGGAAGTGTATAGAATGATTTTTACCTCACTTTTATCACTCAAACACAAAACCCCAAAGATCAAAATCTAAAGTTCCTCCTTCTCTCTACTGTCTCTCTTTCCTAAAGAACTCCATTAAAGAAGATTCCGCTTCAAGAAGAAGCCCAACTCTCCAAGGTTTCAACTCAGATTTTTGTGGTTAATTCGTCAATATGGTATGGTTTCTTTTCACTCTTGGGATTCCTTTCCCCAAGAGGCCCCTTCTAGATGAATTTCAAAATATCCAATTTCTAGGTTTCAATCCAAAAACATGGGTCTTCTTTATAAAGTGAAATTGATTTTATAAAATTACTTTTATTGATGTTATATGAACAATAATGGATGAATTTATGTTGTATTGGTGGTTTCTTGAAGAATTCCCCATGAGACCCTTGTTTCTCCTTCTTTTCCTAATTCCAATCCTAGTTTGTGTTGGATATTGATTGAAGTCTATGAATTAAATGTGGTGTTATGTAATTCATGCTTGTATAATGATTCTACCCTAGGTTATGTATAATTGCTATGAAATTAGAGTTGAGTTTTTTGAATGAAGCCTTGAAGGCTATGAAGGGAATATGTCAATTGCTTATATTGACGTTGATTATGTTATTACTTCATGAATTACCTTGTATTATGTATTGGTTATGAATTGTTTGGTAATTGAAGTATGGATTTCCCATGAAGGGAAAGAAGGTATGAAGGATGGTTCTTCTTTGAACTCAAGTATGAAAGGTGAATTACTTAGATTGTAATGATGCTATACCTAATGTGTTGTTGTGGTGTTGATGACCTAGTTTCCTCAACCTTAATCCTCTATACATGAATTAGCTATGAAGTATGTATGTATGTTATGGTATGATTGCTATATGATTGAAAGGTATTTATCATGATTATAATGTAATGTAAAGTGAAAGGTTTACTCACTTGCTAAGTGTTTCTAAAGTGAAAAGATTTTTATTCACTTATGAACACATATGACCTATTATAGTAAGATGTTTACATAAGAGTCTAGTAAAGGCTAATGTGAACTTATGTGATGACTAAAGATTATTACAAAAGAGAATTAGATTCTTAGCACTGAAAGGGCATGTAAATGAGATGGGGTCTCACGTTTAGTAAGTCTAGCTCACCACATGGGTTTCCTCACATTTAGCAAGTCCGAATTACCCACGATATGTGTTGTCTCATGAGATGAAAACCCCCACGTTTAGTAAGTTAAGGTTTCTAGAAGCAATCTCCTTGACCCTTAACTATGTGCTCACATAGGACTCTAGCTTAGTGGATTAACCTAGATAGCTATGTATTAATGGTTACACCTTAGGCAAGTGTTAACCCTCTTTTTTTGGTGTGGAAGTAGAACACCAGATTCCATGTAGTTCTCATGGTCTACGTCGTTTATTACAATGTTTCCTAATGTATATATAAATGAAGGTATGAATGGTGTGAATTCTTACTAGGGCTTTCTTAAGGGTTTCTACATAGTGTAAGGGAGGGTATGGGACTTCTCTTGAACATGCAATTGTGGGATCCTAAGAGATGGTTGTATTAATGTTCTCTTATGACTATGATGATTATGAATTATGTATGTTGAAGCAATGTTATGTATGATCATTATGAATATGGTAAGTTATGATGAGATATGATCTTATGAATGTATGCTTGAAGTAGGTTGCGTAATGTGACACTTGGCTTTGAATAGGGTTATGGGGTTCTATTCTTTGCATTGCACTAGTATTTCTTGGGTTGTCTTCATGTTGGGATGGTATTATGTTGGGTTGGATTATGATGCTTAATTTGTGTGCATATTGGATTTACTTGGTAAAAAGCATGTTTTGACTAAATGTCCTTTTATGCATGTTTCAATGGTTTTTATGCATAGTAGCCATACGTAGTACGTGTGTTGTACTAACCCATATTTTCTCCCTTTTCCCTAAACATTTAGGTTTGGGCCATTGAGGATTCAAATTTATTTCTCAAGACATTTGGAGTTGCTTCCCAAGTTGGTGAGTCCTCAAGTCCGAGGACAAGACCCAATGATCTAGCTTCTATGTTTAGTTCTTTGTTATGTTGAAAGACATTGTTGTCCTTTCCTATTTCAAGACTTTTTATTGATGTAACGACAAAGTCCGATTTTTGATACTTCTATGTCTAGATGGAGCATTGTGACGATGTTAGGTTCTATTTTTCATATATGAAGTGAAGTTGAACTTCCAAAGTAAAATTTTTAAATTTTCCGTGATTTTATTCTATGATGCATGCTATGATGAATGCTAAGGGATTGTATAAGACCGCTTCGAGGTCGAATACGCCGGTAATGACTAAGGGGTGCTCTCGAGGTCGTTACAAACATAGTATCAGAGCATAAGGTTGACAATAATGTAGGATTCATGTCACAAGATACCACGTCGAGTAGAGTCTTGTTCATGGGTGTGAACCGCGCCACACTTATGAATGAGAGGCTACGAGATGCTTAGGAACTTTCACTCTTTTTTATTCCATAGTCATGCTTAAGAGTCTTAACTCTATTTAGTCCTTTTCTTCTAATCCTTCTCTTGTGCTTATAGGCGATGAATACAAGTAGGAACAATGCAAAGAGGGCCGGTGAGGAGAATGTGAATGAGGCGGTTCCCCGTCAAGCTCCTCAAAACCCTCAAGTTTCTATTGAAGAAGGGGTTATGTCTAATTTCGAGATAAGGTCGGCTATTCATAATTTGACTCAAGTGTTGTCCACTCAAGTTGCTAGGGATGCTAGGGTGCAAGTGAACCCCAATGCTAGCACTACTGCTTCTAGGATAAGGGATTTCACAAGGATAAATCACCCTACTTTCTTTGGCTCCAAAGTAGAAGAAGATCCACAAGGGTTCATTGATGAAGTTTTAAGGTTCTAGAAGCTATGGGTGTGTCTTCTCAAGAAACGGCGGAGTTAGCCACCTATCAACTCAAATATGTGGCACAAGTGTGGTATTAACAATGGAAGGAAGGGAGACCTATTAGAGAGGGTTCGATAAGTTGGGCTACATTCAAGATGACTTTTCTTGATAGGTTTTTCCCCTTGGAGCTAAGGGAGAGGAAAATGCAAGAATTCATCAACCTCTGTCAAGAGGTATGAGTGTGAAGGAGTATGGCCTGAAATCCACTCAATTGTCGAAACATGCTCCTACATTGGTGTCGACTCTAGAACTACAATGAACAAATTTGTAATGGGGTATCCGATCTTGTGGTGAATGAATGTAGGCCGGCTATGCTAATCCCAAGCATGGACATTTCTCATCTTATGGCTCATGCCGAACAAATTGAGGAACAAACTCTTAAGCAAAGTTGGTAGAGAATTGCAGAGGTCAAGGGCCGATGATGGAAATTCTTCTAAGGTTAGGTTTTAAATCCAAGATAAGCCAAAGTTCAAAAAGAGGTTTTTCAACCAAGGTCATCCTTACACTCCAAGGGTCAACAAAGGTAAAGTGTCTAAGCCCAAGCCTCAAGAAGAAAGAGGTGGTGGTCCTTATGTTGAGAAGCCTATTTGTACAAAGTGTGGTCGAAAACATGAAGGCAAGTGCCTAGTTAGCACGAGTAATTGCTATGGTTGTGGTAAGAGCAGCCACATGAGAAGGGACTGCCCTATGTAAAGGCTTAAGGAAGGAAAATGCTCAAGCACAAGCAAGTGGCCCAAATCCCGATGCTCCTAAGAAGAACCACTTCTATGCTCTCTAATCCCGAGGTGATCAAGAGAGATCTCTAGATGTTGTGAACGGTATGCTACAAGTATTTTCAATTAGTGTATATACATTGTTGGATCCCGGTGCCACTTTGTCTTTTGTAACCCATTTAGTGGCTATAAAGTTTGATATGCTTCTCAATGTCTTAGATAAACCCTTTTCAGTTTCTACCCCGGTGGGTGATTCCATAGTTGATAAAAGAGTTTATAGGGGTTGTCCCATTTCTTTGCCCAATAGAGTCACTTTGGTTGATTTGGTGGAACTTGATATGTTAGACTTTGATGTTATATTGGGGATGGATTGGCTTCATGCATGTTTTGCATCCATAGATTGTAGGACCCGAAATGTGAAGTTTCAATATCCTAACGAAACCATGGTAGAATGGAAGAGAGGAAATACTGTCCCTAGGGGAAGGGTCATTTCATGTCTTAAAGCTTGTAACTTGATTTCTAAGGGTTGTCTCTATCATATTGTGAGGGTCAAGGATCTTGAGTTCGAGATTCCTCCTTTGTAGTCAGTCGCCATAGTGAAGGATTTTCCAAAAGTCTTTCCCGATGACTTACCCGAAATTCCTCCCGAATGAGAAATAGACTTTGGCAAAAATTTATTGTCGGATACACAACCCATTTCAATCCCTCCTTACTGGATGGCCCGGCGGAGTCGAAGTAATTAAAAGCTCAACTCAAGGATTTGTTGGATAAGGGTTTCATCCAAACTAGTATATCTTCTTGGGGTGCACCAGTGTTATTTGTGAAGAAGATGGATGGATATCTTTCTATGTGTATTACTTGCCAACAATTAAAAAGGTGACCATTAAGACCAAGTATCCACTCCCTAGGATTGATGACTTATTTGATCAACTTGAACGAGCGAGTTACTTTTCAAAAATTGATTTGAGGTCGGGTTAGATTGATGACTTATTTGATCAACTTGAACGAGCGAGTTACTTTTCAAAAATTGATTTGAGGTCGGGTTATCACCAACTTAGGATTAGAGGTGTTGATGTTCCAAAAACAGCCTTCCAAACAAGATATGTTCATTTTGAGTTCTTAGTGATGTCCTTTGGTCTTACAAATGCCCTAGCGGCTTTCATGGACCTTATGAATCGTGTCTTTAGAAATTATCTAGACTCATTTGTTATTGTCATTATTGATGACATCTTGATATACTTTACAAGTGAGGATGATCACATGTATCATTTGAGGATAGTATTGCAAGTCCTCAAAGATCACCAATTCTATACTAAATTTAGCAAGTGTGAGTTTTGGTTAAGATCGGTTGCTTTCCTTGGTCACATTTTTTCTAGTGAGGGTATAGAAGTTGATACAAAGAAAATCGATAAGGTCAAAAGTTGGCCTAGACCTTTGAGTCCTTCCGACATTCGAAGTTTTTTGGGTTTGGCCGGTTACTGCCGAAGGTTTGTTGAGGGATTTTCATCTATTGCATCTCCATTAACGGCCTTAACTCAAAAGAAGTCCAAGTTTAAATGGTCGGAATCTTGTGAAAAGCGCTTCCAATTGTTGAAAGATAAGCTTACCTCCGCTCCTGTTTTGACCTTACTAGAGGCCCCCAAAAGGTTTGTAGTATATTGTGACGCTTCCCGAGTTGGTTTGGGTTGTGTCCTTATGCAACATGGTAAGGTTATAGCTTATGCCTCGAGACAACTCAAGGTGCATGAGAAGAATTATCCAACTCATGACCTTGAGCTAGCGGTCGTAGTCTTTGCTTTAAAGATTTGGAGACACTATCTCTATGGGGTACATGTGGATTTGTTTACCGACCACAAGAGCCTTCAATATGTTTTTAGCCAAAAAGAATTGAATCTCCGACAAAGGAGGTGGTTGGAACTCTTAAATGACTATGATATGAGTGTCCTTTACCACCCCGAAAAGGTAAATATGGTTGCGAGATGCTTTGAGTCGTGTATCTATGGGAAGTGTGTCACATATGGAAGAAGAGAGAAGGGACTTAGCCCATTATGTACATAGGCTAGCAGGCTAGGTGTCCAACTTGAAGATTCCCAAAAGGAGGTGTCATGGTCCGTCATAATTCCGAGTCATCGTTGTTGTTGATGTGAAGTCTAAGCAACATCTTGACCCTATTTTGATGGAACTAAAAGAGTCGATTCTCATCAAAACAATAGAAACTTTCTCTCAAGAAGAAGATGGGGTGCTTAGGCACCAATGGAGATTATGTGTGCCGGATGTGGATGGCCTAAGAGAGACAATCTTAGAGGAGGCCCATGGGTCTCGATACTCCATCCATTCGAGAGCCACCAAAATGTATCGCGACTTACGTGAGATTTATTGGTGGAACAGAATGAAAAGAGGCATAGCAAATTTTGTGGCTTGGTCCTCAAATTGCCAACAAGTCAAGCCAAGAACCAAGGACCGGGGGGTCTAACTCAAGATATTGACACCCCCACTTGGAAGTGGGAAGAGATCAATATGGACTTCATGGTAGGTTTGCCTCGAACCCGTAGGCAACATGACTACATTTGGGCCATTGTGGATAGACTGAATAAATCAGCCCATTTCCTTCCCATCAAGGTTTCTTATTCGGCGGAAGATTATGCTAAGTTGTACATTAAGGAGATTATGAAATTTCATTGGGCCGCGTTGTCGATTATTTTGGATAGAGGTTCCCAATTTACTTCCCATTTTTGGAGGTCTTTCCAAAGTAGGCTTGGTACTCAAGTGAAACTTAGTACCACATTTCACCCTCAAACGGATGGTCAAGCAGAACGCACCATCCAAAACCTAGAGGACATTGTAGGAGCATGTGTCATTGACTTCAAGGTTAATTGGGATGACCACCTACCTTTGATAGAATTTTCCTACAACAATAGCTACCACTCGAGTATTGCTATGGCACCCTTTGAAACACTTTATGGTAGAGGGTATCGATCTCCGGTTGGGTGGTTTTAAGTAAGTGAATTTTCTCTTCTTTGTCCCGAGGTAGTCTATGAGGCTACGGAAGAAGTTTGACTTATAATGGATAGGTTCAAAACAGCTCATAGTTGGCAAATGTCTTATGTCGATAGTAGAAAGAGGGATCTTGAATTTGAAGTAGGTGATTGGGTCTACTTGAAGATCTCACCCATGAAAGGGGTGATGGGGTTTGGTAAGAAGGGCAAGCTTAGCCCCTAGTATGTTGGGCTTTATGAGATCTTGAAGCGTGTCGAAAAGGTCGCTTATGAGTTGAGATTGCCTATCGAATTGGCCCTGATTCACCCGGTGTTCCATATTTCTATGTTAAAGAAGTATATATGTGACCGGTGTCCATTCTCCCTCTAGAAGGTTTAGAGGTGAATGAGAACCTTTCTTATGAAGAGGTTTTGGTCAAAATCTTAGATCGGCAAGTTAAGAAGTTGAGGAATAAAGAGGTGGCCTCCGTAAAAAGTACTACGGAGAAACCACCTAGTTGAGGGTACAACATGGGAGGCTGAGGCCGACATAAAGTACCACTATCCTCATATTTTTCCACCAACTCCATGCCAAAGTTTAGGTTAGTAGTCTCTCTTAATTAGGTATAAACTGAAAATCATGTGTGTTGATAATTATGACATGATTTCCTTTTATGTGCATATTTTTGTGAAAATTCATGCTTAAGTTGTATTTTGAGTTTTCATGAATTTTGTTTCTCATGGTTGAAATTGCACCCATATATGTTGTGTGATGTTGTCTTTATGAGAGTTGTAATGAGAATGCTCGTTGTTGTCTTTTGTTAAAGAAATGTGTTGTTGATTGCTTAATATATATGCTGATGCTTATTGAATATGGACAAGGTGGTTCCAGCTATACTTATGTGAAATAAAGAGTTTTGAGTATACTGATGTTGTGGATTAAATTCCTATATGATATGATGATATGAGGTTGATGTGCCGGTTGTTGGGCTGCTAGTTTGAGTCATTGTCTCCCTAGAAAGAAGTCCAAGTGACTTTCGGGGATGAATGTTCCTAAGCGGGGGGGAGGGGGGTATTGTAACACCTCGGAAATTCTATGAGTTAAGTTAGAGCCTCACCTTGTGAATAATGACTTAAAAATAGTTAAAATGATGTTTCTAAATCTAAATTAATGAAATTGACTTGGTTTGGAAGAGTAAAAGTCTAAATGTCAAAAAAACGACCACGACGTTCGAAAATTAGAAAAGAATGTGTTCTAGGGTGTCCTTTGGTTTTGGGAAGGTTTGGGTGTGTCGTATGATGGTATAATCTTGTAAAAAGGTTTAAATTAGGTAAATAGATGTTTATAGGGTAAAACGTTCAAATACGAGTCCCCAGAGCCTCCTTAAGGGGCCCCGAGAAGAACCCTAACCTTGGCTAAGCAAGCTGCCAAGGCAGCTTGCAAATTGCACTTGGAGGGAATAGCTACGCGTTGTGGACTAGCTCCCCCATGGAGCAAAAAGTAAGTTCACGACGCGGTCGTGTTGCGGACTCTACTATCTCGAAATTTAATTCCAAATATCTTCAGGGAACAGCTCCGTCGTGGACTTGTTCCGCAATGAAAATGTAGAAATTTAGAAATTGATTTTTACTTCATTAAAGAGTCCAACTAAGTGAGGGGTATTTAGGGTACTTTATGGGACGTGCATAAAATGAGTTTTAATTCAATTTACCTCACTTTTATCACTCAAATACAAAACCCCAAAGATCAAAACCTAAAGTTCCTTCTTCTCTCTACTCTCTCTCCCCTAAAGAACTCCATTGAAGAAGATTGGAGCTTCAAGAAGAAGACCAACTCTCCAAGGTTTTAACTTGGATTTTTGTGGTTATTTCGTCAATAAGGTATGGTTGCTTATCACTCTTGGGATTCCCTTCCCAAGAGGCCCCTTCAAGATGAATTTCAAAATCTCCAATATCTAGGTTTCAATCCAAAAATGTGGGTCTTCTTTCTAAAGTGAAATTGATGTTATATGAACAATTATGGATGAATTTATGTTGTATTGGTGGTTTCTTAAAGAATTCCCCATCAGACCCATGTTTCTCCTTCTTTTCCTAATTCTAACCCTAGTTTGTGTTGGACATTGATTGAAGGCAATGAATTGAATGTGATGTTATGTGATTCATGCCTGTATGATGATTGGATTTACTTGGTAAAAAGCATGTTTTGACTAAATGTCCTTTTATGCATGTTTCTATGGTTTTTATGCATAGTAGCCATAGTTAGTACGTGTGTTGTACTAACCCATATTTTCTCCCTTTTCCCCAAACATTTAGGTTCGGGCCATTGAGGATTCAAGCTTACTTCTCAAGACACTTGGAGTTGCTTCTCCAAGTTGGTGAGTCCTCAAGTCCAAGGACAAGACCCTATGATCTAGCTTCTACGTTTAGTTCTTTGCTTATGTTGAAAGACATTGTTGTACTTTCCTATTTCAAGACTTCTTATTGATGTAAGGGCTATGTCCCATTTTCGATAGTTCTATGTCTAGATAGTGCATTGTGACGAAGTTAGATTCTATTTCTCATATATGAAGTGAAGTTTAACTTCCAAAGTAAAAGTTTTAAATTTTCCGTGATTTTTTTCTATTATGCATGCTATGATGAATGCTAAGGGCTTGTATAAGACCTCTTCTAGGTCGAATACGCCGGTAACGACTAGGGGTTGCTCTTGGGTTGTTACATAAAATTATTTATATAGGGTTTCTAAATATAAGCAAAATGACATATTACAGGAATTAATTAATTAGGATAAAACCCAACTGACTATGAAATAACTGGCAACAATCGACTCACGATCCACAATCGACAGACCGTGGGTGGACCTACGGTCCGTCCTACACGTCTGTGGTTGGTGGTTAGAGAGTTTTGGCCAATCGATGGCCACTGGTCCATGGGGTGTGGTCCTACCTACAGTTCGTAGGTGCCACCGTTGTCCATGCATGGACCCTTTTCTGAGGGGTCAATCTACAGACCTACTACGGTCTGTGGCCCACACCACGGGCCATGGTTGGTCATTCGTGATTAACACCTGGAAGGTGTAAAAAATATATTTGTTTGGTTTTTTGCATACGGGGTGTTACATCTTGCTTGCCCTCTCTTTATTTAGCCATGAGCATTGTGCAATCTCTCATTGTGTAACCACTTTTACCATAACTGAAACAACCATCCGTGCCGGCTAGGCACTTACCATCGTTCTTCCTTCCACACTTAGCACTACTAGACCTAGGCAATGAAGATACACTACCAATACCTCCTTGAGGCTAAAGGTTAGACACCCTATCTTTTTTGAACTTAGGAGGAGCATTGGAGGAATCTTGATCGAGAAACTATTGTCGGAATCTTGAACGATCATGTCCATCAGACCTTGCATATGAGAAATTTCCACCACCAGTCATAGCCCACATTACCTCTCTAGACTTTTCCTTGAGTTTCTCCTCCTCAATTTATTGTGCATTTATATGAGTCAGAGATGTCCACGTAATTAATGAGCACAACGGTTCGGCATTCTTTAACCGCCATTTCGGACACACCCTACATGAACTTACTCATCATAACCATTGAATCTGGAACCATTGTTGAAGCATACTTAGACAATTGTGTGAACTAAGATCATATTCCCTCACACTCATACTACCTTGTCGGAGGTTAATGAAACCAAGCACCTTGGCTTCCCTCATCTCGGGCGGAAGAACCTATCAAGAAAAGTGGCTTTAAACTTCTCCTAATCAAGAGGACCCGTATCTTCCGGTCTCCCTCCTTTCTATTGGTTATTCCATATTTGAGCCACACCATTTAGTTGATTAGCGGCCAATTCTACCTTTTCCACCTGGTCACTCCTATGATCATCAAAACCTTATAGAACTCATAATTGAACTCTTGAGGACCTTCCTCTACTTTAGAACTATGAAACTCACGGAGGATTCATCCTAGTGAAGTCCCTCACTTTTGAAGACGCCGTACCCATATTTGGGTTCACGGGAACCACAAGCTCCATATTTGCTTGGTCCATCACTGCTTGTGCCAACACTTGAAAATCAGCCCTAAACTCCACATTAGTCACTTGTTCGGCAAAACGATCGACTGGAACTTGAGTGGGAGGAGCTTCTTGCTCCTCACCCTCTCTCACATTCCTTCTAGCATAAGCTCTTCGAGTAGCTTATATCCATGCATACAACATTTAAATCATGCTAAAAGGGGACATTTCATTTCATGACATGAAATTGACCAAGATAAAACATTATATAAAAGAATTAGAAAACATAAGTCATAAAACCATGGTCAATGCAAGCTAACTTCATCTTTAAACCCTTGGAACTCATATGTGATTCTTATTGAAGTAACCTTAGGTAATTATTAATGTGGAGAATTATCCTTAACCGACATAGAGACCATGTGAGCTATAACATGATCCCAAGTGTCTCCCACACCGAAAATGGTTGTCCTACTTGCCAAGGTAGAACCATGAACTTAAAGTTTAAGTGGATCCACTAGTTAATATCTATCTAAGACAATCATCCTATGGGGGCACAAAGGTAACAAATAAGAAAATTACTTCTGGAAATCCGACCTCTACTAATGGGAAAGCTTCCATCTCAATATCATATTGGTACTATGTATAAATCCCATGTAATATTCATTTCTTACTTGTTCTTATTATCCATGGAATGACATCCTAGGATTATCAATCCAAGCTAGTTTCATTGGGATAACTCTTACTCTTTGATTCAATTAGGTAAGAAAGCCTTTCAACATAAAAATCCTTACTATGTGAGAAAACCTTTCACATCATGCTAATATGTGTTTATTAGAGTATAATTTCAACAACACAACAACAACAACATCATCATTGACATTTTACTCACAAAGCATAGATTTCATAAGAAAATGCATAAGCACATAATTTACCTTTTGAGGTTCAAAACGCACTTTCAATCATCAAGACTTAGAAAACATGGGTTAGATATGGATTTCATCATAAATTCATGTAAAACTAGTAATATATGCTTACTTTCATAAATCTCTTCCTTTAAGATTAAAAGCCCATATCATATGATTCATAACTTGAAAACAAGGGGATTACATGGGTTCGTGGGGAAATCATCATAAAATCATAGTACTCTATAAATGCATCTATGAGAGATCATAATAAAATCTTTTAAATCAATAATCAAGAGAACCCATGACAATTGAAGAAAACCCTAACGCAATTAGGGAGTTCCAACTTTGAAATAGGAGGCCTAGTGTGTGTGTATATATATATATATATATTGAAGTTGAACTTAGAAAAAAATTAGTATTATTTTAAAATTTTGGGAGTTTTTAAAAAAGTTTTGACTTTTCCAAAAAGTTATGATTTCTCGAATGAGTTGTGATCTTTTCAAAGGATTGTGACTTTTTAAAGGGGTTGTGACTATTCCAAGGGGTTGTGACTTTTTCAAAGAGTTGTGACTTTTCTAAAGAGTTAACTTTCTGGACGAGTTGTGACCTTTCCTAAGGGTTGTGACTTTTATGAAGGATTGTTTATGTTTTGATAAGGAACAATAAGCACATGTTCAGACTACCTTTATAGGTTATAAATAAAAGGTTCCCTCACATTTTAAAACTTCAAATTTTCCATTTTTTCCGTTATCCTTCTCCTTCTCCTACTCCGTCTTCGTCTCCTTCTCCTTATGCTTCTTCTCCTCCTCCTACTCCCCCTCCTTTTCCTCCTCCTCCTCCCCCTTCTCCTTCTGCCCAACTTCTCCTTCTTCTTTTTAGCACACACAATTGAGTACATATTTTATATTTATTATATACTATAGTATAAAATATATTAAAAGATGACAACTTTTCACATTGAAGGATTGTTACTTTGAAGGTATGCACAAGTTGAAGAAACACTACAAGAAAAGTGTGAATTACATGGGGATTTTCCTAGGGATTAGTATGAAAATCCGTAGGAAACTTATTTTCTTTTTAATTTTCATACTAATCCCCTTTAAAAAAATTCCCATGTAATTCACGCTTTTCTTGTAGTGAAACGGGTTTAAATGTAAAAATAAAGCAGGAGTAACAACCCTAAAAGTACAAAGAGAAACTTAAAAATAAATTCTTGAATTCTTAGAGTGCCACGTAGGTGGGCCTATGATTCTCTTTTAATTATATTGTGCACTTTATAAATTTTATGTTGTGAACTTTATAAGTCTTGATGAATTATAGTCATCAAGAACTAGTTAGCTTGAAATTTGGATCTAAATTATTAAATATATATTAGCAATATGAAGTAATAAAAAATATAAATATTAAGTAGGTAAGAATATAAATATTAAGTAATATTAAACAAAAATAATAAATATATAATTAAATATATATTAGAAATATAAATTAGTTAAAATTAGTTAATTTATTCATACATATAATTTATAATTGAATATCTATATTTTTGTAGATGAATCATCATTTGTGGATGTATGATATGAAATCTGAATATTTTGATGGTGTAAGAGGTTTTATTGATCATGCAATAAAACTTGATATTCTAAAGAAAAATGGATTGGTTAGGTTTCCTTGTAGTGCATGTAGGTCATGAATTTTTTCAATTCAGATACAATTATGGTTCTTTTGTATCATAATGAATTTGACCCTAGATATTTTGTGTGGGTTGATCATGGAGAGGTTGATGAATTGAATGGTATATTTAACCCTATATAGTGGATGAATCTAATATGTTTGCATATGGTCTAGATATGGTTGAGCATGATACCGTTCAACTTGATATATTTCAATATGATAGACTTTGTGAAATTGTCAGTGATGCTTTTGAAGTTTAGAGAAGGATGAAATTTTTAAGTATTTTGATGAAGCTCCTAATAAAGAAGCAAAACACTTTTACCAAACAATTAGAAGATGCTAATAGTCAACTATGTGTAAGGAGTTTGCATATTTCTTTGTCAGTTGTATTTTGATTAATGATTTTTAAATCATATTGGACTATTCCCTGTGCGGCTATGGACTCAATGATTTATCTCGGGCACACATATTAATTTGGAGTTTAACAGAACTAAAAATATCTATCAAAAAACTATATTGGTTTCAAAGTTAGGATTGTCATATGATAGAATTAATTATAGCATTAATGGTTGCATGTCGTTCGATAAGACTGATAGTAAAATAGAAAATTATAGGTTTAGTGGACATACTTGTTATAAGTGGACACCTGGTGGAAATATTGTCAAAGTTAAGGCGATGTCATATTTTCCTCTTATATTTACGTTAAAGAGATTGTACGCATTGATGAGTTATGCCTCACATATGAGATGCCATCGTGAAAAGAGAAGGCCACCGGGTGTCTTCACTAATCCATATGATGGAGAAGCATAAAGCATTTTGATAGCATATATTGTGATTTTACTAGTGAACCAAGAAATGTTAGATTGGGATTGTGTGCGAGATGATTACATATCATACTCTAATTTTACCTCATCTTATTCTTATTTTACTATATTTTTTACTCTGTATAATTTTCCTCCTAAAATGTGCCTGACAAGTTCCTACATCTTTCTAAGTTGTGTTAGTTTGGATACGCGTTATTCAACAAGCATGATTGATGTCTCTCTATATCCATTGATAGATGAGCTAAACTTGTTGTGTTGTGAAGGTGTAGGACTTGTGATATATCAAGTAAGAAAATTTTTGTTATGTGTGCTTCTTTAATGTGGACTATTAATAATTTTTTGCGTAGGGAATGTTGTTTGGTTGGATGACAGTTGGAAAGCTAGCTTGTCCATAGGGAATGTTGTTTGGTTGGAAAATAGTAAGGCTTGGACTTTAAAGAATGGGAAAAAAAATTCATGATTTGATTGTGACTCTCAGTTCTTGGAATTGACCCTGAGTTTAGAAAGATGAAAAATGCATTCAAGAAAAAATAAGAATGAAAATGACCCCAAACCTCCATTACTTACAATGCATCAAATTTTGGAGAGAGTTTGTCAATTGCCTAAAGTTATAGAAGTTTCAACTTCTAGACTTTATGAATATGGTGTTGAACATAATTGAATCAAACAGAGTATTTTGAGAGTATTCATATTGGAAGGATAATCTTTATGACATAATCTTTATATAATGCTCATTAAAAAAATATTTTGATAATTTTTTAACACAACGATGGATGCTAAGGGAAAGGCAAAAGACAATTCAAAAACTAGAAAATACATATAAGAATATTGTAGGAGAAGAGTGAATTTTCTTAGTGGGTTACGAATTTGAGGATGCCCGAGTGCTATGCTTTTAATTTAGGATAGCAAGAAGATGTGAATGAATGAAAGTTAACAGGTATGAAAAGTCATGATTATCATGTATTCATGGAAACTTTAATTTCTATCATTTTAGATATCTACCCAATAAGTTATGGAAACCAATCATAAAGGTAAGTTTGTTCTTTAAAGATTTGTGTTCAAGAAAGTTGTTGGAGAGTAGTTTAACAATTATGGAGGAAAATATTTCTCTTAATAATACTAAGTTGGAGAAGATTTTCCCAATGAAATTTCTTTAGTGTGATGGGGAATCTTCTAATTCACAGTGTACATGAAGTCTGCCATGGTGGTCCAGTTCAAACGGGGTGGAAGTATCCATTTGATAGGCGATAAGTGGTAGATTTCTACTCATTTGAGGCCATTTATGTTTAAAAAAATAGTGTCCTCAATGCCTAATTATGCCCTATTATTATGATATTTTGATGTTTTATAGCTATGAAGGCTAAATGTAACACCTCATACCTGGAAAATAGAACATTTAATGAACCACGGAAGGGTTCACGGACTGTGGGAGGAACGACGGTCCATTGACCTACTCGTGGTTCATAGTTAGCCAAGCATGGTGGACCACAGAGCTTTTCGCCAACCGTGGGTCCTGACACAAGTGTTGGACCATGAAGCCCTCTATGGGTCGTGGTCGTTATGACAGGCTGTAGATGGGTCCGTTGTCCTGAACCTGTAGGCCTCAAGCCCAAGTGAAGAACCACGGTGCCTTCACGGTCTGTGGTCCTTCACACGGTCTATGGTATGGCTCGTGGATGGGACTCCCAGAATAAGTAGACCCTGGCCAAGAACCATGATCCACTTGATGGGCCACCGTGGTCTATAACGGTCCGTCAGTGACTCCGTGGAAAGGCCTCGTCAACTTTTAAGTCAGGGTCATTTTGGTCTTTTTCCCTATGTATTGGGCATATATACTACGTCTTTTAATACCTAAACTACACCGTTTTACTTAGTTTAAGCCTAATAATCTAGTCATAACCTAACTAAAACCTCTATTATCCAAAAATCATTGAAACTAGAGGAAAAAGAAGAGGAAAGTCGACCGATCCTATCAAGAACAAGAAGGTTTTCTTCAAGTCCAGCCTACAAATCGAAGGATTTTTGTGTAGATTTCATCACCAGGTATGTGGGATTTCACAAGTGGGCTCCTTTCATCCATTAGGTCCATGGGATTTAGACAACTCCTTGATTTTTCATATCTTGTTTAGACCTAGGGTTTGTAAAACCTTGAATAATTGGTGTGATTTAGCTATTCTAGTAGCCAAAATCAAAATAGCTTATTTCTTGAAAAGTTTTCTTAATTCCTTGTATGAAACTCATAACCCAAGTTTGTATAATTTCTCTTCGTTCATGAATTATACTTGCTAGGTTAGTTGAACATATAATCATGCTCCAAATTTCGAATGTTACATTATCAGTATATAAATGTTGCATTCTAAGATTGCATGCCAGTATTTTGAGCTACTCGGTATTTCAGTTATTTCATTCATATACATATTCCTCATAGTCCCAGAACTACGTGCCCCTATAGGATTATAAGTCCCCTCTATTGGGCATCAAATTTAGTAATCACGCCAATCATGCCTTTATACCCTTGGCAAGGTATATGGAGTCCTGTTGATGGGTTACATACATTCACACCACGTTTAGCTCACGTGGTTTTATGTCGGTTAATAGTAGCTCCCATAGTTAGACTTTTAGTGAATTTTACCAAGTTTTTAGTATATACTTCAATATTCAATTTAAAATGTCATGTTCATGATTAGTACTTGATCATTTCATTCAATTTAGCTTTTCTGTTGTCTTTTCAATATTTACATTTTTGCTCAGTTTGCAGTATTGCTCAGTTATGCCTCATTTTAGCTTATATATGTTTGTTCAACTTAGTATCTATATCCTACATGCTCAGTACATTCAAAGTACTAATGCATACTTTGTGCTACATCCTTTCATGATGTAGGTTCAAGTACTCAGCGTCCAGATCCTGCTTAGATCGATTCTTGGTCCACATTTCAGCGGCTTCAGTGATGAGTCCTCATACTTCAAGGATAATAGAGACGCTTTCATTTTAGTGTTTACTATCAGTTTTATGTTTTTTTAGACGTTTTCCAGACATTGTAGTAGAATCAACTTGCATTGTTAAGTTTAATCTTTCAGTTGTTATTCAACAGTTAATATGTTTTATACATTCAGACTAGTTGGGTATTTTCCACTTTCAGTGTCCATTGTTTTAGCTTTCACATGGTATATGTCTTATTAAGTTACTCTCAGTATGCTTGATATATGATAGACATAGGGTTAGCTTGGTGTCACTCGTGATCCTAGGTCCCGTGTTACATCAAAGGGTTGCCTCGAGGGTTGACAAATGTGGTATCAAAGCATTAGGTTCAAGAGTCCTAGGATATCTTAAATCCACACTAAGTAGAATCTCTTTCATTGGTTTGAAGTACACCACATCTATGAGGGGGAGGCTACAAAGAATTTTAAGACAAACCATCACTTTCCTTTCTATTCTTATTGTGCGTGAGTATGAACTCTATTCAATCTCTTTCTAGCTCCTACTCTTTGCATTTCGGAAAATGCCTCCCAAAAGAGCTAACACAAGGAATCAGCTAGCAACTCCAGCAGACACATTATAAGAGCAAGTCATGCATGCCAAGTTCAGACTACTTACCAAGTACTTCCTCAGGCCATGGCTACCCAGGTCAATCAGTAGGCTGTGGTCCTAGCTCTGCCACATACTAGCACTGCTACAACAAGAATCTAAGACTTTAATTGGATAAACCCTACAGAGTTTCATGGGTCTAAGACAAAATAAGATCCACAAGAGTTTCTCGACGACATCTAAAAGGTAACAAACATTATGGGCGCTACTCTAGTCGAGATTGTAGATTTGTCCGCCTAATAGTTAAAGGGAGTGGCTTACACTTGGTACCAACAGTGGAAAGAATCTTGTGGTGCTAATGCATGTCCAGAAACTCGTTCAGAACCCTTATTAGTCTCTACTCCAATTGGTGACTCAGTTATAACTTGATGGGTCTATAGAAATTGCCCTGTCACAGTCTATTAGAAAGTAAACTTAGTAGATCTTGTAGAGTTAGAAATGGTAGATTTTGATATCATTCTAGGCATGGTTTAGTTACATTCCTTCTATGCCTTAGTCGATTGTAGAACTAGGTTCCTTGGATTTCAGTTTTAAAGTGAGGCAGTCTTAGAGTGGAAGGGTAGTAGCTTAGTGCCTATGGGTCAATTAATCTCTTACCTTAAGGCCACAAAAATGATTTCCAAAAGGTATATGTATCATCATGTTCTTATAAAGGATTCAAACTTCGAAACCCCAATTCTTGAGTCAGTCCCAGCAGTAAATTAATTTCCCGAAGTGTTTCTAGAAGGTCTTTCCAGAGTTCCTCCCAAAAGGGAAATTGACTTCAGAATAAATCTCCTTCTAGATACCCAGCCCATTTTGATTCTTCCTTACAAAATGGCTCTAGTCGAGCTTAAGGAAGTGAAGAGCAGTTGAAAGACCTTCTAGATAATGGCTTCATCAGACCTAGTATCTCTCCATGGGTTTTTCCATCATCGTTTGTGAAAAAGAAAGATGGTTTTCTCTAAATGTGCTTTGACTATCGCCAATTGGACAAAGTCACCATCAAGAATAAGCTTAGAGTCAGAGCTATTGACATTCCAAAGACAGCCTTCAAGACCTTGGTATGGTCATTATCAATTTGTAGTTATGTCTTTTAGACTATCAAATGCTCCTGCAGCTTTCATGGACTTAATGAACAGGGTGTTCAAACAATATTTGGATTTGTTCGTTATCATTTTTATTGATAATAGCATCATTTATTGTTGGAGTGAGGATGAGCATGCGACTCATCTGAGAGTTGTTCTACAAACTCTCAAAAATCGTCAGCTATTTGCTAAGTTCAACAAATGTGTATTTTGGTTGCAGTTCATCGCTTTTCTTGGTCATGTAGTATCTAGCGAAGGCATCCAAGTGGATTCTCAGTAAATTAAGTAAGTACAACACTGACCACGACCCACCTCTCCAACAGATATCAGAAGCTTCTTGGGTTTGGCTGGTTAATACAAGCGGTTTGTTCAAGAATTTTCATCCATAGCTTCACCATTGACCAAGTTGAATCAGAAAAAGGTCAAATTTCAACGGTTAGATGAGTGCTAGAAAAGCTTCCCAGAACTAAAGACTAGGTTGACTACAACCCTGATCTTGACTCTACCAGATGGTTATGCAATTAATTATGATGCTTCATGGGTTGGCCTAGGTTGTGTGTTGATTCAGAAAGGTAAGGTCATAGTTTATGCTTCTAGATAGCTTCAGGACAATGACAAGAACTACCAGACTCATGACCTTGAGCTTGCAGTTGTACTATTTACCCTAAAGATTTGGAGATACTACTTGTATGGTGTTCATGTTGATGTATTCACAAATCATATGAGCCTCCAATCTGTGTTCACCCTGAAAGAGTTGAATCTTCGTCAGAGGAGATGGCTTGAATTCCTCAAAGACTATGACATAAATGTGTTTTTCATCCGGGTAAGGCCAATGAAGTGGATGATGCTCTTAGTAAGATTTCTATGGGTAGTGTATCACATGTTTAGGAAGAAAGGATCAGCTAGCAAAAGATGTTGACAACCTTGCTCGCTTAGGAGTTTGCCTTGCAGACCCACTAGAGCATGTAGATCTACTAGACTACAAAGAAAGAAGTTGGTAGCAACAGAACTCTTTCTAAACCACTAGAGACAGTCACCTACAATAATCAGTCTACCTACGCAACATTGTAGAGAGACGTTCGACTCCACGTGTCCGCTGAACAGTTCCGAAGTAGCAAGACGAGTAGACCCATCAGATAGTGGGAGATGGTGTACTTCAATACCATGGTCGCTTATGTGTACCTAATATGGGTGAGTTGAGGCATTAGATCCTTACATAAGCTCATAGCTCCAGTTATTTCATTAATATAGGTTCCACTAAGATGTAGCGTGATCTACGGGAAGTCTTTTGGTGGAATGACATGAAATGGGTCATAACAAACTTTGTGGCTAAGTGTCTAAATTGTGAACAAGTTAACGTAGATCATCAGAAACCATGAGGTATGACTCAAGAGATTATCATTCGTACATGGAAGTGGGAAGTAATAAACACGGACTTAATTATTAGTTTACCTTGTACTCGCAGACAATATAACTCCATTTCGGTGATAGTAGACAGAGTCACTAAGTCCACTCACTTCTCGGGTGTCAACACGACAGATTTAGCAAAGGACTATGCCAAACTATATATCAATGAGATAGTCAGGTTGCATGGGGCTCCCTTGTCTATCATCTCATATAGAGGTCCTCTATTTACCTCTCATTTCTGGAAATTGTTTTAGAAAGGTCTTGGTACCCAGGTAAATCTCAGTACAACATTTCATCCACAAATGGCTGGTCTGGTAGAGCATATCATTCAGAACCTAGAGGACATGTTGAGAGCTTGTGTGATCGATTTGAATGGTAGTTGAGACGATCACCTATCTCTTAAACAACTCACGTATAATAATAGCATCCATTCAAGTATTCAGATGGCCCCTTATGAGGCACTACATGGGCCTAATGCAAGTCCCCAATTGGTTGTTTTGAAGTAGGTGAAGCAGTATTGATTGGGCTTGATTCGGTTCATGAGGCTATGTAAAAATTTCAGCTCATCAGGGATAGACTAA
Organism: Solanum commersonii; assembly: GCA_029007595.1. NCBI lineage: Eukaryota > Viridiplantae > Streptophyta > Magnoliopsida > Solanales > Solanaceae > Solanum > Solanum commersonii. Next base: position 4,997,046 of record JAJTWQ010000012.1, read on the forward strand.
AGATAGCTCAAAGTCATCAAAAGTCCTATGCAGATGTGAGGAGAAGGGACTGAATAGTTCGAAATCAATGATTGGGTTTTCCTAAGATGTAACTTATGAAGGGGGTGATGAAATTTTCCAAGAAAGGGAAGCTCAATCCTAGAGATGTAGGTCCTTACAAAATCCTAAAAAGGGCTGGTAATGTGGCTTATGAGTTAAAATTGCAAGTAGAACTAGTAGCGGTTCATCCAGTTTATCACATTTCCTTGTTGAAGAAGTGTGTGGGTGATCCAGCATCGATAGTATTTTCTGCCCTTATTCCTTCGTAATGCAACTTTCTTATTCTTCTTTTCAATTGCAAGCCTTTTTTGTTCATGAATTTTCTTCATCATATCAGCCTTCTTCTTACCATCAAGATTAGCAAAATCATTAGTAGGCAAAGGCAATAAATCAAGGGGGGTAAGGGGGTTGAATCCATATACAACTTCAAAAACTTGTTTTAAGTGCTGTAGGTGTTCATCTAGATTTTGAGAAAAGATCAAGATGTCATCAAAATACACCATAATAAATTTTCCATGGAAATCTTTAAAAACATGATTCATTAGTCTCATAAAAGTGCTTGGTGCATTAGTCAAGCCAAAGGGCATAACTAACCACTCATAAAGTCCATATTTAGTCTTAAAAGCAGTTTTCCATTCATCTCCATGATTCATACGAATCTGATTGTAACCACTCTTTAGATCAATTTTAGAAAAGATTTTGGAACCATACAGTTGGTCCAACATGTCATCAAGACGAGGGATAGGATGGCGATACTTTACCGTTATTTTGTTGATAGCTCGACAATCTACGCACATCCTCCATGTTTCATACTTTTTGGGGACCAATAGGACTGGAACAGTGCATGGGCTCATACTTTCTCGAACAAATCCCTTTTCAAGCAATTCTTCAACTTGCCTTTGTAATTCTTTGGTCTCTTCAGGATTGCTCCTATAGGCAGGCCTATTAGGAAGTTGAGACCCAGGCACAGAGTCTATTTGGTGCTCAATCCCTCTCAAAGGTGGCAATCCCTTTGGAGTGTCATCGGGAAAAACATCTTCAAAATTCCGCAAAAGAGAAGAAACACTATTTGGCAAAGAAGGAGTTAGTTGTTCAAAATTAATCAATACTTCTTTGTAAGTAAGTAGTATTATGGGCAGCCCCTCTCTCCTAGCATTCAAACACTCTTTGGATTTTATATAAAGACTCTCATTTTTCTTTTCCTTAGCCTCTTTCCTCTCACCAAACCATTTTATTTTTTTACTCACACCCTCTTTTACCTCTTTACTTAGATCGCTTCCCTCTCTCTCTTTCTCTCATCCGTCTCTCATTTTTTCTATCTCTTGGCCTTTTTCTTTTCTCTCAAGCTCACTTTTTACCTCTCCATTTTGTTTTCCCATTGTTTCCCTCAATCGTTTTTGATCTTCAAACACTTGAGAAGGAGATAATGGTGCAAGAGTATACTTCTTGCCATTATGCAGAAGACTATACCTATTCTTTCTCCTATGATGAGTAGTATCCCTATCATACTGCCAAGGTCGGCTAAGTAAAATATGGCATGCTTGCATTGGAACTACATCACAAGGAATTTCATCTTCATACCTACCAACATTGAATGAAATCATGCATTGTTTGTTTACTTTTACTTCTCCACAATTATTCAACCATTGGAGCCTATATGGGGTAGAGCGCTTCATGCATGCAATTCCTAGTTTATCCACCAAGTATGAACTCACCACATTTGCACAACTTCCCCCATCAATAATCATAGAATAAGTCTTCCCTTTTATCCCACACCTAGTATGAAACAAATTCTCTCTCTGCTCTTCATCACCACTACCTAAATTGATAGTCATAATTCTCCTAACCACCCCAATTATACCATCATTAGGCAGTTCCAAATCATCTTCCTCACTTACACCTTCTCCCTCTTCTTCTTCCCCCTCACTTTTTTCACTCTCATATTCTCCATTCTCTCTAAGTAGGATGTTTCTTCTACTTGGACATTCATGCATCATATGCCCCCTTCCATGACATTTGTGATATTGAATAGAACTTGAAGGTTTAGAAGATTTAGGATAAAAGGTTTTACCTCCCTCCTCAACTTTACCTTTACCTCTATCATCTTGAGGTTTGGAAGGAGCTTTCCCCTCTTGAGTTAACCATGGCTTCTTAGAGATAGTGTTTGGTTGACTTCTCCATGAGTTATTTTGCCGTTCTTTGTCAATTTGTTTTTCAACTTTTACAGACAAATCAACTAACTCATCTAAAGTTACATATTGTTGTATCTCTACTACATTAGCTATTTCTGTATTTAAACCATTTAAAAATCTAGCTATTGTAGCCTCTTCTTCCTCTATGCAGTTAGCTTGGATCATAGCCATATCCATGCTTTTGAAGTACTCATCCACAGACATGGAGCCTTGCTTCAAGTGTTGAAGGCGAGACTGTAGATATCTTTGGAAGTATGATGGAATAAATCGCTTCCTCATTACCCTCTTCATCTCTGCCCACGTAGCAATAGGTGGTAGCTCCTCTTGCAATCTTTCCCTAGCAAGCTTTTTCCACCAAGAAGCAGCATAATCAGAAAACTCAACAACAACAAGTTTAACTTTCTTACCCTCAGAGTAGTTATGAAAATCAAAGATGGCTTCAACTCGTCTCTCCCAATCAAGGTACAAGTCTGGATTCCTTGTCCCCTTGAAAGATGACATCTTCATCTTTATACTATTTATATTATCATCTTCTACTCTACCACTTTGTCCCCTCCTTTCTCTTCATCTCTTGAAATTGAAGGGTCCATCTCTCAAATTGTTGGTGCATAGCTTGAAGGGTGAAGTCGTTCCTTCCTTTGACCTCGGCTTCTGAACGAGCCCTTTCTTCATCACCACCTGAATTAGACATCTAAAAAAAATAAAAAAATAAATGATCAAGTATTACACTTTTAATATGGGCATATATGCAAGTCCCCAATTGGTTGTTTTGAAGTAGGTGAAGCAGCATTGATTAGGCTTGATTCGGTTCATGAGGCTATGTAAAAATTTTAGCTCATCAGGGATAGACTAAAGATAGCTCAAAGTCATCAAAATTCCTATGTAGATGTGAGGAGAAGGGACTTAATAGTTCGAAATCAATGATTGGGTTTTCCTAAGATGTAACTTATGAAGGGGGTGATGAAATTTTCCAAGAAAGGGAAGCTCAATCCTAGATATGTAGGTCCTTACAAAATCCTAAAAAGGGCTGGTAATGTGACTTATGAGTTAAAATTGCCAGTAGAACTAGTAGCGGTTCATCCAGTCTATCACATTTCCTTGTTGAAGAAGTGTGTGGGTGATCCAGCATCGATAGTATCATTAGAGAGTGTGGTTGTGAAGTGATAACAACTAGGTTAACGGATCACCAATAGAGAATTGAATATTAGAATGCGGAAGCACAAAGAAAAGAAACAAAAAAAAACTAACTAAAGATATGGAAATTCGGAGGAAAGATCCAAGAATTTCCAAGGATTAGATGTTCTAAGGTCTTGAAAAGATCCAAGTAACAATGTATAGATTTATGAAAGAAATCTAACGCCTTTACTTGAGAAAACGAATCAAAACAATAGATTCGGATCTTGACCACTTTATGAGTAACTAAAGACAATAATTAGTATGTAGAACTAATCACCTTCTAAAGAATACCAAAAAAAAATCAAAGATATCACAAGAAGAAGTTACTTTATACCTTAAACTATGAAATTAGTAAAGGTTTAAAGATAAATTCTCAAAGAACAAGTCACAAAGGTTCAAAGAACTCTCTCAAAATATTATTAATATCAATCTAAATTGTCTTTAATGAATAAAAAGGACCCCTATATATAGGAGAAGGGGTGAAAAATGTCCAAGACCCTAAAAGACAAATTACAAGGACTCCTACTCTAGAAAAGAGATAAAGTCACCTAACTAAAAACAAATTTAGTACTTCTAGGAAAGCTATGGTACTTAGGAGACCATAAATAGAACAAGGAAAATATTAATAACCTATAAAGAAATAAAGAAATAAGGTAAATCCCAACTAGGAAAAGAATCTTGACAATCTTGGAAAGTTTGACTAGTCTTATCTCAAAACTTGGGCAGAAAGCAACTCTTGTTGTGGCTGATTCTTGGAATCTTCTTGACCTTATTTGCACAAAATTGGGCCTTAAAATTCCTCATCTTGGGCTTGAATTTGGGCCACCAAATAATTGTAGCATTTGGACAATTCCTCTCCCTTGGGCTTGAGCTCTTCTTCCCCAATAAGACACCTTTGGATCAGCGATTGAAGCCCATTGAGCTTATCATTGAACTCCTTGGTTTGAGATCTTGTTATGGGCCTCCTTGGAGTTTCTAAAGCTTCATCTTTGTCCTTCAATGGAGTAGTGCTTCCTTGGATGCTATCATGAAGGATAGTCTCACTTATGAAGAGGAGATATTAGAGATTCTTAAGTGTAAGGTTCATAGGTTAAGGAATAAGAAGTTGCTTCAGTGAAGGTTTTGTGGAGGAGCCAATCCTAAGAGAGAGGTACTTGGGAAGCACAAGCAGCCACGAAGGCCATGTATCCTCACCTCTTTCCATCCGACTCAGTTTCAGCTTCAGGTAATAGTTCCTCTTTGGTCTCTCAACTTACTCTTGCATAAATTCAGGCTCAGTATATTGTTCCTTCATTTGTTCATGAAATCTAGCATATTTGCATGTTCATGGAACTCAGTTCAGTTAGATATTAGATATTACTTAGTGGTAGAGACTGCAGCTCCTTCCTTTTTTACTCAGCTAGTTTACACTTCATTCGAGGATGAATGTTCCCAAGGGGGAGATATTCTAACACCTCAGACCTAACAAACATGGACATCAAAAAAATTTGTGAACTACAGAAGGGTTCACGGACCGTGAGAGGAACCACTGTCCGTCGACCTACTTGTGGTTCACACCCAGTCAAACAGGGTGGACCACAGATCCCTTCACAAACCATGGGTCCCCACATGAGTTGTGGGATGACTCATAGAAGAGAGGCAGAGCCATTTGGGCTCAAGTGTTGATCCACGAAGCCCTCCATGGGCTGTGGTCGTGATGAAGGGTCGTGGATGAGTCCGTCGTCCTGAGCTAGCAGACCCCTAGCCCAAGTGAAGAACCATGGTGGCCTTCACACTCTATGGTCCTCACATGGTCTGTGGTATGGATACTGGATGGGCCTCCCAGAACTAGTAGACCCTGGCCAAGAACCATGATCAACTTGACGGGATGTGGTCTATGACAATCCGTTAGTGGTTCCGTGGAAGTACATCATCAGCTTTTAATTCTGGGTCATTTTGGTCTTTTCCCTAATAATCTAGTCAGAACCTACCCTCTATTCTCCAAAATTCATAAAAATTAGAGCATAAATAAGGGAAAAGTTTACTAGCCCTCTCAAGAACAAGCAGAAGGTTTTCTTCAAGTTCCAGCCCAGAAATCAAAGGATTTCTCCATAGATTTTATCAACGGGTATCTGGGACTTCACTAGTGGGTTCCTTTTATCCACTAGGTCTCTAGAATTCAGTCAGCTCCTTGATTCTCCATATCTTGTTTAGTCCCAAGGTTTGTAAGACCTTGAATAATTGTTGTGATTTAGCTGTTGTAGTATCCTAAATCAAAATAACTTGTTTCTTGGAAAGTTTGCTTAATTCCATGTGTGAAACTCAAAACCTTAGTTTGTATAATTCATCTTAGTTCATGAATTTTACTTTCTAGGTCAATTGAACATATAATCATGCTCTAGATTTTGATATCAGTATATAAATATTGCATTCTCATATTGCATGTCCTTTCTTTGAGCTACTCAGTATTTAAGTTACATTTCAGTCATGTGCATATTCAGTTGGGAGTAGACTTAGCACTAAATTGGACTAGGGTTCAACGTACCCTCATTATCCCAAAACTACGTGCCCCCGTAGGATTTTAAATCCACTCTATGGGGTATCAGATTTAATGATCACGTCAGTCATGCCTTTATACCCTAGAAAGGTATATTGGGTCCTCTCGATGGGGGCATATACATCAGACTCCATGTTTAGCTCACGTGGTTTGATGTCTGTTAATCGTATCTCCCATAGTTAGACTCTTAGTGCATTTCACTTGTTTTTTTAGTATATATTTCAGTATTCTATTTATCTCTCATGTTCATGATTAGCACTTGATCATTGCATTCAGTTTAGCTTTTCAGTAATTACATTCTTTCTCAGTTTGTTGTATTCCTTAGTTACGCCTTGTTTCACCTTATATATGTTTGTTCAGCTTAGTATTTATATCTTGCATGCTCAGTACATTTAAAGTATTGATACATACTCTGCGCTACATTCTTTCATGATGTAGGTTCAGGTACTCAACATTCAAATCACGCTTAGATCGATTCTCGGTCTGCATTTTAGTAGCTTCTGGGGTGAGACCTTATACTTCGACTACAATAGACATGCTTTCATTTTAGTCTTTACATTTTGGTTTTCTGTTTTTTTAGAGTTAGCTGGGGCATGTTCCAGTAACTCAACTAAGTTAGAGGCTTTCCAGACATAGTAGTAGAATCAACTTGAATTGTTAAGTTTAATCATTTAGTTCTTGCTTCACTATTAGGGGTCGTTTTGCATAGTGTTTAAGAATAATGCTAAATAGGGTGTATTAGTAATGCTTGCATTAGCAATGGATGTATTAGGTATGCTTGCATTAATTTTACATAGATATCCTTTATGCATAGTATGGTTTGATGCATAATAAAATTGTATAAATTGCATAAAAAAATTAATTTACAAAGATAACCTCCACTATTATGGTGGAAAAGATGTAAAAAAAGTTGAGGGGCAATTGGGTCTTTAATCATGCTCATGCATGCATTATAATCATTGCATTGCTAACACCTAAAAATCCATGCTATTAACAATACACCCCTTAATACACTATAGTGTGTATAACTAGTGCAAGCATTAGTTATACATAGGTTGGAAAAGAGTACTAAACAAGGTAATAGTAATACACAAAGCTAATGCATGCATTATTTTTTCTAATACACTCTACCAAATGACCCCTTAGTACGTTTTATACATTAAGACTAGTTGGGTATTCCCCACTTTCAGTACCCATTGTTTTAGGTTCTTGACAGGTGTGTCCGACTTGGTAGCAAAAGAATGTCGTACGACAATGCTCTTTCATGATATGGATATCTCACCTCTTATGGTTTACGCCCAACAAATTGAGGAGTCAAAACTCAAGGAAAAGAATAGATAGGCAAAAAGAGCTAGACCGGAGATGGGAACTTCTCCAATGCTAACTCTGATGGATAAGGTAGATCTAAGTTTAAACAGACATATTTCGGTCAAGATTCCCCCAATATCCCTAGGTTCAACCTAAAAAAGGTAGTGGGATTATATTACCTAATCCTAGTTGCACCAAGTGTGGGAGGACTCACCATGGTAAGTACCTAGCCGGCATGGAGGGTTGTTAAGGTTGTGGAAAGAGTGGGTAGAAAATGAGAGATTGTCTGGTACTTAAGGCTAAGGGAAGATAAGATAAGCAAGTTTCCACTAGTGGTACGGAGGGGGATCCTCAAACAATAATAGGTTTTATGTCCTCCAAGCTAGAAGTGATCAAGAGTGACCTCCGAATGTTGATACTGGTATGTGCTTTATACTTTAATAGATTCCGATATTGTTTGGTCTTTAGTGGCTTATTATGTAAGACTTTGAAGTTGTCTTTAGTATGAATGATATTTAGAAGAGTTTGTATAGGCTTACTCCCAAGGGGGAGATGGTGTGCTTAAATAGCAAGGTCATTGTGTGTTTATATGTTGCCATGATTTCCTTATATGATGCATGGTCAAGAAAGCTTGTTCTTTAAAAGAAAATGTGTTTGCATGATTATTTCCACATGTTGTAGTGCATTGAGTATGAGTGTAAAATTCCATAAACTAGTAGCCTAAACTAGAGACTAAAATAAAACTAGTAGGCTAAGCTAGAGCGTGACGTTGGGATTAGAGCTTTCAAAGTACCTCCCTGTACCTTAAAATTCATGATTTCGTGTTAGAACGTCAAGGCCTAAACCCCAAGGACCAACCATGGGTCCTTCATGAAAATACCGAAAAACTGACCTGGGCAATGACCCACGAGGGCAGCCTACACCCCGTAGGTCCACCCACGCCTCGTAGGTGGGGGTCGTGGGTCAAGTACCTCAAAACAGGCCACAGAACACTGACCAACAGTTAACCAGCATGGGTCGTGGTCCCACCCTCTGTCCGTGGGTCCATGGTTGTGAGTCGTGCCTAAAACTTCAAAATGGTAGTTAGACTTAGGGGTCTTTTGGGAATTTCCTTCTTAACTAATTACTAAGTGGAGTCATTTTAAGCCTAGTTTAAACACCTATATAAGTATTTTTCCAACCTAAACTAACCCCTCTAAAATATAACTCCTAAATCCCCAATTCAAAACCAAATCTTCTCTCTAGAATTGTAAAGAAGAAGAAGAAGATCAAGTTAGGGCTTTAAGCAGGAGGTTTTTTCACATGAATTTGTTGGATTTCTTCACCTAAGGTATGATAGTCTTTTATTCATGGATAAATTTCGTCCATGGTGCCCTCAAACTCTCAATTTCAAACTTTGAAATTCCCTAAAATCTAGGGTTTTCACTCCAACTCGTGGATTTTTTCTAAAAACATTTTTAATGATTTAATTATCAGACATTATGATTGAATTGTTGATTATTATGGTTTTTATGAGAAAATCTCCTATGAATCCATGAAACCCTCAGAGCCCTAATTTATGACTTTGTGATGTGGGTGAATTGTAGTAAGGTGGATACAATAAAATTGTACTTGTAGTGCCATACATGTCTAATGTAGTAATTAAGATATGTTGGTTGAATCTGATCTATATTCCTTGAAGGGCAAAACATGAGAATTAGCTCTATGTATGAGACTTATGTGTATGCAATTAGATTGCTTTGAGAGTAAAGTGGATATATTATACCCTAATTGTTGTATTGATTGGATGATTATCCTCATGTACACAGTTAGGCATGAATATCATATAATGTGAAAGGTTTGTCACATGTAGTGATTCTAATGTTGGAAGACTAGTCTCACCTATTTAATCTAGGAGCTTTAAGCATGAGTTTGTTCGATTGAGTGTCAAGACACTTTTCCATAATTATCAATTTAAGTCGAGACTTAATATGAACTCAATAGGAATTAATGCTTAGCACCGAGTGGATTTAAATATGAGATGGAAGCTTATACGATAGGTGAGTCTGGCTTCCCAATGAAAGCTTCTACACTAGTTGAGTCCAACTTTCTAAATGGGTTCCTTATACACTAGCTATGTCTTGGTTCCCAAAGTAGTTATCTCATGAGATGGAAACCTTATACCTTAGTAGAGCCCGGGTTTCTAGAAGTAATCTCCTTATCCCATAAACTATGTGCCCACATAGGTCTTTTGCTAGTGAATCCACCTAAGCTAATAGTTTGGTCCTACCTTAGGCAAGTAGGACAACACCTTTTTGGTGTAAGGTAGACACCGGATTCCATCTTAAGCTCACATAGTCTATGTCAGTTCAAGCTAATCCCACTATGATAAAATGAACTAGAATTTCAGTTATGAACTATAGTTACTGAATAATCTATCGTTAGTGTGGGTAGGATTTTGGGATCTTATTCATACTTTGAACAAGGATGCTTTGAGGGTATTTATGGCTTGTTTCCATTATTATGTGATGGTTGAATATACTTGTGTCTTATGCTTTTACACTAATCTTCATGATGAATCTTAAACTTGGTAAAGTGCATAGTTTTCAACTAAAATGTCCCCTTTTAGCATGTTTTCAAGGATTTTATGCATGGCTATCATACCTAATGCATTTTTGTACTAACCCATATTTTTTCTACATTTTCCCACAAAGTGTAGGTTCTGATGTTTGAGTCACTTCCTTCGATGCAAGTTTGGGTCAACTATTTTCTCCTATCTTATGGTGAGTCCTCATGGATCCAAGGACGAGTGATATCCTCTTGTTCATTTTCTTTCATTGTAATAGACATTTGGATTTCTATTCTAAGGGTTGTTACCCTATTTGAGACTGCGATTTTAATAGATGGCTATATGAGACAATGTCTAGACTTCTGCTTTATTTTTATGAAAACTTCTTAAGATTTGAAATGTATTTTTCTCTTTATTATACTTTGCTTATGTGATGATATGCTAAGTTTCTTACATGGTGCCTTTAGGGGCGTTGTATGCCTTGTTACAACTTGGTATCAGAGCAAAAGGTTTAGAATGATTTTAGAATGATGTCTCATAAGCCACCTCTAGTAGAGTCTTGTTCATGAGTGTGAAGTACGCCACATTTATGAGTGAGAGGCTATAAGATGTTTAGGAAATATCACTTTTTTCATTATTTTTGAGTTGTGCCATAGATTCTAGCTCTATAAAGTCCGTCTCTTAACCCTTCTCTTGTGTCTTTAGGAAATGAGTACACGAAGGGCTAATGCTAGAAGTGTGGAGGATGAGAATATGAATCAAGGAGTTCCTCAAGGTAATCAAGCTCCTCAAGTCAACCAAGCTAAGGTTGATCCCGTGGTTGAAATTGTGACCCATGCAAATTTCGATCTACTAGCCAATTATTGGCTCAAGTTGTGACAACTCAGGCCAATAGAGAGGTGAGGGCTCCTATGAACACCAATATGAATTCCACGGCTTCTAGATTGAGGGATTTTGCTAGAATGAACCCTCCCGTGTTTCTTGGTTTCAAAGTGGGAGAGGATCCTCAAGAATTTTTGGATGAGATTTATAAGATAATAGATACTATGGGGTGACTTCAGTAGAGAAAGCAGAGCTAGATGCGTATCGATTGAAGAGTGTTGCTCAAGTTTGGTATACTCAATGGAAGAACAATAGGCTGGTAGGAGTGGGACCAATATATTAGGAAGTGTTCAAGTCGGCTTTCCCTTATAGGTTCTTTCTCTGAGAGTTGAGAGAAGCTAAAGTGGAATAATTTGTCAACCTTCATCAAGGAGGTATGAGTGTTCAAGGATATTCTCTAAAGTTTACCCAATCGTCCAAGTATGCCCCACCTTTGGTGGCGGACTCAAGGGATATGATGAGTAGGTAGTTGATGGGTGTGTCTATATTGGTGAGAAAATAATGTCGTTCAGAATGCTTCATGATAATATTGATATCTTACGTCTCATGGTGTATGTTCAACAAATGGAGGAAGAGAAACTCTAGGACAAGAATAGAGAGGTGAAGAGGGCTAGAGCCGGAGATGGGAATTTCAACAATGCTAGGTCCGATGGACAAAGTCGAACAAGGTTCAAACAAAGTTTCTCCAACCAAGGCTTCTCTAATGCTCCCCCAAGGGTCAACAATGATAGGGTTTCCAACCCTAAACCTCAAGGAGGTAATAGTGGTGGTTCTTATGTTACTAGGCCTAATTGTTCAAAATGTGGTAGAAAACATGAGGGCAAATGCTTAGTTTACTCGGATGGGTGCTATGGTTTTGGCAATAGTGGCCACAAGATGAGAGATTATCCTATGCTAACGGTCAAGGGAAGGGAAGTTAATCAAACTCCTCAAGTTGTTCCAACTCCAATTCTCAAAAGCAAAATCGCTTTTATGCTCTTCAATCCCCAGGTGACCAAGAGAGCTCCCCGGATATGGTGACCGGTATGTTACAAGTCTTTTCTATTGATGTATATGCTTTGTTAGATCCTGGTTCGACTTTGTCCTTTGTTATATTTCTTGTGGCTATGAAGTTTGAAATACTCCCTAACGTGTTAGTAGAGCCTTTTTTGATCTCTACCCCGGGTGGTGACCCGGTGGTGGCAAAAAAAATCTATAGAAGTTGTCGTATTTCTTTATCTCACAAATTTACCTTGGTGGATTTGGTAGAGTTAGGCATGCTAGATTTTGATGTGATTTTGCGTATGTATTGGTCATATGCATGTTATGCCTCTATAGGTTGTAGGACCTGTGTGGTAAAATTCCAATTCCCAAATGAGTATTTTAGAATGAAAAGGGGAGAATTCTATCCCTAGAGGTCAATTTGCTTCTTGTCTTAAAGCTAGGAAAATGATCTCTAAGGGGTGTATTTAGCATATTTTAGGGTGATGAATGTTGAGTCTGAAACCTCTTCCCTAGAGTCGATTCCAGTGGTGAATCAGTTTCTGGAGGTCTATCCCGATGATTTGTCCGATATTTCTCTCAAGAGGGAAATAGATTTTGGCGTTGATATTTTACCAGATACACAACCTATCTCCATTCCTCCTAATAGAATGGCTCTGGTCGAGTTGGAGGAGCAATTAAGGGACTTATTAGTTAAGGGTTTTATTCATCCGAGTATCTCTCCATGGGGTGCTGCAGTATTTGATGAGTCCACAAATTGGACTCATTTAGGGCTTTATTTAGATAGGAATAGTGTCCTCGATTGCTTATTTTTTCTAAATATCTGATGAAAACTCTTAAGTCTCAGGTATTTGAAGTTTTAGTGAAAGCATGGACACTTAGGCACAAAAGGGCTGAAAAGAATGAAAAGGCTAGAGCCCGAGCATCGCCAAGCACACTTGACGATTCACCGAAGGGATTTACTCTGCCCTTTTTTTTAGTACGCGAAGCCCTAAAGGAGAAGGATAAAAAAAAGCGATGAAAGGAGCAGTCGGTGCTTCGCCGAATAGTTTCGCAAAGTAGTACTATACCACCCAATGGTCCAAAACATGAAGATGCCGAAGGCAAGCACGAAACAACGATGAGACAGACGAAGGGCGTGATGCCAAAGTCATTCGCGATATCGACTAACTTCACTGAAAGATCCGCCAGCGCTATATTCTGAAGTCTATAAATACTGAATTTGTTACTAATTTTAAGGAGTTGAACATTTGTTTTAATTTCCTGAATAGAATAGTACTTTTTGGATATTCTTGTCTCAAGTTTGGAGAGGATTTTTGGGAGACTTGAAGAAAAAATGATTTCATCTTCCGCAAGTTGGAAGTGGGTCTTCTCCATTCTTCTTCCTTTGCTTAAATCAAGGTTTAATTTCTTATACTCATTATATTTTACTATCATTTTAGGTGTATTTTTTTATTTCTTTATGTGTGGCTAAAAACCCCTATTCTTGGAGTGTGATTTAGGAAATATGTTTTGATATTACTGTTGGGTCTTGCTTGCTGATAGATTAGATGTAGTTTAATGTTGATTTAACCTAGTGGTTGTAGTTTAATCTAAAGGGTTTGTAATTGCAAATACAAAGCCACCCATGTGTTTTCAGCTTGCCCAAGAGGGAGGTCGCGAAACCAATACCACTAGACTGATGTCCTAAGGAGTGGGTCGACATGAGGTTCAGCCCAAGAGGTTGAGCCTTATTCCCATATCCTAATACTCAGCTCGAGAGAGTGAGTGGGGTAAGGCGTAGGCTGGTCTTCTTCATGTAGCAAATGGGTGTCCTGGAGAAATGCATTTGAAACGGGATAAGTTGCCCGAGAGGAAACTTATTTCCATTTAAAGCTTAGCCTAGTCACTATTATCTTGCAAATTTCCTTTCAAAAGCATGTACCCAACTACTTATCTCAACTTGTATGGCGGTCACACCCCAAGAATCCCCATACTTTATTTTGTTGTTAATTTTTGCTATTTTGACTACTTATGACAAACCACCAAATTGATATTTGACACTTTCATGTTACCCCCTTTAATTTACCATATTTTTGTTTGTTAATGTCTTTAGCTACGACTAGTTAGAGCTTAATTTTACTTTTTTGCTAATTCTCAAAGCCACTCCCTTGGGTCACGACCCAAACCTTTAGTTGGGTTATTATATTATCAACGATCGTAGACACTCATACCATAGGTTAGTGTCATTGGTCACGATGTGCCCATGGTCTTTGGAACAGTGGAGATGCCAGACATGCCTAATTTGCCTTAGAAAATAAATGAACCTAAGGTAGAGTGAAACAGATAGCTGACCATGAGTTAGACGCAAAGACTAATGAAGAGATTGAGGGAGATGCAGATGAAGATTTGACTGAGATGGACGAAATTATGATAGATGTTGCTGTTCAAGTTTCATTGATAAGGTTTTTTGCTGCTAGATCCAGTGGAGCTGGTCCCTCTAGTGGTCACTCCAGGTACTGATGCCCAAATAGATGAAGTGACACATTAGCCAGGATCCCATCTTTACCTCCCTCTCTATCTTTCTTTATTTTGCCTCTTGAATTCCGCAATACCTGCTTTTGAGGACAAATTAAATTTTATTTGTGGTGGGGTGAGGCTCACCTTTTGTGTACTATTTGTGATTTGTGATTTGTGTTTTGTATATATTTGGCTTGTTCTATTTAAAATTGTGTTTACACTATTTTCTATGGATGTTTGAGCTCGTGGCTCCGTTTACTTTTAATTGGAAAATGATTTTGACCCTTTCGAAAAATTTTAAATTTTTTGCACATTTTTTCCACATCTCATAAGTTCAATGTGGTTGTTCTTTTGCAAGAATTTAAGTCTCGGTTTCGATCAATACTGATAACTTGAATAGTGCTCTCAATTGAACCAACATGAATATATGGCTACAATGAGGCCAAAAGAAATTGCATAGACATTATGTGAACTCTTTGCATCTGGTTGTGATTACCCATTTATCGAATTGATTCTCTTGTTATGACCGTTGCACACTAGCAAAAGTGTGTAGTCTTGCTTAACTTAAGTGTCGATGCCTTGCGTGATTAGATTGCTTTGAACCATGCATGAATAAAATTAGAATTTACCCTGTTAGTCTGATTGATTTAGAAATGTGTCCTCTTGAAACGATCTTAGGTAACTTTAAAGAGTGTGAGCCAAATTTGACATATACCTCATTTGTGGCCTACCCGTGAGTGTGTGAAACTCTTTTGAACACCCTTTAAGCCTTACCATTCTTTGGAAGAACCTTGATGAAGCCTAGACCTTACTTGACCCACTACCTACAATCCTCTTAATTTGTGATTTAGTGAATAGCCAACTTAGGCCAAAAGCCTAAGTTGGGGGTGTGGTGAAAAGGGAAAGGAGAAGTCAAGATGCGCAAGAAAAAAGTTCCCCCTAACCCATGGGATTGAATAAGTGGAAACCCATTCAATTCAATTAAAAAAATATAGAATAAGGTACAAAGAAAATTGGGTTTCCAAGCAATCCATGAAGGTGAAAAAACAAGTGACTTATAAGCATTAGAAAAATAATTGATAAAGGAGGAGAAGGGAATGCCTTGAGAATACCACATCTCACGAGGATGAAAAAGTCACTGAGCCTAAATGACCATACCTTTACACTCAGCCCCATTACAAGCCTTAGAAAGACCGTTTTGATCTTGAGTAAGCCGAATCAAAAGTCGATTGGAAAATAAGGGCAAACCTATGGGTGAAAACATGCATTGTGTTTCTTTTTTTGAGTGTGAGCGTTGCATCTGATTCCTGATCTTGAATTGATTAACCTCTGTTTCTAAATATGGAACAATTCTTCATGTGAGGGCGTTTAGATACTTTTTGTTGAGCTTGAACGTGCACAAGTAGCAAATATTGCGAGCATGAGATCCTTTGGTAATGGTGTGTCACAAGTCGAATCTTAGAGTACACAATTGATCTTTGCATAAGTAATTTGAGTCTTGTTGTGTATGTTCATGATTGAGTCTTCTATAGCACTATTTGAGACACCCTTTTTGAACGGTTGAACTTGAGTTTGCTTGAGGACAAGAAAAAGTTTAAGTTGGGGCAGTTGATAAGTTCATAAATTTGACTCATTTAGGGCATATTTTGATAAGAATAGTGTCTTCAAATACTTATTTTGTCTAAATATCTGATGAAAACTCTTAAGTTTCAGGTATTTGAAGTTTTAGTGAAAGCATAGACACGTAGGCACAAAAAGGAACAAAAAGGCTGAAAAGAATGAAAAAGCTAGAGCCCGAGCATCGCCAAGCACACTTGACGATTCACCGAAGGGATTTACTCTGCCTTTTGTTTTAGTACGCGAAGCCCTGAAGGAGAAGGATAAAAAAGGCGATGAAAGGAGCAGTTGGTGCTTCGCCGAATAGTTCTGTGAAGTAGTACTATACCGCCCAATGGTCCCAAATGTGAAGATGTTGAAGGCAAGCATGAAACGGCGATGAGACAGACGAAGGGCGAGTCACCAAAGTCATTCGGTGATATCGACTATTCTCGCCGAAAGATCTTCCATCGCTATTTTCTGAATTCTATAAATACTGAACTTGTTATTAATTTTAAGGAGTCGAACATTTATTTTAAATTCAAGAATAGAATATTACTTTTTGGATATTCTTCTCTCAAGTTTGGACAGGGTTTATGGGAGACTTAAAGAAAGAAGGATTTCATCTTCCCCAAGTTCGAAGTGGGTCTTCTCCATTCTTCTTCCTTTGCTTATGTAACAACCTGTATTATGCGTATGCTAGTTCTATTCACGTGATACTTGACATAGCCTTATAATATAGGTGAGGGACCGTGCTCTTTATATGATTAGTGTTGGTTTAAACTAGCTCGCAAGGTTATGTAACACCTTGCACGTTTTAGCATGTGTATGGCAAGTTAGCTCCGACGGAAGCATTTAAACTAAAGGTGGTAAAGTGGTAATTGGGCCAAATGCACTACCACCTACTTGCATTAATTATGGCCCAAATTGACATGAATAGAGGGAAAATTCGGAATAGGGCCCAACAAGTGTTGAAGTTCCCAAAAGCCCAAGTTAAAAGGTTAAAAGGTGGGGCCAAGTAGGTGGGTCACCTACTTGATAATATATGGCCAAAATTAGTCAAGAATTTCGTCCATTACACCTCCTTTTAAAGGGATAAAGATCAAATCTTTTGCTCCATTTTTCACTTGCAAAAAAATTTCAGATTTCCTAAGTTTCTCTAAGGTTTCTCTTGGCTTCAATCAGCAGCCCTAAGACACCCTAGGTTCTTGAGTATTATCTCCTTTTCAAGTAAAAGTTTGAAGGAGAGTTTCAGTTCTTGAAGTACAAGTTTAGAGGATAAATTTTCAGAAACTAAGGTAAGGCTACTGCCATATGTTAATTTTGTTTTTAAAAGTTTGGATTTGTAAGATTATGGTCTGCTGATTTAGTAATCCTTCATTATTCTCAAGATAATTTGGAAAAGACAACCTAAACATTGAAGTTAGCAAGTGAGGTTGCTGTCCAACAAGGTGAGTTACTGAAATTTTCATCCCTCTTTTGTGCTTGAATTGGTTAAGGGATTTGGTATGTGTTAATGAACCGAGAATTGTTCCTTTTAGATGGTGTGAGATGGGAGAATGGTCAGGTTGATTGTGCATGTTGGTACAGCCATGGAGGGAGTCCCCTTTAACTCAATTGTTAGCTCATTTGAGCATTTTAAATGTAATGTTAGTTGGATGCTCAAGGGACAAAGTGGTCGGAAAACCGTGAGTTCATATACATAAGGAGGCATGTGTAGAAGACATGAGAACTTGTTAAAGGTTAATACGGTAAGGGTGCAGAAACATATCATCTAATTGGGCGTTGCATGAGCTTTGCTGCCCGCCAGGACTTTGTATATTGTTTTGCATATGTTACAAATGCCCAAGGAGTTTCAGGGGACCTTATTAGAAGGTCGTATTGTATATGACGTTATTAAAGGAGAAGGGGTGGAATGCATCCCATCGGTTGATAAGTATGGGTTTGCTACCTGATTACTGTTTGCCAAGCTCAGGTAGCCCAATCTGTTGGTTAGCTACTAATATTAGTTGTGTTACTTATTTCATTGTAGATTAATAATCGGAAAGGAAGGAGGTTAATTCGTTGTACTATCCGAGTTGTACAGCAAGGTATGTAAGGCTATTCGATTCTATATTCTTTGGCATGAACTCTGCTTGTGTCACTACCAACAAGTGAGCTTCCTAAGTGCTCTTTCAAGTAAAAGACAAATAGTGGCAGCGTACAATCCCAACCACAGCTAACAATATTTCCCCTCTCCTTAGTGTGTCGAATTGCTTCAATATATGTGCATCTTTACTTTTCCAAGTATGGGTATGAGAAAGGATAATTGCAGCAGTAGCTTTGTGATTCCTCCTAATCAATCAAATGAGGTCCATTGTGTCATTTGAGCTCTTATGTAATTCATTAGTGTTACATTTCCGTCTTGTGTTATTGTTACTGCCCTAAGTGCATATTCACATGTTTCCTACTATTGATCCATAGTTCGACGCTCAAAAATAATTATGACCACCAAAGTAACAATCTCAAAGATTAAAGAAACTATGAAGCGGTATATGTGTAAGGGTGGCAGCCTAGGGCGAAAGCCTAGCATGGGTCGATCCCAAAATTTATATTTGAGGACAGCATCCCGGGGTTAAAATGCCTAGCATGGGTCATCCTCTTTTACCACCGATCAGTTGGTTATTGTATCGCATGCTTTACGAGATTGCAATGTAAAGAAGATTACGAAAAGAATATAATGTACATGATCCCACAACATCAGCAGCAAGGGTGGTCTTTTAATCTGATTTATGTATTTACATATTGATACTTGATTTCAATTGAGCTCTTGTTTACATATGTTATTGCCTTACATATTCAGTACATTCTTCGTACTGACGTCCCTCTCGGGGGACGCTGCATTTCATCTTTGCAGCCACAGTACTCCAGCTAGTAGACATCCCCGGTAGGAGCGCGGGACACTCGGCCGCTATTGGTGAGCTCCAAGTTGATTCGGGGCTTAACCGAGTCTTTAGCATCTATTTTGTTACCGTATAGTAGTTAAGGGTAAGGCGGGGCTGTCCCGACCTAAACTAAGGCTGTTTATCTTGTAGAGGCTTTGTAGACTAATGTATAAAGTTTGGTTGTATCTTGTCTCTTAACAATTGTGGCCTCAACGGCCAAGTGTTGTACATAAGTTTTGGGTCTGTCTATGTCGATCTTTTATCACTATAGTGCATATAAGCTTGTCATAGCTTCATAGTTATCATAGTTAAATGTATGGTAAGTGCTGGTTGTAACTTGGTTCTCCCGGCCATTTAGGCATCGGGTGCCTGTCCGTCTTAATCGAGATCCGAGGCGTGACAAAAGTGGTATCAGAGCAGGTCATCCTAGGGAGTCTACAAAGCCGTGTCGGTGTAGAGTCTTGTTTATGGATGTGTTGTGCACCACATTTATAAACAGGAGGCTACGAGACATGTAGGAGTTGTCTCTTTTCTTTCATTTCTTAGATCGTGCAATAGAACCAATGTTGTAGTTGAATTGTATCTAACTTCTTAATTGGTGTATGATATAGCAAAGATGCCGGTTACGAGAAGGAGTAAAAGCACAGGTAAGCGAGTAGATGTGGCTGCCCAAGAAGGGACCAGCCAAGCACCGTTAATCAAGGCGATCAAAGTGAGGCTCAAAATGAGTCTCTATCACGAGACTTCCCGACTCCTCCATCTCCGAGATGATTTGAGGAGGGAAGCGGCATCTCGAGAATCCCCTATTAATACTACTAAGCAAGATTTAAAGAATGCAATCCAATTATTGACTCGTATAGTTGCTGGCCAAGGGCAAAGGCAAGAAGGTCCAATTGCGGTACGAGTGGTGCAGATAGGGCTGCTAGTACGCGGATACGCGATTTTCTTAATTTGGACCCTCCATCATTCACCGGGTCAGATCCTAAAGAAGATCCGCAAGACTTTATTGATCAGATTCAACGAACTTTGGAGGTTATGCATGTAAGTGGTAAAAAGCAGTTGAGCTAGCAACATATAGACTCAAGGGTATGGCTATATTGTGGTATGAAGCTTGGAAGCAATCAAGGGTTACAGATGCACCTTTAGCTAGTTGGAAAGAGTTCAAAGAGGCATTTCTTGACCATTATCTGCCATTGGAGATCCGAGAGGCCCGTGTTGATCAGTTTTTAAATCTCCACCAAGGGAATATGAGCGTGAGGGAGTATAGTCTCAAGTTTAATTCTTTATCCAGGTATGCTCCTAATGTAGTGTCTACAATGGAGGATAGAGTTCATCGATATGTGGACAGATTAGATTCATATTTGGTTAGAGATTGTACCATTGCTTCTTTGAATAAAGACATGGATATAGCGAGGATGCAAGCTTTTGCACAAAAGTTGGAGGATCAAAGGCAAAGAAGAAGGGTACAAGAGTCGGAAAGAGGGCAGTCCAAGAGGGCCAAATTTATGGGGCAGTTTACCCAATCTCAAGGTGAGCCTCGATTTTCTAATAGACCGCCTAGGCCATCATTTTCCTACTCTACAGCTAGTGCTCCATTCCGAGGGTCTAGGGGCGATCAGTTTAGGCAAAGAGGTGAAAGCCAAAGCTCAAGAATAGCGGGGCACCAAGGGCACGAAATTATGAGCCAATCAAGACCTCCTCGACAACCTTGTAGGCAATGCGGGAGAAATCACCTAGGCACATGTAGGTTTGGGACAGATGCTTGTTTTTGGTGTGGTACACCAGGACACATGATGAGAAATTGCCCTCAAAGGGGCATGGGTGGTATGGCACAACCCTTTGGATCGATTCTTTGCATCGTCTTCATCAGTTCCTTCTTTAGGAAGAGGTGCACAAATGCCTGTCGGGCGTGGTAGAGGTATTAGAGGGGCAGCTAGTTCTAGTGGAGTTCAGAATCGCACGTATGCCCTAGGGGATCGACAAAATTTGGAGGCTTCACCGGATGTGGTTACAGGTACATTGTCCATCTTTTCACATATTGTATATGCATTAATTGATCCGGGTCGACACTATCATATGTTACTCCATTGATTGCTGCAAAGTTCAAAAGAACACCAGAATTATTGGTTAAACCATTTGAAGTGTCTACACCGATTGGTGAATCTATTATAGCTAGAAGAGTCTATCGAAAGTGCATAGTAACTGTTTGTGGTCGCAATACATTAGCTGACCTTGTTGAACTAGAAATGGTTGATTTTGATGTCATAATGGGTATGGATTGGTTAGCTTCTTGTTATGCTATGGTAGAATGCCGAACTAAGATGGTGCATTTCCATTTTCCAAAAGAGGCAGTCCTTGAATGGAAAGGTAATATTGGGGCGCCAAGGGGTAAGTTTATTTCTTATTTTAAGGCGAGGAAGATGATGTCCAAAGGCTACATATGCCATTTAGTAAGAGTGAGAGATATAGATGCAGATCCACCAACTCTTCAATCTGTTTCGGTGGTAAATGAATTTCCTGATGTATTTCCTGAAGATCTGCCAGGTTTGCCTCCAGAACGAGAAGTAGAGTTTGGTATTGATTTAATTCCAGATACTCAACCTATCTCCATTCCTCCATATAGAATGGCTCCCGGCAGAATTACGGGAGTTGAAGGAGCAATTAAATGATTTGTTAGAAAAGGGATTCATAAGGCCTAGTATGTCCCCTTGGGGAGCACCAGTTTTATTTGTACGCAAGAAAGATGGCTCATTGAGAATGTGTATTGATTACCGACAGTTGAATAAGGTAACGATTAAGAACAAATATCCCCTCCCAAGAATTGATGATTTGTTTGATCAGAGATCGAGATATACCCAAGACGGCTTTTCGAACACGGTATGGTCATTTCGAGTTTTTAGTTATGTCATTCGGGCTAACAAATGCACCAGCGGCTTTTATGGATTTGATGAATAGGGTGTTCAAGCCATTTTTAGATGTGTTCGTGATAGTATTTATAGATGACATTATGGTGTATTCAAGATCTGAAGAGGACCATGCTAATCACTTACGGCAGGTGCTACAGATTCTTCGTGATCGAAAGTTGTACGCAAAGTTCTCCAAATGTGAGTTTTGGTTAAGATCTGTGGCATTCTTGGGTCATATTGTATCTGATGAAGGAGTAAGGGTTGATACCCAAAAGATAGAAGCTGTGAAGAACCTGGCCAAGACCTACAACACCTACGGAGGTTCGTAGTTTCCTTGGGCTGGCAGGTTATTATAGAAGGTTTGTTGAAGGATTTGCTTCTATTTCCGCACCATTAACAAAACTAACACAAAAAGAAGTCAAGTTCCAATGGAGCGATGCATGTGAAAGAAGTTTCCAAGAACTAAAGAATAAATTGACTTCTACACCTGTATTGGTACTTCCGAAGGCACGGAAGGGTACGTAGTGTATTGTGATGCATCGGGAGTGGGCTTAGGATGTGTGTTGATGCAGCATGGTAAGGTGATAGCTTATGCCTCAAGGCAGTTGCGGCCACATGAGAAAAACTATCCAACCCATGATCTAGAGCTAGCAGCAGTTGTATTTGCTTTGAAGAGATGGCGCCACTACTTGTATGGTGTTCACGTTGATATATATACTGATCATAAGAGTTTGCAATATATCTTTAAGCAAAAGGATCTAAATTTGAGGCAACGAAGGTGGCTTGAGTTATTAAAAGATTATGACATTGATATCTTGTATCATCCCGGGAAGGCAAATGTTGTAGCTGATGCTTTAAGTCGTAAAATGATGGCAAGCACTTATGAGCAGTCCATAGGAAGGCAGCAAATAACTAAAGATCTACGTCAATTAGCTAGCTTGGGGGTTCGCCTTCTTGAATCTCTAGATGAAGGAGTTATTGTGCAAAATGCTGCAGAATCCTCACTTGTAGCGGAGGTGAAAGAGAAGCAGAACTCGGATCCTATCCTATTACAGCTTAAGGAGAATGTACAACAAGGTATGACAAAGGCATTTGAGCTTACGAAGATGGAGTACTTCAATGCCAAAACAGATTGTGTGTACCTAACATAGATGGATTAAGAAGGAGAATTATGACGGAAGCACATCATTCAAGATATTCTGTCCATCCGGGATCAACAAAAATGTATCATGACTTGAAAGAAGTATATTGGTGGGGTGACATGAAGAAGAACATTGCAGAATTTGTAGCTCAATGTTCAAATTGTCAACAAGTTAAAGTAGAGCACCGTAAGCCCGGAGGTTATATGCAGTGTATAGAACTTCCAATTTGGAAGTGGGATATGATTAATATGGATTTTGTCACTGGTTTGCCCCGCTCATTTCGGAAGTTTGATTCTATATGGGTGATTATTGATAGACTCACCAAAGCAGCGCACTTCTTACCGGTCAAGACTACTTATACGGTAGAAGAGTATGCAAGGTTGTATATTAAAGAGATAGTTCGGCTACATGGAGTGCCAATCTCTATTATATCTGATAGAGGAGCTCAATTCACCGCGAACTTTTGGAAGTCATTTCAGAAGAGTTTGGGTTCGCAAGTGAATTTAAGCACAGCCTTTCACCCTCAAACGGATGGTCAGGCAGAACGTACAATTCAAACACTCGAGGATATGCTGCGAGCTTGTATATTGGACTTCAAAGGTAGTTGGGATGATCATTTGCCATTGATCGAGTTTGCATACAACAATAGCTACCATTCAAGTATTAAAATGGCACCTTATGAAGCTTTATATGGTAGAAAATGTAGATCCCCAATTGGCTGGTTCGAAAAAGGTGAAACCACCTTATTTGGGCCAGATCTTGTTCATCAAGCTATGGAAAAAGTCAAAGTGATACAGCAGCGGCTAGAAACAGCTCAAAGTCGACATAAATCATATGCGGATGTTAGAAGGAGAGGACTAGAATTTTCTATAGGGGATTGGGTGTTCTTGAAGGTGTCACCAATGAAAGGGGTAATGAGGTTTGGTAAAAAAGGAAAATTGAGTCCACGCTATATAGGGCCATATAAGATTATTCGAAGAGTTGGCCAAGTAGCCTATGAGTTAGAGCTACCACAAGAGCTCTCAACAGTCCATCCAGTATTTCATGTTTCAATGCTTCGAAAATGCATAGGTGACCCATCTTGTATCACTCCTACGGAAGATGTACAGGTTACGGGAGATCTCACTTATGAAGAAGTACCCATTGCTATTCTGGGTCGACAAGTTAGGAGGTTAAGAAATAAAGAAGTAGCTTCTGTAAAAGTATTATGGAGGAACCAACAAGTAGAAGAAGTTACATGGGAAGCGGAAGAAGCAATGAAATTGAAGTATCCTCATCTCTTTCAGATCCATGAAAAGGATGAAAATTCTTAGTCTGGATGCTGACAAGTAAGTATAAGTTTATTTGTATTATGTGATTAATAGTAGCACTAACTTAGGCTTGAACTTGTTTGGGCTGGATAACCATGCTAACATTCGAGGACGAATGTTTTTAAGGGGGAGAGAATGTAACAACTTTGTATTATGCGTATGCTAGTTCTATTCACGTGATACTTGACATAGCCTTATAATATAGGTGAGGGACCGTGCTCTTTATATGATTAGTGTTGGTTTAAACTAGCTCGCAAGGTTATGTAACACCTTGCACGTTTTAGCATGTGTATGGCAAGTTAGCTCCGACGGAAGCATTTAAACTAAAGGTGGTAAAGTGGTAATTGGGCCAAATGCACTACCACCTACTTGCATTAATTATGGCCCAAATTGACATGAATAGAGGGAAAATTCGGAATAGGGCCCAACAAGTGTTGAAGTTCCCATAAGCCCAAGTTAAAAGGCCAAGTAGGTGGGGCCAAGTAGGTGGGTCACCTACTTGATAATATATGGCCAAAATTAGTCAAGAATTTCGTCCATTACACCTCCTTTTTAAAGGGATAAAGATCAAATCTTTTGCTCCATTTTTCACTTGCAAAAAAATTTCAGATTTCCTAAGTTTCTCTAAAGGTTTCTCTTGGCTTCAATCAGCAGCCCTAAGACACCCTAGGTTCTTGAGTATTATCTCCCTTTTCAAGTAAAAGTTTGAAGGAGAGTTTCAGTTCTTGAAGTACAAGTTTAGAGGATAAATTTTCAGAAACTAAGGTAAGGCTCTTTGCCATATGTTAATTTTGTTTTTAAAAGTTTGGATTTGTAAGATTATGGTCTGCTGATTTAGTAATCCTTCATTATTCTCAAGATAATTTGGAAAAGACAACCTAAACATTGAAGTTAGCAAGTGAGGTTGCTGTCCAACAAGGTGAGTTACTGAAATTTTCATCCCTCTTTTGTGCTTGAATTGGTTAAGGGATTTGGTATGTGTTAATGAACTGAGAATTGTTCCTTTTACATGGTGTGAGATGGGAGAATGTTCAGGTTGATTGTGCATGTTGGGACAGCCATGGAGGGAGTCCCCTTTAACTCAATTGTTAGCTCATTTGAGCATTTTAAATGTAATGTTAGTTGGATGCTCAAGGGACAAAGTGGTCGGAAAACCGTGAGTTCATATACATAAGGAGGCATGTGTAGAAGTCATGAGAACTTGTTAAAGGATAAAACGGTAAGGGTGCAGTAACATACCATCTAATTGGGCGTTGCATGAGCTTTGCTGCCTGCAACCCCTTTGTATACTGTTTTGCATATGTTACAAATGCCCAAGGAGTTTCAGGGGACCTTATTAGAAGGTCGTATTGTATATGACGTTATTAAAGGAGAAGGGGTGGAATGCATCCCATCGGTTGATAAGTATGGGTTTGCTACCTGATTCTTGTTGCCAAGCTTAGGTAGCCCAATCTGTTGGTTAGCTACTAATATTAGTTATGTTACTTATTTCATTGTAGATTAATAATCGGAAAGGAAGGAGGTTAATTCGTTGTACTATCCGAGTTGTACAGCAAGGTATGTAAGGCTATTCGATTCTATATTCTTTGGCATGAACTCGCTTGTGTCACTACCAACAAGTGAGCTTCCTAAGTGCTCTTTCAAGTAAAAGACAAATAGTGGCAGCGTACAATCCCAACCACAGCTAACAATATTTCCCCTCTCCTTAGTGTGTCGAATTGCTTCAATATATGTGCATCTTTACTTTTCCAAGTATGGGTATGAGAAAGGATAATTGCAGCAGTAGCTTTGTGATTCCTCCTAATCAATCAAATGAGGTCCATTGTGTCATTTGAGCTCTTATGTAATTCATTAGTGTTACATTTCCGTCTTGTGTTATTGTTACTGCCCTAAGTGCATATTCACATGTTTCCTACTATTGATCCATAGTTCTGACGCTCAAAAATAATTATGACCACCAAAGTAACAATCTCAAAGATTAAAGAAACTATGAAGCGGTATATGTGTAAGGGTGGCAGCCTAGGGGCGAAAGCCTAGCATGGGTCGATCCCAAAATTTATATTTGAGGACAGCATCCCAGGGGTTAAAATGCCTAGCATGGGTCATCCTCTTTTACCACTGATCAGTTGGTTATTGTATCGCATGCTTTACAGAGATTGCAATGTAAAGAAGATTACAGAAAAGAATATAATGTACATGATCCCACAACATCGGCAGCAAGGGTGGTCTTTTAATCTGATTTATGTATTTACATATTGATACTTGATTTCAATTGAGCTCTTGTTTACATATGTTATTGCCTTACATATTCAGTACATTCTTCGTACTGACGTCCCTCTCGGGGGACGCTGCATTTCATGCTGCAGCCACAGGTACTCCAGCTAGTAGACATCCCAGTAGGAGCGCAGGACACTCAGCCGCTATTGGTGAGCTCCAAGTTGATTCGGGGCTTAACCGAGTCTTTGGCATCTATTTTGTTACCGTATAGTAGTTAAGGGTAAGGCGAGGCTGTCCCGACCTAAACTAAAGGCTGTTTATCTTGTAGAGGCTTTGTAGACTAATGTATAAAGTTTGGTTGTATCTTGTCTCTTAACAATTGTGGCCTCAACGGCCAAGTGTTGTACATAAGTTTTGGGTCTGTCTATGTCGATCTTTTATCACTATAGTGCATATAAGCTTGTCATAGCTTCATAGTTATCATAGTTAAATGTATGGTAAGTGCAGGTTGTAAGTTGGTTCTCCCGGCCATTTAGGCATCGGGTGCCTGTCCGTCTTAATCAGATCTGAGGCGTGACAAAAGTGGTATCAGAGCAGGTCATCCTAGGGAGTCTACAAAGCCGTGTCGGTGTAGAGTCTTGTTTATGGATGTGTTGTGCACCACATTTATAAACGGAGGCTACGAGACATGTAGGAGTTGTCTCTTTTCTTTCATTTCTTAGATCGTGCAATAGAACCAATGTTGTAGTTGAATTGTATCTAACTTCTTAATTGGTGTATGATATAGCAAAGATGCCGGTTACGAGAAGGAGTAAAAGCACGGGTAAGCGAGTAGATGTGGCTGCCCAAGAAGGGACCAGCCAAGCACCCGTTAATCAAGCTGATCAAAGTGAGGCTCAAAATGAGTCTCTATCACGAGACTTCCCGACTCCTCCATCTCCCGGATGATTTGAGGAGGGAAGCAGCATCTCGAGAATCCCCTATTAATACTACTAAGCAAGATTTAAAGAATGCAATCCAATTATTGACTCGTATAGTTGCTGGCCAAGGGCAAAGGCAAGAAGGTCCAATTGCAGGTACGAGTGGTGCAGATAGGGCTGCTAGTACGCGGATACGCGATTTTCTTAATTTGGACCCTCCATCATTCACCGGGTCAGATCCTAAAGAAGATCCGCAAGACTTTATTGATCAGATTCAACGAACTTTGGAGGTTATGCATGTAAGTGGTAAAGAAGCAGTTGAGCTAGCAACATATAGACTCAAGGGTATGGCTATATTGTGGTATGAAGCTTGGAAGCAATCAAGGGTTACAGATGCACCTTTAGCTAGTTGGAAAGAGTTCAAAGAGGCATTTCTTGACCATTATCTGCCATTGGAGATCCGAGAGGCCCGTGTTGATCAGTTTTTAAATCTCCACCAAGGGAATATGAGCGTGAGGGAGTATAGTCTCAAGTTTAATTCTTTATCCAGGTATGCTCCTAATGTAGTGTCTACAATGGAGGATAGAGTTCATCGATATGTGGACAGATTAGATTCATATTTGGTTAGAGATTGTACCATTGCTTCTTTGAATAAAGACATGGATATAGCGAGGATGCAAGCTTTTGCACAAAAGTTGGAGGATCAAAGGCAAAGAAGAAGGGTACAAGAGTCGGAAAGAGGGCAGTCCAAGAGGGCCAAATTTATGGGGCGGTTTACCCAATCTCAAGGTGAGCCTCGATTTTCTAATAGACCGCCTAGGCCATCATTTTCCTACTCTACAGCTAGTGCTCCATTCCGAGGGTCTAGGGCGATCGTTTAGGCAAAGAGGTGAAAGCCAAAGCTCAAGAATAGCGGGGCACCAAGAGCACGAAATTATGAGCCAATCAAGACCTCCTCGACAACCTTGTAGGCAATGCGGGAGAAATCACCTAGGCACATGTAGGTTTGGGACAGATGCTTGTTTTTGGTGTGGTACACCAGGACACATGATGAGAAATTCCCTCAAAGGGGCATGGGTGGTATGGCACAACCTCTTTGGATCGATTGCCGCATCGTCTTCATCGTTCCTTCTTTAGGAAGAGGTGCACAAATGCCTGTCGGGCGTGGTAGAGGTATTAGAGGGGCAGCTAGTTCTAGTGGAGTTCGAATCGCACGTATGCCCTAGGGGATCGACAAAATTTGGAGGCTTCACCTAGGATGTGGTTACTGGTACATTGTCCATCTTTTCACATATTGTATATGCATTAATTGATCCGGGTCGACACTATCATATGTTACTCCATTGATTGCTGCAAAGTTCAAAAGAACACCAGAATTATTGGTTAAACCATTTGAAGTGTCTACACCGATTGGTGAATCTATTATAGCTAGAAGAGTCTATCGAAAGTGCATAGTAACTGTTTGTGGTCGCAATACATTAGCTGACCTTGTTGAACTAGAAATGGTTGATTTTGATGTCATAATGGGTATGGATTGGTTAGCTTCTTGTTATGCTACAGTAGAATGCCGAACTAAGATGGTGCATTTCCATTTTCCAAAAGAGGCAGTCCTTGAATGGAAAGGTAATATTGGGGCGCCAAGGGGTAAGTTTATTTCTTATTTTAAGGCGAGGAAGATGATGTCCAAAGGCTACATATGCCATTTAGTAAGAGTGAGAGATATAGATGCGAGATCCACCAACTCTTCAACTGTTTCGGTGGTAAATGAATTTCCGATGTATTTCCCGAAGATCGAGGTTTGCCTCCGTAACGAGAAGTAGAGTTTGGTATTGATTTAATTCCGGATACTCAACCTATCTCCATTCCTCCATATAGAATGGCTCCGCGGTAATTACGGGAGTTGAAGGAGCAATTAAATGATTTGTTAGAAAAGGGATTCATAAGGCCTAGTATGTCCCCTTGGGGAGCACAGGTTTTATTTGTACGCAAGAAAAATGGCTCACTGAGAATGTGTATTGGTTACCGACAGTTGAATAAGGTAACGATTAAGAACAAATATCCCCTCCCAAGAATTGATGATTTGTTTGATCGATTCTGGGGTGCTAAGTGCTTTTCAAAAATTGACTTGAGGTCGGGTTATCACCAAGTGAGGGTCGAGATCGAGATATACCCAAGACGGCTTTTCGAACACGGTATGGTCATTTCGAGTTTTTAGTTATGTCATTCGGGCTAACAAATGCACCAGCGGCTTTTATGGATTTGATGAATAGGGTGTTCAAGCCATTTTTAGATGTGTTCGTGATAGTATTTATAGATGACATTATGGTGTATTCAAGATCTGAAGAGGACCATGCTAATCACTTACGGCGGGTGCTACGAGATTCTTCGTGATCGAAAGTTGTACGCAAAGTTCTCCAAATGTGAGTTTTGGTTAAGATCTGTTGCATTCTTGGGTCATATAGTTATCGATGAAGGAGTAAGGGTTGATACCCAAAAGATAGAAGCTGTGAAGAACTGGCCAAGACCTACAACACCTACGGAGGTTCGTAGTTTCCTTGGGCTGGCAGGTTATTATAGAAGGTTTGTTGAAGGATTTGCTTCTATTTCCGCACCATTAACAAAACTAACACAAAAAGAAGTCAAGTTCCAATGGAGCGATGCATGTGAAAGAAGTTTCCAAGAACTAAAGAATAAATTGACTTCTACACCTGTATTGGTACTTCCGAAGGCACGGAAGGGTACGTAGTGTATTGTGATGCATCGGGAGTGGGCTTAGGATGTGTGTTGATGCAGCATGGTAAGGTGATAGCTTATGCCTCAAGGCGTTGCGGCCACATGAGAAAAACTATCCAACCCATGATCTAGAGCTAGCAAAGCGGTTGTATTTGCTTTGAAGAGATGGCGCCACTACTTGTATGGTGTTCACGTTGATATATATACTGATCATAAGAGTTTGCAATATATCTTTAAGCAAAAGGATCTAAATTTGAGGCAACGAAGGTGGCTTGAGTTATTAAAAGATTATGACATTGATATCTTGTATCATCCCGGGAAGGCAAATGTTGTAGCTGATGCTTTAAGTCGTAAAATGATGGCAAGCACTTATGAGCAGTCCATAGGAAGGCAGCAAATAACTAAAGATCTACGTCAATTAGCTAGCTTGGGGGTTCGCCTTCTTGAATCTCTAGATGAAGGAGTTATTGTGCAAAATGCTGCAGAATCCTCACTTGTAGCGGAGGTGAAAGAGAAGCAGCACACGGATCCTATCCTATTACAGCTTAAGGAGAATGTACAACAAGGTATGACAAAGGCATTTGAGCTTACAGAAGATGGAGTACTTCAATGCCAAAACAGATTGTGTGTACCTAACATAGATGGATTAAGAAGGAGAATTATGACGGAAGCACATCATTCAAGATATTTTGTCCATCCGGGATCA
Organism: Solanum commersonii; assembly: GCA_029007595.1. NCBI lineage: Eukaryota > Viridiplantae > Streptophyta > Magnoliopsida > Solanales > Solanaceae > Solanum > Solanum commersonii. The sequence continues at coordinate 5,027,661 of JAJTWQ010000012.1, forward strand.
ACAAAAATGTATCATGACTTGAAAGAAGTATATTGGTGGGGTGACATGAAGAAGAACATTGCGGAATTTGTAGCTCAATGTTCAAATTGTCAACAAGTTAAAGTAGAGCACCGTAAGCCCTGGAGGTTATATGCAGTGTATAGAACTTCCAATTTGGAAGTGGGATATGATTAATATGGATTTTGTCACTGGTTTGCCCCGCTCATTGCGGAAGTTTGATTCTATATGGGTGATTATTGATAGACTCACCAAAGCAGCGCACTTCTTACCGGTCAAGACTACTTATACAGTAGAAGAGTATGCAAGGTTGTATATTAAAGAGATAGTTCGGCTACATGGAGTGCCAATCTCTATTATATCTGATAGAGGAGCTCAATTCACCGCGAACTTTTGGAAGTCATTTCAGAAGAGTTTGGGTTCGCAAGTGAATTTAAGCACAGCCTTTCACCCTCAAACGGATGGTCAGGCGAACGTACAATTCAAACACTCGAGGATATCTTTGCGAGCTTGTATATTGGACTTCAAAGGTAGTTGGGATGATCATTTGCCATTGATCGAGTTTGCATACAACAATAGCTACCATTCAAGTATTAAAATGGCACCTTATGAAGCTTTATATGGTAGAAAATGTAGATCCCCAATTGGCTGGTTCGAAAAAGGTGAAACCACCTTATTTGGGCCAGATCTTGTTCATCAAGCTATGGAAAAAGTCAAAGTGATACAGCAGCGGCTAGAAACAGCTCAAAGTCGACATAAATCATATGCGGATGTTAGAAGGAGAGGACTAGAATTTTCTATAGGGGATTGGGTGTTCTTGAAGGTGTCACCAATGAAAGGGGTAATGAGGTTTGGTAAAAAAGGAAAATTGAGTCCACGCTATATAGGGCCATATAAGATTATTCGAAGAGTTGGCCAAGTAGCCTATGAGTTAGAGCTACCACAAGAGCTCTCAACAGTCCATCCAGTATTTCATGTTTCAATGCTTCGAAAATGCATAGGTGACCCATCTTGTATCACTCCTACGGAAGATGTACAGGTTACGGGAGATCTCACTTATGAAGAAGTACCCATTGCTATTCTGGGGTCGACAAGTTAGGAGGTTAAGAAATAAAGAAGTAGCTTCTGTAAAAGTATTATGGAGGAACCAACAAGTAGAAGAAGTTACATGGGAAGCGGAAGAAGCAATGAAATTGAAGTATCCTCATCTCTTTCAGATCCATGAAAAGGATGAAAATTCTTAGTCTGGATGCCGACAAGTAAGTATAAGTTTATTTGTATTATGTGATTAATAGTAGCACTAACTTAGGCTTGAACTTGTTTGGGCTGGATAACCATGCTAACATTCGAGGACGAATGTTTTTAAGGGGAGAGAATGTAACAACTTTGTATTATGCGTATGCTAGTTCTATTCACGTGATACTTGACATAGCCTTATAATATAGGTGAGGGACCGTGCTCTTTATATGATTAGTGTTGGTTTAAACTAGCTCGCAAGGTTATGTAACACCTTGCACGTTTTAGCATGTGTATGGCAAGTTAGCTCCGACGGAAGCATTTAAACTAAAGGTGGTAAAGTGGTAATTGGGCCAAATGCACTACCACCTACTTGCATTAATTATGGCCCAAATTGACATGAATAGAGGGAAAATTCGGAATAGGGCCCAACAAGTGTTGAAGTTCCCATAAGCCCAAGTTAAAAGGCCAAGTAGGTGGGGCCAAGTAGGTGGGTCACCTACTTGATAATATATGGCCAAAATTAGTCAAGAATTTCGTCCATTACACCTCCTTTTTAAAGGGATAAAGATCAAATCTTTTGCTCCATTTTTCACTTGCAAAAAAAATTTCAGATTTCCTAAGTTTCTCTAAGGTTTCTCTTGGCTTCAATCAGCAGCCCTAAGACACCCTAGGTTCTTGAGTATTATCTCCCTTTTCAAGTAAAAGTTTGAAGGAGAGTTTCAGTTCTTGAAGTACAAGTTTAGAGGATAAATTTTCAGAAACTAAGGTAAGGCTACTGCCATATGTTAATTTTGTTTTTAAAAGTTTGGATTTGTAAGATTATGGTCTGCTGATTTAGTAATCCTTCATTATTCTCAAGATAATTTGGAAAAGACAACCTAAACATTGAAGTTAGCAAGTGAGGTTGCTGTCCAACAAGGTGAGTTACTGAAATTTTCATCCCTCTTTTGTGCTTGAATTGGTTAAGGGATTTGGTATGTGTTAATGAACTGAGAATTGTTCCTTTTACATGGTGTGAGATGGGAGAATGTTCAGGTTGATTGTGCATGTTGGGACAGCCATGGAGGGGAGTCCCCTTTAACTCAATTGTTAGCTCATTTGAGCATTTTAAATGTAATGTTAGTTGGATGCTCAAGGGACGGTGGTCGGAAAACCGTGAGTTCATATACATAAGGAGGCAGGTGTAGAAGTCATGAGAACTTGTTAAAGGATAAAACGGTAAGGGTGCGGTAACATACCATCTAATTGGGCGTTGCATGAGCTTTGCTGCCTGCAACCCCTTTGTATCTTGTTTTGCATATGTTACAAATGCCCAAGGAGTTTCGGGGGACCTTATTAGAAGGTCGTATTGTATATGACGTTATTAAAGGAGAAGGGGTGGAATGCATCCCATCGGTTGATAAGTATGGGTTTGCTACCCGATTCTTGTTTGCCAAGTTCAGGTAGCCCAATCTGTTGGTTAGCTACTAATATTAGTTGTGTTACTTATTTCATTGTAGATTAATAATCGGAAAGGAAGGAGGTTAATTCGTTGTACTATCCGAGTTGTACAGCAAGGTATGTAAGGCTATTCGATTCTATATTCTTTGGCATGAACTCGCTTGTGTCACTACCAACAAGTGAGCTTCCTAAGTGCTCTTTCAAGTAAAAGACAAATAGTGGCAGCGTACAATCCCAACCACAGCTAACAATATTTCCCCTCTCCTTAGTGTGTCGAATTGCTTCAATATATGTGCATCTTTACTTTTCCAAGTATGGGTATGAGAAAGGATAATTGCAGCAGTAGCTTTGTGATTCCTCCTATCAATCAAATGAGGTCCATTGTGTCATTTGAGCTCTTATGTAATTCATTAGTGTTACATTTCCGTCTTGTGTTATTGTTACTGCCCTAAGTGCATATTCACATGTTTCCTACTATTGATCCATAGTTCGACGCTCAAAAATAATTATGACCACCAAAGTAACAATCTCAAAGATTAAAGAAACTATGAAGCGGTATATGTGTAAGGGTGGCAGCCTAGGGGCGAAAGCCTAGCATGGGTCGATCCCAAAATTTATATTTGAGGACAGCATCCCAGGGGTTAAAATGCCTAGCATGGGTCATCCTCTTTTACCACCGATCAGTTGGTTATTGTATCGCATGCTTTACGAGAGATTGCAATGTAAAGAAGATTACATAAAAGAATATAATGTACATGATCCCACAACATCAACAGCAAGGGTGGTCTTTTAATCGATTTATGTATTTACATATTGATACTTGATTTCAATTGAGCTCTTGTTTACATATGTTATTGCCTTACATATTCAGTACATTTTTCGTACTGACGTCCCTCTCGGGGGACGCTGTATTTCATGCTGCAGCCACAGGTACTCCAGCTAGTAGACATCCCCAGTAGGAGCGCAGGACACTCTGCCGCTATTGGTGAGCTCCAAGTTGATTCGGGGCTTAACCGAGTCTTTAGCATCTATTTTGTTACCGTATAGTAGTTAAGGGTAAGGCGGGGCCTGTCCCGACCTAAACTAAGGCTGTTTATCTTGTAGAGGCTTTGTAGACTAATGTATAAAGTTTGGTTGTATCTTGTCTCTTAACAATTGTGGCCTCAACGGCCAAGTGTTGTACATAAGTTTTGGGTCCTGTCTATGTCGGTCTTTTATCACTATAGTGCATATAAGCTTCTCATAGCTTCATAGTTATCATAGTTAAATGTATCGTAAGTGCAGGTTGTAAGTTGGTTCTCCCGGCCATTTAGGCATCGGGTGCCTGTCCCTCTTAATCTGATCTGAGGCGTGACAAAAGTGGTATCAGAGCAGGTCATCCTAGGGAGTCTACAAAGCCGTGTCGGTGTAGAGTCTTGTTTATGGATGTGTTGTGCACCACATTTATAAACAGGAGGCTACGAGACATGTAGGAGTTGTCTCTTTTCTTTCATTTCTTAGATCGTGCAATAGAACCAATGTTGTAGTTGAATTGTATCTAACTTCTTAATTGGTGTATGATATAGCAAAGATGCCGGTTACGAGAAGGAGTAAAAGAACGGGTAAGCGAGTAGATGTGGCTGCCCAAGAAGGGACCAGCCAAGCACCAGTTAATCAAGCTGACCAAAGTGAGGCTCAAAATGAGTCTCTATCACAGACTTCCCCGACTCCTCCATCTCCAGATGATTTGAGGAGGGAAGCAGCATCTCGAGAATCCCCTATTAATACTACTGAGCAAGATTTAAAGAATGCAATCCAATTATTGACTCGTATAGTTGCTGGCCAAGGGCAAAGGCAAGAAGGTCCAATTGCAGGTACGAGTGGTGCGAGATAGGGCTGCTAGTACGCGGATACGCGATTTTCTTAATTTGGACCCTCCATCATTCACCGGGTCAGATCCTAAAGAAGATCCGCAAGAGTTTATTGATCAGATTCAACGAACTTTGGAGGTTATGCATGTAAGTGGTAAAGAAGCAGTTGAGCTAGCAACATATAGACTCAAGGGTATGGCTATATTGTGGTATGAAGCTTGGAAGCAATCAAGGGTTACAGATGCACCTTTAGCTAGTTGGAAAGAGTTCAAAGAGGCATTTCTTGACCATTATCTGCCATTGGAGATCCGAGAGGCCCGTGTTGATCAGTTTTTAAATCTCCACCAAGGGAATATGAGCGTGAGGGAGTATAGTCTCAAGTTTAATTCTTTATCCAGGTATGCTCCTAATGTAGTGTCTACAATGGAGGATAGAGTTCATCGATATGTGGACAGATTAGATTCATATTTGGTTAGAGATTGTACCATTGCTTCTTTGAATAAAGACATGGATATAGCGAGGATGCAAGCTTTTGCACAAAAGTTGGAGGATCAAAGGCAAAGAAGAAGGGTACAAGAGTCGGAAAGAGGGCAGTCCAAGAGGGCCAAATTTATGGGGCGGTTTACCCAATCTCAAGGTGAGCCTCGATTTTCTAATAGACCGCCTAGGCCATCATTTTCCTACTCTACAGCTAGTGCTCCATTCCGAGGGTCTAGGGGCGATCAGTTTAGGCAAAGAGGTGAAAGCCAAAGCTCAAGAATAGCGGGGCACCAAGAGCACGAAATTATGAGCCAATCAAGACCTCCTCGACAACCTTGTAGGCAATGCGGGAGAAATCACCTAGGCACATGTAGGTTTGGGACAGATGCTTGTTTTTGGTGTGGTACACCAGGACACATGATGAGAAATTGCCCTCAAAGGGGCATGGGTGGTATGGCACAACCCGCTGGATCGATTCTTTGCATCGTCTTCATCGGTTCCTTCTTTAGGAAGAGGTGCACAAATACTGTGGGGCGTGGTAGAGGTATTAGAGGGGCAGCTAGTTCTAGTGGAGTTCAGAATCGCACGTATGCCCTAGGGGATCGACAAAATTTGGAGGCTTCACCGGATGTGGTTACAGGTACATTGTCCATCTTTTCACATATTGTATATGCATTAATTGATCCGGGGTCGACACTATCATATGTTACTCCATTGATTGCTGCAAAGTTCAAAAGAACACCAGAATTATTGGTTAAACCATTTGAAGTGTCTACACCGATTGGTGAATCTATTATAGCTAGAAGAGTCTATCGAAAGTGCATAGTAACTGTTTGTGGTCGCAATACATTAGCTGACCTTGTTGAACTAGAAATGGTTGATTTTGATGTCATAATGGGTATGGATTGGTTAGCTTCTTGTTATGCTACAGTAGAATGCCGAACTAAGATGGTGCATTTCCATTTTCCAAAAGAGGCAGTCCTTGAATGGAAAGGTAATATTGGGGCGCCAAGGGGTAAGTTTATTTCTTATTTTAAGGCGAGGAAGATGATGTCCAAAGGCTACATATGCCATTTAGTAAGAGTGAGAGATATAGATGCGAGATCCACCAACTCTTCAATCTGTTTCGGTGGTAAATGAATTTCCTGATGTGTTTCCTGAAGATCTGGCAGGTTTGCCTCCAGAACGAGAAGTAGAGTTTGGTATTGATTTAATTCCAGATACTCAACCTATCTCCATTCCTCCATATAGAATGGCTCCGGCAGAATTACGGGAGTTGAAGGAGCAATTAAATGATTTGTTAGAAAAGGGATTCATAAGGCTTAGTATGTCCCCTTGGGGAGCACCAGTTTTATTTGTACGCAAGAAAGATGGCTCATTGAGAATGTGTATTGATTACCGACAGTTGAATAAGGTAACGATTAAGAACAAATATCCCCTCCCAAGAATTGATGATTTGTTTGATCGATTCTGGGTGCTAAGTGCTTTTCAAAAATTGACTTGAGGTCGGGTTATCACCAAGTGAGGGTCAGAGATCGAGATATACCCAAGACGGCTTTTCGAACACGGTATGGTCATTTCGAGTTTTTAGTTATGTCATTCGGGCTAACAAATGCACCAGCAGCTTTTATGGATTTGATGAATAGGGTGTTCAAGCCATTTTTAGATGTGTTCGTGATAGTATTTATAGATGACATTATGGTGTATTCAAGATCTGAAGAGGACCATGCTAATCACTTACGGCAGGTGCTACGATTCTTCGTGATCGAAAGTTGTACGCAAAGTTCTCCAAATGTGAGTTTTGGTTAAGATCTGTGGCATTCTTGGGTCATATTGTATCGATGAAGGAGTAAGGGTTGATACCCAAAAGATAGAAGCTGTGAAGAACTGGCCAAGACCTACAACACCTACGGAGGTTCGTAGTTTCCTTGGGCTGGCAGGTTATTATAGAAGGTTTGTTGAAGGATTTGCTTCTATTTCCGCACCATTAACAAAACTAACACAAAAAGAAGTCAAGTTCCAATGGAGCGATGCATGTGAAAGAAGTTTCCAAGAACTAAAGAATAAATTGACTTCTACACCTGTATTGGTACTTCCGAAGGCACGGAAGGGTACGTAGTGTATTGTGATGCATCGGGAGTGGGCTTAGGATGTGTGTTGATGCAGCATGGTAAGGTGATAGCTTATGCCTCAAGGCAGTTGCGGCCACATGAGAAAAACTATCCAACCCATGATCTAGAGCTAGCAGCAGTTGTATTTGCTTTGAAGAGATGGCGCCACTACTTGTATGGTGTTCACGTTGATATATATATACTGATCATAAGAGTTTGCAATATATCTTTAAGCAAAAGGATCTAAATTTGAGGCAACGAAGGTGGCTTGAGTTATTAAAAGATTATGACATTGATATCTTGTATCATCCCGGGAAGGCAAATGTTGTAGCTGATGCTTTAAGTCGTAAAATGATGGCAAGCACTTATGAGCAGTCCATAGGAAGGCAGCAAATAACTAAAGATCTACGTCAATTAGCTAGCTTGGGGTTCGCCTTCTTGAATCTCTAGATGAAGGAGTTATTGTGCAAAATGCTGCAGAATCCTCACTTGTAGCGGAGGTGAAAGAGAAAAAGTACACGGATCCTATCCTATTACAGCTTAAGGAGAATGTACCAACAAGGTATGACAAAGGCATTTGAGCTTACAGAAGATGGAGTACTTCAATGCCAAAACAGATTGTGTGTACCTAACATAGATGGATTAAGAAGGAGAATTATGACGGAAGCACATCATTCAAGATATTCTGTCCATCTGGGATCAACAAAAATGTATCATGACTTGAAAGAAGTATATTGGTGGGGTGACATGAAGAAGAACATTGCAGAATTTGTAGCTCAATGTTCAAATTGTCAACAAGTTAAAGTAGAGCACCGAAGCCCGGAGGTTATATGCAGTGTATAGAACTTCCAATTTGGAAGTGGGATATGATTAATATGGATTTTGTCACTGGTTTGCCCCGCTCATTTCGGAAGTTTGATTCTATATGGGTGATTATTGATAGACTCACCAAAGCAGCGCACTTCTTACCGGTCAAGACTACTTATACGGTAGAAGAGTATGCAAGGTTGTATATTAAAGAGATAGTTCGGCTACATGGAGTGCCAATCTCTATTATATCTGATAGAGGAGCTCAATTCACCGCGAACTTTTGGAAGTCATTTCAGAAGAGTTTGGGTTCGCAAGTGAATTTAAGCACAGCCTTTCACCCTCAAACGGATGGTCAGGCAGAACGTACAATTCAAACACTCGAGGATATCTTTGCGAGCTTGTATATTGGACTTCAAAGGTAGTTGGGATGATCATTTGCCATTGATCGAGTTTGCATACAACAATAGCTACCATTCAAGTATTAAAATGGCACCTTATGAAGCTTTATATGGTAGAAAATGTAGATCCCCAATTGGCTGGTTCGAAAAAGGTGAAACCACCTTATTTGGGCCAGATCTTGTTCATCAAGCTATGGAAAAAGTCAAAGTGATACAGCAGCGGCTAGAAACAGCTCAAAGTCGACATAAATCATATGCGGATGTTAGAAGGAGAGGACTAGAATTTTCTATAGGGGATTGGGTGTTCTTGAAGGTGTCACCAATGAAAGGGGTAATGAGGTTTGGTAAAAAAGGAAAATTGAGTCCACGCTATATAGGGCCATATAAGATTATTCGAAGAGTTGGCCAAGTAGCCTATGAGTTAGAGCTACCACAAGAGCTCTCAACAGTCCATCCAGTATTTCATGTTTCAATGCTTCGAAAATGCATAGGTGACCCATCTTGTATCACTCCTACGGAAGATGTACAGGTTACGGGAGATCTCACTTATGAAGAAGTACCCATTGCTAAGTACTGGATGCTGACAAGTAAGTATAAGTTTATTTGTATTATGTGATTAATAGTAGCACTAACTTAGGCTTGAACTTGTTTGGGCTGGATAACCATGCTAACATTCGAGGACGAATGTTTTTAAGGGGGAGAGAATGTAACAACCTGTATTATGCGTATGCTAGTTCTATTCACGTGATACTTGACATAGCCTTATAATATAGGTGAGGGACCGTGCTCTTTATATGATTAGTGTTGGTTTAAACTAGCTCGCAAGGTTATGTAACACCTTGCACGTTTTAGCATGTGTATGGCAAGTTAGCTCCGACGGAAGCATTTAAACTAAAGGTGGTAAAGTGGTAATTGGGCCAAATGCACTACCACCTACTTGCATTAATTATGGCCCAAATTGACATGAATAGAGGGAAAATTCGGAATAGGGCCCAACAAGTGTTGAAGTTCCCATAAGCCCAAGTTAAAAGGCCAAGTAGGTGGGGCCAAGTAGGTGGGTCACCTACTTGATAATATATGGCCAAAATTAGTCAAGAATTTCGTCCATTACACCTCCTTTTAAAGGGATAAAGATCAAATCTTTTGCTCCATTTTTCACTTGCAAAAAAATTTCAGATTTCCTAAGTTTCTCTAAGGTTTCTCTTGGCTTCAATCAGCAGCCCTAAGACACCCTAGGTTCTTGAGTATTATCTCCCTTTTCAAGTAAAAGTTTGAAGGAGAGTTTCAGTTCTTGAAGTACAAGTTTAGAGGATAAATTTTCAGAAACTAAGGTAAGGCTACTGCCATATGTTAATTTTGTTTTTAAAAGTTTGGATTTGTAAGATTATGGTCTGCTGATTTAGTAATCCTTCATTATTCTCAAGATAATTTGGAAAAGACAACCTAAACATTGAAGTTAGCAAGTGAGGTTGCTGTCCAACAAGGTGAGTTACTGAAATTTTCATCCCTCTTTTGTGCTTGAATTGGTTAAGGGATTTGGTATGTGTTAATGAACTGAGAATTGTTCCTTTTACATGGTGTGAGATGGGAGAATGTTCAGGTTGATTGTGCATGTTGGGACAGCCATGGAGGGGAGTCCCCTTTAACTCAATTGTTAGCTCATTTGAGCATTTTAAATGTAATGTTAGTTGGATGCTCAAGGGACAGTGGTCGGAAAACCGTGAGTTCATATACATAAGGAGGCATGTGTAGAAGTCATGAGAACTTGTTAAAGGATAAAACGGTAAGGGTGCGGTAACATACCATCTAATTGGGCGTTGCATGAGCTTTCTGCCTGCAACCCCTTTGTATATCTTGTTTTGCATATGTTACAAATGCCCAAGGAGTTTCGGGGGACCTTATTAGAAGGTCGTATTGTATATGACGTTATTAAAGGAGAAGGGGTGGAATGCATCCCATCGGTTGATAAGTATGGGTTTGCTACCTGATCTTGTTTGCCAAGTTCAAGGTAGCCCAATCTGTTGGTTAGCTACTAATATTAGTTGTGTTACTTATTTCATTGTAGATTAATAATCGGAAAGGAAGGAGGTTAATTCGTTGTACTATCCGAGTTGTACAGCAAGGTATGTAAGGCTATTCGATTCTATATTCTTTGGCATGAACTCTGCTTGTGTCACTACCAACAAGTGAGCTTCCTAAGTGCTCTTTCAAGTAAAAGACAAATAGTGGCAGCGTACAATCCCAACCACAGCTAACAATATTTCCCCTCTCCTTAGTGTGTCGAATTGCTTCAATATATGTGCATCTTTACTTTTCCAAGTATGGGTATGAGAAAGGATAATTGCAGCAGTAGCTTTGTGATTCCTCCTATCAATCAAATGAGGTCCATTGTGTCATTTGAGCTCTTATGTAATTCATTAGTGTTACATTTCCGTCTTGTGTTATTGTTACTGCCCTAAGTGCATATTCACATGTTTCCTACTATTGATCCATAGTTCGACGCTCAAAAATAATTATGACCACCAAAGTAACAATCTCAAAGATTAAAGAAACTATGAAGCGGTATATGTGTAAGGGTGGCAGCCTAGGGGCGAAAGCCTAGCATGGGTCGATCCCAAAATTTATATTTGAGGACAGCATCCCAGGGGTTAAAATGCCTAGCATGGGTCATCCTCTTTTACCACCGATCAGTTGGTTATTGTATCGCATGCTTTACGAGAGATTGCAATGTAAAGAAGATTACATAAAAGAATATAATGTACATGATCCCACAACATCAGCAGCAAGGGTGGTCTTTTAATCGATTTATGTATTTACATATTGATACTTGATTTCAATTGAGCTCTTGTTTACATATGTTATTGCCTTACATATTCGGTACATTCTTCGTGCGACGTCCCTCTCGGGGGACGCTGCATTTCATCTTTGCAGCCACAGTACTCCGGCTAGTAGACATCCCCAGTAGGAGCGCGGGACACTCGGCCGCTATTGGTGAGCTCCAAGTTGATTCGGGGCTTAACCGAGTCTTTAGCATCTATTTTGTTACCGTATAGTAGTTAAGGGTAAGGCGGGGCTGTCCCGACCTAAACTAAGGCTGTTTATCTTGTAGAGGCTTTGTAGACTAATGTATAAAGTTTGGTTGTATCTTGTCTCTTAACAATTGTGGCCTCAACGGCCAAGTGTTGTACATAAGTTTTGGGTCTGTCTATGTCGATCTTTTATCACTATAGTGCATATAAGCTTGTCATAGCTTCATAGTTATCATAGTTAAATGTATGGTAAGTGCAGGTTGTAAGTTGGTTCTCCCGGCCATTTAGGCATCGGGCTGCTGTCCGTCTTAATCAGATCTGAGGCGTGACAAAAGTGGTATCAGAGCAGGTCATCCTAGGGAGTCTACAAAGCCGTGTCGGTGTAGAGTCTTGTTTATGGATGTGTTGTGCACCACATTTATAAACAGGAGGCTACGAGACATGTAGGAGTTGTCTCTTTTCTTTCATTTCTTAGATCGTGCAATAGAACCAATGTTGTAGTTGAATTGTATCTAACTTCTTAATTGGTGTATGATATAGCAAAGATGCCGGTTACGAGAAGGAGTAAAAGCACGGGTAAGCGAGTAGATGTGGCTGCCCAAGAAGGGACCAGCCAAGCACCCGGTTAATCAAGTTGATCAAAGTGAGGCTCAAAATGAGTCTCTATCACAGACTTCCCCGACTCCTCCATCTCCAGATGATTTGAGGAGGGAAGCAGCATCTCGAGAATCCCCTATTAATACTACTAAGCAAGATTTAAAGAATGCAATCCAATTATTGACTCGTATAGTTGCTGGCCAAGGGCAAAGGCAAGAAGGTCCAATTGCAGGTACGAGTGGTGCAGATAGGGCTGCTAGTACGCGGATACGCGATTTTCTTAATTTGGACCCTCCATCATTCACCGGGTCAGATCCTAAAGAAGATCCGCAAGAGTTTATTGATCAGATTCAACGAACTTTGGAGGTTATGCATGTAAGTGGTAAAGAAGCAGTTGAGCTAGCAACATATAGACTCAAGGGTATGGCTATATTGTGGTATGAAGCTTGGAAGCAATCAAGGGTTACAGATGCACCTTTAGCTAGTTGGAAAGAGTTCAAAGAGGCATTTCTTGACCATTATCTGCCATTGGAGATCCGAGAGGCCCGTGTTGATCAGTTTTAAATCTCCACCAAGGGAATATGAGCGTGAGGGAGTATAGTCTCAAGTTTAATTCTTTATCCAGGTATGCTCCTAATGTAGTGTCTACAATGGAGGATAGAGTTCATCGATATGTGGACAGATTAGATTCATATTTGGTTAGAGATTGTACCATTGCTTCTTTGAATAAAGACATGGATATAGCGAGGATGCAAGCTTTTGCACAAAAGTTGGAGGATCAAAGGCAAAGAAGAAGGGTACAAGAGTCGGAAAGAGGGCAGTCCAAGAGGGCCAAATTTATGGGGGCGGTTTACCCAATCTCAAGGTGAGCCTCGATTTTCTAATAGACTGCCTAGGCCATCATTTTCCTACTCTACAGCTAGTGCTCCATTCCGAGGGTCTAGGGCGATCAGTTTAGGCAAAGAGGTGAAAGCCAAAGCTCAAGAATAGCGGGGCACCAAGAGCACGAAATTATGAGCCAATCAAGACCTCCTCGACAACCTTGTAGGCAATGCGGGAGAAATCACCTAGGCACATGTAGGTTTGGGACAGATGCTTGTTTTTGGTGTGGTACACCAGGACACATGATGAGAAATTGCCCTCAAAGGGGCATGGGTGGTATGGCACAACCTGCTGGATCGATTGCTGCATCGTCTTCATCAGTTCCTTCTTTAGGAAGAGGTGCACAAATGCCTGTCGGGCGTGGTAGAGGTATTAGAGGGGCAGCTAGTTCTAGTGGAGTTCAGAATCGCACGTATGCCCTAGGGGATCGACAAAATTTGGAGGCTTCACCGGATGTGGTTACAGGTACATTGTCCATCTTTTCACATATTGTATATGCATTAATTGATCCGGGGTCGACACTATCATATGTTACTCCATTGATTGCTGCAAAGTTCAAAAGAACACCAGAATTATTGGTTAAACCATTTGAAGTGTCTACACCGATTGGTGAATCTATTATAGCTAGAAGAGTCTATCGAAAGTGCATAGTAACTGTTTGTGGTCGCAATACATTAGCTGACCTTGTTGAACTAGAAATGGTTGATTTTGATGTCATAATGGGTATGGATTGGTTAGCTTCTTGTTATGCTACAGTAGAATGCCGAACTAAGATGGTGCATTTCCATTTTCCAAAAGAGGCAGTCCTTGAATGGAAGACCTGCCAGGTTTGCCTCCAGAACGAGAAGTAGAGTTTGGTATTGATTTAATTCCAGATACTCAACCTATCTCCATTCCTCCATATAGAATGGCTCCGGCAGAATTACGGGAGTTGAAGGAGCAATTAAATGATTTGTTAGAAAAGGGATTCATAAGGCCTAGTATGTCCCCTTGGGGAGCACCAGTTTTATTTGTACGCAAGAAAGATGGCTCATTGAGAATGTGTATTGATTACCGACAGTTGAATAAGGTAACGATTAAGAACAAATATCCCCTCCCAAGAATTGATGATTTGTTTGATCAGTTACAGGGTGCTAAGTGCTTTTCAAAAATTGACTTGAGGTCGGGTTATCACCAAGTGAGGGTCAGAGATCGAGATATACCCAAGACGGCTTTTCGAACACGGTATGGTCATTTCGAGTTTTTAGTTATGTCATTCGGGCTAACAAATGCACCAGCAGCTTTTATGGATTTGATGAATAGGGTGTTCAAGCCATTTTTAGATGTGTTCGTGATAGTATTTATAGATGACATTATGGTGTATTCAAGATCTGAAGAGGACCATGCTAATCACTTACGGCAGGTGCTACAGATTCTTCGTGATCGAAAGTTGTACGCAAAGTTCTCCAAATGTGAGTTTTGGTTAAGATCTCGTGGCATTCTTGGGTCATATTGTATCGATGAAGGAGTAAGGGTTGATACCCAAAAGATAGAAGCTGTGAAGAACTGGCCAAGACCTACAACACCTACGGAGGTTCGTAGTTTCCTTGGGCTGGCAGGTTATTATAGAAGGTTTGTTGAAGGATTTGCTTCTATTTCCGCACCATTAACAAAACTAACACAAAAAGAAGTCAAGTTCCAATGGAGCGATGCATGTGAAAGAAGTTTCCAAGAACTAAAGAATAAATTGACTTCTACACCTGTATTGGTACTTCCAGAAGGCACGGAAGGGTACGTAGTGTATTGTGATGCATCGGGAGTGGGCTTAGGATGTGTGTTGATGCAGCATGGTAAGGTGATAGCTTATGCCTCAAGGCAGTTGCGGCCACATGAGAAAAACTATCCAACCCATGATCTAGAGCTAGCAGCAGTTGTATTTGCTTTGAAGAGATGGCGCCACTACTTGTATGGTGTTCACGTTGATATATATACTGATCATAAGAGTTTGCAATATATCTTTAAGCAAAAGGATCTAAATTTGAGGCAACGAAGGTGGCTTGAGTTATTAAAAGATTATGACATTGATATCTTGTATCATCCCGGGAAGGCAAATGTTGTAGCTGATGCTTTAAGTCGTAAAATGATGGCAAGCACTTATGAGCAGTCCATAGGAAGGCAGCAAATAACTAAAGATCTACGTCAATTAGCTAGCTTGGGGGTTCGCCTTCTTGAATCTCTAGATGAAGGAGTTATTGTGCAAAATGCTGCAGAATCCTCACTTGTAGCGGAGGTGAAAGAGAAGCAGTACACGGATCCTATCCTATTACAGCTTAAGGAGAATGTACAACAAGGTATGACAAAGGCATTTGAGCTTACAGAAGATGGAGTACTTCAATGCCAAAACAGATTGTGTGTACCTAACATAGATGGATTAAGAAGGAGAATTATGACGGAAGCACATCATTCAAGATATTCTGTCCATCTGGGATCAACAAAAATGTATCATGACTTGAAAGAAGTATATTGGTGGGGTGACATGAAGAAGAACATTGCAGAATTTGTAGCTCAATGTTCAAATTGTCAACAAGTTAAAGTAGAGCACCGAAGCCTGGAGGTTATATGCGGTGTATAGAACTTCCAATTTGGAAGTGGGATATGATTAATATGGATTTTGTCACTTTGGTTTGCCCCGCTCATTTCGGAAGTTTGATTCTATATGGGTGATTATTGATAGACTCACCAAAGCAGCGCACTTCTTACCGGTCAAGACTACTTATACAGTAGAAGAGTATGCAAGGTTGTATATTAAAGAGATAGTTCGGCTACATGGAGTGCCAATCTCTATTATATCTGATAGAGGAGCTCAATTCACCGCGAGCTTTTGGAAGTCATTTCAGAAGAGTTTGGGTTCGCAAGTGAATTTAAGCACAGCCTTTCACCCTCAAACGGATGGTCAGGCAGAACGTACAATTCAAACACTCGAGGATATCTTTGCGAGCTTGTATATTGGACTTCAAAGGTAGTTGGGATGATCATTTGCCATTGATCGAGTTTGCATACAACAATAGCTACCATTCAAGTATTAAAATGGCACCTTATGAAGCTTTATATGGTAGAAAATGTAGATCCCCAATTGGCTGGTTCGAAAAAGGTGAAACCACCTTATTTGGGCCAGATCTTGTTCATCAAGCTATGGAAAAAGTCAAAGTGATACAGCAGCGGCTAGAAACAGCTCAAAGTCGACATAAATCATATGCGGATGTTAGAAGGAGAGGACTAGAATTTTCTATAGGGGATTGGGTGTTCTTGAAGGTGTCACCAATGAAAGGGGTAATGAGGTTTGGTAAAAAAGGAAAATTGAGTCCACGCTATATAGGGCCATATAAGATTATTCGAAGAGTTGGCCAAGTAGCCTATGAGTTAGAGCTACCACAAGAGCTCTCAACAGTCCATCCAGTATTTCATGTTTCAATGCTTCGAAAATGCATAGGTGACCCATCTTGTATCACTCCTACGGAAGATGTACGGGTTACGGGAGATCTCACTTATGAAGAAGTACCCATTGCTATTACGGGTCGACAAGTTAGGAGGTTAAGAAATAAAGAAGTAGCTTCTGTAAAAGTATTATGGAGGAACCAACAAGTAGAAGAAGTTACATGGGAAGCGGAAGAAGCAATGAAATTGAAGTATCCTCATCTCTTTCAGATCCATGAAAAGGATGAAAATTCTTAGTCTGGATGCTGACAAGTAAGTATAAGTTTATTTGTATTATGTGATTAATAGTAGCACTAACTTAGGCTTGAACTTGTTTGGGCTGGATAACCATGCTAACATTCGAGGACGAATGTTTTTAAGGGGGAGAATGTAACAACTTTGTATTATGCGTATGCTAGTTCTATTCACGTGATACTTGACATAGCCTTATAATATAGGTGAGGGACCGTGCTCTTTATATGATTAGTGTTGGTTTAAACTAGCTCGCAAGGTTATGTAACACCTTGCACGTTTTAGCATGTGTATGGCAAGTTAGCTCCGACGGAAGCATTTAAACTAAAGGTGGTAAAGTGGTAATTGGGCCAAATGCACTACCACCTACTTGCATTAATTATGGCCCAAATTGACATGAATAGAGGGAAAATTCGGAATAGGGCCCAACAAGTGTTGAAGTTCCCATAAGCCCAAGTTAAAAGGCCAAGTAGGTGGGGCCAAGTAGGTGGGTCACCTACTTGATAATATATGGCCAAAATTAGTCAAGAATTTCGTCCATTACACCTCCTTTTAAAGGGATAAAGATCAAATCTTTTGCTCCATTTTTCACTTGCAAAAAAAATTTCAGATTTCCTAAGTTTCTCTAAGGTTTCTCTTGGCTTCAATCAGCAGCCCTAAGACACCCTAGGTTCTTGAGTATTATCTCCCTTTTCAAGTAAAAGTTTGAAGGAGAGTTTCAGTTCTTGAAGTACAAGTTTAGAGGATAAATTTTCAGAAACTAAGGTAAGGCTACTGCCATATGTTAATTTTGTTTTTAAAAGTTTGGATTTGTAAGATTATGGTCTGCTGATTTAGTAATCCTTCATTATTCTCAAGATAATTTGGAAAAGACAACCTAAACATTGAAGTTAGCAAGTGAGGTTGCTGTCCAACAAGGTGAGTTACTGAAATTTTCATCCCTCTTTTGTGCTTGAATTGGTTAAGGGATTTGGTATGTGTTAATGAACTGAGAATTGTTCCTTTTACATGGTGTGAGATGGGAGAATGTTCAGGTTGATTGTGCATGTTGGGACAGCCATGGAGGGGAGTCCCCTTTAACTCAATTGTTAGCTCATTTGAGCATTTTAAATGTAATGTTAGTTGGATGCTCAAGGGGACAGTGGTCGGAAAACCGTGAGTTCATATACATAAGGAGGCATGTGTAGAAGTCATGAGAACTTGTTAAAGGATAAAACGGTAAGGGTGCAGTAACATACCATCTAATTGGGCGTTGCATGAGCTTTGCTGCCTGCAACCCCTTTGTATACTGTTTTGCATATGTTACAAATGCCCAAGGAGTTTCAGGGGACCTTATTAGAAGGTCGTATTGTATATGACCTTATTAAAGGAGAAGGGGTGGAATGCATCCCATCGGTTGATAAGTATGGGTTTGCTACCGATTACTTGTTTGGCAAGTTCAAGTAGCCCAATCTGTTGGTTAGCTACTAATATTAGTTGTGTTACTTATTTCATTGTAGATTAATAATCGGAAAGGAAGGAGGTTAATTCGTTGTACTATCCGAGTTGTACAGCAAGGTATGTAAGGCTATTCGATTCTATATTCTTTGGCATGAACTCGCTTGTGTCACTACCAACAAGTGAGCTTCCTAAGTGCTCTTTCAAGTAAAAGACAAATAGTGGCAGCGTACAATCCCAACCACAGCTAACAATATTTCCCCTCTCCTTAGTGTGTCGAATTGCTTCAATATATGTGCATCTTTACTTTTCCAAGTATGGGTATGAGAAAGGATAATTGCAGCAGTAGCTTTGTGATTCCTCCTATCAATCAAATGAGGTCCATTGTGTCATTTGAGCTCTTATGTAATTCATTAGTGTTACATTTCCGTCTTGTGTTATTGTTACTGCCCTAAGTGCATATTCACATGTTTCCTACTATTGATCCATAGTTTCGACGCTCAAAAATAATTATGACCACCAAAGTAACAATCTCAAAGATTAAAGAAACTATGAAGCGGTATATGTGTAAGGGTGGCAGCCTAGGGGCGAAAGCCTAGCATGGGTCGATCCCAAAATTTATATTTGAGGACAGTATCCCAGGGGTTAAAATGCCTAGCATGGGTCATCCTCTTTTACCACTGATCAGTTGGTTATTGTATCGCATGCTTTACAGAGATTGCAATGTAAAGAAGATTACATAAAAGAATATAATGTACATGATCCCACAACATCAGCAGCAAGGGTGGTCTTTTAATCTGATTTATGTATTTACATATTGATACTTGATTTCAATTGAGCTCTTGTTTACATATGTTATTGCCTTACATATTCAGTACATTCTTCGTACTGACGTCCCTCTCGGGGACGCTGCATTTCATGCTTTGCAGCCACAGTACTCCAGCTAGTAGACATCCCCGGTAGGAGCGCAGGACACTCAGCCGCTATTGGTGAGCTCCAAGTTGATTCGGGGCTTAACCGAGTCTTTAGCATCTATTTTGTTACCGTATAGTAGTTAAGGGTAAGGCGGGGCCTGTCCCGACCTAAACTAAGGCTGTTTATCTTGTAGAGGCTTTGTAGACTAATGTATAAAGTTTGGTTGTATCTTGTCTCTTAACAATTGTGGCCTCAACGGCCAAGTGTTGTACATAAGTTTTGGGTCTGTCTATGTCGATCTTTTATCACTATAGTGCATATAAGCTTGTCATAGCTTCATAGTTATCATAGTTAAATGTATGGTAAGTGCAGGTTGTAAGTTGGTTCTCCCGGCCATTTAGGCATCGGGTGCCTGTCCGTCTTAATCAGATCTGAGGCGTGACAAAAGTGGTATCAGAGCAGGTCATCCTAGGGAGTCTACAAAGCCGTGTCGGTGTAGAGTCTTGTTTATGGATGTGTTGTGCACCACATTTATAAACAGGAGGCTACGAGACATGTAGGAGTTGTCTCTTTTCTTTCATTTCTTAGATCGTGCAATAGAACCAATGTTGTAGTTGAATTGTATCTAACTTCTTAATTGGTGTATGATATAGCAAAGATGCCGGTTACGAGAAGGAGTAAAAGCAGAGGTAAGCGAGTAGATGTGGCTGCCCAAGAAGGGACCAGCCAAGCACCAGTTAATCAAGCTGATCAAAGTGAGGCTCAAAATGAGTCTCTATCACAGACTTCCCCGACTCCTCCATCTCCAGATGATTTGAGGAGGGAAGCAGCATCTCGAGAATCCCCTATTAATACTACTAAGCAAGATTTAAAGAATGCAATCCAATTATTGACTCGTATAGTTGCTGGCCAAGGGCAAAGGCAAGAAGGTCCAATTGCAGGTACGAGTGGTGCGAGATAGGGCTGCTAGTACGCGGATACGCGATTTTCTTAATTTGGACCCTCCATCATTCACCGGGTCAGATCCTAAAGAAGATCCGCAAGAGTTTATTGATCAGATTCAACGAACTTTGGAGGTTATGCATGTAAGTGGTAAAGAAGCAGTTGAGCTAGCAACATATAGACTCAAGGGTATGGCTATATTGTGGTATGAAGCTTGGAAGCAATCAAGGGTTACAGATGCACCTTTAGCTAGTTGGAAAGAGTTCAAAGAGGCATTTCTTGACCATTATCTGCCATTGGAGATCCGAGAGGCCCGTGTTGATCAGTTTTAAATCTCCACCAAGGGAATATGAGCGTGAGGGAGTATAGTCTCAAGTTTAATTCTTTATCCAGGTATGCTCCTAATGTAGTGTCTACAATGGAGGATAGAGTTCATCGATATGTGGACAGATTAGATTCATATTTGGTTAGAGATTGTACCATTGCTTCTTTGAATAAAGACATGGATATAGCGAGGATGCAAGCTTTTGCACAAAAGTTGGAGGATCAAAGGCAAAGAAGAAGGGTACAAGAGTCGGAAAGAGGGCAGTCCAAGAGGGCCAAATTTATGGGGCGTTTACCCAATCTCAAGGTGAGCCTCGATTTTCTAATAGACCGCCTAGGCCATCATTTTCCTACTCTACAGCTAGTGCTCCATTCCGAGGGTCTAGGGGCGATCAGTTTAGGCAAAGAGGTGAAAGCCAAAGCTCAAGAATAGCGGGGCACCAAGAGCACGAAATTATGAGCCAATCAAGACCTCCTCGACAACCTTGTAGGCAATGCGGGAGAAATCACCTAGGCACATGTAGGTTTGGGACAGATGCTTGTTTTTGGTGTGGTACACCAGGACACATGATGAGAAATTGCCCTCAAAGGGGCATGGGTGGTATGGCACAACCTGCTGGATCGATTGCTGCATCGTCTTCATCAGTTCCTTCTTTAGGAAGAGGTGCACAAATGCCTGTCGGGCGTGGTAGAGGTATTAGAGGGGCAGCTAGTTCTAGTGGAGTTCAGAATCGCACGTATGCCCTAGGGGATCGACAAAATTTGGAGGCTTCACTTAGGATGTGGTTACAGGTACATTGTCCATCTTTTCACATATTGTATATCCGGGTCGACACTATCATATGTTACTCCATTGATTGCTGCAAAGCTTCAATCTGTTTCGGTGGTAAATGAATTTCCTGATGTATTTCCTGAAGATCTGCCAGGTTTGCCTCCAGAACGAGAAGTAGAGTTTGGTATTGATTTAATTCCAGATACTCAACCTATCTCCATTCCTCCATATAGAATGGCTCCGGCAGAATTACGGGAGTTGAAGGAGCAATTAAATGATTTGTTAGAAAAGGGATTCATAAGGCCTAGTATGTCCCCTTGGGGAGCACCAGTTTTATTTGTACGCAAGAAAGATGGCTCATTGAGAATGTGTATTGATTACCGACAGTTGAATAAGGTAACGATTAAGAACAAATATCCCCTCCCAAGAATTGATGATTTGTTTGATCAGTTACAGGGTGCTAAGTGCTTTTCAAAAATTGACTTGAGGTCGGGTTATCACCAAGTGAGGGTCAGAGATCGAGATATACCCAAGACGGCTTTTCGAACACGGTATGGTCATTTCGAGTTTTTAGTTATGTCATTCGGGCTAACAAATGCACCAGCAGCTTTTATGGATTTGATGAATAGGGTGTTCAAGCCATTTTTAGATGTGTTCGTGATAGTATTTATAGATGACATTATGGTGTATTCAAGATCTGAAGAGGACCATGCTAATCACTTACGGCAGGTGCTACAGATTCTTCGTGATCGAAAGTTGTACGCAAAGTTCTCCAAATGTGAGTTTTGGTTAAGATCTGTGGCATTCTTGGGTCATATTGTATCTGATGAAGGAGTAAGGGTTGATACCCAAAAGATAGAAGCTGTGAAGAACTGGCCAAGACCTACAACACCTACGGAGGTTCGTAGTTTCCTTGGGCTGGCAGGTTATTATAGAAGGTTTGTTGAAGGATTTGCTTCTATTTCCGCACCATTAACAAAACTAACACAAAAAGAAGTCAAGTTCCAATGGAGCGATGCATGTGAAAGAAGTTTCCAAGAACTAAAGAATAAATTGACTTCTACACCTGTATTGGTACTTCCGAAGGCACGGAAGGGTACGTAGTGTATTGTGATGCATCGGGAGTGGGCTTAGGATGTGTGTTGATGCAGCATGGTAAGGTGATAGCTTATGCCTCAAGGCAGTTGCGGCCACATGAGAAAAACTATCCAACCCATGATCTAGAGCTAGCAGCAGTTGTATTTGCTTTGAAGATATGGCGCCACTACTTGTATGGTGTTCACGTTGATATATATACTGATCATAAGAGTTTGCAATATATCTTTAAGCAAAAGGATCTAAATTTGAGGCAACGAAGGTGGCTTGAGTTATTAAAAGATTATGACATTGATATCTTGTATCATCCCGGGAAGGCAAATGTTGTAGCTGATGCTTTAAGTCGTAAAATGATGGCAAGCACTTATGAGCAGTCCATAGGAAGGCAGCAAATAACTAAAGATCTACGTCAATTAGCTAGCTTGGGGGTTCGCCTTCTTGAATCTCTAGATGAAGGAGTTATTGTGCAAAATGCTGCAGAATCCTCACTTGTAGCGGAGGTGAAAGAGAAGCAGTACACGGATCCTATCCTATTACAGCTTAAGGAGAATGTACAACAAGGTATGACAAAGGCATTTGAGCTTACAGAAGAGGGAGTACTTCAATGCAGAAATAGATTGTGTGTACCTAACATAGATGGATTAAGAAGGATAATTATGACGAAAGCACATCATTCAAGATATTCTGTCCATTCGGGATCAACAAAAATGTATCATGACTTGAAAGAAGTATATTGGTGGGGTGACATAAAGAAGAACATTGCAGAATTTGTAGCTCAATGTCCAAATTGTCAACAAGTTAAAGTAGAGCACCAAAAGCCTGGAGGTTATATGCAGCGTATAGAACTTCCAATTTGGAAGTGGGATATGATTAATATGGATTTTGTCACCTTTGGTTTGCCTCGCTCATTCCGGAAGTTTGATTCTATATGGGTGATTATTGATAGACTCACCAAAGCAGCGCACTTCTTACCGGTCAAGACTACTTATACAGTTGAAGAATATGCAAGGTTGTATATTAAAGAGATAGTTCGGCTACATGGAGTGCCAATCTCTATTATATCTGATAGAGGAGCTCAATTCACCGCGAACTTTTGGAAGTCATTTCAGAAGAGTTTGGGTTCGCAAGTGAATTTAAGCACAGCCTTTCACCCTCAAACGGATGGTCAGGCAGAACGTACAATTCAAACACTCGAGGATATGCTGCGAGCTTGTATATTGGACTTCAAAGGTAGTTGGGATGATCATTTGCCATTGATCGAGTTTGCATACAACAATAGCTACCATTCAAGTATTAAAATGGCACCTTATGAAGCTTTATATGGGAGAAAATGTAGATCCCCAATTGGATGGTTTGAAAAGGTGAAACCACCTTATTTGGGCCAGATCTTGTTCATCAAGCCATGGAAAAAGTCAAGGTGATACAACAACGGCTAGAAACAGCTCAAAGTCGACATAAATCATATGCGGATGTTAGAAGGAGAGGACTAGAATTTTCTATAGGAGATTGGGTGTTCTTGAAGGTGTCACCAATGAAAGGGGTAATGAGGTTTGGTAAAAAAGGAAAATTGAGTCCACGCTATATAGGGCCATATAAAATTATTCGAAGAGTTGGCCAAGTAGCCTATGAGTTAGAGCTACCACAAGAGCTCTCAACAGTCCATCCAGTATTTCATGTTTCAATGCTTCGAAAATGCATAGGTGACCCATCTTGTATCACTCCTACGGAAGATGTACAGGTTACGGGAGATCTCACTTATGAAGAAGTACCCATTGCTATTCTGGATCGACAAGTTAGGAGGTTAAGAAATAAAGAAGTAGCTTCGCAAAAAGTATTATGGAGGAACCAACAAGTAGAAGAAGTTACATGGGAAGCGGAAGAAGCAATGAAATTGAAGTATCCTCATCTCTTTCGAGATCCATGAAAAGGATGAAAATTCTTAGTCTGGATGCTGACAAGTAAGTATAAGTTTATTTGTATTATGTGATTAATAGTAGCACTAACTTAGGCTTAAACTTGTTTGGGCTGGATAACCATGCTAACATTCGAGGACGAATGTTTTTAAGGGGGAGGGTGATGTAACACCTTGCACGTTTTAGCATGTGTATGGCAAGTTAGCTCCAACGGAAGTATTTAAACTAAAGGTGGTAAAGTGGTAATTGGGCCAAATGCATTACCACCTACTTGCATTAATTATGGCCCAAATTGACAAGGATAGAAAAATGGGGAAAATAGTCTTAAGTCCAAAAAGGCCCAAGTGAAAAGTCCAAATGTGGACCAGTTCCCTTTAATTAAGCCCAAATTGACATGAATAGAGGGGAAAAAAGGCCCAAACAAATGTTGAAGTTCCCAAAAGCCCAAGTTAAAAGGCCAAATAGGTGGGTCACCTACTTGACAATGTATGGCCTAAAATTAGTCAAGAAATTCGTCCATTACACATCCCTTTTAAAGGGATAAAGATCAAATCTTTTGCTCCATTTTTCACTTGCAAAAAAAATTTTCAGATTTCTTAAGTTTCTCTAAGGTTTCTCTTGGCTTCAATCAGCAGCCCTAAAACACCCTAGGTTCTTGAGTATTATCTCCCTTTTCAAGTAAAAGTTTGAAGGAGAGTTTCAGTTCTTGAAGTACAAGTTTAGAGGATAAATTTTCAGAAACTAAGGTAAGGCTACTGCCATATGTTAATTTTTTTTAAAAAAGTTTGGATTTGTAAGAATATGGTCTGCTGATTTAGTAATCCTTCATTATTCTCAAGATAATTTGGAAAAGACAACCTAAACCTTGAAGTTAGCAAGTGAGGTTGCTGTCCAACAAGGTGAGTTACTGAAATTTTCATCCCTCTTTTGTGCTTGAATTGGTTAAAGGATTTGGTATGTGTTAATGAAGCTGAGAATTGTTCCTTTTACATGGTGTGAGATGGGAGAATGTTCAGGTTGATTGTGCATGTTGGGACAGCCATGGAGGGAGTCCCCTTTAACTCAATTGTTAACCCATTTGAGCATTTTAAATGTAATGTTAGTTGGATGCTCAAGGGACGGTAGTCGGAAATCGTGAGTTCATATACATAAGGAGGCATGTGTAGAAGTCATGAGAACTTGTTAAA
This sequence comes from Solanum commersonii, assembly GCA_029007595.1. Taxonomy (NCBI): domain Eukaryota; kingdom Viridiplantae; phylum Streptophyta; class Magnoliopsida; order Solanales; family Solanaceae; genus Solanum; species Solanum commersonii. The sequence goes on from JAJTWQ010000012.1 coordinate 5,052,784, forward strand.
GGATAAAACGGTAAAGGGTGCAGTAACATACCATCTAATTGGGCATTGCATGAGCTTTGCTGCCTGCAACCCCTTTGTATCTTGTTTTACATATGTTACAAATGCCCAAGGAGTTTCGGGGGGACCTTATTAGAAGGTCGTATTGTATATGACGTTATTAAAGGAGAAGGGGTGGAATGCATACCATCGGTTTTGATAAGTATGGGTTTACTACCTGATTACGGTTTACCAAGTTCAAGTAACCCAATCTGTTGGTTAGCTACTAATATTAGTTGTGTTACTTATTTCATTGTAGATTAATAATCGGAAAGGAAGGAGGTTAATTTGTTGTACTATCCGAGTGGTACAGCAAGGTATGTAAGGCTATTTGATTCTATATTCTTTGGCATGAACTCTACTTGTGTCACTACCAACAAGTGAGCTTCCTAAGTGCTCTTTCAAGTAAAAGACACATAGTGGCAGCGTACAATCCCAACCACAGCTAACAATCATTTCCCCTCTCCTTAGTGTGTCGAATTTGATACTCAAAAATAATTATGACCACCAAAGAAACAATCTCAAAGATTACAGAAACTATATGAAGCGGTATATGTGTAAGGGTGGCAGCCTAGGGGCGAAAGCCTAGCATGGGTCGATCCCAAATTTATATGTTTGAGGACAGCATTCCAGGGGTTAAAATGCCTAGCATGGGTCATCCTCTTTTACCACCGATCAGTTGGTTATTTGTATCACATGCTTTACGAGAGATGACAAAGTAAAGAAAATTTCGTAAAAGGATATAATGTACATGATCCCACAACAGCAACAAGGGTGGTCTTTTAATCGATCTATGTATTTACATATTGATACTTGATTTCAATTGAGCTCTTGTTTACATATGTCATTGCCTTACATATTCAGTACATTCTTCGTACTAACGTCCCTCTCGGGGACGCATTTGCATTTCATCTTTGCAGCCACAGGTACTCCAGCTAGTAGACCTCCCCAGTAGGAGCACAGGACACTCAGATGCTATTGGTGAGCTCCAAGTTGATTCGGGGCTTAACTGAGTCTTTTGCATCTATTTTGTTACGGTATGGTAGTTAAGGGTAAGGTGGGGCCCTGTCCCGACCTAAACTAAGGGTGTCTATCTTATAGAGGCTTTGTAGACTAATGTATAAAGTTTGGATGTATCTTGTCTCTTAACAATTGTGGCCTCAACGGCCAAGTGTTGTACATAAGTTTTGGGCCGTCTACGTTGGTTTCTTATCACTATAGTGCATATAAGCTTGTCATAGCTTCATTGTTATCATAGTTAAATGTATGGTAAGCACAGGTTACATGTTGGTTCTCTCGGGCCTTTGGGGTTCGAGTGCCTGTCCGTCTTAATTGGATTTGAGGCGTGACATCCACTGTTGGAGCGACTCAATGACAACGCCTACAAGGTTAAGGAATACCAAGTGCACAACACTTTCAATGTGTGCGACGTATCACCTTTTCCAACTATGGCTGATGATGATCCATTGAATTTGAGGACAAATTCTTTTCAAGAAGGAGAGAATGATATAAAATGGATTACATCAAGGCCATTTACTAGAAGCCATGCTCAAGAACTTCAAAGGATGCAAGGGTTATTCATGAAGATGAAGGTGCTCGAGATGGTGTTGATGACAAGCAAGGACTTTCATGCCTTGAATATTGCTGAAGAAGTCCCTTTCGGCGAGCAGGGTTCACTTGGCGCATCGCCCAATGGCTTAGGCGATGGCCCCAGTCCATTTAATGTTACAGAACGTGGCTAGGGACTGAAGAATTGCAGAGAAGCTCACCGACTAGGTCGGCGCATCGCCAAGTGACTAGGCGAGCCTGACTTGGCTCGCCCTTTTGTTTTCCGAGTCACTTTTGGGCCTTTTATCCTAAACTCTATAAATAGCTAGTTAGGTTTCCTTTCTAGACTTAGATTATTTTTAATGTTAAAAAATGAAAACTCATGTTTGAGTGTTGAGAGCTTGGTTAAGCTTTTGTTGCCTTTTGTTAGAAACGTTGGTTGCTTGGGATATCGATTCCCTTGAGGTCATCGTAAGAGATTCGGTGCTTGATTATGGATCAATCGATTGAGGTTTTTAGGTTTAATATACCTTTAGGTTGCTTTTGATTTCCTTTTCTTGTGTCAATCTATTTATCTTTACTTTTCGTCTTTGATTTATGCATTAGATCATAGTTCTTCTTGTTAGAATTACATCAATACCCCTTAACTAATATATAATCTCAAAAATATACCAGAGACTCGACAAAGCCTTGAAGAAACCGGAGCTCACCAAAGGTCGTTGAGTATCCTATGCTTATATTGAGAGATTTTATTAGCTTGAATACATGTACCTGTGGCATGAACAAAACATCCCCTAAGAGGGACATCAGTACAAAAGAATGTGATGAATATGTAAGGCATATACTAACCATATGTAAAGTAAGAGCTCAATCGAAATCAGGTACAAATGCACGAATATTCTGTATAGATAAATAAGGATAAGAGACAACCTTTGATTATACTTGTGGAATCACATACCTTACATTCACCTCTGCTTATACTTGAGGAATCATGTGCATCACATTCACCTTTGCTTATACTTGTGGAATCATGTACATTACATTCTTTGGTTATACTTGGCGAATCATGTACTTTACATTCTTGTCTTTAAGTTTACTCATCTTTTCTTTATAGACTTTGTAGCTGATGAGTCCAAAATTTGGACTCATTTAGGGCTATATTTTGATAGAATTAGTGTCCTCAAATGCATAATTTGTCTCAATATCTAATGAAAGTCCTTAAGTTTCACGTATTTAAAGTTTGAGGCAAAGCATGGACACTACTTGGCAAGAAGGAATAAGGCGGCTGAAAATAACAAAGAAATGAAGGCGTGAAGATCACCGAGCCCAGTTGGCAAGTCGCCGATGGGCCCTGGAAATCGCCTTTTGTTCCAGTGTGCTGAGCCCTGAAGGAAAAGGTCAAGTTGGCGATGAAATAGAACAGTCGACGCGTCGTCAATCAGTTTTGTGAAGTAGCACCATATCGCCCAACAACTCAAAATGCGAAGAGGCTTAGTGTTAAAGCAGGAAGGCGATGAAATTGACCAAAAGGCGGATCGCCGAGTGTATCTGCAATCCCGACTAACTGTGGCAAATGGTCCTCCGTAACACAAATTTTCAAAAACTATAAATACCTGTTTAAATTTCTAGTAATGATATCATATCACTTCTATTATTCAAACTTTTTATAGTTTTTGGAGAGTTTTAAGTTTTAGAGTGTTTTGGATACGTTGTTCTAAGACCTTGAAGATTCAAATGGTTTAAACTCCAAGAAATTGGGCGTGGGTCTCAAAGATTTTTCACTCTTGACGTGTTTTAAGACTTAATCATACCCAGTTGATGGAAAATGATATTGGTGTAAATTTTTATCTCTTTTACATGTCTAGCTAAAATCCCAATTTTTGGGGTGTGATTTTGTGAATATGGATTAAATTATCTGTTGGGTCTTGCTTGTTAATGGTTTATTTGTTGTTTAAATGTGATTTCATTTAGTAATTGTGTATGAACTTAATGGGATTGTAGTTGCAGATACGATTTCATCTTAGTGTTTTTCGCTTGCTCAAAAGAGAGGTCGTAAAACTAAGACTACTAAATTGATAGTCAGTGGTATTTGGTCGACATGGGTTCAGCTCGAAGAGTGAACCCTAGTCCTTCTCCCAGACATTCAGCTCGAGAGAGTGAATGGTCTAAGGCAGAGGTTATGCTTAATACAACAACTCGGTGTTCGAGATAAACCTAGTTGATTCAACGTAAGTTGCTCAAGAGAGAAATTACCCCACTACAGTCTAGCCTAGTCATAAATGTTCAACAATTTACTATCAAAAGCATGTACCCGATAGTCTAGTTTATCTCGTATTCCTACCACATCCCAAGAATCATGTTTCCATATCTCCTTTCCTTATATTTCTGCTCTTTTTAGTTGTTAATTAATACAAACCCCCATTGATAATTGACGCTTGCGTCTCCCCTTAGATTTAGTATGTTTATATTCAATAATGTTTATAGCTATAACTTATTAGAACTTGATTTTATTTTTCTATTAATTCTCAAAACCACTCCCTGTGGGAACGATCCCAATCCTTGGTTGGGTTATATCACTACGCGTGATCGTTTGGCACTTGAACCGAAATAATTTCAGTTGATTATGTCAAACATCAATAGCATGTGACACAATGACCAGCTGATTAGTGGTAGGAAAGGATGACCCATGCTATTCATTTTAACCCTTGGGATGCGCTCCTCATAAATATAAAAATCGAGATCAACCCATGCTAGCCTTTTAGCCCTCGGGCTGCCACCCATAATAATATAGATTGGGATCGTCCCATGCTAGGTATTACCACCCCTGAGTTTCCACCCTTAAGAACAAGAATTAGGATCGGCCCATGGTAGGTATTTTAACCCCTGAGCTGCCACCCATAATTATATAGATTGGGATCACCCATGCTTAAGTATTACCACCCCCTGAGCTGCCACCCTTAAGCACAAGAATTAGGATCGGCCCATGCTAGGTATTTTAACCCCTGAGCTACCACCCATAATTATGTAGATTCACTTTACCTTGTCTCTTTAATATTTGAGATTGTTCTTTTGATGTTCATGGCTCTTTTGAGATTGTGGACATGTGGGTAAATTAATTGAGGCAGAAAACAATAATATAAGAAGAAAATGTAACTTTGTTGTGCTTCTTAGGAGCTTATATGACTCATGAACTTCACTTGGGCACAAAGAACATATACATGATCCATGGAGGTGTGTGGAAACTACCTTACACGTAGTAAATGATTCATTATAGCAATTGAGCAGGTAATTCTTCTTACAAGATGCTTCATTCAAAACACGTTTGGACATTTCACATGGGGCAATACGATAGCGTAGCACTTAGTAGAGACTGTAACTTCTCAAATGTAAAGTCAAGGACTATATAAGATGATATGATAGCTAAACACTTAGTATACGATATCAAGTGAAAGAGTGCATAAACATCCAAACTAATGAAGCCCGTGATAGAACCCAAATAAGGGTTGTACATTCCACGTAAGAGGACATAAAATGAACAATGGACATAATATATAAAAACATGTAATGTAGGATCTAATTGACTCAATGAGCTTCATTTGACTTGGTTGAGAACTCATGAAACTTAATGTTTAAAGTACCTTTGTCAACTAGTACTTGGAAGAATACACACACCAATATTGGATAATGAATACGTATAGAAGTAGTCTGACATATTTTGAGAACTTGGACTGTATAAGGAAGACATTAGCTACATTGGAGATTGTACACCATCACATTGTATCTTTTACCATGACGATCACTTAAAGATCTCAATTTTTTGGTAGCCAGAATATAGGAGTTCATGCCAAAAGATATGAGATCAAATAGCCTTACATACCTCAATTCCCAATTCATATAGTTATGTAGTCTCAACCTGTCTTTTAACATCCTAATCTTCATCTACAACAAATAATAAATAAGGCTATTATTAGCAGCTTACCAACTAACTCGGGATATTTCAACTCATCAAAACAGTAGCCAGGCAGCCATCCCATAATCCTTCTAATTGAGTGTGTTCTTTCACACATTTTGTCCGTTATAGTTATTTACATGAAAAAAACCTTCCCATGAGGTTTGTCAGCATTGCGCAGTCTTCATAATATATATATATATATATATATATATATATATATATATATATATATATATATGAAGTGGACAGCGAGCTTACAAAAACTTTAATTTAATAGTACATCACCACAACTTATAAATCTGCCCCCTAACAGCTTTTCACAATAATTCTCTAAGTAAATCCATGAAATCCCACATATAAATCAATACAATAACAGTCCTCAAAACCCCAAAATAACCAAAAGACTTGAATTTATGGTTTTCAATCACCATCCCACGAATTGCAATAAACAAGTAAGTCTAGAATTTTCAAATAAACTAATAATTAGAGGTTGTGGCAGCACCATACCTTGGTGATCTTAATCTATTCTTCTCCTTCAATTATTTTTGTAACCTTCTCTTAATCTTTGGAAGAGAGGGGCAGAACCTTGGCTGCCAACACATATAGCTCTCTCTATTTCACTCCCCTTGAAGAACTGTCCAATATACTTGAAGCAATAGAGGAGAGAAGGTGATCTTGTGGCTGCTTTGGAGAAACAAGATGAAAAATACTTAGAACCCTAGTGGGAATATTGGGTGGTTGTTTCATCTTGAGAGAGAGAAATATATGAACTTGAGAGCTTCAAATTTGGATAAGAGGAAAATGAGATATTTGTATCAGACTTTTGGCCTTAATAGGTCCTCTTTTGCGACCTTTCTTGTACTTCATTTGCATCCTTTTGGCCTTAATAGGTCCTCTTTTGCCACCTTTCTTGTACTTCATTTGCAGCCATCATGTGTCTTTAATTTAGGCCACACATTTAAGTAGGTGATGCACTTACTTTTCCATTAAAATTATTTCTTGTGGGCATGGAAAGATTGTCCCTTAAACTGCCATTCTTTTTCATTTTTCCCCTTTTCTTGGACAGATTGCGCCTCAAATTGATCACTTAATTTAGGCCTCTATATGGCCCATAAGTCAAAACAGGTGATGCACGTGCTTGGTCCATATACCTTAAGTAGGTGATGCACCTACTTGTCACCTAGTAGCTTAATTTAGTCAAGCAAGCACCTCAGCTATTTTACACCATTTTCCATATCTTAGTTTCTTTACAAGATCTTAACACTAATAGACACTCTTATGACTTTAATATCAAATATCACCTTTTACTATCTCGAGTTCAAAAAATTTTTCACGTTCACTTAGTTTTATAAATGTTGGAAGTTATGGGGTATTACATCATCCCTCCCCTCTTTGGATCATTTGTTCTCGAATGAGAGGCCTTGCTCAAAACAAGTTCAATTGTGTGTATTTTTTAGAACTTTTGCTAGAGTTCCCTTTGTAAATCAAATAGCCCAAAACATATCAGCTGACCAAAACCATGTATGCGCGCATAGGGTGTTGCAGAAGATGTATCATATGTAATAATCAAATGAAAAGTAAGTCTCCTCTTCTCCATATATAATTAAGTAACAATCTTGTACACCATAATTTATCATTCTCTCCCTTTTATAAACCAGCCTAACAAATACTTGGAATACGAGAATTGCAAATACTAGAACAAGTTAGCTAATGTGAAACAAACCTATGAACAAGTTGATAGAGGCATATGTTATAAAAGTTTAGGAAAGACACATAATATAGGAACATGGAAACTTTCCCTATCCATTTTCTACATATAAGAGTTGTACTAAAATTTACTAGGTCCCCAACCTTTTCTGGCAAAATCCTTTGTTCATCCCGATATTGGGGAAACATTATCCCAATGTGTTTAATACTTAAGTAAATAAGAGTAGAGGGATATAACATATTAATGCATAAGCCACATAAGCCTATGACACATAAGCAAGCAGGCATGTGTGAACAATGAGCCATAAAGAAGTACTTTTAGCATACTAACAAGTGTAAATAAGAGACATACGATACATAGGCATTTGAGTTATAGGGACAAATGTTATAAAAGTCAGTAACATATAAGCAAGTGAGCTATATAACATTAACTGTAAGACATTTAGCACATGGGAAGATGTATTACAAAAAAATTATTACATAAGAATGTGGACGGCGGTATATGTTGTTATAAATCACATGATCACGTGAACTATCGCATAAATAACTATACTTCATGAATTATGAACAAGTGTGTGACACATGGATAAATAAACTTTGCGGCCTATAATGCTTAAACAAGTAGGTTGTGAGGCATGTCGTAACTTATAGGTAGATGGTCTATGGAGCATATGATATACAATCAAGTAACTTGTGGTACACATAATTCATCAGAATGTAATTTATAATGCGTATAGCATATGAGACATTAATCTACAATGATATAAAAAATGGACAAGTGATTTGCGGAAAGTTATTGGTGAAATAAGGCAACATCCTATAAAATGTACAGCACTAAGCGAGATTTTTTTGAAGCAAATATCACCCACGTGCAAGTGTTTTAAGACATATGTAACATGTGTGAAAATGATTCATAAAGGGTATACGAGTACAAATAGGTGAGCTATAGGATATATAACATGGTTATTGTATAGAAAACAAAAGCCTCTGAAATCAGGAGACATCCTATATAAACACTCCACCATATCGTAAGTACAAAGCTACTACCACTAGTTCTAATTCCTGGGTGCAGTTTCACTTGTTTTTATTTACTCACCTAAAACTTATGCAAATGATTCTCTATGTTGTCTTTTAACTCTTGAGAATTTTTCTCACTAGTATTCGGGCCATTAGAATCGAGCAGCTTTCTTAGTAAATTCAAACATTGGGGGCAAGTGTGGGAGAAGTCTCCTATAATCTTCTGTAGTAATAAGGTTCTGAGACAGCCCAACGAGTTAGGCATGTCCTAGCTAACTAATGGATTTTCTGTAACGATATAACAAGCGAGTGTGCTCCAACACTTTTCCATGCAAAGGAACCAAATAAGAACAATTGGCATATATGATCAACCATCCTCTCCTTTTGTCAACCTATGATCGCAACATTATTTAGTTTTCTCCATACACATGCATAGTACCCATCTTTATTTTGTATGAGTGATGTAGGTGCTCCCTAGGGTACAACACTGGTCAATGTATCTTCTATCAATGAATTTTTTTATCTACCTCTTTATTCGTCTAACTATTAAGATTGGGTACTAAAATTCACATCAATGCTACAATGTTTTCTATGTCTAATGAAAATATAGAAAAACAATTGTTTAGGGAGTTCTTCTGGTGCACCTTTTCAACTGGTTAGGATCCAAGAGTCAATATCTCTCTATCTCTCCGTATTTTTTCACATCACACGCTTAATAAAAATGCTCTATAATAACGACATAACCTATGTCACCTATTACTTTAAAACTCATTTACGTCATTTTCTTGTGCTATCAAGGAACTTCACCTAGCTCATACTTCCATTCTATGGGTATTTAAATACAATCCTCCTTCAATTCCTATTTAACCAAATACTCTTCTACTAGTGATTAATTAATGCTACGTCTTGCTCTACTCTTAATATTCTAATAGAGCATATTTAGTCACATTCTATTCTATAACAAAAACATAAATCACAGTAGGAAAAGAAAATACAAAGTTTTATATGAACAATTGAAACACTTGTCCTGTGAGCTAACAACCATAAGTATAACGCGTTGACCTAACTAGGGTGATCATACGCACCTATCTTATAATTCCAGCTATACCCGAGAAAATGACTAATCATTGGGCCCCATTCATCAACTAAGAATATCTTTAGCCAATACCACGGTGGTATATTCACATATCAGACTATGCTTCTACCACATATTTTAACTAATAAGTAGCTAAATCAACAATTTCTATTTCCAATACATGCATAATCCAAAAGACTTAATTTCTATTATTGACAAGGTACTAACTGCCCTCTATAGGATTAGATCCTCAAACCACTGAAGGAGTCGTGTGGAGAAAATCTTAAACTCAAGAACAAGTCACATTCTCCTAAGAAGTTGTATACTGTGGCAGCCCATCTCTATGACTAGGTAACCATTTATTGGGCAACTTATGAATAACCCTATTATATTGGATGAATCAAGATGAGACAAGTGGTACAAATGCAACTGTAGATGAGACCTTACAATTAACACATAAAAATTTATAATCCTTTCTCTGAATTTCGATAACATGAGACCTTTCTCTAGAAATTTCTTTTTAGATGATGTTGGTGTTGGCCTATTGGCAACCATTGATCTTAACTATGGTAGGAATAATTTGGATGAAATAGATCATAATATGAGTGGGAATATACTTCTTAACATAGCTCTATCGTACGATCTAGATTATGAAAGGTCACATTTCCTAAATGTCCAAGCAACCCCTTAATTATAAATGTGGCGCGCAAAACATTCATAAGTAAGGCTCTAGTAGACACGACTTTGTAGACACCCTAGGATGACCTACTCTGATACCACTTTTTATCACACCCCAAGTCTTATTGAGACAGACAGGCACCCGATGCCCTAAAGGCCCGAGATAACCAACTTATGTATTGTGCTTATTGTACATGCAACTATGACAACTATAAATCTTTGATGAGTATAGGTCAAGTACCTTGACTAAATACCAACATAGATAAGCCCAAAATAAATGTACATGCTAGGCCGTTAAAGCCTTAATTACTAGAAACAAGACATAACCATGCTTTACTTTGACATTTGATCTACAAAGCCTCTAGAAGATAAACACTTAGCTTATAACAGAATAGGACCCCATCATACCCCTTAACTATTATATATAATCTCAATATAGCTTATATTGAGAGATTTTATTAGCTTGAGTACCTGTACCTGTGGTATAAAAACTGAAAATGAGTTTCATAAGGAGTAGGAGTCCAGTTGTAGTATGTTACAATTCTTAGCGTAAGTATGTAGTCAGCTATATGTAATAAGAGTCATATACATTGTATAACACAACATAGCAGCTTCTCTTGCCTATATAATGGTAGGTTATTAGGTTCACAACTTATTGACATACATAATACAAGTTTAGTGCATTCTTCTTAAGCTTAAGAATGCTAAACTTCTTCATTGTAGCAGAAGCTTGGCTTTAATCCAAAATCAATTTATATCCTGAACCGTATACCACGTACAATGGCTAGTTCATCATCCTCAAGCCTCTCCCTCTCCACAGCCTCCCTTCATCAACTCATAGCCATATGTCCTATAGAATTAAAGACATCAAACTATCAAGTTTGGAAAACCCAAATTGCTCAATTGATGCAAACCTTGAAAGTTCGTGAGATTATTGTAAAGGATCCACCATACTCTGTCATAGTAGACGAAAAAGGAGGAGAGATAACGAACTCTAAGTTCCTTGAATGGGAAGAAAGAGATATCTTGGTTAGAATTTGGCTCATTGGAACCATGACTAAGGAGTGATTGTTCCTTATCATCGGATGCAATTCAGCAAAACAAATTTGGAAAAGTCTTGAGGACAATTACCTACAAGCTAGCAAAGACAAGGAGTTTCAACTAAAACAACATATTCAGAGTGTCAAGTTGGGATCAAAAACTATGGATGAATATGTGAAAGAATTCAAGGAAATTTGTGATAGCTTTACCGCCATACATAAACCCTTAAAGGAAGACAGCAAAGTTATAAACTTTGCCAAGGGTCTTGGAAGTAAATACATTATTTTGAGGACTGTTATGTTGGGTAAGCCTCCATATCCAACTTTTACTCAATTTCTTAATGCACTGGAAGGATTCAACATAAGAGAAGAAGACGATGAAAAGGATAGCGTCGATCAGGCCATTGCTTTTCAAACCCAGAAAACACAAGGAAATTTTGGTGGAGGCAGAGAAAACTCTTTTAGAAGACGGGGACAAGGTTGAGCAAGATGCTAATTCGGACCTAAGTACATTAATGACACGGTAGGGAGACAATCTAATTTTACTGGAATAATCAGAAGAATGCACGACCCCAAACAAATCCGTGTCAAATCTGTGGAAGAAACAATCACACAGCAGATACTTGCTTTTATAGGTGGGACTACTCCTACCAAATCCAACAAGAAACTCCACAAGGGTTTTCGGCCTTCACTATCAATGAGGCATCCGACAATAATCTCTATATGGATTCAGGAGAAACTCACCATATGGTCCAAACAACATGTAATTTACAAAATCCTTCTTTATTCAAAGGTAGAGAATCAGTAATGGTGGGTGATGGAAAACAACTCAAAATTACTCATGTTGGCAACAAGAATATTGGCACAAATTTACGATTGAAAGATGTTCTAGTTGTACCTGAATTAAAGAGAAATCTTTTGTGAGTAAGTAAACTTGCAAGTGATATTGAATGTTTCTTGGCATTTTCTGACATTGAATTTGTTGTTAAGGACAAGAAAACAAAGAATACACTAGCAAAGGGACGTAGGAAAGGAGAACTATATGCTTTGGATCCCAAGTATGCAGATGGAGAAGTGCATCAAGCTCTAGTTGCCATACACTGTTTTACTCAAAAAAATAAAAGAAAAATGGACTTGTTTTTGAAAAATCGGCTAAACTTATGTTTTGAAGAGAAATCAATTTTCCAAAATAAAAAGAGTCGCCACATAATTTTTTAGTAAAACTTAAGGAAAAAAAACTTAGGGTTTTCAAAAGACTGAAACAGATAAAATCAATTGAAATAAAAAGGTTTCGAGTTCAATGTATATTCTGATAAGGTGTTAGGCTCTCGGAATGTCCGCTAACTTGCGGTTGACCGGCGATTTGACTAAAATGACTTTGACTAATTTTGAGAAAAATATTAATTTAGTAATAAAATCCATTTTTTATTTTATGGGAAAATAAACTAAAAGAGGATTTTCTATGGGAAATAATTCATAAAGTGCAAGTCAAACTAAAGAATATAAGTAATACTAAGTGATAAGTAAAAATGTAAATATATTTAAAATCAAGTGTAAGAAAAGAAGAAATGACTTCTCTTGGGAGGTTTAATTAAATCAAAACCAAAATCAAATAAAATGGTTAGTTGATTCAATAACACAAATAAACAAGAGTAAAGGAAAGGAATATTGAACTTGGGCCTATGTGCCCAAATTCTCAAATCTAATGGGCCCAAATTTATTTTCCTATCCTAAGTCTAAAAATGACCCAAAAAATGGACCTTGCCCATTTTTACACCTGTTGGACCTGCTGCAAATTTCCTTGGGCGTTTGGCCCCCCTTTCATTCTCATTTGTCCTAATATACACTAGGTGTATATTTGATGTATACACCATGTATACTGCTAATTCTCAAACTCTTGGACATTTAATTTTGTTCGAACTCCGTAATTCTGCATTTCTTAATCTGTATTTTTGTGTTTTGACATGTATATCATATTTTCCGACAGTATACTAGTGCATACAGCAGGTATATCAGCTTGTTTTTTCCTCTTTCAGTGCTTGAAAATTTAATTTCCAGCATTATCTTGTTGCTTTCAATTTGTACACCAGTTTTGCTGACCCGGTAATGGGGCTGATTCGAGCAAGAAAAGCAAATTCGGGGCTTTACGGCCCAAATTGGAATGCAAAGGGGAAAAGAGAAGTCCATGAGGACTCAAGGGAGACTCACATGAAAAAATAAAAATAAAAAGATGAGGATTAGTACTCAAACATAGCATCTTAAAACTGCAACTCCAAACGATACCAATATTTACCAATTTAGGGAAACAATAATGTATCCAAGGGAAATCAACAAAACACATTTCAAGCAAAGCAATCCAATCTATTGAAGTTGAATAAAATAGAAAACAATTAGCAATATATAACTTACAAATAAAGGGTCACTACACCTTAATTAGCGAACAGACACATTGGAATAAATATAGGGTCTCTCTATGGCAATTTAACAGTAAAGACAAACAAGGGGAGAGATCAGACAATCATAATTTAGCTGGAAAATTAAATAAAAATTAAATAAGTGGGTTATATTATCTTATGAATTTGAATAGACGAAGCAAAATGATGAATACATGCTGTCACAATATTAGAGGTAGCAAATAGGGTAGTCAATATGTAAGCACGGCAGAAAAGTCAGAATAAAATAAGACAATGCACTTAGACAAAGCTAAACACCATAGAAAACTCTTAAAAAAAGGGAAGAGGACAAGATGCACAAACCACTATACCCTAAGGTCTGCATATTCTCGCAATCTACTGGAACTAGTTTATGGTAGGCACGTAATTCATAGAAATCTCATACAATAAAGAAGGCAGACTCAACCAAAACCAAAGAATAGACATGATAAGTAAGCTAACGAACATGCTCATGGTATCTTTTGCATCCGCCATAGCCTAAAAGGGTAATAGAAACTCACTTAAGGCATGGAAAGCTAATCTAAATCAAGATTTTATACCCTCTAGCGACAAACAACAGAAGCAGTACTTAAAAATCTTGGAGAAAACAACTCGACCAAACCAGGACCAGACAATATCTGATACAGGAAGACAAGATCAAATACTCAAACAGGAAGAGATGAACACACCCCCAAGACTATCATAACGATTCCTTGAACACCCTCAAAACATAAAATATTGTATGAAAATCACTCAAAATAAATATAGAATAACATCATGAAGATTAACAAGTGAATAAAATGAACTTTTCAGGCGAGTATGACTGCCAAGAATTCAAGAAAGACACAGGTAGCCGTATAAGCCCAAATGAGCGTTATACCATCTTGGAAACAAAAACAAACAACCATGGACTATCAAACAAATTCTATCACTGATTAGTTGCCAACAATGGGTCAAAATGCCTAAATACTAACAAGTAAATTGTTTCACATTGTCAAGAACAACACATTACGACCAAGAGATGCTTGAAGCGAGATGAGTATTACCTTTAAGGGTGCAGTAGAACCGAGACTACTAATAGAAGGCAACAAGATTTCTCCACCAAAAACATGAACTGGACAGCAATCGAGAAGCTCAGGCAGCAACTCGAACTCGAATTAACTTAAAGAGCAATGGTGATCAAGCTAGAAGAATGATACTAGGATGGCAACTAACTCTTCTTTCTCTCTTTCGAATGTATTTCGTAGATATCCTATAGCTATTTTTTTATGTGTGATTCTTTATGCCTTAGTAAAATTTTCCAACTTTTTTTCCAACAACCCTAACAATAGAGAAAGAAGAGGCATTTATAGAAGAAAACTAGGGTTCAGAATTTTGGGGGGAATTTCGAATAAGACAAGGGACCAATTCAAAATTCAAACTCCCAATTTCTTTCGCAATTTAGGGGAGACACCCTTTTTCTAAAATTTCAACCCATTCCAGAAGAGGAAAGGGGAGATGGACGCCTCAGATCGGTTCTATTGTCCTTGGGCGCAACGTGGAGTGATCTCACAGCTCCAAAGACGGTCCTGCGCTGCTACATCAGATGCTTTTGTCGAAAACCATGGCTAGAACAATACTATTGGAGAGGGACTTAAAGAAGAAGACAAAGGAAACGCAGCGTACTGCTTTTCGTCTGCTTTCCGTCTGCTTCCGTATATCTCCGTTTGAATTGAAGATGAGTAGGCATCATTTGATTGGTGTTGTATCACATTTTGGGTTCTTGAATTTGACGCCGTCTCAAATTGCTATTTTTTGCTGTTGTAACTTATCGTTTCTAGGCATCACTCTTCTTCTGTGAATGTTGCTCATGGTAACATTAATGCTGTAAGGAATTGGGTCTTGTGTTGAAGCAGAGTTGGGCCGGGTCGGGAGGTGTTGGGCTCAGATATGGGATGATTAGGAGTGAGCTGGGAATTTCCAATTGGTCTGGAAAGATGAAAGGGTATTTAAAAAAAACATATAGGCCGCTGAAAATGCAAAATTATGGGCCCAAGATTTGGTCTCCAAATGAGCTTAAAGAAATTGATTAGGTTTTGAATTGATGATTTGGCCAATGGATTGTAATTTTGGCCAATTGAATTTTAAGAATTTAACCAAATTGAGCTTAATTGGTAATTCGGCTAAAAACTAAATAAGACGAATTAATATAATTAACTAACGAGCTTCTTAATGTTAACAAAATAAAATAATTAACTTAATTATAACTAATTAACTCAAAATATAAACTATTAATTAATTAAACTAATTAACCAAATATTTTATTAAAGCAAAATGTTTTTGAGACGATTTTCAAATATTCTTAAAATATAATAATCATATACATAATTATATAAAACATCTACATATTTTCAAATATTATAAAAAGGGACAAAATTATTTAAAATAACTTGCAAACTATTTTTTAATTTTTTTTAGAAAACTAATTATTCTAAATTGTTTGAAATTGAAGAAGCTCAATGATTAATCTAAATTATGAAGGTCCAAAATTGGGTGTCAACAATTGTCCCTCATTTGACTTGGATTGATGAAAGAAATCCAAGGAAAATGAAATTGACAAATCCAATTTTGATCGAACACATCTTTATCCTTTCAAAAGTGGCTTTTGGTGCGGAATTTAGGAATTTTGGCCAAACCCCCAAAACTGGGTTTTCTACATATCTCAAGCTATATGAAAATTCAGGCCACTTGTAGTTTGATACGCTTGATTTAACACACGATTCTGAAAGAATTCATAATTCATCCCGATATCGAGTCATGGAGGTACCAAAATGCTTGAAAATAAGATTTAAGAGCGAATGTTGGAATATAGCCGAGTTTCAACACTGATCCTTCCTACATATCCCTCAACTTAGGGTATTAGGCTATTTGTAGTTCGACTCGATCAATTGGAAAGGAAATATATTATGCTAAGATATCCTTTGGTTCAGGAAGAGTAACAAAAATAAATCGAGTATGAAAAGGAGGCTTGCAACCTCTTAGCCATGAATGTTGCATGCTTCACACCCACAATTAAGAACTTGCATGGAGATAATTTCTGAAGTTGTTGGTGTATTGTCACTCGGATTGGAAAGATGCCTCCAGTGGAAACCAAAACTTTCGGATGCAAAACTGGAATCAATAAACCTAAAGAAAAACCGACATGCCTTTTGATAGGGGTGTGGTTTGATTGTGGTGGAAGTCGCTCCTCAACTCGCATCCTAAGAGTTTGACATGCCTCTTTGGACTATGTCCAGTTCGCTGCTAAGAAAAAGTTCCATGTTGTGCTGCACCCTTTTTTATGTCGTCCGCACCTGTGGTTTGCTTTGAGAATTCATCCTCTTGGGATGCTCTCAAAAAAGACTGAGATGAAACTCATTAGCATAAAATGGCATTCAAATGAGGAGATAGCGTCTTTTACTATGTTGACACTTAATTTCTCTCCTCGAACATTTGACGTCAACTTCCTGCAGTTTGATGTAAAGCAAATAAAGCTTGTATCTCATATTTGCAATATAATCTTCGATGTACTCTTCTTGTGATATCGAAGTAATAAAATAGGCTGATGTAATATGTTGATAGTTCTCTTGACGTCGTTGTTGATGGTTCTCTTGATATTGTTCTTGCAAATGAAAATGATACAGCTGATGTTGCTTTTCTCGTGATGCATGGTTTCCTTCCCTACTATGTGTGAATCTTTTCTCTTGTGATGCATGACCTCTTTCTCTTGTGATGCATAACTGTTTCTCTTGCAATGCATGACTTCTTTCTCTTGCAATGCATGACTTCTTTCTCTTACGATGCATGATTTCTTTCTCTTGCAATGCATGACTTCTTTCTCTTGTGATGCATAAATCTCTTTCCTGCGATGCATGACTTCTTTCTCGTGATGCATGAATCTCTTCCCGCAATGCACGATTTCCTTCTCTTGCTATGCGTGATTCCCTTCTCTTGCTATGCATAAATCTTTTTTCCGCGATGCATGAATTTCTTGCCGCAATGCATGATTTCCTTCTCTTGCTATGCATGATTCCCTTCTCTTGCTATGCATAAATCTCTTTTCCGAAATGCATGACTTCTTTCCTGCGATGCATGATTATTTTCCCGCAGTGTATTAATCTTCTTTTGCAATGCATGAATCTTTTGATGATGCCTCTCTGGTACCGAACGAAGATAATGCTTCACCGAGCAACATAGGTGATCTTCTAGGTATCTTCTTGGTGGCGATATCATCTCAATTCACAATATAATTAAAATGACCCTGGAGTAGTGGTATCATCTCATTTGACAATACGATATGAATGGCTTTTCAGGTGAGAATATTATCATGTCTGATAATATGATTCAGATAAACGTCCTCTAGGTATCTTTCGTTGCTGGAAAACAAATAAAATTTCTCTCTTCGAGGTTTTCATTTGTTCTATCTCCGAACATAGTTGCATATTCATTATGGACCTCTCCTTGTTGAGATTTGAATGACATAATGCTACTCATATTCCCAATTCTTTGGTATAAGAAGCATAAAACTTCTCCTGCATTCACAGAAAAATTATTAATTTTGGGGAGCTCCTCGTCCTTTTGACTTCTCCATTTTCATTGAATGGAGGAATACGATGCTCTTGGGGAAAACATATAGACCTGCATCCACAGAAAAATTGTTAGTTTAAAGTAAACTGATCTGTGTCGATTCCTTCAGTTGTCTTCTCCTTGTCTGGCTATCTCCGGTTGATTTCTCTAATCTCCCGCTTCTTGATAGATAGGACAAAATAGTTTTATGCAAAATAATTGAAACACGGAAGAAAGGTTTTAAGGAAAATAGATTTTCAAAAGTAATATTCAGAAAGGTCACTGTCAAGTGTCATGTCACGTCAAGCTTAATGAACGTCTTTGAAGTTGATTCCTCGAGGTCTTTCTGATTACTTGCTGGGAAGTATTCAAAGTTGTTCTAAACATCCGATGAACCTTACTAAAATTTTTGAGGTCATCCTCAAAAATTTCTGTCCCAGTTAATCGTCTCGGTGTATCTTGAACTGTTGATGGATTTAGTCATGAAATTATTGAGATCCTCTCAAAAATTCTGTCCTAGTTGCGACTCACAATGTAACTTCAATCTTGACTTTGTTGGAGGGATCGTCTTCTTGAGAATTTTTGAGTCCCTCTCAAAAATCTGGTTCCAGTTTCTATTGTAAAGGAAAATAGAAATCTTAGGAAAGATATGACCGAGCCGTTGTAGCGCCTACATATCCCGTTGAGGCAGGAATCAAGCCAAACGTAGTTCAAATACAAAAAGAAACATTAAAATGAGTAAAAGGGGTGATCGAGGCCGACATAGGCCGCTTAAATATCTCATTCTTGAGAATTCAAGTCGAACATAGTTCATTACAAGAGGAATAAAATTCTAAACAAAGCGATTACAAGCCAATAAAATGATTACATGGAAATAACAGAAAAACATATTGAAACTTCACACATAATATCTCTTGACAGCATCTGAGTTGATCAGTTTCGACTTCGGTGCCATCCATCTCCGACAGGACTAAGGGCACCTCCAGATAACACTTTGCGGACCATGCAGGGTCCTTGCCAATTTGGTGCAAATTTCCCTTTGTACTCATCTTGGTGAGGGAAAATGCGTTTGAGAACCAACTGACCACTTTCAAATATCCTGGCTCTTACTCACTTGTGGAAAGCACGAATCATCCTTTGTCGATACAATTGACCATGACAAACGAAAACCATTCTTTTCTCATCAATCAATGTTAACTGATCAATTCGATTGCGGACCCAATCAACATCACTCAATTCAGCTTCTTGGATGATTCTCAATGAATGTATCTCAACTTCGGCAGGTATAACTGCTTCTGTTCCATATACTAACGAGTATGGAGTAGCTCCAACTGACGTTCTGGCAGTCATTCTGTAACCCAACAAAGCATATGGCAACATCTCATGCCAACCTCTATGATTGTCAATCATTTTCCTCAAAATCTTCTTGATGTTCTTGTTGGCGGCTTCTATAGCTCCATTCATTTGGGGACGGTAGATGGTTGAGTACCGGTGAGTAATCCTGAATTGTTCACATATCTCTCTCATCAAGTGACTGTTGAGATTTGCTCCATTATCAGTAATGATGGATTTCGATACTCCAAACCTACATATCAAATTGTTGTGAACAAAATCAGCTACAACTTTCGTGGTTACCGACTTGTACGAAGCTTTTTCCACCCACTTGGTCAAGCTACAATAGCAACCAAAATGAATTTGTATCTGTTAAAGGCAGCTGGCTCTATTGGACCAATGCCATCTATGCCCCAAGCTACAAACGGCCAAGGTGAACTCATAGCATTAAGTTCATGAGGCGGCACTCGTATAAAATCACCATGCACTTGACATTTATGACATTTCTGCACCAAGTTACAATAAGAATGCTCCATAGTCATCCAAATAACCAGTGCGGAGGATCTTCCTCGCCAAAGTGAGTCCATTCATATGAGTACCATAAACTCCAGCATGTATCTGTTCAAGAAGCTTTGTAGCATCAACCGGATTAGGCGAATCTTGCCTTCTCTGCATTTCGACCCTCATTTTGGTGATTTGCTGCATCAACTGCATAATTAGTTCGTTCTGATCAACAATGACGGGCTGAGCCATGACAACATCGGTAAGGCCAATCTCTTGATTGTTGTTACCCATTACTGCTTCTCCCTTTTGTGAGTTTTGACTAGGGAAGGAATCTTTAGGAGCCTTAGATCTTATGAAGTAGGGATGTTCAGCCAGCATACCGACACAGACCAATTCTAAGCACTTGTAGAAGAAAACAATGCAAAGGCAAATTTGTTAGTTTTGATTCAGGACAAATGATGCAAAATAGCACATAAAAAACATTTAAACATATAAAAGCTGCTTCGTTTGAGGACATGTTAATGTACGAGTAACGGAGACTGATTTTTGCAATAAGCAGGAATTTGGTCATTTCATTTTGAGACTAGTGACTCAGAAAGGTTAATTGTATTGAGCTAAGGTCTTCTTGTTGCATCTCTTGGCATCTGTTGATTAGAACTCAACATTTCCTTGTAGAATGAAGGGGAAAAGAAATTTTTTAAAAGATAGGGGCCGGGCCCTGAAAGGCTGCCTATGTATCTCCAAAGGAGAATTCATGCCCTACGTAGTTCGAATACATAAGGAAATTCTTATTTTCATTCATTCATTTGATTGAGTACAAGGAAAGTGAAAAGAAAACATGTGATAAAGCTCCTAAAACAAAGATTGTGCCTTCAGAAAGGCTTCTTCTTCTGACTCATCAAAGCACTTTGGCTGCCGCATGGCTAATCAAGGGAGCAACTCAACTTGGATTGTTCCCTTATTGATTTGGGACTTTAGACCATAGCGGAACCCGAGACACATTCCAACGTTGTGATCTATGGTGTCGTGATAAGGGCAAAGTTTCCAGATTTCAATCCCAACAAGATCAAATGTTTCATCATCCTTTTTTATAGGGGTCAAGACCCCCCTTCGAACCAACTGACAATAGATATCCAACCGCGTTCTCTTAAAATGCGTAAAGAAGTGATAGTAGAACACAATATGCTGTGTGACCGGTATACTGGCTCCGGTTGGTCACAGGTAAGGAGAGTGTTATCACCCCACATATAAGGGATTTTCTCAATCTTGATCAGGTTGCGGATTGTAGCCTTAAGCTCCACACATTCTTCTATTGTGTGCCCCTTTCGGTCAGAATGGTACGCACATGTCTTATGTACATCTTCCGGTTCGACCTCGGAAGTGGTTCCCTTGAGGGGTTTCAGGATGCGTTTAGCCTGAAGACACTCGTAAATGAAAGCACATGGGATGACTTTTGCTCCCACGCTATATTCCTGAATATATGCCTCAAGGGTGATTTTATCATTCCTTTCTTTCCAACGTCCCTGGAAAGGAGGCCTGTAGACGACTTCTTCCCCGGGTTCTTCTTCAACAGCTTTAGTTTTAGTGCCTTTGAGATCACTAGCGTTGGCCTCTTGGTTGAAGAAAGAGTATTTTTCACATAGCTTTTGAAGCCTTATGGTTATATCTTCGTTGAAGGCATCGTCTTTCTTCCGCATAGAAGTTGTCTCTTCGTTCATGATAGCATATCTTACCATCTTAGCCGCCAACTCCACATCTAGTGCCACATTTTTGGCATGTGCGACCGCGGTGGCGAGTTCCACTTCTATTCTCCTTTCTTTGAATTTTTGGTTCTCCTGTTTGAACCGTTGCAGTTTCATCCTCAAATCCTTCCCAGTTAGCTCTATTTCGACATCCTTGCCTTTTTTCCATCTTAGCAGCAGTTTTTCCTTTCCTGAGATGATAGAGTAATGTCTTAGGATTTTGCAGTAGGATTTTATTTTTGGCTGAGAAACTCAAGACTCCAGAAATTTTGGTCAGACATTTTGGGGTAGTGACTTGTATTCGGTATTGTAGAGATTTTTTTGAAAAGGAGTGCGCTAAAAATGTCCTCATTCAAAATAACATATCTTATAAATAGTTAAATCACATAAGCAAATATCGCGTCCTAAACAGATATGTGACCCTTTTGCGCCAAGGGTAGGCATAGCGATTTGAAGGATGTATTGCGCCATTTAAAACAAATTGTTGCACCCCCCAAAATAAAATTCATAAATAATTAGAGAATTCATTACAAAGATAACAAAAGGGATACATCTTTTGGGAAAGGGATAAATCATAAATACAATAAAATAAATCCCACGTAGGGGAATAAGATAACGAAAAGGCTGAAGGTCCCGCTCCTCCTCTTGCTTTTTCCACTTCTTCATGAATGAAGAACTTGCTAGTTATCATATGAGGCTTGGTGAACACAGGTTTGGAAGACATCGATACGCCCTAGAGAGTGTTAAGCTGACTATCCAAGTTCGAATCCAAGCGTATCAGGCATGCCCTTGTATTAGTTAACTCTTGTGTGAAAAGGCTAATGCCCTTTGGCTTTCGTATTCTTTATGCTGGAACTCCTGTTCCCTATGCAGGCATTCTTGCTCCCTATGCTGAAACTCTTGCTCTCTTTGGTCCCACTCCTGTAGAAAGTGGGAGGCTTGGATTTGAAGCCTTACTTGGACATCTTTAATCTCTCAGCCCGTGCATGGCATTGTGTCAAGTACACTTAGTAGATCATCCTACAACTATTTTTCGTACTCGTCAACATACCCAGCTTCGTACCTATTTTATTCCATGCTTTCTTTTAGGTTGACACACCCGACCCATTCATCGAGAATATCCTTGGCATGAGGTATCTTGTTGCATCCGTTGTAGTCAATGAAGTAGCAGCTAGTGTCTCTTTGAAAGGTAGAATTTGTTTTCTACCGAATTACTGCATCACCCTACTAGGTTTGTTGGGTCGTACCCCTCTAATGCTAAGAAGAATTAGGAAAGGACATGTAGTTCCCCCGAACAGCTATTTTTTCTGACATGAAATCTTGAAACATCCATTGTATGTTTCCTTCTTTAATGTCATGGAAGACTTTAGCCCATACTTCCCTCGTGCTATGGATCTGGAATTTGTTGATGCTCAAATGGAACTCGTAGTGGTCGAGGTGGCTTTGCTTTTGTGGCTCGACCAATTTTTGTTTCTGTGTCTCATGTGTTTTCACTAGATGTTTAGACATCCACCATTGCAGCAAGATATTACACCCTTTAAAAAATGGAAACCCATTTTTGCATTGACCCAAAGATCGGTAGATGTCGGCCAAAATGACCGGGCCAGGTTGAAGTATAACTTGACTTTTCCCTTTTTACTAACGCCCTCGAAGATGGCGTGTGCAACCATGACAATCTGAGTATCAATCTCATTTCCTCCGTCCTGAGGAAATACCATCATCCCTAATAGGCATACGACAAATACTAAGGTTTGAGTTTGACTCCAACTACTGTGACTAAGAAACTCATTCGAAATATTCTTATAATAATTCTCGTGACCCCACCGTTCATAGAACTTCACGAATGGAATACTCAGGGTGTCTAGCCAGTCTGCATTTACCAGTAACAATATGTTTTTTAGTTTTATGCTGGTCGACTTATCTGGTAGCAAAATGTGATGATCTGGGTGATTTTTTCTCTTATGGCACATTTTGATGTTGTCTAGACAATCTCTGATTTCTTCGACAGTTGGTGTCTTCTCGACATCTCCGAAGAGAAACACCATCCTCTCATTATCCCAAAATCGAGTGATCACCTCAATGAACTTAGGCCAAACTTTGAGATTCATTATCAATGGGAGGTGGCCTAAATGAATGGAAAGTTATCTTTTTTTATATGCATTAAGATGGCTCCACAATACACGAAAGAGGTTCAGCGTCTCGGTGACCATTTTGAAAGTCAAGTGTTGTTTGGCCATCTACAAAAACATACAAAGAATTAGATACCCCCAAAACCCAAGGCACAACTATTTGTCAAACAACGCATACATTATTCAAACACGTAAGTATGAACGTTCGTTCAGGCCGTGGGCCCTTTGGACTCAAGGTGATCTTTCTAATGAGCCCAATACGCCTTGGGTGTTGGGTCATCTTAGGCCAATGTGCTAAATTTTGGGATTCAGTTTGGCTCTACACTAGTCCAACTAAGAGTGGGCTTTATTTGTAGTGGATTGGTGACCCAAGCGGACTACTTGGGCTGGGACAGTTAACGACCGTTGACTAGCCAGTAGCAAACTGCATTCGTCAGGGTGTCCCAAAATCAATTTGGTCAACAAACGAATGCGGCCCATCATAATCGTCATTTAAGTGAAAAACAAAATAAGTGTCGTTTGACGGAATATGTCATGCCATGAATGCAACAGTTTATAGCAATTTAACAAGTAAAGCAAAGAAACAATTCAACAATTAATAGCAATTAGTCAAATAGTCAAATCTTATAGTTAGAACTTAATTATAATCTCCAGAAGAGTCGCCATTTCTGTTTTACTCGGAAAAATAAAATAAAAATGGACTTGTTTTTGAAAAATAAACTGAACTTATGTTTTGAAGAGAAATCAATTTTCCAAAAGAAACAGAGTCGCCACTTAATTTTTTAGTAAAAATCAAGAAAAAAAAACTTAAGGTTTTCAAAAGACTTAATCAGATAAAATCAATTGAAATAAAAAGGGTTTGAGGTTAATGTACATTCCGAGAAGGTGTTAGGCCCTCAAAATATCCGCTAACTTGCGGTTGATCGATGATTTGACTAAAATGACTTTGACTAATTTTGCGAAAAATATTAATTATGTAATTAAACCCATTTTTTAATTTAAGGGAAAATAAACTAAAGGGGATTTTCTATGGGAAATAATTCATAAATTGCAAGTCAAACTAAAGAATATAAGTAACACTAAGTGATAAGTAAAAATGTAAATATATTTAAAATTAAGCGTAAGAAAAGAAGAAATGACTTCTCATAAAAGCCAAAATCAAATAAAATGGTTAGTTGATTTAATAACACAAATAAACAAGAGTAAAGGAAAGGAATATTGAACATGGGCCCATTTGCCCAAATTCTCAAATCTAATGAGCCCAAATTATTTTCCTGTCCTAAGTCTAAAAATGACCCAAAAAATGGACCTTGCCCATTTTTACACCTTCTGGACCTGCTGCATATTTCCTTGGGCCTTTTGCCGCCCTTTCATTCTCATTTATCCTGATATACACTAGGTATACATTTAATGTATACACCATGTATACTGCTAATTCTCGAACTCCCAGACCTGTAATTTTATTTGACCTCTAAATTTCTGCATTTCTCAATCTGTATTTTTGCTTTTTGACATGTATATCATATTTTTCGATTGTATACCAGCGTATAGAACAGGCATATCAGCCTGTTTTTTTACTCTTTCAGATGTGGGAAATTTTAATTTCCAGCATTATCTTGCTGCTTTCAACCTGTACACCAGTTTTGCTGACCTGGTTAGGTTGACTCGAGGAAAATGAACAAATTCGGGCCTTTACGACCCAAATCGAAATACAAGGGGAAAAGAGAAGTTCGTGAGGAATCAAGGCAGACTCACATAAAAAATAAAAATAAAAATATTAGGATTAGTACTCAAACATAGCATTTTAAAACCGCAACTCCAAACAATAACAAGATTTACCAATTTAGGGAAACAATAATGTATCTAAGGGAGATCAACTAAACACATTTCAAGCAAAGCAAGCCAATCAATTGAAGTTGAATAAATTAGCAAACAATTGGCAGTATATTGCTTACAAATAAAGGGTCACTATACCTTGATTAGCAAACAGACATATTGGATTAAATATAGGGTCTCTATTTGTCAATTTAACAGTAAAGACAAACAAGAGGAAAGATCAGACAAACATAATTTAGCTGGAAAAATTAAATAAAAATAAAATCAGTGGGGTATATTGTCACACCCCAAACTCAAAGGGCACAACTGGCTCCTAATGCTAGAATTTAGGCTTGAGCCGACCCTGCATAACCATTTTCTACTAGTGCATGGCAGCCACATGTAACCAAGAAAAAAACCAAGTATATCTCGGCTTAAAATTAAGCCCTCGGCCCGTAAGACCCCTATCAACAAATCTATAAAAGAAACAGCTACTCCCAAGAGTTCATATAAAGAAGTAACCAACTAGCACAAAAGTCCTGATTGGGCCATCGAGGCCACTATGATCTCTACAGTGAAATTGAAAGCAGCTATATATCAATACAATACCTCAAACAACTAACAAGCAGCAGCAAACCAACAAACTAGGCCAGCATGGACATAACGTAGCTGTACACCCAATACACTAGTCTGTAAGCCTCTAAGAGTAGTAAAGATTGGTGGGACAGGGCCCCAACCTACCCATAAAAATATATACAACAAAAGCTAACAAACCTCCACACTCTGGCAGCTCCGAAGAAAAGGGCTAGCCAACCAAATAGAGGTCAATCCTGCTGCTGAGGAGGTCTACTCGAATGTTTGTCGGGACCTGCATGCATGAATGAAGCGCCCCTAGACAATGGGGGCATCAATACAAAATAATGTACAGAGTATGAAAGGTTGTAGACTAAATGAGCAAGTATCAAAATATACCAAAAACAATCAGGTGAGGAAATCAAATTTAGATAAACATGACAACCCACTAATGAATCTAATAAAATATAATATTGATCAAACATCAACCTAACCAAGCCCCCATAAGCCCGGTAGGAACAAACAACATACCACCTACTTAGGCCCCAATAAGCCCAGAAGGTGCCAAATCAATCTACATAACCTTATCGGTAGCCCCTTGTCTTTTGTAAGAAGTCACATAGCCCTTTTTGGCAACGATATAGCTCTGTAGGCAGCGCATAGCCCTCTTAGGCAACATCATAGCTCTGTGGGCTGCACGTAGCCCTCATTTGCATCACATAGCCCTCTTTGGCATCAAAATAGCCCTGTAGGCAACACATAACACTCTTTGGCATCAATATATCCCCGTGGCAGCACAACCCTTTTTGGCAATAACGTAGTCCTATTAGACAACATCATAGCCCCCATAGGCAGTTCATAGCTCAACAACTAACCACAATAGCCCCAAGGGCGACAACAAATAATTTAATAGGTTGAAGGCGAGTAATTTAGTTTCCATGGCTAAAAACGTTAAATAGCTGATATACCATAATTCTTTACCCGACCCAGATTCTGCCCTGGCAGTCCCTAGTAAAACCCTTATAATTTTTTATTCGGATGTCCGTTTGATACGGGGTTTTGTGCGTTGCAAACTAGACTCGTAGGCCTTCGATTTAATGGGTAATAGGCCTTCTAACTCTTTATATATTGGGATAAAACATCCAATACATTTGACCCAAATTTCAAAGAAATCTTTAAAAAGGAAC
The DNA here is from genome assembly GCA_029007595.1 of Solanum commersonii. Lineage (NCBI taxonomy): Eukaryota > Viridiplantae > Streptophyta > Magnoliopsida > Solanales > Solanaceae > Solanum > Solanum commersonii. The sequence continues at coordinate 5,080,135 of JAJTWQ010000012.1, forward strand.
TTATGATAACTTTCGCCAACTTTTATTTTGCCACTTACTTAACTTCAAAACTTGAGATACTACCCTTGAACACTTAAAATCTGACATACCACATCCTTTTTAATTTATTACTCACCCTCTTTGTCTTTCCACAAAGGTACGAGTTAATTTAGATGTTTTGGAAAAGTTGGGGTGTTACATCCTTCCCCCCTTAGAAACATTCGTCCTCAAAAAAAAAAATTGAGTCACACAATCATGTCCCTAGGAGTTGCCAAAGTATAAGCAAAGTATCATTTGTGAATGTGACTATCCGAAACCTGAAACGCAGAAATTCTAAACTAGGCGTCTCACATGACGGCATAAATAGCTAAACACTATAGCTGCGCAATAACAGTGGGAGCAAAATACAATGACAAAAACCATAATAATAAGCAATAATATAAAAAAAATTGATAGGTATCTAACCTTACTTCACTAATATAAATTGATATGCTTTCACCCAGGGTATGAAACAAGTGATGATATTTGGACCTCATGCCATCCTCAACTTCCTAGGTCACCTCTTCTCTATTCTTGTTTCTCCACAATACTTTAACCGAAGCCACCTCCTTGGTCCTCAATTTACGAACCTGTCGATCTAATATGGCAACTGGAGTTTCCTCGTAGGACAAATCCTTTGTGATCTGTACATCCTCAACTAGGAAAACCTGATAAGGGTCTCCTACGCACTTTCGTAGCATCGATACATGGAAAACTGGATGAACAGATTCTAGTCCCGAAGGCAATTCTAACGCATAAGCCACTTGTCTTACCCTCCGAAGGATATGGTATGGCCCAATGAATCTTGGACTAAGCTTGCCTTTTTTTTCAAATCTCATAACACCTTTCATAGGCGAGTCTTTTAAGAATACCCAGTCATCGATAAAAAATTCTAAGTCCCTTCGTCGCATATATGACTATGACTTCTGTCGGTTTTGAGCTGTTAGCAACCTCTCCCGAATAAGCGTAACTTTCTCTACTGTCTGCTGGACTAAGTTGGGTCCGATCAACCCTGACTCACCTACCTCGAACCATCCAATGGGGGATCTACATTTTCTCTCATACAAAGCCTCATAAGGTGTCATCCCGATACTGGAATGATAACTATTATTGTATGCGAACTCAATAAGAGGCAAGTGGTCATCCCAACTTCCCTTGAAGTCTAACGCGCATGCTCGTAACATATCTTCAAGTGTCAAAATTGTGCGCTCAGCCTGGTCATCTGTTTGAGGGTGAAAGGCGGTACTAAGATTAACTTGTGTCCCTAATCATTTCTGGAAGGACTTCTAGAAATTGGCAGTAAATTGTGCTCCTCTATTAGAGATAATAGATACTAGGACACCGTGTAGCCTAACAATCTCTCTAATATAGAGCCCTGCATAGTCTTCGGCCAAAAAAGTAGCCCTGACTGGTAAAAAGTGGGCTGATTTTGTTAGTCTATCAACAATTACCCAAATAGAGTCAAACTTGTGAAGCAATCGAGGTAACCCTGTAATAAAATCCATATTAATTGCTTTCCACTTCCACAAAGGAATGGCTATCTCCTGAACTAGCCCATCGGGCTTTTGGTGCTCAATTTTCACCTGTTGGCAGTTAGGACACTATGTCATAAACTCAGCAACGTCCTTCTTCATCCCCTGCCACCAATAGATCTTCTTAATATCATGGTGCATCTTCGTCGAACTAGGGTGAATAGAATAATGGGAATGACTTGCCTCTTCCATAATTTGATGTCGAAGCCCTGTAATATTCGAAACACACAATCGACTGCTATATCTGAGGACTCCATCTTCTGCTATATCAAATGCTAAAGACTGTTGATCCTGAGCCTTATCTCTAAGCTGCTCTAAGCTAGGGTCCTCTTGTTGTCGTGATTTTACTTCTACAACTAGAGATGATACGGCTGTATCCTGAATTGTGACCCCACTATCGTCTGCCTCTAATAATCTGACTCCAAACTAGCAAACTAATGAAGCTCTTGTGCTAACTCCCACTTCTCAACACCTAAATGGGATAAACTACCCATAAATCTTCGACTGAGCGCATCGGCTACCACATTTGCCTTTCCTGGATGATATAAAATATCCACATCGTAGTCTTTCAGTAACTCAAGTCATCGACATTGTCGCAAATTTAACTCCTTATGTCTAAATATATATTGAAGGCTTCTATGATCTATGAAGATGTCAACATGAACGCCATACAAATAGTGTCTCCAGATCTTTAATGCATGCACAGTTGCAGCCAACTCTAAATCGTGGGTCAGATAGTTCTTCTCATGCTTCCTCAACTACCTTGAAGTATATGTGATAACCTTACCATGTTGCATTAGAACACATCCCAACCCAACACCAGAAGCATCACAATACACCACATAGCCTTCTGAACTGTCTGGTAGTGCAAGAACTGGTGTTGTCAACCTGTCCTTCAGCTCCTGGAAACAATGCTTGCAAGCCTCAGTCCACTGGAACTTAGCTTCTTTTTTAGTCAGCTTCGTTAATGGGGCTGAAATTGAAGAAAACCCCTCTACAAACCTTCTGTAGTACCTAACTAACCCTATGAAACTTCGAACCTCAGTCGGAGTCATGGGTCTGGGCCAAGTCTTTACGGTCTTAATCTTTTGTGTATCAACTGCAATGCCTACATCTGATACAATATGGCCTAAGAAAGCTACTGAGTCCAACCAAAACTCGCACTTAGAAAACTTTGCATAAAGTTCTTGATCTCGAAAAACCTGAAGGACTGCTCGCAGATGATTTGCATGCTCATCTTTTGAACGTGAATACACCAAAATATCATCAATAAATACAATCACAAACAAGTCTAGATATGACCTAAATTTATTATTCATCATGTCCATGAAAACTGCTGGGGCATTAGTTAATCCAAAAGACAATACCAAGAACTCAAAGTGTCTATATCTAGTTCTAAAAGCTGTCTTTGGAACGTCTTTCTCCCAAACCCGTATCTGATGGTACCCTGATCTTAAATCAATCTTTGAGAAACACTTAGCACCTTTTAACTGATCAAACAAGTCATCTATCCTCAGAAGGGGATACTTATTGTTTATAGTTGCCTTATTTAGCTGTCGGTAATCGATACACATTCTTAGTGAGCCATCTTTCTTCCTTACGAACAACACTGGTGCACCCTATGGTGAAGCACTAGGCCTAATAAAGCCTTTATCCAGCAAGTCTTTCAGTTGATCCTTCAACTCATTTAGCTCAGCAGGAGCCATTCTATAAGGAGGGATAGATATGGGTTGTGTACCTAGTAACATATTGATAGCAAAATCAATTTCTCGTTCTGGAGGGATACCAGGAAGCTCATCTAGAAATACATCTAGAAACTCACTAACTATCGGAATAGACTGAAGAGTATGTGGTTCTGTATCTATATTATGAACGCAAACAAGATGATAAATACAACCCTTAGTAATCATCCTCCTCTCCTTAAGATAGGAAATAAACCTACCTTTCGGCGTTGTTGTATCGCCTTTCCATTCCCGAACTACCTCTCCTAGAAAGTGGAATCTAACAATCTTTGTTCGGCACTCAACATTAGCATAACAAGACACTAACCAGTCCATGCCTATAATGACATCGAAATCGATCATCTCTAACTCTACAAGATCTACAAAGGTCTGACGGTCGATAATTTCTACCGTGCAACCTCGATAGACTCTCCTGGCAACAATAGACTCACCAACTAGTGTAGATACAATAAAGGGTCGATCTAATGACTCTGCTACTATACATAACTTCCCCGCAATAAATGGAGTAACATAAGACGGAGTAGATCCAGGATCTATCAAAGTATAAACACAATGGGAGCAAACAATCAATGTACCTGTCACAACATCTGGTGATGACTCTGAATATGTACGATTCTGGCCACTACCAAAACTAGATGCTCCCTCTCTGCCTCTGCCTCTACCTCTACCTGCTGAAGTCTGGGGTCCACGCCCTGTAGACTGTGCTGATAAAGAGGAACCTACTACTGACCTGGTTGACTGACCTATACCACCGTGACCTATGGTCGGGCAATTTCTCCACCCATGCCCCTCCTGTCCACAATAATAACAACATGTGGAACCCTATTTGCACCTCCCAAAATGCATCCTACCACAAGTTGCGCAACGCGGCGTGCTGTCCTAGCTTGTCCTGAGCCTCTCTGCTGCTGAGAGCCTAATGCTCGTGAACCCTCACCTGGGCCTGACTGTCCCTGACGATCAAATCTACTCCCCTGAAACTGCTGTGGTGGAGATCTAGGTGGCCTACTAGAATATCGAGGTCTGGGACCACCCTGAATATCTCCATATGAACCAGCGGGCCTATCCCGCTTCTGTCTCTCTCTATCGACCCTCTATGCCTTGTACAAAGGCCTGAATTCGCGAGATATCCATATTATCATTTAGTGCAACGGTAGAACAAGCGTCGATATAGTCTGAGTCAAGCCCTCCCACAAATCTACGCACCCTATCATGCATCATATCAACAAATGCTAGTTCATATCTAGCCAATGAATCAATTCTCAACCCGTACTCTCGAACACTCATGCTGCCCTGTTGGAGGTTCAGAAACTGGTCCACCCGGCCATCCCGAATCTCTCGAGGCAAATAGTGATCTATGAAAGCTTCTGTAAAGCTATCCCAAGTGGGTAAAGATATATCTTCTCCCCTAGATTTCTCCCAACTTTCATACTACAATACTGCAACATCACGCAATCGAAATGTTGCTAACTCAATCACTGAGGCATGCATGACTCTGAAGATCCTACGAAGCTGATCAACAAAGTGCTGAGGGTCTTCTTTGTGATCTGTCCCAGTAAACTGTGGAGGATTCAAGGCAAGAAATTCACAAACTCTGGAACTTTCGGGCCCTTCAGAAGGTCCGGAAACATCTAGAACAATTGACTGGGGTTGTGCGGCTACTAATTGTGCTAGCATATATACTACACTCTGGAAATCATGATCAGATGGAATAGGAGGAACTAGAGGTGATAATGCTGGTGGAGCCAGGGGTCCTGTAGCCCTCGAAGGCTCCTGAAGCGGTGGAGAAGCTATAGGGGGCTGAGAAGATGTCTCCCCCTAGGTCTCACAATGGGCTGCCTCCACCTGTGGTACCTAGCCAGTACCCTAGCCTGCAGTTGTATCTAGTTCCTGGCTAGTTGTGGTCTGTCTGGGGTCAGCCATCTTTATCTGCATACAAATATCAATTATAAGCCAGAAACCTCAACCATTAAGACACCGCTCTATAGCACAAGGTAAGCAAAAGAAGGATAGTCATTCTAACATGCCCGGTAGCTTCATGCTTATCGAATGTGGTGCACAACATATTTATAAAAAAATTGTACTAGACATGGCTTGCAGACTCCCTAGGATACCACGTTGCTCTGATACCAAGTTTGTCACACCCTAAACTCAAAGGGCGCAACTGGCTCCTAATACTAGAATTTAGACTCAAGCCGACCCTGCATAAGCATTCGCTACTAGCGCATGGCAGCCACACGTAACCAAGAAAACAACCAAGTATATCTCAGCTTAAAATTAAGCCCTCAGCTCGTAAGACCCCTGTCAACAAATTTATAAAAGAAATAGCTACTCCCAAGAGTTCATATAAAGAAATAACCAACTAACACAAAAGTCCTGATTGGGCCATTGAGACCACCATGATATCTACAGTGAAATTGGAAGCAGGTATAAATCAATAAAATACCTCAAACAACTAACAAGCTGCAGCAAACCAACACACTAGGCCAGCATTGCCATAACGTAGTTGTACACCCCCACACACTAGCCTGCAAGCCTCTAAGAGTAGTAAAGATTGGTGAGACAGGACCCCATCCTACCCATAAAAATATATACAACAAAAGCTAACAAACCTCCACACTCTGGCAACTCCGAAGGAAAGGGCTAGCCAACCGTATAAAAGTCAATCATGTTGCTGAGAAGGTCTACTCGGATGTATGTCGGGACCTGCATACATGAATGCAGCGCCCCTAGACAATGGGGCATCAGTACAAAATAATGTACAGAGTATGAAAGGTTGTAGACTAAATAAGCAAGTATCAAAATATACCAAAAGCAATCAGGTAAGGAAATCAAATTTAGATAAACAGACCAACCCACTAATGAATCTAATAAAATACAATAATGATCAAACATCAACCTAACCAAGCCCCCATAAGCCCGGTAGGAACAAACAACATACCACCTACTTGGGCCCCTATAAGCCCAGAAGGTGCCAAATCAATCTACATAACCTTATCGGTAGCCCCTTGTCTTTTGTAAGAAGTCACATAGCCCTTTTTGATAACGATATAGCCCCGTAGGCAGCGTATAGCCCTTTTAGGCAACATCATAGCTCTGTGGGCTGCACGTAGCCCTCTTTTGTATCACATAGCCCTCTTTGGCGTCAAAATATCCCCGTAGGCAACACATAACACTCTTTGGCATCAATATATCCCCATGGCAACACATAGCCCTTTTTGGCAATAACATAGTCCTATTAGACAACATCATAGCCTCCATAGGCAGTTCATAACTCAATAGCTAACCACAATAGCCCCAAGGGCGACAACAAATAATTAAATAGGCTGTAGGCGAGCAATTTAGCTATAAACAATATGTATATGAATAATCTCCAAGTCGTTCTTAACTTAGGGTCTTTCTTAATAGATCATGAATCCCTAAAATGAGGAGTTCTAACCACCTTATCAGCCAACCACTCACAATTACATCTACAAGATCACCAACGTTAACTATAGCTAAGGAAACATGTCGAACGAAGGGAATAACCTTAGCATACCTTTCCAAAGAACACTCGAAAGATCGTAGTTCCTTCATGAAAGTTGTTCCTTATGTCCTAAGCTTCTCAAACACTATACATACACAGCTGGTATGCACCTATAAATAGTTTATAATTAATCTTATATCGGCAGATTTGCCATATTGCCCCAACTTGTCGAAACGTCCATAGAAATTCATAAAAACAATCATAAAAGAGTCCCGAGATGAGTACCTTAGTTAACCAAGTTAAAACCTTGAAGAAACACCAATAATTACAAATTTATATCTTTAAAAACCAGCTCCTAACGCAGCAAATAGAAGGGAAAAACGATTGCCACATGTAAGGATTACGTTTCTAGGCACCGGGGCAATGTTTAATGGTAGAAATCATCAAAACTAACCTTCATCATGCTAGGACTCCATAGGAACCCTCTCCTAAGCTTTCTCTCTGGTTTTGGAACTAAAATGAACTGTTTCCATGGCTAAAAACGTTAAATAGCTGACATACCATATTTCTTTACCCGACCCGGATTTGCCCTGGCAGTCCCTAGTAAAACCCTCATAACTTTTTATTCGGATGTCCGTTTGGTATGGGGTTTTGTGCGTTGCAAGCTAGACTCGTAGGCCTTCGATTTAATGGATAATAGGCCTTCTAACTCTTTATATATTGGGTGAAAACATCCAATACATTTGACCCAAATTTTAGAGAAATCTTTAAAAAGGAACTTACGATAACTTTCGCTAACTTTTATTTTGCCACTTACTTAACTTCAAAACTTGACATAAAACCCTTGAACACTTAAAATATGACATACCACATCCTTTTAAATTTATTACTCACCCTCTTTGTCTTTCTACGAAGGTACGAGTTAATTTAGACATTTTGGAAAAGTCGGGGTGTTACATATATTATCTTATGAATTCGAACAGACGAAGCAAAATGATGAATACATGCTGCCACAATATTGCAGGTAGCAAATAGGGTAGTCAACATGTAAGCATGACAAAAAACTCAGAATAAAGAAGGCAATGAACTTAGACAAAGCTAAACACTAAGGCCTGCATATTCTCGTAATCTACTGGAACTAGTTAATGGTAGGCATGTAACTCAAAGAAATCTCATAGAGTAAAGAAGGCAGACTCAACCAAAACCAAAGAGTAGACATGCTAAGTAAGCTAACGAACATACTCATGGTATCTTTTCCATTGGCCATAGCCTAGAAGGGTAATAGAAACTCACTTAAGGCATGCCAAGCTAATCTAAATCAAGATTTTATACCCTCTAGCGACAAACAACAGAAGCAGTACTTAAAAATCTTGGAGAAAACAACTCGACCAAACCAGACCTAGACAATATCCTATACAGGAAGACAAGATCAAATACTCAAACAGGTAGAGACGAACACACCCTCGAGACTATCATAACGATTCCTTGAACACCCTCAAAACATATAATATTGTATGAAAATCACTTAAAATAAATATAGAATAACATCCTAAAGATTAACAAGTGAATAAAATGAACTTTTCAGGTGAGTATGACAACCAAGAATTCAAGAAACACACAAGTAGTCGTATAAGCTCAAATGAGCGTTAAACCATCTTGGAAATAAAAAACTAACCATGGACTATCAAACAGATTATATCACTGATTAGAAGCCAACAATGGATCAAAATGCCCAAATACTAACATGTAAATAGCTTCACATTGTCAAGAACAACACATTACGAGTAAGAGATGCTTGAAGCGAGATAAGTATTACCTTTAAAGGTACATCAGACTGAGACTACAAACAAAAGGCAACGAGATTTCTCCATCAAAAACACAAAATGGACAACAATCGAGAAGCTCAGGCAGCAACTCAAACTCGAATTAAACTTAAAAGAGTGATGGTGATCAAGCTAGAAAAATGAGACTCGGATGGAAACTAACTCTTGTTTCTCTCTTTGAATGTATTTCATAGATATCCTATAGCTATTTTTTGTTGTGTGATTTTTTATGCCTTAGTAAAATTTTCCAACTTTTTTTCAACAACCCCTAACAATGGAGAAATAGGAGGCATTTATAAAAGAAAACTAGGGTTCGAGGGGGGAAACAGATGAAATCGGATAAGACAAGGGACCAATTCAAAATTCAAACTCCCAATTTCTTTCGCAATTCAAGGGAGACACCCTTTTTCTAAAATCTCAACCTATTCCGGAAGAGGAAAGGGAAGATGGACGCCTCAGATTGGTTCTATTGTCCTTGGGTGCGACGTGGAGAGATCTCACAGCCCCAAGGATGGTCCTGCGCTGCTACAATAGATGCCTTTGCCAAAAAACACGACAAGAACAGTACTATTGGAGAGGGACGTAAAGAAGAAAACAAATGAAACGCAGCGTACTGCTTTTCGTTTACTTCTGTCTATCTTTGTTTATATTGCAGATGAGTAGGCATCATGTGATTGATGTTGTATTGCATTTTGGGTCCTTGAATTTGACGCCATCTCGAATCGTTGTTTGTTTCTGCTGTAACTTGTTGTTTTTGGGCGTCGTTCTTCTTCTATGAACATTGCTTATGGTAATGTTAATGTTGTAAAGAATTGGGTCTTGTGTTCAAGCTGAGTTGGGCCGAGACGGAAGGTGTTGGGCTCGAATATGGGCTGATTAGGAGTGAGCTAGGAATTTCCAATTGGTCTGGAAAGATGAAAGGGTATTGGAAAAAAAAGATATGGGCTACTGAAAATGCAAAATAATGGGCCCAAGATTTGGTCTCCAAATGGGTTTAAAGAAATTGATTAGGTTTTGAATTGAGGATTTGGCCAATGGATTGCAATTTTGGCCAAGTGAATTTTAAGAATTTAGCTAAATTGAGCTTAATTGGTGATTTGGCTAAAACTAAATAAGACGAATTAATATTATTTACTAACGAGCTTCTTAATCTTAACAAAATAAAATAATTAACTTAATTATAAACTAATTAACTCAGAATATAAACTATTAATTAATTAAACTAATTAACCAAATATTTAATTATAGCAAAATCTTTTTGAGACGGTTTTAGAATATTCTTAAAATATAATAATCATATGCATAATTATATAAAACATCTATATATTTAAAAAATTATAAAAAGTGACAACTATTTAAAATAACTTACAAACTATTTTTTCTTCATTTTTTTTAGAAAACTAAGTATTCTAAATTGTTTGAAATTGAAGAAGCTCGATGATTAATCTATATTGTGGAGGTCCAAAATTGGGTGTCAACACGCTCAAATAAGGCATCAGATGATGTCTGACATCAAAGACTGGGACACCCTAATTTTAGGACTATGCAGTTTTTACATTCCAATAGATTACTTAGAATTAATAGTTGTAATAAAAACTTTTTTGTTTCCACCGTGTGCCAAATGGGAAAAAGTTGTAAGCAACCTTTTGAGAAATCAAATAAAGTTGAGATTGAAATTCTTGTCAAAATTCATTGCGATTTATGGGGTCCTTCACCTGTCACCTCTCCTCAATGTATCAAATATTACGTGATTTTTGGTGGATGATCATACAAAATACACTTGGTTATACCCATTGAAAAGAAAATCAGATTTTTTTTCCCACTTTTGTAAACTTTCAAAGATTGGTCAAAAATCAATTTGATAGAAAAATAAAAAATTTCAAAGTGATGGAGGCGGAGAATTTACTAGTCAGAAATTTATTGATCATCTTACTCATTATGGAATTCAAAGACAAGTGTCGTGTCCACACACACCTGAACAAAATAGAGTTGCCGAAAGAAAACACCAACACTTGGTTGAGACTGGTTTAACTCTATTGTTCAATGCTAGTGTCCCTCTGCACTTATGGGTTGAAGCATTTATAACAGCAGTATATCTTATAAATAGACACCCTACGCCGGTTTTGAAGATGGAGTCTCCCTTTCAAATGATACACAAAAGGAAACCAAATTATAGTGGCTTCAAAGTCTTTGGTTGTAGGTTCTTTCCACATCTAAAGGGATCTAACAACAATAAATTTCGACCAAAAACGTTTCCTTGCGTGTTCATCGGATACAGCTCTCTTCATAAGGGCTATAGATGCTATAATCCACAGACAAAAAGAATTTATATATCACGACATGTAATATTTGATGAATCTTGTCTACCTTTTTCTTGTAATTCCACACAGAACATGATGGATAAATGCTACACTTTGTCTACATACAATGAATTCATTGAACTAAAGAACTTCCCAGAGGTAAAGGACTTGATATAGATGTTGCTAATGTACCCGAGGCCATTGTTGTTGAACACTCTGGCATAATAAATGTTCTCCCGTCTGCTGATTTAGATGCCACTACTAATGTGATTGCTTCGTCTATGTCACCATCACAAATCTCACCTATTGAGAATCTACAATCTCTAACAGTTGGTGTCTTGACTACAACTCCAGCAACCAATCCACTAACCACATCACCTACAGGTTCATCGCTTTGTGGGTCCACAGGGACTAATTTACATGATGATTTCAGTGGTTATGAGTGTCCACCAACAACATCACAATCTTCTCCATAAAGCACTCATCACATGGTAACAAGGACAAAGTAAAAAGCCATGTCCCAACCACCAGATTTCTTAACTCTCTTACTTGCTGCTAATTCTAATTCCAGTGAACCAAGGAACCTGCAAGAAGCATTATCTCAACCTCACTGGTTGCATGCTATGCAAGAAGAAATGCAGGCATTATATCAAAATAACACCTAGAGACTTGTACAATGAGGACCTCAAATGAATGTGGTTGGATCAAGGTGGGTCTTCAAGACAACAATGAGCGAGGATGGCACAATCGAGAGATATAAAGCTCGTTTGGTAGTAAAAGGATATAATCAAATTTAGGGTCTCGATTTTGAAGACATTTTCAGTCCAGTAGTGAAGTCTACAACAATTATCATGGTTTTAACTATAGCCACAGTTTGAAAATGGCCTTTTCACCAGCTTGAGGTAAAAAATACTTTCCTCCATGGGCGACTCAAAGAGACTGTCTATATGCAACAGCCTCTGGGTTTTGAAGACTCTACTGCACCAAAACATGTTTGTCTTCTCCATAAGGCCATCTATGGACTAAAGCAAGCACCAAAGGCTTTGTTTCAGAGGTTTAGTGAAGCCCTTCTTCACCTAGGATTCCTAGGAAGCCATGTTGATTCTTCTCTATTTGTTCTTTGTCACAAAGGTGATATCGTGATTTTGTTGTTATATGTCGATGATATAGTGATAACTGGGATTAATCTCCAGATTTTGTAAAACCTCATATCCCAGCTAATACTCATTTTTCCTTAAAAGATATGGGCAGTCTCCATTTCTTCTTGGGCATCTAAATTGTGCCATATGTTGATGGAATCTATCTTAGTCAAGTGAAGTATGTTAAGGACATTTTAAAGAAAAACATGATGCACTATGCTACAGCAATCCATACACCATTATCACAGAAAAGTGATTTTCATGTCGCAACTAGACCTCCCGTTAATGTCTTCGATTATCGAAGTATTGTTGGAGGACTTCAATATCTTACACTAACGCGTCTTGATCTTACTCATGTTGTCACTCAAGTGTGTCAGTTTATGCAAGCTTCTATAATTGCACATTGGCAAGGGGTGAAGCGTATTCTTCGTTACCTCGCTGGGACTATAAATTTTGGACTTCGTATCACTTCCAGATCCTCCTTACAGGAGGTTGTTGGCTTCTTATATGCCGATTGGAAAGGATGTGCTATAACTCGTTCATCAACAGTAGGACTTTGTGTATTCTTAGGTGCTAATTGCATCTCCTAGTCATCTAAGAAGCAACATATTGTGTCAAAATCTAGTGCTGAAGCTGAGTATCGTGCTCTTGCTTCTCTAGCAGCTGAAATCACGTGGATTCTTCATTTGTTACAACATCTTGGGGTCACCAATCCTATTGTCCATGCTCGCACAAAACATATTAAGCTAGATATCATTTTGTGCGAGAGAGTTGCAATTGATGCAATAGTTCCTAAATATGTTCCATCAATAACTCAAGTTGCTGACATTTTCACGAAGGCCTTGACGAAGCAGCAGTTTCAATTTTTACGGAGCAAGCTTGGAGTTGTATCACTACCAACCTCAATCTTGAGGGGGAATGAAAATGAGTTTCATAAGGAGTAGGAGTCCTAGTTATAGTATATTACAGTTCTTAGTGTAATTATGTAGTCAGTTATATGTAATAGGAGTCCTATGCATTGTATAACACAAACATATCAACTTCTCTTGTCTATATAATGGGAGGTTGTTAGGTTGACAACTTATTGACAGACATAATACAAGCTTAGCGCATTTTTCTGAAGCTTAAGACTGCTAAACTTCTTCAAAAACAACATCCCCCAGGAGGGACATCAGTACAAAAGAATGTACTGAATATGTAAGTCATAAAGTAACCATATGTAAAGTAAGAGCTCAACCAAAATAAGGTACAAATGCACCAATACTATGTATATATAAATAAGGATAACAGACAAGCTTTGATTATGCTTGTGGAATCACATACCTTACATTCACCTCTGCTTATACTTGACGAATCATGTACATCACATTCACCTTTCCTTATACTTGTGGATTCATGTACATTACATTCTTTGGTTAAACTTGGGGAATCATGTACATTACATGTCACGACCCAAGCCTAGGGCCTAGACGTGACATGGTGAATGAGGAACCCGAAGGAACCCAAAACAAGCCTCTCAAATTTGTCATCACACTTCATCGGTCACGGAAGTACATTCAACATTAAATAACGGGAATTAGGGACTAAGGGCAAACCATTTCAAAATAACATCATAGAATAAGAGTCAAGCTCATTTACAAAATACTTGTCCAACGCACACCTCTACATACATAGATAGGATGGGGGCCATGACATACTACCGCTCCCCTCATAGTCAAAATACAATTGCAAGCTAAAGTCTCAAAACATAGGAGTAGGAAACATAACATAGCCCTCAAATCATTGAGGACTCACCAACAAACTCGGATAAGCACCGTACTAGCCACGTGGATGGAGAGAAGGATCAAGAGTAGCTCCGGTCCCTACATGGTGACATCATGTAGGCAAAATATGTGTTAGTACTTTGGAATGTACTAAGTATGCGGGGTGCAATACAACAATAGACAAGGACACAATCGAAATGCAGGAAATAGTTTCATAGGCATAATGAATAACAATATGAGGATGCATGATCAAAGTGACGTCAAAACATGTTTAAGTAGATCTATACTAATAGCAGATATCATATGTGTGTGCATAATCAAACCAATCTATAACCCCAACTTAGGATGGGGATGTCGTTCGCACCCGGACACCCTAGTGGCAAGGTAAAAACCCCTCACATGGTTGATGTTGGTCACACCCCAAGCATCCTAGGTGGTGAGGTATAAACCCCTCACATAGTTGATGTTGGTCACACCCCAAGCATCCTAGGTGGTGAGGTATAAACCCCTCACATGGTTGATGTTGGTCACACCCCAAGCATCCTAGGTGGTGAGGTATAAACCTCTCACATGGTTGATTTTGGTCACACCCCAAGCATCCTAGGTGGTGAGGTATAACCCCTCACATGGTTATCCGGTTCTTTTCCCCCGGACCGGGCATGGTCATGCAACACTTTATATAGGAAATTCACATTAGGTTCTAATGCAATCTCATGTATGGAATGAACATATATACAAGCTTAGTTTGTCATCAACACATCTCTGGAATGTCATACATCTCATAACTCAAGCCTTAAAGCATCAAGTCATCAATTCTCCATAATTGGACATTTTGTCAAACACCTTGAAGGCATGTAATGAGGTCAAAGAACATGGAAAATAGGGTAGTAATTATGCAGCAAAACCAGTGAACAACCTGCAACAACGCCTTTTAACACCCACAAGACCACATGAAAAATCTCCACATCAATTCCAAGTTTAGATTCACGTTCTAGAGTCACAACATGCTCAAAACAATCACTTTTCATGCTAGAATTCACTGTGCAAGAAATTTATACAAGGAACAAGACTAATTTATGAATCTCAACTTAAACCATGAATTAGTGAGTAGAATAGAGTCTAGGCACTATGGGTGGAAGGACCCATGAGTTCAACACCACATATCTTGAGTGTTTAGGAAGGTCTTGAGAGTGTCTTCAATGGAAGCTTGGAACTTGGAGCAAGAATCTCTTCAATCTTGAGGAAGGTTTTGGATTAGGGTTCTTGAGAGAAAATGTGTCTAAGTATGGGAGAGGTATTTTGGGAAATGTTTTAGAGATGGGAATTGAATTAATGCTATATAGGAAATAAAATATCCCCTTGGAAAAACGGGTCTAACACTTAGAAAAAAAAAATGAGGCTTATGAACAGTAAATTCGCTCTCTGGAAATTGCATTTCCTGCACGGACAAATTTTACGAAAATGGGCATAACTTCTTCGTCCGGACTCCGAATGAGGTGAAACGAAGTGTGTTGGGTAGCTAACTCAAAGGGCTTTCCATGGATATGTTATGGGCCACCCAATTATTTATGTGCTAGGATATATGACCCTCCAAAGTAGACCCTCGAAAAAGGCTTCACTTGGAAATTTTGGATTTTGATACGGTAGCTCTAAAATTTGGGTTAGACTCATTTCCCACTCAATTTGACCCCCTAAACAAGAATATGAAGTCGGATTTTCGAAAAACGAAACGGATTTGTTAGATATAGCTAAAACAAGTTTTTGGTAACTTCCAAAGCACATTTTTAGGAACTTTTTGGGTCGTTTCAATATCTCCCCCTTGGGAACATTCGTCCCCGAATGTGGAAGAGAAGTACAAGGCAAGACTTAGTAAGAACATATCAGCCCCAACATGAATGCAAAATTTTTATCTAAACATCACTTCAAGATTTCAAAACTTAGTGTAAAGCATCCATAACTCATCAATTTAAACATATATGCACATGAATGATCTAGGGGTTGAAATGTAAGACTCAATGGAGTACAAATGACTTGATTTAATACCTTAGGCTTGAGTGGAGTTGAATCGATAAGGATAACGTCTTTGCATGTCCGCTTCGGCCTCCCAAGTAGCACTCTCCACTTGTTGATTTCTCCAAAGCACCTTAACGGACACCACTTCTTTGTTCCTCAACCCCTTAACTTGTCTATCTAAGATCTGAACCGAGACTTCTTCATACGTCAAATTATCTTCTACAACACCCATAACCTCAAGAGTTAGCTGAAAATGCAGGAGGTAGGGCTAACTCATAGGCAAAATCACCAACCCTTCTCAGGATCTCAAAATCCCTAATATATCTAGGGCTAAGCTTGCCTTGCTTGCCAAACCTCATCACGCCTTTTAAGGGAGACACCCGTAACCAACACCAAAACACAAAGGATGATGCATGCGGTCAGCATAACTGTGGTGCCTACTCTATGTTGTTCTAAGCCTAGCTTGGATCACCCTAACTCTCGCCAAATCCTCTTGGAGTATATCTATACTGTATGGCCTAGGGTCCGAGGACTCAAACTAGCCAACTGGAGTGCGACAACGCATATCATATAGGGCCTCAAACGCGGCCATCTGAATGCTCGAGTGGTAGTTGTTGTTGTACATAAACTCCACCAAGGGAAAAAACTGATCCCATTGACCCCAAACTCCAACACATAGGCCCGCAAGATGTCCTCCAGGACCTGAATAGTGTGCTCCAAATTGCCATCGATCTGTGGGTGGAATGTAGTGCTGAGATCTACCCTGGTGCCTAACTCTCTCTAAAATCCTCTCCAGAAACTAGATGTAAATTAAGACCCTCGATTTGATATGAAGGACACTGACACACCATGAAGACGGACTATCTCTTGAATATAGACATGGGACAACCACTCTGCACTGAAAGTAGATCGAACTGGGAGGAAGTGAGCGAACTTGGTTAATCGATCAACGATAACCCAAATACTATCAATGCCCCTGGGAGTTCAAGGCAATCCCATCACGAAATCCATGGTGATACACTCCCATTTCCAGTCAGGAATGGGTAATCTCTGAAATTCCCCACCAGGCCACTGATGCTCGGGCTTCACCTGCTAGCAACTAAGGTAACGAGACACATACTCAGCAATATCTCTCCTTATGTCATCCCACTAGTAATGTTGCCTCAAGTCTCGATACTTCTTTGATGTGCCCGAATGAATAGAGTATTTGGAATCATGGGCCTCGTCAAAAATCAACTAAATCAAGCCCCCAACTCTAGGAATACACAAACATCCGACAAATCGGAGAACCCCTTTAAGCCTATAATAGCCTGGCCACCATCACCTTGTAACACCCGGTCTCTGAGGGATGCCAATGACTCATCCTTGTACTGTCTGGCACAGATCCAATCAAATAGTGAAGATTGAACTCGATAAAGGCTAATACTCGCCTGGAGTCTGAAATATCTAATCTGATCATCATGTTAGCTAGAAACTAAATGTCTAAAGCCAGGGGCCACTCCATGGTAGGCAAGTAATCCAAGCTACCCATACTCCTTTCCTTCTGGTTCAAGGCGTCCTCTACTACATTCACCTTGCCCGGATAGTAAAGAATAGAGAGGTCATAGTCTACCAGAAGCCAATCATGTGTCGCTGCCTAGAATTAAGATCCCTCTAACTCATAATGTACTGTTAGGCTGCGGTAGTCTGTGTAAATCTCTCAATGAACCCCATAGAGGTAGCGCCTCCAAAGCTTGAGCGCGAATACTACCTCTGCCAACTCTAGATCAGGAGTGGGGTAGTTGCACTCATGTACTCTCAACTGTCAAGAGGCATAAGCAATAAACCGGCCCCTCTTCATCAAAACACACCCTACACCAATAATGAAAGCATCACAATATACCATAAAGCCCTCGCTTTAACTAGAAGAGTCAGGATATGAGCGGTAGTAAGCAACTCCTTGAGCCTCCGAAAGATCAACTCACACTCCGCAGACCACACAAAAAGAACACTTGGTGAGTCAATGGAGTTAAAGGTGCATTAATAGTTGAGAAACCCTCAACAAAACGCCTGTAATATCCAGCCAATCCAACGAAGCTCCTAACCTCAATCACAGAAGTGGGCCTAGCCCAACCACCAATGGCCTCAATATTCGTCAGATCCACCATAATACCATCCTGGACACTACGTGCCCCATAAATGTTACAGACTCCAACCAAAACTCGCACTTTGAGAACTTGGCATAAAGCCGCTGGTCTCTCAAAGTCTGTAGCATAATCCTAAGATGTTGTGCATGCTCCTTTTTGCTACGCGAGTATACAAGAATATCATCGATGAAAACTATAACGAAAGAGTCAGATAGGGCCTGAACACACATGTATTCAAAGCTATAAAGGCAACAGGGGCATTAGTCATCCCAAAGGACATCACTAGGAACTGATAATGGCCATCACGAGTCCTACATGTGGTCTTAAGAATGTCCGCTACCCTAATCCTTAGTTGATGGTACCTAGACCTCAAGTTGATCTTAGAAAACACAACAGTCCCCTGGAGCTGATCAAATAAGTCGTCAATGCGAGGCAAGGGTAACAGTTCTTCACTGTCACCTTGTGTAGCTGCTTGTAATTGATTCACATTCTCATAGACCCATCCTTCTTCTTAACAAAAAGAACGGGAGCACCATAAGGAGATACACTGGGCCGAATGAATCCTTGATCTAGGAGATCCTGAAGCTAAATATCGAGCTCTTTAAGCTCTGTGTGGGCCATCCGATAGGGTGGGATAGAAATGGGCTTAGTGCCCTGCTCCAAGTCTATAGCAAAGTCGATATCTCTCTCCGGGGGTAGGCCAGTCAAGTCAGTAAGTAATACGTCTGGAAACTCACAAACCACTATAACTGAGCCAACAGAGGGGGCCTCACTAGATACATCACCAACATAAACCAAATAGGCCAAGCACCCCCCAGCGACTAACCTCCGAGATCGAACATAAGAGATAACCCAACCGGTGTGCAACTAAAAGATCCTTGCCATACCACCAGGGTATGCCAGGCATGGCTAAGGTAACAGTCTTAGCATAACAGTCCAAAACTGTATGATGAGAGGCTAACTAATTCATGCCCTCGATGGCGTCAAAATCAATCAAATCAAGCAGAATGAGGTCCGCCCGAGTATCCTTCCCTTGTAGAGTGACCACACAAGATCTACACACCTGATCCATTACTAAAGAATCTTTTACCGTAGTCGAGACATGCAACGGTGCTGCTAGAGGCTCAGGACTCACACCTAATCGAGGTGCAAACTATATAGATACATAGGAATAAGTGGAACCCAAATTAAATAAAACTAAATATGACTGCTGACATAATGAAACCATACATGTGATAACATCATCCGATGCCTCAACCTCGACCCTCGCTGGTGCATCATAGAACTAGCCCTGGCGGCCTACGCCTCTAGCATCACCTCTACCGCCTAACCTGCCTCCTAGGGAGCCACCTTAGGATCCCTGTTGATCACCTCTACAGTCATGACCAAGATGTTTGGAATGTGGAAGGCCTAGTCCTCCGCCTAGGAAATATCTAGACCAATGGTTTAACTCCCCACAATCATAGCACCCCTAGGAAGACTGGCCCACAAAGTACTGACTGCTACACCCCATAGTACCCACATTTGAAGCCCTGGTACTCTGACCCGCTGAATGTGATGAACTAGTTTGACCTGAAGAAGCCAATGTCGCATCTCTCGCCCTCTGGCCTGTAATATAGGGAGGGCCACCTTGATTGGAGGCATCATGCTGGTGCTGATAACCCCCTAAATTCTGGAGTGAGGCTTGTACCAGTTGGTTAGACTGGCCCTGCTGGGGCCTGCCCTGATAATCTCTGGACCTGTAATGGGGTCCTCTGTAGCTACTCTCATGTCGGGCCCTGTTTTAGCTTCCCCCTTGGGCCTCACGATGGAACTGCTCATTGGAAGAGGTGTCATCAAACATATCCAGAAAAGAACGGCCTGTTGTAACCAAAGAATAGGTCTCAACCCGCAAGTAGGTCCTCAGACCTCAAACAAAACACCGAATCCTCTCCTCCTTCGTGGGTAATATCATAGGATCATAACGCCGGATCCTCTCCTCCTTCGTGGATAATATCATAGGATCATACCTGGAGAGCTCTTGAAATCTCGCCTCATACTCAGACACGGTCATACAGCCTTGAAAACTGACCGCGAAGCCTATATCTGAGACTCCTCTGAAAAAATCTAGCTAGGAAGGCCTCTGAAAATTCCATCCAAGACACCGGAGGAGACCCAGCTACTAGTCTCCATATATGTCCGCCACCACTACTTGGCGTTTCCGTCAAACTGATAGGCTGTGAAATCTGCCCCTCGGGACTCCAAAAAACTCAAGGTGTGCAACCGCTCACTGTAGGAAGTCAGAAACTCATGGGCATTCTCTCCAACTGCCCGTGATAACCTTGGTGGTGCCAATATGAGGAAATATCCGAGCATCCTCTGCTCCTAGAATGGTATAACACCTCCTGCAATATCTAGCTGGGCGGCAGGAGGCACTAGGGTTGGGTGCCCTCCTAGAACGGGAGTTGGAGGCCGCTCCTGTTGTATTGGTGGAACTAGACCTGGCTATTCCTACTGTACTGGTGGAACTGGAGATGGTGCCGAGACCAGATGTACACCCCCAAAAGCTGCAAGTAGTTGACCAGTGAGGCTGGCGGCTGGGATAAACATGGACCTTCCGGTTAAGGGGGAATAGGGGCATCCTGAGGCTCCTCTACTGAGTCTAGAGCTATATCTCTATTTGGGGGTGGGGGCTGGACACCTACCGCGTGGTCGACCTCTAGGCCTGGTCGGGGCTCTATCTGCCGCCTCAGGTGGATCGTCACCACCGGGGGCACCACGTCTACGAGCCATCTCTGCGAAAAAGTGAAACAAGTGAGATTCCATGAAACCAATGAAACACGCACTGTATGAGATGATACAACATAAAGAATGTTCCTAATGATATCCTATAGCCTCCCAAAGATAAGTCATAGACGTCTTCACATCTATCCGCAGGACTCTACTAGACGCTAGTTGTGTACATGTGAGAGCAACAAACAACTTGGCTCTGAGACTAACTTGTCACGACCCAATTCCTCAAGTCGTGATGGCATATACTATATCCCACTAGTAGGTAAGCCAACTTGTAACCTAGAAAAGCTAGTAGTGGGTAAAAGGGTAGAAACCAAGTGGCAGAAACAATAACAACAAAAAGGAATAAGGAAAGCCAAAAGAATACATACACAAGAATTGGATCCCTGCTAGAGGCATACTAAGAGTACAAGCCCCAAAAGTGGACCAACATACAAAAATATACGCAATTAAAAGGACATGTCTCAAGTAAAAAAGACGAGCCACAAAATATATGTATAGAAGGAGATGACAATGATCAGGACGTTGTGCTCACCCTCGCCTTCTGATGTTGGCTGCTACTAGCTCGAATGGTGGCTTTGATGACTGGTGCCTAGTCCTGCATCACGAAAATAGATGCAGAGTGTAGTATGAGTACCAGTGAAAAGGTACCCAGTAGGCATCATATGTCGACTGAGTAAGAAAGGTAAAAACAATAGGAAATTCTAGAATAAAACACATACAGAGGTCACGAACTAGAAAAGTAAAGGTAATGCACATGAGTGTAAGGAAAACAAACCTAAGGTAACTACTCCAACTGGCCCCCATAAATTTAGAAGGTACACTCGTGTGCAAATTAAAGTAAAAACCCGATCGGACCCCCATAAGCCTGATAGGTACACAAAAAAGGTAAACTAAGACTAGAGGAGATTTGTAAACACACAGCATTACAGAAATGTCAGTATTCTCGAGCTATGAAAGAAAGGAAACACAGAGCCTAGACCTCAACTCGTGGTTGAGTCTGCTTATAGTAGATATGCTGATAGAGCCAAACTCTACAAGCGATAGCACAAAGCCCAAACCTCGAACCGTGGATGTCGACTACCCGTAGATAAAGTGATATAACCTAACGGGGGGACTTTGTATGTCGACTCCATTATAGGAGGGTCAATAAGCAGCTGCAGGAAGAACAGAGCCCGAACCTCGAGCCGCGGTGAAACCTCCTGTCAAGTGGCCACGGTAGTGTAAAGCTTCAAAATAAGCCATCTAAGTATTACTGCATCTAAAATTCATGGGCAACTCTTCGTAACCATCTTCTATATCCTCTAACCACATCACGGTGATAAGAGAACCCAACTGAGGTCGTATGTATCACCAAACGGGCTCGGAGGGTGGCCGGAAATGCCGAAAGTTAGGATCATACAGGAATTATGGATGTGAAGGCCCCAAATATGAGTCACTGCCTAGCTAAGGCTCATATCTATTAGACCCAAATCTGCTATATCAGTCTACCAGGACTAACATCGCTCAAAGTCACACCGGGGCAGAAATAATATAATCTATCGGCTCTGAAGAATGGTGAGTCTATGACATTACTAGTGTAAGTCTAGACTAAGGTCAAACATGCTCCAATATAACTCATAAATTAAAACCAAGCCAAACAAGGAAGCAAGGATGATCAAATATAACAATTCAAGTACCCGATGAACCCTGAGACAACCTAATTATGAGTTTTATCGAACATAGAATTCTAATATAATTCCCCGCACCAATATTCATGCAAATTCCCATACGTTCACACATTCAAACTCAATCTAAACGAAGAGGGAAGCCATACCTGTAGGTCGAACACGCACGTTCTAAACTACTCCGCCGGAGCTTTTCCCTTCCGAACGTCCTTGGATCACTACAACGCTTTCAAAAATAGAATCACAATGTCGTTACGTTCATTTAGACACTAAATTCGCAGGAAATAGAGGCGGACCAATTTCGGGGTAAAAAATGGGGAAGTGGGACCCACATTGGAAATTCTAGAATTAGCCACAAAAATAGGTTATAAACAGCTCTCCAAACTTATTCCAAATTGGAACACAAATCGGGGCTCAGAACAGTCCCAACACGAACATGCAATGAAAAATCCAAATATACGCTAAAAATGAACAACAATGGAAGATGTTATTTACAAAATATTACCAGAAACGAGGGCCCAACTACTAAAACCAACCACACCACATGGTCCTCACGAAAAACCCCACAACCTAGGCTCTTGAATCACCAAATGCGGACCTAAAATGGCCAAGAAATTATCTTCCAAAATTTCCCAAAAATTGAGCACAAAAATGAGCTATGGCAGCAAATAAAACATAATTCTTACCTCCAACAAAGCTTCAAATATGAATTTCAACCATGCCAACGCGTTCTACTTGAAAAAACACTCACGATAGCCCCAAGAATCACCAAAATTGGACCTAGAATGGCTGAGATATCAAGTCTCAAAAATTTCCAAAATCAAGCTCACAAAAAGGATTGTGACAGTAGGTATTACATGAAATTTACCTCAAACGGAGATCCCAAATCAATTTACGAACTCTCCAACGCATTCCTTGTGATAAACCCCACAAGATGTACCGTTGAATCACTAAATTCGGACTTAAATGAGAGAGTTATGAAGGTTTGAAGTTAAGAAATGAGGTTGAAATGGCCTGCACCAGCTATATATATCAGTTGAAAAAATGTTTTTTTATGCCAACTTTAGAATCTCCAACGAGGTGCTCGGGATTTGTTGGGAACCTGATAAAAATAAAATAGATATGCTACCCTACTAATTTGACATTACGGACTCAAAGGCGCAATCAAAATTTCCAACAGAGGTCATCTCGATAAAAAGTGGGTCCCACTCTCAAAGTCCATTTTTAACCAAAATCCATCGAGGGGATCGGAATGAGTCCGGAGGTCGAGAGTCAAACGAAAAGTCGTTCTAGACCAAACTCGATATACCGGGGCTAGCGGTCTTTTATTAATATAATATTACTATCCGAGGTAGAAGCATGGGGTGAGGTCAAGGTTGGGGTAGGGGCCGTATTGCAGCACTAGTGGAAGGCAAAGTACCAATAGCTACCTAGAGCCATGATAGGACAAAATGACTTCCTAATGCTAACCTGGAATATACCAGCGTAGCATCGATACATGAAAAACCAGGTATATAGCTGAAAATGTTATTCATGGGATGTACTATATATCTAAATTTATTATACATACACACGGCACGATCATATAGAAAATTAGAGAAAAAATGGGGATGAAAAATATGAAAATGTAATAATCTATACATGTGATCACATAATTTTTCAAATTTCTATATTTCTATACAATTCCACCTATATATTATTGCTAATTAAATATTATAAATTTAAAATTTGAAATAAAAAGTAAATATAAATGTCAAATAATGACAAATGTCAAATTTAATATATGTAAAAAAATTCAATTAATAAAGTAGTAAAAAGGAAATATTTAATATTTAAAAAAAACAAATTTATCAAGATACTTAAACACTGACAAAGAGGGGATGTATAAATTTGTAAAATTATTTATTATTAAAAACATTTTTATTGATAATAATATAATAATAAATATTTTTATTAATAATAATATAATAACCTTTTTATTAATAATAATATAATAATGCCTCAAGGTTGGGGTAGGGGCCGTATTGCAGCACTAGTGGAAGGCAAAGGTGTAGGAGGTCGAGGGGGATGGACGGCTCTCAGGCTCCACCTATTATTATTGCCACCAGTGCTTCAAGATACGATGGTTGCTCCATATTCTTAGACTCCCAAGACACAACCAACTGCTGTTGTAGCTCCCCGTTTAGATAGTATGGAATTGCCAAGTATTGCATCACATTTGGCGAACATGCCTTCCATGACCATTGATGAACAAAAGATGTTCGGGAGGTTCAAAGTGATGAATCCTCTGACTTATACTGGTCTTAACTTAAGATGCATATGAATTTATACGTCGTTGTCATGAGAGGTCGCATAATCTTGGATTAGTGGAGTCTCATAGAGTTGACTATACAACGTTTCAAATGATTGGCCCTGCCAAGCAGTGATGTAGGGATTATATTAGTAGTAGGCCAGCTGGATCCCCTCCACTATCATGGACTCAATTTACGTAGGTGTTTCTACCAAAGTTTGTTCCACACAGTTAGAGCGCAAGAGGGCTTAGTTCGAGAGTTTGCAATAAGATGATAAGTCAGTCGCAAAGTATAAAGGTAAATTCCATGCCTTGGCTAGGCATTCTTCGATGATACTTCCCAAAGAGGCTGAGAGAATGAGAAGGTTTGTTAAGGGGCTTATTATTCCGATTCGTCTGGGAGTTTCTCAAGTTGCTGTTTCTGGTGTTTCGTTAGAGAAGGTGGTAGATGTTGCTAAGGAGTTAGAGATTATTCAATATGAGGGATTTGAGCAGCGTGAGGAAAATAGGACCCGTTATTCATGTGATTATGGTGGTGCTCCGCCTAAGAGTCGAGGTTACTTAGGAGGGGTTATCACTCTCAGTCTACCAGACCCATTCATATTGCTATACCAGCTTCTGAGATTGGTTACACTGTGAATAGTTCTTCGAGTTCAGTGCATACTTTATAGGGTTCATCTTCCAAACCTATAGGCCGTCGAGGACATTTTGGTTCCTCTCATCAGCTTACGTCTTGTAGGGGTTTTTTTGAGTGTTGTGATATGGGACACTTTGTGAGAGATTTCCCTAGGACTAGATATGGTGGCTTACATCAGGGTTCTCAGGCTTCTACTTTGACGGCTGCACAACCTCCAACTAGGGAAGGTGTAGGAGTGTCAGAGGTAGTTTGTAACAGCCCGTACTATGCATATACTTGTTCTATTCTTGTGATACTTGACATAGACTTATAGTATAGGTGAGGGACCAAGTTTCTTAAATGATTAGCGTTGGTTTAAACTAGCTCGAAAGGTGATATGATGCCTTGAACATTTCAGCATGTGTACTGCAAGTTAACTCCAACGGGAGTATTTAAACTCGAGATAGTAAGGTGGTAATTGAGCTTAAAGTTGAAAGTTAAGTGCTAAGTTAAAGAAAAAGGGATTAATATTTAGAAAATGGAATAAAATAAGTGAGCTGCTTGGTTGACATAACTAAGCTAGTAGGTGACAAGTAGGTGCATCACCTACTTTGACTTATTGACTAGTCCAAAGGACCAAGTAGGTGCATCACCTACTTGAGCTATATGGATCTAGTTAAAAAGGCCAAGGTTTATGGATTAGATTTGGGCCTATGCTAATGGACTCACTTGAGGCCCAAACTAAGTTAAATAAAAGGAAAATGAAATTAAAGCTCAGCAGCGAAATCTGCCAAGGCTCAATATATTTAAGCTCAAGTGAAAGCAAGTAGTCGCATCACTTAGTTTGACCTTTTGAGTTGTTTGGTGTACATATGCAGGTGCATCACCTACTTGACCAATTAGTGGCTAAAAATGGACCAAAAAAGGAGGTTTTAGAGGATTATTTTTTTATGGTCAAGAAGGCTCCATATAAATCCAATATGAGCTGATCTTTTCACTCATTTTAACACACAAAATTCACAATTTACTTCAGCTATCTCTCTTTTTTCTCTTAAGAGCAGCCTAAAAATTCCTTCTAGGGTTTTTTAAGAAACCCTCATATCTGCAAACCAAGGTAAGAGAAACACTTATGGATTTAGATTAATTCTCCTTTGGAAGACTAGAAAACATGTTATTCATGCTTAATTATAAGTACAAGGAAGAAGTTCCCACAAGCTACTGCTCACTTTCCTTAATTATTAAGATATTTTTCTCTTCTTCTTTGATTTAAGTATGAAGGGAAGTTGAAGTTCTAGAGGAATTCAAGTTATAAAGAGAAGTTGCGGAAATTGAGGTAAGGTGACTGCTCCATTTTCTTCCTCATGTATGAGTTTGAGTGAGGAATTATGGGTGTGTTGTCATAAAGAACTCAAGAGGGTGGTGAGTTAAATAATTGGTTGTATGATAAAGAATATTTGAGGCTGTTTTATGTGTATTGTTGTTGGTGCATATTGGAAATGGATATATAATGTATGTATTGGGCAGAGAAGGAGAGTGTGGTGACACACGTTATTTTAAGGGTTGTATGGGCTCATTATCCGTCAAAGTTAGCTACTATTTTACGAGGCTCACGGTGTGATAGCTGCTAATTTTAGTTTATTATGACTTATATTGTAGATTAAAACCTAAAAAGGGAGGCTGAATCGTGATAGTTTTATTGGTCAGAGGATAAGGTATGTAAGGCTATTCGATAAAATATTATTCGACATGAAATCTGATACTTGTGATTAATTTCAATAAGTGAATTTCCTAAGTTCTATTCCTAGTAAAGGAAACATAGTGGCAGCGTACGATATCTAAATATCTAGCAATATTTCCTCCTTTCCTTAGTGTGTAGAATTACTTCATTATATGTTCACTACTCTATACTTGTGTAACTATCCTCCTATGTGCTGGTATAGAAATGGTATTTGCAAAATCAAGTTTGTTGAATCCTCCTCTTAGTCAGTTGAAGTCAATTGTGTCACTTTAGCTCACAAGTAATGCATGGATGTTACATAGCTCCTCATGTCATTGTTACTGCCGTGAAGTATTATTTTCATGTCTTCTACTATTGGTCCGTAGTTCCAAATATCAAAAATGATTATGACCATCAAAACAACAATCTCAAATATTAAAGAATCTAACTGAAGCAATTTGTATAATTATAGGTGGCAGCCCAGGGGAAATTGCCTAGTATGGGTCGATCCCAATTGGTATAGAAGGGTGGTAACTCAGGGGCGAAAGCCTAGCATGGGCCTATCCCAATTGGTAAAGAATGGTGGCAGCTCAGGGACGAAAGCCTAGCATGGGCCGATCCCAATTTGTGTAATTATGAGGACAACATCCAAGGGGTTAAAATGCCTAGCATGGGTCATCCTCTTCTACCACTGAACAACTAGTCATTCGTATCACATGCCTTATAAAGATCATAACACACAGAAAGGTAAAGAAAATTATGTAACATACATGATCCCACAAAAGTTAACAAAGGTGGTTTTCTGTTCTGATTTATGCACACATATATTGATACTTGATTTCATTCGAACTCTTATTTATATATGTTATTGCCTTACATATCTAGTACATTTTTTTCGTACTGATGTCCCTCACGGGGGACGCTGCATTTCATGCTTCAGGCATATGTACTCCAGGTAGTGGACCTCCTCAATAGGAGCACAAGACACACATCTACTTTTGGTGAGCTCCAGGTTGATTTGGAGCTTTATTGAGTCCTTGGCAGATTTATTTTGGTATTGTGTCGTAGTTAAGGGTAAGGCGGGGTCTGTCCCGACCTACTCTAAGGTTTTCTATCTTTTAGAGGCTTTGTAGACTTATGTATACGGTTCAGTTGCGTCTTAACAAGTGGTGGCCTCAACGGCCAGGTCTTGTATATAAGTTTTGGGTTTACTTATGTTGGTTCATATCGCTACATCCTATGTGAACTTGTCACAAGATTGTCATAGTTATAAGCATAGTAAGCACATGCTACATGTTGGTTCTCTCGAGACTTTAGGGCATCGGGTGCCTGACTGTCTTAATAAAATTTGAGGCATGACATGGTTCTCATTCAGGTAGAGGTGGTTCTCTTTCTGGTTAAGGTGGTGGTCATGGAGGTTCACAATCTAAGGGCGGTCGTTGTACTATTATGCTTTTCAATGTTGGCCAGAGGCTGTGACTTCAAATGTTGTTATCACATGTAATATTTCGGTTTGTCATCGACCAGCTACTGTATTATTTGATCCAGGCTCTACTTATTCTTATGTGTCCACTTATTTTGCTTCGACTCTGGATATATTATGTGAATCCCTTGATTTGCTGGTACATGTTTCCAGTCTTGTTGGGGATTTTGTAGTGGTAGATCGGGTGTATCGACTATGTATAGTTACCTTGATAGGCTCTGACACTCACACAGATTTAAAAGTCTTAGATATGGTAGATTTTAATGTGATTCTTGGTATGGATTGGTTATCTCCTCATCACACAATTTTACATTGTCATGCGTCATGACCCAGACCGCCGTGATTGACACCCACACTAACCCTTCGGTGAGAGAACCACTACTATAACCTGACAAAGCAAATAAAAGAATCTAAACTTTTTAAAGATACGAAAGTAGGTTTAAATGGCGAATTAAATATGGAGTTCCCATAAACTACGAAGGTTTAACAGTACAACTATGCATAACCCTTACGAAAATTCAACCCCTAGAACCTGAAAGTCATTATACCAAAACTCTACAATTCAACAAGTCTAAGAAAAAGGGGGTGCAACCTCGAAAACTAAACATAAGTAAAAAGTATGAACATCTAGTCTGAGTCCGAAAAGAATGGACTAAAACTAATGATGGATCTATGATAGCCTGAAGGAACTGACTCACCCTCAAATCTGATCTCGGTCAATGATCTCCTAACTGAGGTATGTCAGTAGCTGCCTGAAGAAGCCCTGTACTCAATAAGGAAAGAGCAAGTGCATTATCAGTACATGAAACCACGCGGCTACTCCAGTCAGTGAAATATAAGCAAGTAATTACAACACAGTTAACACACATATACAGAATAGTCAATTAAATTAATTATAAAATATAATTGTACCTCTTTTATATAAAAAAAAAAGGAAGAGAAAAGAGATAAAATCACCATAAAGTTGTCCCAAATTTTCGAAAAGGCACCTTAACTTTGCGGGCGTACTATTACCCCACAAAAGTATTATATACCTTTGTAAATAGATCATTTTGACCCATTGTCTCATCAATAAACCTGCATGTGATTTTCACCCTTTTTGACCCCTTTTAATTTTATTGCCACACTGTCAACATCAACACTCTATGGTCTCTCCTTCCTCAAGAGGTGAAGAACAATGATACTACCAATAAGGGTACTGCTCCATTGATTGAGATTTCCGAGCTTGGGTACTTCGAGATTTTAGGCTAAGGTGTTTTGCCTACAGGATAACCTGTTGTTGTGAAGGCTAAGTTGGTGTCAAAGAACGCAGAGAAGAAGAGTAAAGAAAATGGTGGAGCAGTTGTTCTAACCACTTAGATTTGAATTGTTAGTTACTTTTTTTTATGTTAAAGTTACTATTCTTGATTAGTTAATGGAGATTTGAACTCGGTATTACTTGTTTGAAATTCTTTTGAGATGTTTCAATTTAATGAGTTATTCCCTGTTAAAGCATCTATTATAGATAGTATGTTGTGATTCTATTTGTGAATAATGATTTTTCCCAAGTTTGTGTTAATGATATTTGCTCATGCTAGTGTTTTTGCGTGCTCTGCAATTAACTAAGTTCAACACATTTGACGCAATTGTAGCCCAATTTGGAGAAAATGATGAATATAAATGATGAGGTAAATAATTAATAAAGAAAATAATTGAAACATGGCACTTTTCAATTGGTTTTTGATAGCAAAAAAAGACCTTCATGCGCGTCATGTGCGTGGTAAAACACATAGTGAGAAAATGAGTCAAAATGGTCCTTTTACAAAGATATTCAATACTTTTGTGGGGTAATAGGACTCCCACAAAGTTAAGGTGTCTTTTTAAAAATCCGGGAAAACTTCAGTGGCGACTTTATGTCTTTTCTTATAAAAAAAACTAACTTCCCTCATTTAAACGATAACTACAAAAATTCTTTAATTTGACATTAACTCACTTTCTCTAAAGGATAAAACACTCTCAGTCAAAGAACTGTGTTTTTACAATCGTCAAATGCATTATTTTTTCTTCTTAGTGCTGGAAGAATCGAAGAACAATCAAAGCATTTTGTAGCCGAGACATGGATCTGACGGTACTTCCTATTTACTTTTAAATAATAGATTTGAATCGAATTTAATAATTTAAAATGTAATTCACATATATTGGATACAACTTGAATGACAAAATTTGCCTTTTGGTAAGATATTCAAATCACAATACTTTTTTTAATATCACATAAATAGTTTAATGATCATGATGTTATAATTGATTAAATTTTTCTAATTTTCCTATAATGATTTATGCGTCGAATTAACTTTCGAAAGGAAAATCGAATGATATATCATAAAATTGATAAATGGGTAATTACCAAACAAAATTATTATCAAATAATAATATTTATATGAAAAAAGGGGCAATTTTGTGAGAATAATTTTTTATTTGGGAACTAAAACAAATAAATAATGAAGTATTATATTCTGCGTGTGATGGGTATATTTTTTCTCTTATTTTGATATGTCTGATGACGATGAATAATAAAGAAGTGAGTCTTTCAATAGTATTTTGGAGAGTGATGTTGTGAAAATGTATTGTTTATGTTTTTTGTGTATATATTTCACAACTTCAGAAATTAGATACAAAATCATTTTTAACAAACTATATTATAAAATTTTAACTGAACATTAATGCTTCATATTGGAGTCCTAAAAACGTGCAATCATAAAACAATACAGGTTTATAACTTTTCTTCTTTATTTTGTTTGATTGTTGGAAGATTTTTATATTAATTATTCAAACTAAAATTAAATTTATAATATATACCCACACAGTTACAATTTTTTGCATACAAACAATTTTAAAAAAAAACATTAAATATAGAAAATTAGAAAAAAATATTTTACGAAGAATTTGGAAAAAGTATGAGAATATAATAATTGAAACTAAAATATAATTTTTAAAATTAAAACAAGTCTAAATTTGTGCCGCACTTTACTTTTCATAGGTATTTTCATATGAATTTTCTTTTTTCCTTTTAAATAATTCATAACCCAAAGTATTTTAATTTTAAATTGTAAATAAAAAAAATTAACAAGTTAAAATTAAAATATTACAGACTCAAAAATAACTATACCACTAAAAAATAATTCAATCACGTTTTTTTTTATAGCAAATTAACAATTGCAAAACCAGTTTTATCTTATACATGAGTTAAATTTATTTATTGATATATATATATATATATATATATATATATATATATATATATATTCAAAGTACAATCATTTAAATTATATTAAATATTTTTTAATTAAATACTTAGATTTAAAAATAAAAATTTGAATGATCGGTTTTAACATTAAAAATTGAATAACTATAGATATATATTAAAAGTTATTAGTTTAAATAATGAAATTTTTTTTATCTAAAATTCTTTTTAAATAATAAGAATACTTTTTAATTTACACAAAAAAAGAGAAGAAATAAAATCAGAAAAGAATAAATTATTAACTAACTAATTATATTTATGCGGCTAAAATAACTATTTCATGCATAGTGTTGTCTTTTTAAACATAACTTATATTGAATTAATATATTAATTTAAAATCTAAAATTAAGAATTAAAAAAATGTTAAATTTGAAATATCTGTATAAAGGAGAAGAATACTTAAGCTCAATGGAGTCTTTTAAAACATAATTCTTATTGATTTAATCTAAAATCTAAAATGAAAAATATTTTCAATCTAAAGATATTATAATTTTAAGCAAAAAAGAAAGAAAAAGATAACCATACTATTATATTTTATTTTTAAAATTAAACTTCCTACGATTTATAACTAAATATGTAACTACCTCAATAATGCTGCTAAAATTAAGGAACTAAATATTTGTGTTTACATTTACATAAATTTAAAATGCAGATAGATTTAGCATATTTTTCTTTAACTATATTTTCAAAAAATATCTGACAGATAATTGTATGTAAAAATAATAATGCTATATTATAAGGTTGTGTAGGGAGAGAAACAAGGAATATTGTTATTTTTGCTAATTATATAAAACGTTATCAAAAGTGCATAAATAATTGATTTGGAGTTTAAATTTTGAAAAATAAGTAATTAATCTTATCCTGGAAAGCACCGTAGTTTTTTGCTATTCTTTTTTGTTAATTTTCTATATTTATATTTAGCTTAATTTATTATATTTCAATTGAGTTATTTTTATAAGTTTTATTTTATGATTATCTTTTAAAATTCATGTAATTGTAGTTGTCTTGAATTTTGAGAGGACAATCAAATTTCAAAATTAGAAAATAATTTTATTTTAAATAAAATTTAAACATTCGAATTTAAGATAAATAATATTTATTTATATCTAGCAAGCATTAAATGCTATCTTGAACAGTATCACAATTATAAGCCAATTTAGCAAATTTAAGACTATTCACAATATTATAGCACACAAACTAAATTGAAAATTGTGATTCTAAAATATATGGTAAAGTTTTAAATTTCAATTTAATTTTTTACTTTAAATTTTAATGTAACAACCCATTCGGTTGTTTTGAGAATTAGACCGTTTTCTTACATAAAAGACTCTTCCTATAAATTCTAAATAAGAATTTTGAACTATTCATTTAACTATGGTCTTTTAATTAATGACTAATTTAAAATAGTTAATTTAATTGGTGGTTAATGGACCACGTCCATATATAATAGAGTTTAATTTACTACCATATATCATTTTAGATCATTTTTTGATAAACAAAAAAAAGAGTAACCCCCCGAGGGAGGATGTCACAAGTTCGGCACAACCAGAGCGGCGGCTAACCTGCATCAGGTAAGAGAACAAAACATGCCTTAAACAATGAATTTATGTATATGCATATAGGTCATATTATCATTATTTTAGTATTATTATTACAATTCGTTATGAAAAAGATAAGGAGAGAATTTAAAAAATACTTAACTCCTATTTGATTAAGGTAACCATTTTGCTGCATGTGAATATGAACGTGTAATAACCCCCTTATGGTATATCCCAAAGGTTCACTGACCATTTATTAGTATCTTCATTCAAGAAGCACAACATCATGTGAAATTGATAAAATGATAGTAGCCAACGTGCCCTTTTTTCTCATCCACATAAAATACACTAATAAAAATTGGTTCTGTATGTATGTTACCGTGTATTTTGATGTAATACGGATTACATCAAGGCCATTTACTAGAAGCCAAGCTCAAGACCTTCACAGGATGCAAGGGTTATTCATGAAGATGGAGGTGCTCGAGATGGTGTTGATGACAAGCAAGGACTTTCATGCCTTGAAGATTGCAGAGGAAGTCACTTTTGGCGAGCAGGGCCTACTTGGCGCATCGTCCAAGGGCTTAGGCAATGGCCCTAGCTCGCCTAATGTTTCAGAACGTGGTTGAGCTGAAGACCATGCAGAGAAACTCGCCGACCAGGTCGGCGCATCGCCCAACCCACTTGGCGAGCCCGACTAGGCTCGCCCTTTGTCATTTCGGGTCACTTTTGGGCCCTTTTATCCTAAAACTATAAATAGCTTGTTTGGATTCATTTTAGACTTAGATTAATTTGAATGTTGCAAACTGAAAACTCATGTTTGAGCGTTGAGAGCTTGGTTAAGCTTTGTTGCCTTTTGTTAGAAACGTTGGTTGCTTGGGATAATGATTCCCTTGTGTTCATCGTAAGAGATTCGGTGCTTGATTGTTGATTAATCGATCGAGGTCTTTAGGTTTAATATACCTTTAGGTTGCTTTTGATTTCCTTTTCTTGTGTCAATCTGTTTATATTTACTTTCCGTCTTTGATTTCCACATTTTAGTGTGATTCCCTTATAGGAATTACATCATTTGATACCATTCTCTCCTTCTTGAAAAGAATTTGTTCTCAAATTCGACGTATCATCATCATCAACACTTGGGAAGGGTGACAGGTCACACACATTGAAAGTGTTGTGCACTTGGTATTCCAGAGGAAGGGCAACCTTGTAGGCGTTGTCGTTGAGCTGCTCCAGCACTGGGAATGGTCTATCACCCCTTGGCATTAGCTTTGTCTTGCGGTGGGTGGTAAATTGCTCCTTGCGAAAGTGTACCCATACCAAATCATCCGGTTCAAACACGATCCTCTTACGACCCTTGTTAGCCCTTTTTGGCTACATCTTAGTTCTTCTTCTCTAAGTGCAGCCGCACCTTTTTATGAAGCTTCTTCATGGCTTCAGCTCGCTTACTCTCATCTAGGCTTAACACAACATCAGTTTGTGGGTGACAAGAAGTTGAGAACAACAACTTAGTACCAAGTCTACCCCACAATTCCTTCCTACAGTGACTAAGGAATTTTGGAACCCTATCACTTACAATGGTTTGAGGAATTCCATGCAATTTAACAACATGCTCAACAAAATAATATGCTACATTGGAAGCACCATCACATTTATGACATGGAATGAAATTAGCCATCTTTGAAAATCGATCAACAACAACAAAGATACTATCTTTACTTTGTTTGGTCCTCGGAAAACCCATAACGAAGTCCATTGAAATATCAAACCAAAGTCTTTGAGGGGTGGGGAGTGGAGTGTATAAACCATGGGGAAGGAGGCATGACTTAGCACGTCAGCATTCAACACATTGACCACAAATTCGAACATCTTTATGCATTTTAGGACAAAAGAATTGCTCCTCAAGAATTCCCCTAGTTTTGTTAATACCAAAATGACCCATTAAACCCCCATCAAGTGCCTCTCTCACAAATAGTTCTCTCGAAGACCTCATAGGCACACAAAGTCTCTTGCCTTTGAACAAGTAACCATCAAACTTGGAATAGGGAGTAGAAGAACTATCCCTCATCTACCTTTCCTTCTCCCATTCCTCACAATCTTTGAAGATTTGAGCAAATACAGGATCCTTGGGATACAATGCCTTCAAACATTCAAAACCAATCAATTTGGAAGACAAAGTATTTATCAACGCATGTTTTCTAGACAAGGCATCGGCTACCACATTTTCCTTTCCCTTTTTGTATTGAATTACATAAGGGAAAGTTTCAAGGAATTCAATCCATTTGGCATGCCTCTTGTTCAATTTTCCTTGGGCCCAAATATGCTTTAGGGACTCATGGTCAGTCCTAATGACAAATTCCCTGGGCCACAAGTAGTGTTGCCAATTACCCAAAGTCCTAATCAAGACATAAAATTCGAGATTATAAGTGGAATAATTCAAAGTAGCACCTTTTAGCTTTTCACTAAAATAAGCAATGGGCTTTTGGTCTTGCATTAAGATGGCTCCAACTCCCACTTTACTAGCATCACAATCCATTTCAAACATTTTATCAAAATCAGGTAATTGCAACAAAGGAGAGAAACTAAGCATGGATTTTAAAGCCTCGAAAGCTTTGGCTTGTTCCTCTCCCCACTTAAAAGGTTTATCCTTTCGGATTACCTCTATCAAAGGGGCTGCAATGGTACTAAAACCTTTGAAAAATCGCCTATAAAAACTAGCCAACCCATGAAAGCTTTGAATATCACTTATGGATTTCGGAATTGGCCAATTCTTAATAGCATCAATTTTAGACTCGCCAACTTCAACCACTCTTGAACTATCACGACCCAAGGCTACCTAGATGTAACACGGCGTACTTGACCCCTAAGGGGTCTCATACAAGTTTCTAGCATCATCATTACATAAGACATAGAAAATAATGCGGATAAATAAAAACTTTACAATGGAAGTTCAACTTCACTTTTCATAAAAGAAAATCACAAGAAATCTGGACTTTATCGCATTTACCATCTAAACATAGGAGTATAAAGTTTTAGGACTGAGCCCTTTACATCAATAAAAGTCTCAATATACAAGATACAAAGTGAAACTAAGAAATATAAAATCTCATCCTCGAACTTGAGGACTCACCACACTTGGAGATAAGCAATCCAAGTCTTCTTCAAAGGGAGAGTGAAAGTCACCTAGCCGGAACCTACACTCATTAAGATGCAGAAGGAAGAAGGGTTAGCACATAATATATACTAAGTATGTAAACATGCATAAAATCTTTAAAACATGATAAAAAGGACATTTTATTTGAAAAGATTGCACTTGTCATGTTTAGAGACCAACATGTATTTATAATGCACAATACAAACCATAATCACATTTATTCTCATTACATAGTAATATCAACACCTTAGTAACCCCTAAGGAACACTTGTGCAATGTATGGTTGGAATCCCATAATACCAACCCTACTAAGCACCCCCTTGAAGCTACCTTGGTCATGTGTATCATCTTTAGACCTCATCATAATCATTAATCGCAATTAAGGAAATAGTTATGTATACTACTTGAATACAAGGAAAGTCATTCATAACAACTATCCATTCAATACACATGCATACATTTGAATCTCATCATGATATAAAGGAATCATCCTACAAGATCCTACTAAGTCTACTTGTGCAATGTGGGAGTGAAGTCCCATACCCCCACTCCTACTAAGTAAACTCACCAAGAAGTCATAGTATAGTTCACGTCTCCTTCATTGTCTTCATTATATAGGAAAAAGTTGCCATAACCGACATAGACCATGTGAGCTACATGGAATCCGGTGTCGTGTAACCCCACACCAAAAGAAGGTGTCCTACTTTCCTAAGGTAGAACTAACTGTATAGCTATAAGGTGGATCCACTAGCTGGCGGAGGAGTTTCCATCTCATCAGTTCCCTTAAATGACTCAACCTTTTGCATTGGCGGAAGGGCCTTTACCTCATTGACTCGGTGCTAAGAATTATTTCCCAAATTATACATTATTATATCTTAGAATTGTATCTACATGTGTGAGGGAATACTTTATCCTTCATTTAATACAATTCATCAAAATATCTCATAGATTCATTAAAGGTGAGAATGTACTTTCAACCTTAAAATCAACATTAGTATGTGAGTATAACTTTCACACCAAGATCATGTGTTCTCATGAGAATGGACTTTCAATCAACACAATAGGATCATCAATTTCATGCATAACAACGTGTAAAGGTGAGTATGAGAACTATACTTTCAATTAACACCATTGATACATCATAATCATGTTTATGCATGGAGTGTATCTGTAGTTGTCCTTGCAATGACACAATCAACAACATTATCATCCTATACACTTTATTCATAATCAAGTGCAAAGGTAAGGGAAGAACAACCTTTCAACAATACCATTCTTTACACATTAGTCATAGGAGATTTACTTTCTAAGTGAATCAATAGTTTATACACATGTTGCATCCACATGCACAAACCCTAGCAATTTACCCTTTTTAAGGTCATGAATCATGTCTCATAATTACACCTAAGCATACTACAATAGGCATGAATAGAATAAGATTCAATAACTAAATTGACATAGAGACAATTCATAGTAATCATCTTGCATCAATACACCCATCACAATACTTGAAATTGGGGTCATGGGGGTGTTCATAGGTTCAAGGGGAATTTTACAATGAAAATCACCATTAAACATCAAATCATTCATAATATAATGCAATTAACATAATAAAACCATTTTTTAGGAAGAGCCCGTGGTTGGAATGAAACCCTAGTTTTTGAACAATATACCAATTTCGAAATTAGAGTTTGAAGGGCTTCATGGAGAAAAGTGTTCCATGAATAAAGGTCCCTATACCTTAATTGACGTTTTTCCCACAAATTGGAGTTGAGAAGATGGATTCTTGAGCCCTAATCTTCAAGTTCTTGGTGTTCTTCAATGGAGGAACTTCTAGAGATAGAAATATTGAGAGAAAGATGATGTTCTTGGGTTTCTTCTTTTATCAATTGGGAGTAACTAAAAAGGACGAATTTTGACTTTAAAAATTATATATATTTGTTAGGAAAAGAGTGGGAAAGTGTTGGTTCAAGTTTTGGAGAATCACTAAAAGACCCTTACTTAAACTTCAAAAACTTACCTTCCCCACGCTGGAGCTCACCCTTTGGCACCCTTGGCTCGCCAAGGGCACTAGGCGACTCGCCTAATGAGCCCTTGGCTCGCCCAAAATTCCAGTACGCTCCCTAAATGGGTAGCTCACTAGGCGATGGGGAGGGTCAATGGGAAAATCGCCAACCCCATTGGCGACCCATGACCTCTCTTGCCCAATTTTCCAGAACCTAGGACAAGCGAAGGCTGTCCACTAGGCGAGGTGAGTCCATTTGGCTCATCGCCAAGGTGCATGGGCGATGCTATTTCCCATCGCCGAATGGACCAAAGGTAGGTATTATTCCTTCATTTTTCTTACGTAGTTTAAGGTCCTTGACTTCATCCTAGATGCTAACGTATTCCCCTTTTTATCCTAGTCTAGTCTAAACATCTCCGGAAAGTTACTCGAAACCTCATGCTTAGGCTCTAGGTTAACCTACCATTTTTCGGGGTGTTACATGAACTCACAACAAAACCCAAGAAGACAACTTCATCAACATAAATGAACACTTATCAAGATTAGCATAAAGCTGTTCCTTCCTAATCACATCAAACACACATCTCAAATGCTCAAAATGATCATGCATGGTCTTGCTGTAAATCAAGGAATCATCAAAATAGACAACCACAAATTTCCCTATAAAGGGTTTCATCACATGATTCATGAGACACATAAAGGTACTAGGAACATTAGTGAGACCAAATGGCATCACCAACCATTCATATAGACCAAACTTGGTCTTAAATGTGGTTTTCCATTCATCACTGGGGTTCATCCGGATTTGATGATAACCACTCCTTAGATCAATCTTTTAAGACACACATGAGCCATTCAATTCATCAAGCATATCATCTAACCAAGTAATATGATGATGATACTTTACCGTAATTTTGTTGATGTCTCAAAAATCAACACTTATGCGACATGTTCCATCTTTCTTTGGAACCAATAAAACCAACATGACACATGGACTCATTCTCTCCTTCACATAAACATTGTTGAGGAGTTCCTTAACTTTCCTTTGTGGCTCCTTGGTGTCCTCCGAATTTCTTCGATAAGCTGGCTTGTTTGGCAATTGTGATCCCAGCACGAAATCAATTTGGTGCTCAATTCCCCTAAGAGGGGCAATCCACTTGGAAGCTCCTTAGGGAAGACATCCTCATAGTCTTGCAAAAGAAAGGAAATAGAATGGGAAGATAAGAATGAGATTGGTTAGTTTGTAGCACATAATCCCTATGTGTGATAAGGATCAAAGAACTTTCGGACTCAATTTCCTTCCTTATCTCCTTGTAACTAGCCAAAAATATTTGGGCCTTTCCTTTCGACTTCCTCCTCTCATCCTCTTCTTGGTTCTCGGCCTCCACATGTTCCTCTTCACACTTTTTCTTCTCCCTCAACTCACTCATCATTTGATATACATCATTGACTTGAGAAGGGGACATATGATGAAGAACATACTTATGATCATTCAACACAAGTGAATACTTGTTGGTCTCCTATCATGTTTGGTTGAACGATCATGTTGCCAAGGACTACCGAGTAGCACATGACAAGCTTGCATTGGGAATACATCACATAGAACCTCATCTTGATACTTCCCAATTTTGAACTTGATCATCACTTGTCGATGCACCCTCAATTCTCCACACTTACTCAACCATTGAAGTTTGTAAGGTGTAGCATGCTTAGTGGTAGGAAGTTTCTAGAATTCCATAAACGCCATGCTAGCAACATTTGCACAACTCCCACTATCAATGATTAAGGAACACACACTATCTTTGATGAAGCATTTGGAGTGAAATAGATTCTCTCTTTGGCTCGGATCATCCAAAGATTTACTAATCATGGCTTGCCTTACCACAATTGAGGAACGACACCGTCTCTTTATTTGACACAAAGATCTGGTTTCTCATCTTCCCCATATTCGAACTCATCCTCTTCTTGAGGATCTTTTTCACATTCACTTGTTGGCTTTTCCTCAACACTTAGATAAATCTCCCCTCCTGGCATTGGAGCATACAATCGATTGGGACACTCAGGCATTATATGAACCCATCCCCTACACTTGTGATATTGAATACCTTTAGGGAGCTTGGTTGGGTCAGTGATACCTTTGTCTCTAGGAGGGTACTTTGGGGTGTTTCCATCGAAGGGATTCTTCTTATAAGGTTTCTTGACATCCGAACTCTTGTTCCAACCCGACGATGTTTGAGCTCCCCCTTTGTTCTTGCTCCAAGAATTGGAAGATGAAGTCGTATACTTGGACGCTTTCTCCTCCTTGAATTTCAACTCTATCTCATGGACTGCCTCAAAGACATCATTCAAAGTAGCAAACCTATGAATGGTCATCTTAGAAGAAATATCTTTGTTCAACCCTACCTCGAAGAGAATCACGACATGCTCTTCAGTCTCTCGATATTCTAGCTTCATGACTATTTTTTGGAACTCATCATGATAGGCTTCAATGCTCCCACTTCCTTGCCTCAAGTTGTACAATTTGGCAAGTAACCCTTGGCGGTATCTCTCTGGTACATACTTAGCTCTAATTAATCTTTTCAACTCGGGCCATCGTGGAGGATGACCTTCTTGAACAACTAAGTGATACCGCTTTATGTACTCCCACCATGTGACAGCATATCCTTCGAATTAAACAATAGCATAGAAAATACTTTTGACCTCCGCCAAATCATTGACATTGAAAATCCGGTCACATTACGACTCCCATTCCAAGTAAGCATCGGGATTGCATTCCCCTTTGAATGTGGGAAGAGTCATTTTGATAGAGTTGATGCCAACATCTCGGTCTCCATAGCCACCTTGGTCGTTGCAGTAGTAACCCCTTTGATGACCTCCTTGATAGCGGTTACCATGTCCTTCTCTAGCTTCTTGACCAACTTCTAGATTAACATTGACTTACCATTGGTCTCCACCTTGAGGGTGGTTCCCATGTTGTCTCCTATCAGATGGCATTAGACTCAATCTACCTCTTGGTCCACCTTGCAAGACTTGACCTTTTGGTCGATTCCTTGGTGACTCATTCCATGGGGCTTCTTCACCTTCGACTTCATAACTTCCTTGATCTTTATTATTCCTCACCTCATTCACTGGATTTGGTTATGGTTGTGGTCTTTGGTAGGGAATATTTTGGTTAGGTGCTGTTTGGTAAGGATGGATTTGACTTGGTAGAGCTTCTTGACTAAGCGAAAAATGGAACGGTCGATTGGTACTTTGGCTATTTGAACCCAATTGGTTGAAAGTTGGTGCAAAGCTTGGTGGAGGGCTCCG
This sequence comes from Solanum commersonii, assembly GCA_029007595.1. NCBI lineage: Eukaryota > Viridiplantae > Streptophyta > Magnoliopsida > Solanales > Solanaceae > Solanum > Solanum commersonii. Next base: position 5,121,879 of record JAJTWQ010000012.1, read on the forward strand.
GGTGTGAGAGTAGGAGAATTAGTGTGATCATGCCCACTTGTAGAAGCATAAAAGCTTGTGGTGTGGAGTCATTAGAGTTGACTCTACTTTCCACAGTGGCCACCTCCTATCCATCCTTGGTATAGTACCTCTCACATTGTTCAACACTTCCAATAAGGTTGCCAAAGTAATTTCTCCGACAGGTGCTTGAGTATCTCCTCCTGTCTCTATTGTACCTAACATTAAAAACAACTCACAAAAAGAACAAACAACGTTAGCGTTAATAAAATGAACTCACAATCGCTCGTGTTTACACACCTTTGATTGCCTCTCAAATTGGCGTGGCTAATGTTGATAGTTGTTTGTACTCAGTTGGTCACTAGGTACCAATTTCTGCTCTTGGTTAGAATAGATTCTTGTTTTTAAGAAGAATAGACGTTTCAATTGAAACAAACGGACTTGAATCGAGAATTAACTACGAAGTAAAATGAAAAAAGCACAAAAAGAAAAGGCACAAACAAAGAACTGAATTCAAGAACCAATAGTCAATAAGTAGATTAATTACGAGTTGAAAATTGGTTTAGGATTCTTGAGAATGTTTGAGAATAAAAAGAAAGAAACTAAGTATTTAGAACCTAAGAAAATGAGTGTAACTTGCGTTTCCGATTGCCGAATGACCTGTTTTCTTCGCCAAAAGTGAAGTTCAGCTCACCAACTTGAAGAAGGACTCGCCAAACTCTACAAATGGACAAGGCAACTCGGTGATAGGTGTGGTAGTTCGGCAATGCCCTGATGGGACTCGGCGACCAAGGTTTGGTCTCGCCGAAAATTACAGTAGCTCCCTCAAATTGGTAGCCAATTTGGCGACCAACCTGCCCAAAAGGTGAGGCTCCGAATGGTTAGGCGATGCCCGCTTTAGCTCGCCCAATGGACCTTTGCAGATCCTTCAAAATTCTGAAATTTGAACTCCTATGGTCTCCCCTGCTCTTGTCCTTTAGTACTTACCCCTTTTAGTAAATTCCCTTTTACAAACACCTTTACTCTTTCTCTTTCTTCCCTTTTTGAATCAAACTCTTCCTTTTTCAAATATTCCCTTCCTTGAAGATATGAATGTTCTTCAAGAACTTCAAGAACAAGATGATCCCAAAATTAAACCCTTAAAGAAATTTGTCTCAAAATTTCACGAAAATTTAGGTGAAGGCTCTCCTTTATATGGGGAACAACACCTAGTACTTTTTAAACCTTCAATTCCAAATCAAAACCTTCATATTTCAAAAACCATTTTCATCTTTTTCAAGCTTCTTCAAGTCTTCAATGGTGAAATCTTCAACAAGGCACCAAACTCCTTCCAATCTCAGCCTAAGACTCAAATAGGGTTGGAGAACACTATTCCAACCTTAGAAACTCAAACACGACCCATTTCAACAATTTCACAAAAATAAAAATGAACAATTTTTTTTTGTAACAAACCCCAAGACTAGATTCGTAGGAACGAAGCTAGACTCAACTCTAATACCAAATGATGTAATTCCTATAAGGGAATCACGCTAAAATGCGGAAATCAAAGACGAAAAGTAAAGATAAATAGATTGACACAAGAAAAGGAAATCAAAAGCAATCTAAAGGTATATTAAACCTGAAGACCTCGATCGATTAATCCACAATCAAGCACTGAATCTCTTACGATGACCTCAAGGGAATCAATATTCCAAGCAACCAACGTTTCTAACAAAAGGCAACAAAATCTTAACCAAGCTCTCAACACTCAAACCTGAGTTTTCAGTTTTCAACATTCAAAATAATCTAAGTCTAAAATGAACCCAAACTAGCTATTTATAGTTTTAGGATAAAAGGACCCAAAAGTGACCCGAAATGACAAAAGGCGAGCCAAGTGGGTTGGGAAATGCACCAACCTAGTCGGCGTGTTTCTTAGCATGGTCTTCAGCTCAGCCACATTCTGGAACAATAGGCGAGCTGGGGCCATTGCCTAAGCCCTTGGGCGATGCACCAAGTGGGCCTTGCTCCCTGAAAATGACATCCTCGGCAATCTTCAAGGCATGAAAGTCCTTGCTTGTCATCAACACCATCTCGAGCACCTCCATCTTCATGAATAACCCTTGCATTCTTTGCAGGTCTTGAGCTTGGCTTCTAGTAAATGGCCTTGATGTAATCCGTATCACATCATATTTGGACTTGGGAAAGAGAACCTTGGTGGCCAATCATTGTATAATGATGGCCCGTGATAATGAATTGAGGAATCTTGGTTTAGAGTTTTATACAGTGTTTCGTAGTTAAGTCTAGTGGTTGTGGCTCTAATTTTTGGTTTCAAATATTTTTTGTTGTTATCAAATTATGATTAAATTTTGATATATTAGTATAGGTAATTAAATTAGGTGTATTGTATTATACAAATTTCATTAGAATATGTTATTTGGAGGAATTGAAACTTAACTCTAGGATGAAATTTGAGAAAATATGAGAATTGACATATTAGTTGGAATCAAGATAAGAAACTTGATTATAGATTTGTGCCCTATGATTTTTGGGATCTAGGATAGAAGTATAGCAACATATATATCTATGGACTCGTTACTTACGAATAATGCATATTTGATAGATCGAGAAGTACACTTGAAGCTTTGTGAAAGGGAAGGACAAGATCTTGAAGATTCGCGATATGTATTCAACATTTGAGGTATGTTAAGTTGTTTTAGACTTCGTTGAGGGACGTTTTATAATTAAAGATTTAAAATGGAATAGGCAATGGGTAAGGGAGACATATAGGGGTCTCGTGTTAATGGTGTGACAGACATTGGTATGAGTACGGGTGTTATTAAAGGGAAAATCTATTATTATAATATGATAGATTGTAAGTCGAGAATGATTTGTATGGGCATTAGCTTATGTATTTAGTGACTTGATTTTTTGTGTGTGGTTATGTTTCATTATTGAACCTGTATAATTGTGATAATTGACGTGATTATATGTCATAGCGACATTTAATTATTGAGATGTTGCATCATCCCCTTTTTACTGATATCATATTGTGCACATGAATTGACATGAGATTGAGTATGAGTAAAGGTCTTACACGTGGAGATCATCCGCATTGGGATCGAGTTATAATTATAATTTGGGCACGTAGAGATTATATATGTGAGTGATTCATTATGATTTAAGTTGGGCACCTGGAGATCCTCCGAGCTGGGGATTGTTTGATTTTATGATAGTGCATTGAAATTGTTCGTATTTCATGTGGAGATTGTCCATGTCAGTAGATGGACCTCGCTAGTCCCACATGGGACATGAACTCTCGATGTCTTTTCGAGGAGTATCATGTATATATGGTTGAGAGAGTACTGGGCATTTGAGGCACATCCTTTCATGGTGTCACATTACACTACATTGCATCTCATTACATCTTTCATTGTTGTTTGATTATGTATTTCATTGATGTTTAGACAGTTCGTGACATTTGATAATCCATGTTTGATGAAAACTTGGTTGATAAGTATAATGTGGACTTGTAAAATTTAAAGATTATTTTCTTATATGGTTCCGTCACTACTTCTTTGTTGTCGATCTATGAGATATACTAGGTAAACGTGGTTTCGTACTCATACTACAGTTGATGCACTCTTTTGTGGTGCAGATTGTATTTCAAATTTGAGTGAAATTCTTGGAGCTTGAGTCTGAGTTTGGATTATCTTGGAGTTGTGGTGAGCTTCTTGGATATTCTGCGGCTCATACCTTCATCTATGTCTATTTATTAGGTTGTGTTGGTATTCTAATAGGTTATTTCTTATGTTTAGACTTGTTGAATAATTAGAAACTTTTATTGACTTTAGAAGCTCATGTAGTTATAACACTAAATCTTGGTGTGGTGTTTTAGGTTTTCGCATTTCATACTTATATATTGACTTAGTGTTTCAGATATTATGTTGCCATTTTTCTTTCTACTTTAAATAATGAATTGAGTTGGTAAAAGTATTGGGGTGTCTTATCTATCGGTTGGGAACATAGGTGCCATCACCACTTATGATTTTGGGTCGTGACAAATTGGTATCAAAGCCCAAGGTTCATCGGTTTCATAAGTATAAGAGCTGAGCTAGTAGAGTCTTGTGGATCGGTGCAGAGATTTCCTTTACTTATCTTCAAGAGGCTATAGGACTTTAGGAAACTTCATTCTTTCATTCCTTATCGTGCGTATGTGATTTAGTTTTACGGTCAAAATTTCTTTATTTCATTCTCTCGCCAATGATGAGGAAGCATTTTCAAATTTAGACCCAGTGGTTGGGATGATGTTATGTGATATAGTACGAGTGTTGTGTGGCTAACAAAATAACTTGGCAATAATAAGTTTTCCTATTCTAAAGAATGCAATTGATGAGGCTAAAGTTAGTAAGAATGATTTTCTCCAGGTGAGATTTAGACAAACATACTTGAACTTTATTCGAATTTTTTTTGGACAGTTTTATGACCCGTGCTTATGATAAATGAATAATTTAGTACTTAAACTGTATAATGTTGATGTTTTAAGATTAGTGTAATATTAATAAGATCTATTGATCAAATAAGGGGATAGTGATTATGGTAAGGTTATGAGGAAAGGTTGAGGAAGGACTAATATATAAAATGTGACCTCTTCTAATGACATTTAAGAGGGTAAGACTTGTTATAAGATTCATATGATAGATTTCCTTTTATCTTTTCGAGTCGAGGTATACTCAATATAGTTTGAATATTTTAAGTATGGTGACACTATATCCATGTTTGTGTTCATTGACCAGAGCCACGATGTAGACTAAGTCTAGTACATCAAGAAAATATAAAAGGATAAATTGGATAACAATCACTAAAGACAATTAATATAGTGTGTCAATGATAATTATTGATACATTCATGTGGTAATATTGATTGAAACTAAGAGGGGGGAGGGGGGATATTCTTTAGTTAAGAAATTTTGGAAGGGATATTTGTATGAAACTGTATGAGGATGTCTATAAAGACGTGTGCATAATAGTTATAATTTGTACATAGATCATAGATTAATAAAGCTGTCATTGAAAATATTTTATTAGTAAATAACTAATTGTATTGGTGTAACCAAGTTGGGTCAAGGTATCCTTTTATATGCTCTTGATTGACTACACTTTTATTTCAAGTGTGCATATACTTCATTTTTCATAAGTACCTATCTTATTTTTGGTTTGAATATGCTTCATGGAGCTTATCCTATGTCTATATATATTCCTACATAGGTAGATAGTTCTTAGTGGTAGATCGATTACATCGATCTTATGTTATTCACTTGGTAGTACATGACATATGGACAGACTTACCTATTCTGAATAAGGTAGATTTCAGCATCATATTGAATATAGATGGAATTTCTCCATATCGGGCATTTTCACACAACTAGGCTAAGATACTAACCCAAGATATGTCAGTTACTCCTAACTAAAGTGGCAGGAAAGTTTTAATACTTATTCGAGAAAGGTATTTTCGTTGTGAAGTTTCAACACATGTTGAGAAAAGAAGAAGAAGTGATACCTTTCCTATTTTACTTATATTCGTCATAATTGTATAGATATATCTCTTTTAGAATTAATTCTAGTGGTAAAAGAGTTCTTGGAAGTGTTTCACCTGGTTGTGATATCCAATTTAAGATTGGTTTAGAGTTGGACACTTTTCCTTATTTGTATCATTTATTCTGTGGAATCGAAAGAAAAGTAACAAGACTTATTGAGTAAGAGATTTCTTAGATCAAGATATCTTCATGGGGTGTTTCTATCGTACTCGGATTCCTTTATTATTATTATCTTCATCGGTGATATATTTTATATTCTCGTAGTAGAAACGATCATGAGCATCATTTGAGGGTTGTTCGTTATAATCTGAAGAAGATTAAGCTCTATGCAAATTTTTAAAGTGTGAGTTTTAATTAGTTTGTTGGCATATTTGGATCATGTAGTGTTCAAAAAAGGTATTATGGTGGATTCCAAGGAGATTGAGGTAGTTCGTAATTGGGATAAATGTATTTCCATTTTTCAGATTCATATCTTGAGTTTCTTAGGTATTTCATATTATTATTGATAATTTGTGGATGGTTCTCATCTGTTACATCCATACTGACCAGGTTGATCCAAAAGAACGTGGCTTTTGATTTGTAGTCTGCTGAGTGTGAGGTAAGTTTTATCGTCTACTACTTTAGTTTGGACTCTAATTGTGGAGGGAGATCGTTTTATTGTATATTGATATACTTCTCAAATTGATCTTGGTTGTATATTAATGTAGAAGGAGAATGTGATAGTTTATGTTCGAGGTAGTTGGAGGTTCATGAGAAGAACTATACTACCCATGACGTAGAGTTGACAGTTATAGTGGTTGCACTAAAGATGAAAGGGTATTACTTTTATAGTGTCTATTATAAGGTGTTCAAGGATCATCGTAGTCTCCAACATATATTCAATCATAGAAATCTCAATTTGAGACAATGGAAAGGGTTAGAGTCACTCAAAAACTATGAGATGACTATCAATTATCAATTTGGCAAGACGAATATGATCATAGATGCCTTGAGTTGGAAGACTGTGAGTATGGATGGTCTAGCTTTGTTACATGTTGGAGAGCAATCTTTTGTCAATATCTTTATGAGACTTGATATTTTCTATCCGGTAGAATTTTGGCTTACATAGAGGCGAGGTCGGCCTTATTAGAGAAGATTCATGCCCAACGGTTTATGATCGTGATTTAAGTAAGATTCAAGACAAGTCATTTAAAGGAGAATTCAAGGAAGCATAATTTATAGTGAAGTGGTTTTCAAGGATAAACTATCATAAGTGTGTCCTCGAACAGGTGATTTGACTAGAATGATCATCTATGAGGTCCATAGTTTAAGGTATTATATTTACCAAGGGGCTACTAAGATGTATCGTGACTTGAAGTAACATAATTGATAGTGTCCTATAAAAAGAGACATAGTAGATTTTGTATCTTGGCGTTAGAATTGTTAGCAAGTGAAGTATGAATACCAAAATTCTGTGGGTATGACTTAAATGATGCTTATACAAGAGTTGCAGTGGGAACGGATTTTTGTAGATTTCGTGGTAGGGTGCCATGTATCTTGCATAAGTTGATGTTATATGGGTTATAGTCGATCGATTGACCAAGTCTACATATTTCATATCAATTTAGACTATGTATAATTCAAAAAAAAAAGTTTAGCCTCGATCTACATTTGGGAAATAGCTCGTTTGTATGGGATGTCCATTTCTATTATATCATCGAGGTACATAATTTACATCTCATTTCTAGAGGTCTATGCAGAATGAGTTGAACACTCAAGTGGATCTTAGTACAATATTTCACTGTCAGATAGATGGTGTATTTGGATTGACTATTCAAGCCCAGAGGACATATTACAAACACGTGTGGCGAATATTGGTGGTCATTGAGATAAGTTTTTGATTTTAGAGGAGTTGCATACCACAATAGTTATCATTCTAGCATTCAGATTTGTGACGTTGTATGATAGAAGATGTCGATCTCCGATTAGTTAGTTTGAGACATTTTAGGTTAGGCCATGGGTGTAATTTTGTCAAGAGAGAGTCCTTAGATAAGGTCATATTGACTTATAATAGGTTTCACATGGATTAGAAGTTAGAGTAGACAAAAGAGTTATGCAAATTAAAGATTCAAGATTTAGAGTTCAAGGTTGGAGAGCAGGTTCTACTATAGGATTCACCCATGAAGGGTGTAATAAGATTTGGGAAGAAGTGCAAGTTGAGTCCAAGGTATAATTGTTCTGTTAATTTCTTTTAATGATTTAGCGTATTGGTGAGGTGACTTAGAAGTTGTTTTTTTCACTTGGTTTGCCGTATGTTCATCCTATATTTCATATTTCAATGGTAAATAAGTATCATTAGGAGGGTGCCCTTGTGATTCAATTGGAGTCAATGCTACTTCATAAGAATTTGACTTTTGAGAAGGAGGGGTAACCATCTTGGATAGGCGGATTCAAAAGTTGAGGCCGACGAAAGTGCTTTATTAAGGGTTCAAATGAGGCATCATTCCAATTGAAGAGGCTATGTGAGAGTACGAGTTAGACATGCGGATTAGATATCCATAGTTTTTTTTTTGCATTCAGATACTTCCTATTCTTTTACCGTTCGAGGACGAATGTTTGTTTTAGTGGTAGATGATGTAACAAGCCGTTAGGTTGTTTTGAGAATAAGATGATTTTCTTACATAAAAGACTCTTCCTATAAATTCTGTCACGACCCAAATTCACAAGTCGTGATGACACCTATGTTCCCAACCAATAGGTAAGCCAACCTAACATATTTTACAAATTTTAACTAGCTAATGAGGTAAAGTGGTAAAAAGCAAGTAAAATATCTCCAACAGTAAGTCCTTTATAAATACGAAATGTGGGAAACTAAAATACCACCCAAAAATTGGTGTCATAAGTACAAGAGCTTCTAAATATGAGGCAAGTTTGAAAATAAATGACAAATCCAAACATAAGGGATATCCTTTCTGAATACTAAAACAATAGAATAAATAAAAGATAGAGGGAGTTGTGGGCCACAGAACAACCAAGCATCTCACCACAACTCCAAGATACTCCAAGCTTGGACTCAAAAATCTCCACGAGATGTGCTCGTACTCGGAATCAAATTTGCACCACAAAGAGTGCAACAAGTGTAGTATGAGTACGAAACCATGTGTACCCAGTATATCTCATAGACCAACAACAAAGAAGTAGTGACGGGAGTTCATATAAGAAAATCAGTTCTTTACTTATACAATTCTATATTACACTTACCGGTTAAGTTTCATCAAATAGAGGAAATCAAATATCCAGTACTTTCCAAACACCAATGAAACACATAATCATCAAGAATGAAGGATATCATGAGATTCAATGCAATATGACACCATGGAATGATATACCTCAAATGCCAAGTACTCTCTCAACAGTATATACATGATACTCCTTGGAAATACATTGAGAGTTCATGAAACGACCCAAAAAGTTCCTAAAAATGTGCTTCGGAAGTTACCGAAAACTTGTTTTAGCTATATCTAAAAATCCATTTCGTTGTTCGAAAATCTGACTTCATATTCTTGTTTAGGGGGTCAAATTGAGTGGGAAATGGGTCTAACCCAAATTTTAGAGCAACCGTATCAAAATCCAAAATTTCCAAGTGAAGACTTTTTCGAGGGTCTACTTTGGAGGGTCATATCTCCTAGAACACAAATAATTGGGTGGCCCATAACATATCCATGGAAATCCCTTTGATTTAGCTACCCAACACACTTCGTTTCACCTCATTCGGAGTTCGAACGAAGAAGTTATGCCCATTTTCGTAAAATCTGTCCGTGCAGGAAATGCAATTTCCAGAGAGCGAATTTACTGTTCATAAGCCTCATTTTTTTTTTCTAAGTGTTGGACCCATTTTTCCAAGGGCGTATTTTATTTCCTATATAGCATTAATTCAATTACCATCTCTAAAACATTTCCCAAAATACCTTTCCCACACTTAGATACATTTTCTCTCAAGAACTCTAATCCAAAACCTTCCTCAAGATTGAAGAGATTCTTGCTCCAAGTTCCAAGTTTTCATTGAAGACACTCTCAAGACCTTCATAAAAACTCAAAGTATGTGGTGTTGAACTCATGGGTCCTTCCACCCATAGTGCCTATATTCTATTCTACTCACTAATTCATGGTTTAAGTTGAGATTCATAAATTAGTCTTGTTTCTTGTATAAATTTCCTGCACAGTGAATTCTAGCATGAAAAGTGGTTGTTTTGAGCATGTTGTGACTCTAGAACTCGAATCTAAACTTGGAATTGATGTGGAGATTTTTCATGTGGTCTTGTAGGTGTTAAAAGGCGTTGTTGCAGGTTGTTCACTGGTTTTGCTGCATAATTACTACCCTATTTTCCATTCTCTTTGACCCCATTACATGCCTTCAAGGTGTTTGACAAAATGTCCAATTATGGAGAATTGATGAATTGATGCTTTAAGGCTTGAGTTATGAGATGTATGGCATTCCAGAGATGTGTTGATAACAAACTAAGCTTGTGTATATGTTCATTCCATACATGAGATTGCATTAGAGCCTAATGTGAATTTTCTATATAAAGTGTTGCATGACCATGCCCAGTCCGGGGGTAAAGAACCGGATAACCATGTGAGGGGTTTATACCTCACCACCTAGGATGCTTGGGGTGTGACCGACATCAACCATTTGAGGGGTTTATACCTTGCCACCAGGGTGTCCGGGTGTGAACGGCATCCCCCATCCTAAGTTGGGGTTATAGATTGGTTGGATTATGCACACACATATGATATCTACTATTAGTATAGATCTACTTAAACATGTTTTGACGTCACTTTGATCATGCATCCTCATATTGTTATTCATTATGCCTATGGAACTATTTCGTGCATTTCGATTGTGTCCTTGTCTATTATTGTATTGCACCCCGCATACTTAGTACATTCCAAAGTACTAACGCATATTTTGCCTACATGATGTCACCATGTAGGGACCGGAGCTACTCTTGATCCTTCTCTCCATCCACGTGGCTAGTACGGTGCTTATCCGAGTTTGTTGGTGAGTCCTCAATAATTCGAGGGCTATGTTATGTTTCCTACTCCTATGTTTTGAGACTTTAGCTTGCAATTGTATTTTGACTATGAGGGGAGCCGGTAGTATGTCATGGCCCCCGTCCTATCTATGTATGTATAGGTGTGCGTTGGACAAGTATTTTGTAAATGAGCTTGACTCTTATTCTATGATGTTATTTTGAAATGGTTTGCCCTTACTCCCTAATTGCCGTTATTTAATGTTGAATGTATTTCCGCGACCGATGAAGTGTGATGACAAGTTTGAGAGGCTTGTTTGGGGTTCCTTTGGGTTCCTCATTCGCCATGTCACGTCTAGGCCCTAGGCTTGGGTCGTGACAAGCTTGGTATCAGAGCCAGGTTGTTAAATCCTCTGAGTCTAACACACCGCGTTGAGTAGAGTCCTAATCATGGTTGTGAAGCGCGCCACGATTATGAATGGGAGGCTACAAAACATTTTAGGAAAGATTTCCCTTCTTCATGTTCTATGTCGTGCTTAGAGTGTAATAAGGTGATTCTTTCGTAACGCTTGTTCTTTGGATTGGTAGATCATCGTGCCAAACATGAGGGGAAGACGGGCCCGATCACCGGAAGAGCCACCCACCAATGGTGAGCTCTGTGATGTACTCACCATGCTTGCACAAGTGGTAGCTAACCAAGTGCAACAAGGAGCCCAAGCTCCTCGAGCTACCACCCCGAGGGATAGGGTGAGAGATTTCATGAGGATGAACCCTCCGGTCTTCCATGGTTCAAAGGTGGATGAGGACCCGCAAGAGTTCATCGATGAGGTATGCAAAATCTTGACCATTATGGATGTTGGTGCTTGTGAGAATGCGGAGTTGGCGGCCTACCAACTCAAGGGGGTTGCTCAAATTTGGTTTGATCAATGGAAGGATGAGAAAGGTAATGGCTATGTGGTGTTGTGGGAGGAGTTTAAACTTGCTTTCCTTAATAGGTTCTTTCCTCTTGAACTTGGGGAGGCAAAGTTGGTGGAGTTCATGAACTTGAAGCAAGGAGCTATGAGTGTGAGGGAGTATACCCTCAAATTTGTCCAACTCTCCAAGTATGCACCTCACTTGGTGGCTGACTCTAGGTCGAGGATGAACAAATTTGTGATGGGTGTATCCGACTTGGTTAGTGAGGAGTGTCGGTCCGCTATGCTCATTGGAGATATGGATTTGTCTCAGTTGATGACTTATGCCGAGCAAATGGAGGAGGAGAAATTGAGGAAGAGAAGGGGGCACGAGGCCAAGAGGGCCCAATTGGAGAATAGGTTCCCTAAGGGTGCTAGATTTCATCAAGGCCGAGGAAACCCTCATGTCAACCGGGGATTTTCTATCAATGTTCCTAGACCGCAAGGGGGAGGTGAAGTGGGTTCTATGGATGTATGCCCTAAGTGTGGGAGGAAACATGGTGGTCGTTGCATGAAAGGTTCGGGTGCTTGCTTTGAATGTGGAGAAGTGGGTCACAAGAGGTTTGAGTGTCCCAAGATCCGCAACAAGGTCTGAAATGCTAACACTACTCCTTTGGGTAGAGGTGCTTCTCAAAGTGGTGCCCTAAGGCACAATCGATTTTATGCTTTGCATGGTAGACAAGGTGTTAATGAGACTCCCGATGTGGTGACCGGTGTGTTGCAAATCTTTGATCTTGATGTTTATACTTTGATTGATCCGGGTGCCACCCTTTCCTTTGTTACCCCCTTAGTTGCTAGAAAATTTCATGTCGAGTCGGAATTGTTGCATGAGTCATATGAAGTATCTACTCCCATTGGTGTCTCTATTATTGCTAGAAAAGTGTATAGAAATTGTCCGGTTTGCATATTGAATAAGTTGTTGCCTTGTGATCTTGTTGAGTTGAACATGGTGGATTTTGATGTTATTCTTGGGATGGATTGGTTGCATGCATATTATGCTTCTATTGATTGTAGGACTCGTAAAGTCAAGTTCCGATTTCCTAAAGAACCCGTCCTTGAGTGGGAGAGTCGGGATGTTGTGGTGAAGGGGAAATTCATTTCTTGCATTAAAGCCCATAGGTTGATTTCCAAAGGGTGCTTGTACAATATTGTGAGAGTCAATGATGTGGAGTCTAAAGTCCCTCCTATTGAGTCTATTCCAGTTGTTAATGAGTTTCTAGATGTCTTCCCAAAAGACCTTCCCAGTGTCCCTCCCGAAAGGGAGATAGGTTTTGGTATAGACCTCCTTCCCGATACTCAACCTATTTCTATTTCCCCTTACCGTATGGCCCCGGCGGAGTTGAAGAGTTGAAAGAGCAATTAAAAGATTTGTTAGAGAAGGGGTTTATTAGACATAGTCATTTTCCATGGGGTGCTCCGGTTTTGTTTGTGAAGAAGAAAGATGGGTCTCTTAGAATGTGTATTAATTATCGACAACTTAATATGGTCACCGTCAAGAATAGGTATCCTCTTCCAAGGATTGATGATTTATTTGACCAATTGCATGGGGCTAGTCACTTCTCTAAGATTGATCTTCGGTCCGGGTATCATCAAGTGAAGGTGAGGGAGTGTGATATTCCCAAGACGGCCTTTCGTACTAGGTGTGGGCACTATGAGTTTGTGGTGATGTCTTTCGGGTTGACTAATGCTCCGGCTATCTTTATGGATTTGATGAATAGGGTTTTCAAACCCTACCTTGATTCTTTTGTGGTGGTGTTTATAGATGACATCTTGATCTATTCTCGGGGTGAGGAAGAGCACATGGGTCACTTGAGGGTTGTACTCCAAAGATTGAGGGAAGAGAAGTTGTACGCTAAATATAAAAAGTGTGAGTTTTGGTTGAAGGAAGTTTCTTTCTTAGGCCATGTGGTGTCGGAGGATGGTATTAAGGTGGATCGTAAGAAGACCGATGTTATTAGGAATTGTCCTAGACCTTTGACCCTGTCGGATATAAGGAGTTTCTTGGGTTTGGCGGGTTATTATAGGAGATTTGTGGAAGGGTTTTCTTCTCTTGCTTCTCCTATGACTAAGTTGACTCAAAAGAAGGCTAAATTTGTGTGGTCGGATGAGTGTGAGGAAAGCTTCCAAACTTTGAAAGAAAGGCTTGTGTCTGCTCCTATTTTGTCACTTCCGGATGGGTTAGAAGGTTTTGTTGTTTATTGTGATGCTTCCCGTATTAGTTTGGGTTGTGTGTTGATGCAAAGTGGTAAGATTATAGCCTATGCTTCTAGGCAACTTAAGGTTCATGAAAAGAATTACCCAACCCATGATCTTGAATTGGCCGCCGTGGTTTTTGCTTTAAAAATTTGGCGTCACTATTTGTATGGGGTGCATGTTAATATCTTCACCGACCATAAGAGTCTCCAATATGTGTTCACGCAAAAAGATCTTAACTTGAGACAAATGAGGTGGTTAGAGTTCCTTAAGAATTATGATATGAGTGTTCACTATCATCCGGGGAAAGCTAATGTGGTGGCGGATGCATTGAGTAGAGTGTCCATGGGTAGCTTGGCTCATGTGGAGGGAGGTAGTAAAGAGTTGGCTAAGGAGGTCCATCGGTTGGCCAAATTGGGAGTTAGGTTAGAAGGGGTGGATAGTGGAGGAGTAGTTGTTGTTGATGGTTCAAGGTCTTCCTTGGTTGATGAGGTGATAGCCAAGCAAGATTTTGATCCTTCTTTGGTGGAATTAAAGGCTTCGGTGAGTAGTGATAAGGTGGAGGTTTTCTCCCAAGGGGGAAATGGTGCCCTTAGGTACCAAGGTAGAATATGTGTTCCTTGTGTGTTGGTGTGAGGGAAAGAATCTTTGACAGCTCATAATTCTTTTTATTCTATTCATCCGGGGTCAACAAAGATGTATAGAGACTTGAGGGATGTGTATTGGTTGGGTGGTATGAAGAAGGACATTGCAAAATTTGTTTCGGGTTGCCATAGTTGTCAACAAGTCAAGGCCGAACATCAAAGGCCGGGTGGCCTAACTCAAGACATTGAGATACCTACTTGGAAGTGGGAAGAAATCAACATGGATTTTGTAGTGGGCTTGCCCAAGTCTAGAAGAGGTTTTGATTCGATTTGGGTGATGGTTGATCGGATGACAAAGTCGGCTCATTTCTTACCGGTTAAAACTACTTACGGGGCTGAAGAGTATGCCAAGTTGTACATTCATGAATTGGTAAGGTTGCATGGGATTCCCTTGTCTATCATCTCGGATCGTGGTGCCCAATTCACTTCTCACTTTTGGAAATCTTTCCAAAGGGGTCTTGGTACAAAGGTAAAGCTTAGCTTAGCACGACCTTCCACCCTCAAACGGATGGTCAAGCCAAAAGAACAATTCAAACCTTAGAGGATATGCTTAGAGCTTGTGTCTTGGAGTTGAAAGGTAGTTGGGATGATCATCTTCCTTTGATTGAGTTTGCATACAACAATAGTTATCATTCTAGTATCGGTATGGCTCCTTTTGAGGCACTTTATGGTAGACGGTGTAGATCACCGGTTAGGTGGTTTGAAGTTGGAGAGGTGGCCTTGTTGGGTTCGGATCTGGTCATGGATGCTCTTGAGAATGTAAGGATGATTAGGGAGAGGTTGAAAACAGCCCAAAGTCGTCAAAAGTCTTATGCCGATGTGAGGAGAAGGGATCTTGAATTCAAAGTGGGTGATTGGGTTTATTTGAAAGTTTCTCCAATGAAAGGTGTGGTTCATTTTGGTAAGAAGGGAAAGTTAAGTCCTAGGTATGTCGGTCCTTATGAGGTAATAAGAAGGGTTGGTAAAGTAGCCTATGAGTTGGGGTTGCCCAAGGAGATGGAATTAGTTCATCCGGTATTCCATGTATCGATGTTGAGGAAATGTGTTGGTGATCCTAACGCTATTGTACCTCTTGAGGTTGTGGGTGTTGTAAAAGATAATTTGACGTATGAAGAAGTCCCGGTTCAGATCTTAGATAGACAAGTTAAGAGGTTGAGGAACAAAGAAGTGGCGTCCGTTAAGGTGCTTTGGAGAAATCAACAATGGGAGAGTACTACTTGAGAGGCCGAAGCGGACATGCAAAGACGTTACCCTTATCTATTCAACTCCACTCAAGCCTAAGGTATTAAATCAAGTCCTTTGTACTCCATTGAGTCTTACATTTCAGCCCCTAGATCATTCATGCGCATATATGTTTAAATTGATGAGTTATGGATGCTTTACACTAAGTTTTGAAATCTTGAAGTGATGTTTAAATAAAATTTATGCATTCATGTTGGGGCTGATATGTTCTTAATAAGTCTTGCCTTGTACGTCTCTTCCACATTTGGGGACGAATGTTCCCAAGGGGGAGATATTGAAACAACCCAAAAAGTTCCTAAAAATGTGTTTCGGAAGTTATCGGAAACTTATTTTAGCTATATCTAAAAATCTGTTTCGTTGTTCGAAAATCCGACTTCATATTCTTGTTTAGGGGTCAAATTGAGTGGGAAATGGGTCTAACCCAAATTTTAGAGCAACCGTATCAAAATCTAAAATTTCCAAGTGAATCCTTTTTCGATGGTCTAATTTGGAGGGTCATATCTCCTAGAACACAAATAATTGGGTGGCCCATAACATATCCATAGAAAGCCCTTTGAGTTAGCTACCCAACGCACTTCGTTTCACCTCATTCGGAGTTCGAACGAAGAATTTATGCCCATTTTCGTAAAATCTGTCCGTGCAGGAAATGCAATTTCCAGAGAGCGAATTTACTGTTCATAAGCCTCATTTTTTTTTTCTAAGTGTTGGACCCGTTTTTCCAAGGGCATATTTTATTTCCTATATAGCATTAATTCAATTCCCATCTCTAAAACATTTTCCAAAATACCTCTCCCATACTTAGACACATTTTCTCTCAAGAACCCTAATCCAAAACCTTCCTCAAGATTGAAGAGATTCTTGCTCCAAGTTCCAAGCTTCCATTGAAGACACTCTCAAGACCTTCATAAAAACTCAAGGTATGTGGTGTTGAACTCATGGGTCCTTCCACCCATAGTGCCTAGACTCTATTCTACTCACTAATTCATGGTTTAAGTTGAGATTCATAAATTAGTCTTGTTTCTTGTATAAATTTCCTGCATAGTGAATTCTAGCATGAAAAGTGGTTGTTTTGAGCATGTTATGACTCTAGAACTCGAATCTAAACTTGAAATTGATGTGGAGATTTTTCATGTGGTCTTGTGGGTGTTAAAAGGCGTTGTTGTAGGTTGTTCACTGGTTTTGCTGCATAATTACTACCCTATTTTCCATGCTCTTTGACCCCATTACATGCCTTCAAGGTGTTTGACAAAATGTCCAATTATGGAGAATTGATGAATTGATGCTTTAAGGCTTGAGTTATGAGATGTGTGGCATTCCAGAGATGTGTTGATGACAAACTAAGCTTGTGTATATGTTGATTCCATATATGAGATTACATTAGAGCCTAATGTGAATTTCCTATATAAAGTGTTGCAAGACCATGCCCGATCCGGGGGAAAATAACCGGATAACTATGTGAGGGGTTTATACCTCACCACCTAGGATGCTTGGGGTGTGACCAACATCAACCATGTGAGGGGTTTATACCTCACCACCTAGGATGCTTGGGGTGTGACCGACATCAACCATGTGAGGGGTTTATACCTTGCCACCAGGGTGTCCGGGTGTGAACGGCATCCCCCATCCTAAGTTGGGGTTATAGATTGGTTGGATTATGCGCACACATATGATATCTACTATTAGTATAGGTCTACTTAAACATGTTTTGACGTCACTTTGATCATGCATCCTTATATTGTTATTCATTATGCCTATGGAACTATTTCTTGCATTTCGATTGTGTCCTTGTCTATTGTTGTATTGCACCCCGCATACTTAGTACATTCCAAAGTACTAACGCATATTTTGCCTACATGATGTCACCATGTAGGGATCGGAGCTACTCTTGATCCTTCTCTCCATCCACGTGGCTAGTACGGTGCTTATCCGAGTTTGTTGGTGAGTCCTCAATGATTCGAGGGCTATGTTATATTTCCTACTCCTATGTTTTGAGACTTTAGCTTGCAATTGTATTTTGACTATGAGGGGAGCCAGTAGTATGTCATGGCCGCCGTCCTATCTATGTATGTAGAGGTGTGCGTTGGACAAGTATTTTGTAAATGAGCTTGACTCTTATTCTATCATGTTATTTTGAAATGGTTTGCCCTTAGTCCTTAATTCCCGTTATTTAATGTTGAATGTACTTCCGCGACCGATGAAGTGTGATGACAAGTTTGAGAGGCTTGTTTGGGGTTCCTTCGGGTTCCTCATTCGCCATGTCACGTCTAGGCCCTAGGCTTGGGTCGTGACAGTTCATGACCAATGGGGAACTCGCGAGGTCCATATATCGACACAAACAATCTCCACGTGTCTATGTGGACGATGTCAAAGAACTATCATAAAATCAAACAATTTCCGCATGGACGATCTCAATATGCCCAAATTATAATCTTAACATCTCACCATCCCCAACACAGACGATGTTCGCGTGCCCAACTTATACTCAATATCATATCAATGCATGTGTACAATATAATTTCAAATAAAGGGGATGATGATGCATCTCAATTAATCAAATATCAGCATAATACATAACTACCTCAACTATCACAATATACGGGTTCAATAAGGAAACACAATCACACACGAATTTCAAGTCAATAGTACATCAGCTAATGCCCATATGCTTTGGCATTCTCGGATTACAATCTGCATTCTATAGTAATAAACTTTCCCTTTATAACACCGGTACTCGTACCAATGCCCATCACATAATTGGTATGAGACCCCCATCTTTCGCCCTTACCCATTGTCTATTCTATTTTTAATCTTTAATTAGGAAAATGTCCTTCAATGAAGTGTAAAATTCTTAACATACCTTGAGTGCCGAACACGTGCCACATATCCTCAAGATTTTTTCTTCCTTTTTCGCAAAGCTTCAGAATATTCTCATTCTATCAATTAAGCAATATTTGTAAGTAAGCGAGTTCATAGACACCCATATTGTTATATGTCTATCCTAGACCCAAAACTCACAGATATCTCTAATCGAGCTCCTAAAATTTATATGTCAAGAATTATTTTTGTTCAATTTCAAGCCTAGGGTAAATACTTAATTTCTCAAAAATCATAAATCTAATGATGTGTATATAACCCAATACACCTAATATGTAATGACCTCTCTCAATATGTTAAACTTAAACCTTAATTTGATAATTAACTTAAAAGGGTCAATGTAACACCTAATCTACGAACAAGCAGAATGCACTACGAGCATAACCCTTGGCAAACAATTCTGTAAAATGCCTAATCTCAAAAGAATTACATATCAAATGCCAATCATTGGCATTATTGCCTAATGATTTGCTCATGTCACACCCCAACCCTAGGTGAGGCGGACAAGTACCATATGAACACATGCTTTACAAGTCACCTATGATGAGAGAGTAAACTACTACTATGCAGATTTATTGACTAATGAGAAGCTTCATATACAACACATGTTGACTAACTGAATCGATACATGTGACAAGTGAAACTATAAATTCAGGTGATAGCTTTACAATATTGGTCTACAAAGCCTCTACTGGAATCCATGACTGTACCACTATGAACTACGCACAGTAAAGGCTCGGCAAAGCCCAGAATCAACATGGGGCTCACCAACAACCGCTGAGTATCATGTGCTTCTATTGGGGAGATCTACTAGTTGAGTACCTGTACCTGTAGCATGAAATGCAGCGTTCCCAATAAGGGACGTCAGTATGAAATAATGTACTGAATATGTAAGGAATAATACAACCATATGTAAAATGTGAGCTCAAGTGAAACCAAATACTAATAGATAAGGATTAGAGACCACCTTTACTTTATATTTATGGAATCGTGTATGTTATATTCTTTTATTTACTTTTCTTTGAATTATAATGTTTATAAGACATATGATACAAATGACCAGCTAATCAGTGGTAGAAGAGGATGACCCATGCTAGGCATTTTAACTCCTGGGATGTTGTCCTTATAATTCCACAAATTGGGATCGGCCCATGCTAGGCTTTCGCCCCTGAGCTACCACCCTCTTATACCAATAGGGATCAGCCCATGTTAGGCTTTCGCCCTTGAGCTGCCACCCTTCAATACAAATTGGGATCGACCCATGCTAGGCATTTTCCCCTGGGCTGCCACCCATAATTATACAAATTGCTTCACTTAGATTCTTTAATCTTTGAGCGTGTTGTTTTGATGTTCATAACTCTTTTGAGATTGTTCTTTTGATGATCATAACTCTTTTGAGATTGTTGTTTTGGTGGTCATAATCATTATTGAGATTTGGAACTATAGACACTTAGTAGAAGACGTATGAATATGGATTTACGATAATAACAATAAAATGAGAAGCAAATGTGACATGAACATGTAATACTTAGGAGCTTATATGACTCAGTAAGCATTTTGACATCTCAAATTGAAGCACATATCAAGTGAAGACATTTAACATTCAGCCAAGAGATTTGAACTCTATATGATAGCCAAATACTCACTAACTAATATCAAATACAAGGTATATGTGAACGTGGAACCAAAGGAGACCGTGGACAACTTCAACTTTAGGACGAATACATATTCCAAGTAAGTACATATAAAATGTACAATAGAGCTAGTAGGGATCTTGTGAGGTAACATTATAGTCTAACACAATGGGAGTAATAACCAATAAATAGAACATATGAACATGTGACCAAATGACATATATATATAGATAATTGAAGTACGTTGGCATGATATGAGCAGATTGTATATTCAACATACAAACATATGTACCATGTGTAATCTAGGATCATTTTGGTTTATATAAGGGAAATACGTGCCAAGGGTACTTTCAGGATGAAACAAGTTTAAACTTTGCATGCTAATACTTGGTAGAGTAAGCACATACATTTAGTAACAAACTCATATTAGAGTACTCACTTTACTACTCTAGGGAGTAGGAAATACAACTATGGATCAGTCACTACCAAGGACACTTAAAAAGTTTACTTTTTGTAATGCAAGTGTTGGATTCATGCCAAAGAAATAGAAAATTGAATAGCCTTACATACCTTATCTATTGACCAATAGAACTATTATGATTCAGCCTCCCCTTTTAGGTTTTAATCTACAATATAAGTCATGATAAACTAAAATTAGCAGCTATCACACCGTGTGCCTCGTAAAACAGTAGCTAACATTGATGGATAATGAGCCCATACAGCCCTTAAAATAATGTGTATCATCACACCCTCCTTCTCTGCCCAATACATACATTATATATCATTTTCCAAGATTACCCAAGCTTCACCAACAACAATACACATAAAAAGCTTCAAATATTCTTTATCCTACAACCAATTATTGAACTCACCACCCCCTTGAGTTCTTTATGACAGCACACCCATAATTCTTCACTCAAACTCATACATAAAGAGGAAGAAAATGGAGCAGCCACCTTACCTCCATTTCTGCAACTTTTCCTTATAACTTGAATTCCTCTAAAAATTTCAACTTCCCTACACACTTAAACCAAAGAAGAAGAGAAAAGTATCTTAATAATTAAGGAAAGTGAGCTACTAGCTTGTTGGAACTTCTACCTTCTACTTATAATTGAGCATGAATAACATGTTTACTAGTCTTCCATAGGAGAATTAAGCTAAATCCACAAGTATTTCTCTTACCTTGCTTTGCAAATATGAGGGTTTCTTCAAGAACCCTAGAAGGAACTTTAAGACTATTGTTTTAATCCTTAAGAGAAAAAAGAGAGAGAGAGAGAGAGCTGGAGTTAATTCTCAATATTGTGTGTTAAAAATGAGTGAGAATAGCAGCCAATATATCTTATATTGAGCTTTCTTCACCTTTAAGAATATCCTCTAGAGCCTCCCTTTTTTTGGTCCATTTTCAGCCACTAATTGGTCAAGTAGGTGATGCACCTACTTATGTACATCAAGCAGCTCAAAAGGTCAAACTAGGTGATTCACCTACTTGCTTTTCACTTGAGCTTAAATATATTGGGTCCTGGAAGATTTGGTTGCTGGGCTTTAGTTTTATTTTCCTTTTTTTAAAACTTAATTTGGGCCTCAAGTGAGTCCATTAGCATAGGCACAAATATGATCCATAAACCTTGGCCTTTTTAACTAGATCCATGTAGCTAAAGTAGGTGATGCACCTACTTGGTCCTTTGGACTGGTCAATAAGTCAAAGTAGGTGATTCACCTACTTGTCACCTACTAGCTTAGTTAAGTCAAGCAAACAACTCACTTATTTTATTCCATTTTCTAAATATTAATCCCTTTTGCTTTAACTTAGCACTTAACTTTCAACTTTAAGCTCAATCACCACCTTATTGTCTCGAGTTTAAATACTCTCGTTGGAGTTAACTTGCAGTACACATGCTGAAATGTGCAAGGCATAACATCACCTTTCGAGCTAGTTTAAACCAACTCTAATCGTATAAGAAACATGGTCCCTTGCCTATACTATAAGGCTATGTCAAGTATCACAAGAATAGAACAAGCATATGCATTAATACGGGTTCTTACATACACGTAGAATACGGGGTGGTACAACTCATAATCTTATTTCCCCCACCCTTGATTTGTCATACCCCAACCCTAGGTGAGGCGGAAAAGTACCATATGAACACATGTTTTACAAGTGACCTATGATGAGAAAGTAAACTATTATGCTGATAGATCTACTAATGAGAAACTTCATATAAAACACATGTCAACTAACTGAACCAATACATATGACAAGTGAAGCGATGGATAAAGGTAATAGCTTTACAATGTTTACAAAGCCTCTACTAGAATCCATGACTATACCACTATGAAAATACGCAGAGTAAAGACTCGACAAAGACCCGAATCAACCTAGAGCTTACCAAAAACCGCTAAGTATCATTTGCTTCTATTGGGGAGATCTACTAGTTGAGTACATGTACCTACAACATGAAATGCAGTGTCCCCAATAAGGGACGTCAGTATGAAAGAATGTACTTAATACGTAAGGCATAATACAACCATATGTAAA
Source organism: Solanum commersonii (assembly GCA_029007595.1). Taxonomy (NCBI): domain Eukaryota; kingdom Viridiplantae; phylum Streptophyta; class Magnoliopsida; order Solanales; family Solanaceae; genus Solanum; species Solanum commersonii. The sequence goes on from JAJTWQ010000012.1 coordinate 5,144,536, forward strand.
ATGAGAGCTTAAGTGAAACCAAATACCAATAGATTAGGATTAGAGACCACATTTTCTTACACTTGTGGAATCGTGTATGTTACATTCTTTTCTTTACTTTTCGATGCATTATAATCTTTAAAAGACATATGATACAAATGACTAGTTGATCAGTGGTAGAAGAGGATGACCCATGCTAGGTATTTTAACCCCTGGGATGATTTCCTCATAATTCCATAAATTGGGATCGGTCCATGCTAGGTTTTCACCCCTGAGCTGCCACCCTTTTATAAAAATTGGGATCGGCCCATGCTAGGTTTTCTCCCCTGAGCTGCCACCCTTCTATACATATTGGGATCGACACATGCTAGGCATTTTCCCCTGGGCTGCCACCCATAATTATACAGATTACTTCACTTAGATTCTTTAATCTTTGAGATTGTTGTTTTGGTGTTCATAACTCTTTTGAGATTGTTCTTTTGATGATCATAACTCTTTTGAGATTGCTGTTTTGGTGGTCATAATCATTGTTGAGATTTGAAACTATGGACCAGAAGTAGAAGACATGAATATGGACTTAGGATAATAACAATGGCATGGGAAGCAAATGTGACACCAATGTAATACTTAGGAGCTTATATGACTCATTAAGCATTTTGACATCTCAAATTGAAGCACATATCAAGTGAAGACATTTAACATTCAACCAAGAGATTTGAACTCTATATGATAGAAAAATACTCACTGACATTAAATACAAGGTATACATGAACATGGAACCAAGGGAGAACATGGGCAGATTCACCTTAAGGACGGATACATATTCCAAGTAAGTACATATAAAATGTACAATAGAGCAAGTAGGGATCTTGTGAGGTAACATTATATTCTAATACAATGGGAGTAATAACCAATAAAGGGAACATATGAACATGTGAAAAGATGGCATATATGACAAAATAGACAATTGAAGCAAGTTGGCAAGCTATGGGCATATTGTATATCCAACATATAAACATATGTACCATGTGTAAATTAGGATACGTACATGCTAATACTTGGTAAAGTAAGCACACACATTTAGTAATAAACTCATATTAGAGTACTCACTTTAATGCTCTAGGGAGTAGGAGCTGCAACTATGGATCAGTCACTACCAACGGCACTTAGAAAGCTTACTTTGTAATACTAGTGTTGGATTCATGCCAAAGAAAGAGGAAATCAAATTGCCTTACATACCTTATTTCTGACCAATATAACTATCACGATTCAGCCTCTCTTTTTGGTGCTAATCTTAGTTTTTGGAAATTTATCCTCTAAACTTGAACTTCAAGAACTTAAACTCTCCTTCAAACTTTTACTTGAAAAAGGGTCAATATTCAAGAACCCTAAAGTGTTTTAGGGATGTTGTGTTAATACAAGAAAGACCAAGAGAGAAATTTAATAAATCTGAAATTTTGCAAGTTAAAAATGAAGCAAAAGATCTGATCTTTATCCCTTTAAAAAAAAGGTGCATTGGCCGACTTTCTTGGCCAATTTTGGGTCATATATTGTCAAGTACGTGACCCACCTACTTGGCTTTTTAACTTGGACCTTTGTGACTTCAACACTTGTTGGGCCTTGCTGCCAATTATCCCTCTATTCTCAATTTGGGCCATAATTAATGAAAGTAGGTGATCCACCTACTTGGACTTTTCACTTGGGCCTTTTTTGGACTTAAGAATATTGGGCCTTGTCTGTCCTTTTTCCCCTTAGCCTTCTACTCAACTTGGGCCAGATTAATGCATGTAAGTGGTAGTGTAATTGGCCCAATTAAATGGTCAAAAGAGTCTTAGTAGGTGATGCACCTACTTGGTCCTTTGGGCTGGTCAATAAGTCAAAGTAGGTGATGCACCTACTTGGTCTTTTGGACTGGTCAATAAGTCAAAGTAGGTGATGCACCTACTTGTCACCTACTAGCTTAGTTAAAGTCAAGCAAGCACCTCAATATTTTATTCTATTTCTAGACCCTAATACTTTTAACTTAACTTAAAACTTATATACACTATGTCAATTTAAACTTTAGACTCAAATACCACCTTATGATCTCAAGTTTAAAGACTTCCATCGACGTCAACTTAATCGGGTCACATCAAAATCTACGGACAGTTCACTTTAAACCTATTCTATTGTCACTAGTTACATAGGAAACCGAGTCCATAACTATAACACAAGGAAATTTATAAGTTTCATATAAATAGAACTAGTACACGTAGAATATGGGGTGTTACATGCCTAATATACCTCATTCCTTTAAAATCAAAGTGCACCAAATTGTCATCGCAATTCCTTTCCAACAATAACTGAATAATTAATGATAATGGCATATGCCTTCAATAATAACAAAAACAATTAATGACAGTTGCCTACATCTATACAACCAAACATACAAGCTTCTTCTCCTTTAGAATCCAATGATGCTCGTGCTCCTTCTTATTGCGGAAGTATATAAAAATGTCATCTATGAAAACAATAACAAAGGAATCCAAGTACGGTCTGAATACTCCGTTCATCAAGTCCATAGAAGCTGTTGGACATTAGTCAATCTGAAAGACATCACCAAAAACTCGTAATGGCCATAACGTGTTTGAAAAACTGTCTTAGGGATATCCCCCACCCTAACCTTAAGCTGATGATAGTCGCATCTCAAGTCAATCTTGGAGAAAACTGAAGCACCCTGCAACTTATCAAATAAATCATCAATACGAGGTATCGGGTACTTATTTCTAATGGTTACATTGTTTAACTGTCGATAGTCAATACACATAAACATACACATCAATCCATCTTTCTTCTTCACAAATAACACTGGAGCATCCCAAGGAGATACACTGGGTCTTATAAAACCCTTGCTAAACAAATCCTACAACTGCTCCTTCAACTTTTTCAATTCAGCTAGTGCCATACGATAAGGAGTAATGGATATAGGTTGAGTGTCTGGCTCCATGTCAATACAAAAATCAATATCACGATCAAGTGGAAGACCTGGTAAGTCTGCTGGAAATACCTCTAAAAATTCACTCACCACCGAAATAGTGATATGATTCTCACAAGAGAAATGACGATAATATGCGGAAATCGAAAGACAATAAAGTAAAGATAGATAGATAGACACAAATAGAGGAAACATAAAGCAACCAAAGGGTATATTAAACCCAATGACCTCGATCCGTTAATCCTATAATAAGAACCTAACTCTTATGATGACCTCAAGGAATCGATATCCCAAGCAACCAACATTTTTAACAAAAGGCAACACAAGCTTTACCAAGCTCTGAACACTCAAACATGAGTTTTCAGTTTAACATTCAAAATAATCTAAGTCTAAAATGAACCCTAGCTAGCTATTTAAGGTTTTAAAATGAAAGGACCCAAAAGTGACCCAAAATGACAATGGAAGAGCTGGGTTGGGTCGCCAAGTGGGTTGGGCGATGCGCCAACCTAGTTGGCGAGCTTCTCTGCGTGATCTTCAGCCATGGTCACGTTTTGGAGCATTAGGTGAGCTGGGAACATCGCCTAAGCCTTTGGGCGATGCACCAAGTCGGCCCTGCTCACCAAACGTGCCTTTTTCTGCAATCATCAAGGCATGAAAGTCCTTGCTTGTCATCAACACCATCTTGAGCTTGGCTACTAGTAAATGGCCTTAATGAAATCCATAATGCATCATTCTCTCCTTCTTGAAAAGAATTTGTCCTCAAATTTGACGATTCATCATCACTAATAGTTGGAAAAAGGGACAGGTTGCACACATTGAAAGTGTTGTGCACTTGATATTCCGGAGGAAGGGCAACCTTATAGGCATTGTCGTTGAGCTGCTCAATCACTGGAAATGGTCCATCAGCTCGTGGCATCACCTTCGTCTTGCGATGCGTGGGAAAATGCTCCTTGAAGAAGTGTACCCACACCCAATCACCCGGTTAAAGCACGATCCTCTTACGGCCTTTGTTAGCCCTTTTTGCTACATCTTGGTTCTTCTTCTCTAAGTGCAGCCGCACCTTTTCATGTAGCTTTTGTATGGCTTTAGCTCACTTACTCCCATCTAAACTTAACACAACATCTTGAGAAAGAGGAGTGAGCTCTAAAGGGGTAAGAGGGTTAAAACCATAAACCACTTCAAATGGAGTCATGCCAATAGTAGTATGAATAACTCGATTATATGCAAACTCAACTAAAGGAAAATGTTCCTCCCACGAGGCCAACTTTCACTGCACGACAACACGAAGCATAGAACCCAAGGTCCTATTCACAACTTCAGTTTGGCAATCAGTTTGTGGGTGACACGAGGTTGAGAACAACAACTTTGTACCAAGTCTACCCCACAATTCCTTCCAAAAGTGACTAAGGAATTTTGGACCCTTATCACTTACAATGGTTTGACGAATTCCATGAAATTTAACAACATGCTCAACAAACAAAGATGCTACATTGGTAGCTTCATCACATTTCTAACATGGAATGAAATGAACCATCTTTGAAAATTGATCAAAACTGACAAATATGCTATCTCTATCTCCTTTAGTCCTTGGCAAACCCAAAACAAAGTCCATTGAAATATCAAGCCAACGTCTTTGAGGGGTAGGGAGGGGAGTGTATAAACCATGGGGAAGGAGGAGTGACTTAGCACGTCGACATTCAATACATTGACCACAAATTTGAACAACATTTTTATGTATTTTAGGCCAATAGAATTGTTCCTCAAGAATTCCCCTAGTTTTCTCAACACCAAAATGACCCATTAAACCCCCATTGTGTGCCTCCGTCACAAATAGTTCTCTCCAAGAGCTCATAGGCATGCAAAGTCTCTTGCATTTGAACAAGAAACCTTCAAACTTGAAATAGGGAGTAGAAGACCTATCCCTCATCCACCTTTCCCTCTCCCATTCCTCATAATCTTTGAAGATTTGAGTGAGCACAGGATCTTTGGCATACAATGCCTTCAAACATTCAAAGCCAATCAATTTGGAAGATAAAGTATTTATCAACACATGTTTTCTAGACAAGACATCGGCCACCACATTTTCCTTTCCCTTTTTGAATTGGATTACATAAGGGTATTAGTAGGCTTAATACCCACTGTCTTATTTCCTCCATATCTGCCAGTCTTGTTTCTCTGCAATTTGAATATATCATTGTTTGCTCCCTGGAGTAGTAGCTCCATATTGTATTTTGGTTTAAATAATTTGTTGCTAGTTCATTTAATATTGTGGCTAGGCCAATAACTCTTTTTCTTGCATAAAATTTGGTATCTCAATCTTTTGAATTTCGTCTTATTTTTCTATCTTTTCGGGATGATCATTTCTCTTGTCAATCCTATTTTTATTACTTGTATAATTGGTTTGATTTCGTCATATAATATCTCGGCCGGTGCTGAATAAAATTTTATATAAAATAATGTCCCTTTGGTAATTCGTTTATAGTGCATAAATGCCTTGTGTAGTTCTGGAATTGTAGCTATCTCGTCTCCTGTTGCGGTATATACTGTGTTTAGTAATCCATAATGGTAACAAGTACCTACTAGATTGGCGTTTGTACCGGGTTGTGCTATTAATTTGTTGTATCCTTGTAGATGTTGTGTAATATAATCTTCATGAGGGTTCTTTGTATTGGTAGATCTGGGATTTTGGTTTAAAAAGGTTTGGATTTTGTGGATATTTTCAATATATGCTCGGGTTATATGGTTGTATGTTTGTTTATGTTGTCCTAGACTTTCTTTGTATGTATTGACTTGAGGGGGTATAAATATATCTTTTTGGACTTTTGGTGTAAATGGTTTATCAAATAATTTGGTCATATTTGTATTGACATATCTTGTTTTGGTTTCCTCCTTTGTTGCAGAGGTACTAGCTCCTGTAGCTGCATTTAACAAACTGTTAGGTTGGGTTTTTCGGTGTTTCCCATCGTCACCTTGTAGCTCTGGAATTTTTGAGTCGTCCGATGGACTTAGCTCCGCATGTTTCTTGTCATCATCGCTGACTTCTTATATTTTGTAGCTCTTTTTCCATTGTATCTAGCTTTGTATGAAACAATGTCATTGTATTCAATATTTTCTCAATCGTATTTTCATTGTCCTGGATCCGTTTGAGTAGCTTTGTCTTGATATGTAATCTGCAATAACATTTTTGTCAAGTACTTATCACTTCTATTGTGAATGTGAAATTTTGTATATTTAATACGAGTCTTCGTATTTCTTTAGTTGTTACTTGAATCTTGTATCTTTCTTGTAATCCACCATTTCACTGCGCGTGTTATCTGTTCTTACAATAAACTTGTTATAAACAATATATGGTTCAAAAGCTAACAAACATTTATACAAAGCATATAGTTCCTTCCTATTTATTTCCCATTTTATTTTGGGATTTGTAAATGTTCCGGAGTAATATCTACAATGATGTTCTATTTTTTCTTTATCGTATTTATATTTTAGTACTCCTCCATAGCTTATTTCACTAGCATCTGATTCTACTATGTATATGAATTTTTTGTTTTCGTCTGGAAAGTATAATTTTGGTAGTTTTTTACACAATAGTTTTATTTTTTGTATTTGGACTTGGTCTTTTTTGTCAAAATAATATTCTACATCCTTTTTTAATTTTTTATGTAATGGTTTAAGATTTTTTGCTAAATTAGGTATATATTCTCGTACCTGATTTACTAATCCTAAAAATGATTGTAATTTCTTTTTTGTGTCTATATTTTCTTCAGAATTTATTATTTTTTGTACTATATGGTTTTGCATTTTTATACCGTTCTTATCTATTTGTATTCCTAAAAATTCTATTTGATTTTTCATTATTTCTGCTTTTTTTCTTGCTTAAACTTATTCCTGAAGATGTTATGATATGAATAAATTTTTCTAGTAGCCTTATATGTTCTTCTTCTGTTCGTGAATATAATAATATATCATCTATGTATACTATGCAGTTTTCTAGTTGATTAAAATAATTATCCATAAAATGTTGGTATCTACCTGATATGTTTTAGTTTTTGCATTTAAATTTCTATAATCAATAACCATACGGCTTTTTCCTCGTTTTTTGTTCACTATGTTTATTTACTATGAATCTTTGGGCTTGTATGTTTACTATTACTTTCTTGAATATATTTATTCTCTAATAATTCGTTTATATGCATTCTAAATTCTTTTAAATTATCAAAATTGTATTTCAATGGTTTTTGGGTTATTATGCTATTTTCATCAATTAGTTCAATTTTTACCTTTGTTTTATGCTTTTCCCATCCTTTTAAGGGATCTTCACTGTATAGTGGTTCTAGTTTTTCTTGGATTATTTTTACTTTGTCTATTGAAAATATTATTATTTCTATATTATGGGTACTTTCTTTTATATTTTCTAATTTTTGTGTTATTTTTTCACTTCCTTTAATCCATGGCGTGGATTTTCTATTTTTATTAGTTACTCTTTTTGCTCCTACTTTTTGTTTACATGGTGTGGTAAACCACCAGTGTGTTTTTGTTATTATGTGGGGATATAGTTTTTCTAGAAATGGCATTCCTAAAAGCATATCTTTATTAATAAATTCATAACTATATATGTCTTCTATAGTTAATATTTTATCCCATATTTGTAGTTTTATATTTTTTGCTTTGTATGTTATCATACTTCCTTCATTATTAAATCCTGTTACTACTATAGGGGTTTTTAATTTTTCCCATTTTTCATCTCGGTAGACAATTGTGTTTACACATATTTGCTTCGCTCCTGTATCTAACATTGGAGTATAGTATCTATTATAATAGTTTTCGACTATTATTTTTGCAAGTATATAGATTTTCATAATGCTCTTTTTATTGTGACTTTTTTGGTTTTATAAGTTATGATTAATTGTGTATTATCTAGATTATAAGGTTTCATTTCTTCTAACCATTTTATTCCTAATATTATATTATCACCTTGGTATATTGTAAATTTAATTGATATAATTATTCCTCCTATAATAACTTCTTTTTCAGTTGTGTTTTCTATGTATGATAATTCTTTTGGTAATTCAGGACATGCTTGTTTTTTGGATTCTTCATCTACTAGTTCTTTTGGTATACAATTTTCTTCTTGTCCGGTATTTATTATAATAATGTGTTTTCTTTGTTCGATTATTCCAGTTATATAATAATGATATGGTTCAATTTCTTTTATTATTGGATATTCTACTGATTTTCGTTGAGGTTGAGATGTTTCTGTTTTATCTATATTTTTCATTCTTTTTGAAGTACTTATTCTATCACTGACTATCTCTAAATCTTCCTCTATATCTATTTCTTTATAACTATAATCATTATTATCTATGACCGTTACAATTTGTTCGAAAGGGTCTTCTATTTTTATCTTGTTTATTTTATTTTTAGCTGTTATTTTATGTTTTGTGGTTAGCACATATAGGTTTTTACAAATGAGCCGTGAATATTTTCTCGCCTTGGGGCTAACTCTATTCCTGACATCTTCCAATATAGTACTAATGATTTATCTATATTTTTATCATCTATTGCTACTGAATAATTTGCACTAATTATGAATTTAAATTTTTGGTATATCAGATTTCCTTTTACGGCACTTATTATACTTCTTTCTATTGGCTCTATTATCCTATCATCTGCTAAACATATTTCTATTGGTGTATCTATTCCTTCTCTAAAACAGGCTTTTATTAATATCTCTGTTCCTCCTAAGTGTACGTATTTTATAGGGTCTTTAGCTTTAATTGCTTGTATTTCTTTATTTATTATTCGTTTATTTATTATAGGTATTCTTGCTTTTCCTTTAGCGTATTTACAATCTATTATATGTTCTTTTTGGCTTACTACATAGTATTCTTCTTTTTGTCTTTTAAAAATATTTCTTATTAAGGGTAACTTAAATATTTTTTCTACACTGAGATCTAATTCTTTTCCTTTTATTTGTTCAAATATATTAACATCAAATATTACTTTTTTGTTCGTAGATTCTTCATTTGTATATTCTTCTTTTATTATTTGTACATCTTTGTCGGTCATAATAATTATTATCTTCTTCTATTTCATTTTCGGGTTGTTCATGTTCGGGTTCGTCTATATCAAATTCATATATACTATCATCACTATCGGGTCATAATCTATATGATCTAATTGTGTATATATTTCATCATTAATTATTATTTCGGATATTTGTTTTCTTTTTGGATCTCTAGGTAATTTACAATCTTTAGCTAAATGTCCTAATTTTCCGCAATTATAACATGTACATTCTGTTATTTTTTTCTTTGGCCTAAAGGGTCTTTTTTCTTTAGTGTTTTTTATATAATATCTTCGTCGTGGTTTTTTATATTTATATTGGGATTTGAATTTTTTAAATTTTCCTGGTTTTCTATTTTTCTTTTTATAGTAGTTATCATTACATCCAAATTGATGTGCTATTTTATCTTTACAACAGGCTAGATTTTTTATTATTGATTTTTCCATTTTTATATCTTCTCTATATTTTTCACATATTTCAGAATACCATTTTTGTAAATATCTCATACGTGCTCCTAGTGTATCTTGTAATCCTGCATTATTCCAATCTTTTATTATTTTAGAACTAAATGGTTCTGGTAATTTTGTAAAGTACAACTTTCTTATTTCCCGTGCTTCGTTGTGTCATATGTTCCTTTATTATAATATTCTCTAAATGCGCATGTATATACATCTATGTAGCACATATTACATATAGCTAATTTTAACATTAGATTTCTATGTAACTGTTTTTCTTTATGTTGTTCTTCTACTTCGTTGTTGTCTTTGCTAAATTCATTTCTTATAGCAAGCTCATATTTGTTTAAGATATCAATGGGAGTAGTTGCATTTTCTCCATCCATTTTCTTACTTGTTTCTTAATATTTTAGTACTTTCTTCTCCTAAATTTTGTAACCATAATTTTCTTGTTCCTATAAATGTTCTTTCTATATATCCCGGTACTTCGTTATTCCAATTTTATTATCTACTAGTTGTTTTGATATGTAGCCTACCCATAATTGTATTGCCTTGTTTATGTCGCCTATGCAATCTAAATCTAGAAAATTAGTATTTCGGTTGTTGTAGATGGTGTCCATTTTTTATTTAATCTCTTATTCCATAAAGTATCATATCTATCGATTCTTGGTAACTAAGCGTATAATAATTTGGACTCATTGTTCTAGGATTTTTAACTTCTGCACTTGTGCTTGTACTTGCCTTATTTTCTACTTCTTCAGTATTTACTTCTATGCTATTGGTTATGTCGGTTTCTTTTATTTGTCCTAATATTTCTGTATATGTTTCACTTATATCTGAACCTTGTTCTGAGCAATTTTCTTCTATATCGACATTATCAATGCATTTTCCATTAGCTCTGTTGAGATAAAGTTTTGCCTTATAGCTCTTGTCGTCGGTTTTTGTTCTGGTTTTAGTAGGCTTAATACCCACTGTCTTATTTCCTCCATATCTGCCAGTCTTGTTTCTCTCGCAATTTGAATATATCATTGTTTGCTCGGCGTAGTAGCTCCATATTGTATTTTGGTTTAAATAATTTGTTGCTAGTTCATTTAATATTGTGGCTAGGCCAATAACTCTTTTTCTTGCATAAAATGCTGGTATCTCAATCTTTTGAATTTCGTCTTGTTTTTCTATCTTTTCGGGGATAATCATTTCTCTTGTCAATCCTATTTTTATTACTTGTATAATTGGTTTGATTTCGTCATATAATATCTCGACCGGTGCTGAATAAAATTTTATATAAAATAATGTCCCTTTGGTAATTCGTTTATAGTGCATAAATGCCTTGTGTAGTTTCGGGAATTGTAGCTATCTCATCTCCCCGTTGCGGTATATACTTGTGTTTAGTAATCCATAATGGTAACAAGTACCTACTAGATTGGCGTTTGTACCGGGTTGTGCTATTAATTTGTTGTATCCTTGTAGATGTTGTGTAATATAATCTTCATGAGGGTTCTTTGTATTGGTAGATCTCGGGATTTTGGTTTAAAAAGGTTTGGATTTTGTGGATATTTTCAATATATGCTCGGGTTATATGGTTGTATGTTTGTTTATGTTGTCCTAGACTTTCTTTGTATGTATTGACTTGAGGGGGTATAAATATATCTTTTTGGACTTTTGGTGTAAATGGTTTATCAAATAATTTGGTCATATTTGTATTGACATATCTTGTTTTGGTTTCCTCCTTTTTGTTGCGAGGTACTAGCTCCCGTAGCTGCATTTAACAAACTGTTAGGTTGGGTTTTTCGGTGTTTCCCATCGTCACCTTGTAGCTCGAAATTTTTGAGTCGTCCGATGGACTTAGCTCCGCATGTTTCTTGTCATGCTGCTGACTTCTTATATTTTGTAGCTCTTTTTCCATTGTATCTAGCTTTGTATGAAACAATGTCATTGTATTCAATATTTTCTCAATCGTATTTTCATTGTCTGGATCCGTTTGAGTAGCTTTGTCTTGATATGTAATCTGCAATAACATTTTTGTCAGTACTTATCACTTCTATTGTGAATGTGAAATTTTGTATATTTAATACGAGTCTTCGTATTTCTTTAGTTGTTACTGAATCTTGTATCTTTCTTGTAATCCACCATTTCACCTGCGTGTTATCTGTTCTTACAATAAACTTGTTATAAACAATATATGGTTCAAAAGCTAACAAACATTTATACAAAGCATATAGTTCCTTCCTATTTATTTCCCATTTTATTTCGGGATTTGTAAATGTTCCGGAGTAATATCTACAATGATGTTCTATTTTTTCTTTATCGTATTTATATTTTAGTACTCCTCCATAGCTTATTTCACTAGCATCTGATTCTACTATGTATATGAATTTTTTGTTTTCGTCTGGAAAGTATAATTTTGGTAGTTTTTTACACAATAGTTTTATTTTTTGTATTTGGACTTGGTCTTTTTTGTCAAAATAATATTCTACATCCTTTTTTAATTTTTTATGTAATGGTTTAAGATTTTCTGCTAAATTAGGTATATATTCTCGTACCTGATTTACTAATCCATTAGGACAAATTCCTTGGGCCACAAGTAATTTTTCCAATTACCCAAAGCCTTAATCAAGGCATACAATTCGAGATCATAATTGGAATAATTCAAAGTAGCACCTTTTAGCTTTTCACTAAAGTAAGCAATGGGGTTTTGGTGTTGCATTAAGACGGCTCCAAAGCCTACTTTACTAGCATCACATTCCACTTCAAATATTTTATAAAAAATAAGGTAATTGCAAAAAAGGAGCGGAACTAAGCATAGATTTTAAAGCCTCAAAAGCTTTGGCTTGTTCCTCTCCCCATTTAAAAGGTTTATCCTTTCAGATTACTTTGGTCAAGGGGGCTGCTATGGTACTATTTAACCTTTGACAAATCGTCCATAAAAACTAGCCAACCCATGAAAGCTTCTGACATCGCTTATGGATTTCAGAATTGGCCAATTCTTAATAGCCTCAATTTTAGAAACTTGTATTGGCTTTAGAAGCACTTGCACTTATGACACTAAATCTTGGGTGGTGTTTTAGGTTTCCGCATTTCATACTTATAAATGACTTAGTGTTTTGGATATTATGTTGTTGTTTACCTTTCTACTTCAAATATTTAATTGAATTGGTAAAAGTATTGGGTTGGCTTACCTATCGGTTGGGAACATAGGTGCCATCACGACTTATGATTTTGGGTCATGACACTTAAGGTGACTATAATTAACATAACATGTTTTAACAGATAAAGTTCAAATCAATAGCCTCTCATTTCTTATACAATTTAAATTCAGATTTAAAATATCCAATACATACTTTGAGTAAAAAAATATTGTTTAAAATATTTTGATTTTGAATAAAACATATATAGGAAATGTATTAACATGCCAATTAATCTTATGATATCAAATATATCATATGGAATGTTAGAAATAATAATGTCATGCCCCAAAATCGAGAGGCACAATTGAATCCTAATGCCAGAACTCAAGCCAGAGCCGACCCTGCGAACCATTTGCTACTAGCGCATGTCAGCCACACGCAATAAGAAAATAAAGAAGTATATCTCGGCTTAAAACTAACCCTCGACCGGCAAGGCCCTTGTCAACTGATCTATAAAAGAAACAGCTACTCCCAGTAGATCATATAAATAATTAGCCAACAAGCACAAAAGTCCAGATTGGGCCGTCGAGGCCACCATGATATCTATACCAAAACTAAAAGCCGGTATATATCAATACAATACATCGAATAACTCACAAGCTTCGCCAAACTAACAACCTATGCCAGTATGGTCATAACGTAGCTATACACCCCACACACTAGTCTACAAGCCTCTAAGAGTAGTAAATATTGGCGGGACAGGGACCCAGCCTACCCATAAAGATATATACAACAAAAGGTAACAAACCTCCCAACTCTAGCAGCTCCGAAGGAAAGGGGCTACCCAATCGGATAGAAGTCAATCCTACTGCTAAGGAGGTCTACTGGGTTGTTTGTCGGGACCTGTATGCATGAATTCAGTGCCCCCAAGGCAATGGGGAGTCAATACAAAATAATATACAGAGTATGAAAGGCTATAGACTAAGTGAGCAAGTATCATAATATACCAAAAGCAATCACGTAAGGAAATCAAAATTTTAGATAAGCATGCTAACCCGCTACTGAATCTAAAAATACAAAAATAATCAAACATCAACTTACCCAAGCCCCCATAAGCTCGGTAGGTACAAACAACATACCACCTACCTAGGCCCCCATAAGCCCAGAAGGTGCCAAATAAATCTACATACCCATATTGGAAGCCCCTTGTCTTTGTAAGAAATCACACAGCCCTATTTGGCAACGATATAGCCCAGTAGGCAGCACATAGCCCTCTTAGGAAACATAATAGCTCTGTGGTCTGCACATAGCATTTTTTTGCATCAACATAGCCCCGTAGGCAACACATAGCTCTCTTTGGCGTCAAAAAAGCCCCATAGGCAACACATAACACATAGCCCCGTGGGTAACACATAGCCCTCTTTGGAAATAACATAGTCTTATTAGACAACATCATAGTCCCCATTGACAGTTCATAGCTCAACAATTAACCACAATATCCCCAAGGGCGACAACAAACAATTGAATAGGCTAAAGGTGAGCAATTTAGCTATAAACAATATATACGAATAATCTCCAAGTCATTCCTAACTTAGGGTCGTTCTTAACATATTATGAGTCCCTAAAATGAGGGTTTATAACCAACCAATTAGCCAACCACTCACAATTACATCTATAAGATCACCAACGTTAACTACCTCTAAGGAAACATGTTGAACAAAAGGAATAACCTAAACATATTTTTCCAATAAACACTCGAAAGACCATAGTTACTTCACAAAAGTTGTTCCTTATGTCGTAAGCTTAAAAAACACTATATATACGCTGGTACGCACCTATAAATAGTTCATAATCAATCTTAAATCGGCAGATTTGCCATATTACCCCAACTTATCAAAACGTCCATAAAAATTCATAAAAACAATCATAAAAGAGTCCTTAGATGATTAGCCTAGTTAACTAAGTTTAAACCTTGATGAAACACCAACAACTACAAATTTATATCTTTAAACCAACTCCAAATGCAGCTAATAGAAGGGAAAAATGATTGCCACATGTAGAGATCACGTTTCTAGGCACGGGGGCAACATTTAATGGTAGAAATCGTCAAAAACTAACCTTCATCATGCAAGAATCCAAAGGAACCCTCTCTTAAGCTTTCTCTTTGGTTTGGAAGTAAAATGAAATATTTCATGGCTTAAAACGTTGAGTAAGCCGACATACCACATTTTTTACTTGACCCGGATCTGCCCCAGCAGTCCGTAGTAAAACTCTCATAACTTTTTACTCTGATGTCGGTTGGATACGGAGTTTTGTGCGTTGCAAACTGGAATCATAGGCCTTCGATTTAATGGGTGATAGGCCTTCTAACTCTTTATATATTGGGAGAAAACATCCAAGACATCTGACCCAAATTTCAGAGAAATCTTTAAAAAGGAACTTACGATAACTTTCGGCAACTTTTATTTTACCACTAATCTAACTTCAAAACTTGAGATACAACCCTTGAACACTTAAAAATATGACATACCACATCATTCTTAATATTTTACGCACCCTCCTTGTCTTTCCGCGAAGATACGAGTTAATTTAGATGTTTTGAAAAGTTGGGGTGTTACATCCTTTCCCCCTTAGAAACATTCATCCTGGAATGAAAAAAATCTGACTCCCGCGGTTAAGTCCTTAGGAGTTTCAAAAATTTAGGCAGAATATCCTTCGTAAATGTGACTATCTAGGAACATGAAACAAATAAATTCTAACCTAGGCATCTCACCGAATGACATAAATAGCTAAGCACTATAGCTCCACAATAACAGTGCAAACATTTATACAATGACAATAATAATAATAATAAGCAACAATATAAAAAAAAATAGATTGGTATCTAACCTCACAACACTAATATACACTGATATGCCATCACCCTGGGGTATGAAATAAGTGAGGATATTTGGACCTCATGCCATCCTAAGCTTCCTAGGTCCCTTCTTATCTATTCTTGTTTCTCCACAATACTTTAACCAAAGCCACCTCTTTGGTCTTCAATTTACGGATGTGCCGATCTACTATGGAAATTGGAGTTTCCTTGTAGGACAACTCCTCTATGATATGAACATCCTCAATCGGGACAACCCAAGAAGGGTCCCCTGCGCACTTTCGTAGCATCGATACATGGAAAATTGGATGAACAGATTCTAGCCCCGAAGGCAATTCCAACTCATAAGCCACCCGTCTTACCCTCTGAAGGATCCAGTATGGCCCAATGAATCTTGGACTAAGCTTGCCTATTTTACCCAATCTCGTAACACCCTTCATAGGTGAGGCTTTTAAGAATACCTAGTCATCGACAAAAAACTTTAAGTCCCTTCGTCGCACATCTGAGTATGACTTCTATTGGCTTTGAGCTATTAGCAACCTTTCCCGAATGAGCTTTACCTGCTCCATTGTCTACTGTACTAAGTCGGGTCAAATAAACCCTGACTCACCTACCTCGAAACATTCGATGGGTGAGCTACTTTTTGCCCATACAAAGCCTCATAAGGTACCATCCCGATGTTCAAATAATAACTACTATTGTATGAGAACTCAATAAGAGGTAAGTGATCATCCCAACTTCCCTTGAATTCTAGCACGCACGCCCGTAGCATACCCTTGAGTGTCAAAATTGTGCGCTCTGCCCATCCATCTATTTGAGGGTGAAAGGTTGTACTAAGATTAACCTGTGTCCCTAGTTTTTTCTGGAAGGACTTCCAGAAGTTGGAGGTAAATGGTGCTCCTCTATCAGAGATAATAGATACTGGGACACCAAGTATCCTAACAATATCTCTAATATAGAGCTCTACATAGGCTTCGGCCGTAAAAGTAGCCTTGACTGGTAAGAAGTGGGCTGATTTTGTTTGTCTATCAACAATTACCCAAATAGAGTCAAACTTGCAACGCGAACGAGGTAACCCTGTAATAAAATCCATATTAATTACTTCCCACTTCCACAAAGGAATGGCTATCTCCTGAACTAGCCCAGCGGGCTTTTGGTGCTCAACCTTCACCTGTTGGCAGTTAGGACACTGTGCCACAAATTGAGCAACGTCCTTCTTCATCCCGTGCCACCAATAGATCTCCTTAATATAATGGTACATCTTTGTCGAACCAAGGTGAATAGAATAATGGGAATGATGTGCCTCTTCCATAATCCAAGGTCGAAGCCCTACAACATTTGGAAGACATAATCAACCGCTATATCTAAGGACTCCATCTCCTGCCATATCAAATGCTAAAGACTGCTGATCCTGAGCCTTGGCTTTGAGCTGCTCTAAGCTAGGATCCTCTTGTTGCCGTGATTTTACTTCTACAATTAGAGATGATACGATTGTGTCTTGAATTGTTACCCCACTATCTTCTGACCCTAACAATCTGACTCCCAAGCTAGCTAACTGATGAAGCTCTCACGCTAGCTCACACTTCGGAACACCTAAATAGGATAAACTACCCATAGATCTTCAACTGAGGGCATCGGCTACCACATTCTCCTTTCCTGGATGATATAAAATATCCACGTCGTAGTATTTCAGTAACTCAAGCCATCGACACTGTCGCAGATTTAAATCCTTCTGTCTAAAGATATATTAAGGATTTTATGATATGTGAAGATGTCAACATGAACTCCATACAAATAATGTCTCCAAATCTTTAACACTTGCACAACTGCAGCCAACTCTAAATCGCAGGTCGAATAATTCTTCTCATGCTTTCTCAACTGCCTTGAAGCATATGCGCTAACCTTACCATGTTGCATTAGAACACATTCCAACTGAACACTAGAAGTATCACAATACACCGCATAGCCTTCTGAACCTTCTAGAAATGTTAGAACTAGTGTTGATGTCAACCTGTCCTTCAGCTCCTGGAAACTATGCTCGCAAGCCTTAGTCTACTGGAGCTTAGCTACTTTTTGAGTCAGCTTCGTTAATGGGGTTGAAAATGAAGAAAACCCATTTACAAACCTTCTTTGGTACCCAGCTAACCCTAAGAAACTACGAACCTCAGTCAGAGTCGTGGATTTGGGCCAAGTCTTTATGGCCTCAATTTTTGTGTATCAACCGCATTGCTTGCATTTGATACAATATGGCCTAAGAAAGCTACAGAGTTTAACCAGAACTCACACTTAGATAACTTTGCATAAAGTTCTCAGTCTCGAAGAACCTGAAGGACTGCTCACAGATGATTTTCATGCTCAGCTTTTGAACGTGATTACACCAAAATATCATCAATAAATAAAATCACAAACAAGTCTAGACATTGCCTGAATATACTATTCATCAGCTCCATGAACATGTCGGGGCATTATTTAATCCAAAAGACATTACCAAGAACTCAAAGTGTCCATATCTGGTTCTAAAAGTTGTCTTCGAAATGTCTTTCTCCCGAACTCGTATCTGGTGGTACCCAAATCTTAAATCAATCTTTGAGAAGCACTTAGCACCTTATAACTGATTAAACAAGTCATCGATCCTCAGAAGGGGATACTTATTCTTTATAGTCACCTTATTCAGTTATCGATAATCAATACATATTCTTAGTAAGCCATGTTTCTTCCTTACGAATAACATTGGCGCACCCCATGGTGAAGCACTGGGCCTAATAAAGCCTTTATCCAGCAAGTCTTTCAGCTGATCCTTCAACTCCATTAGCTCAGCAGGAGACATTCTATAAGGAGGGATAGATATGGGTTGTGTACTTGGTAGCATATCGATAACAAAATCAATATCCCATTATGGAGGGATACCAGGGAGCTCGTCTGGAAATACATCTAGAAACTCATTAACTATCAGAATAGACTAAAGAGTCGGTGGTTCTGCAACTATATCCTGAACGTGAACATGATGATAAATACAACCCTTAGTAATCATCCTCCCCGCCTTAAGATAGGAAATTAACCTACCTTTCGACGTTGCTGTATCGCCTTTCCATTCCAGAACTGCTTCTCCTGGAAACTGAATCTAACAATATTTATCCGGCACTCAACATTAGTATAACAAGACGCTAACCAATCCATACCCATAATGACATCAAAATTGACCATCTTTAACTCTACTAGATCTATAAAAGTTTGACGGTCGATAATTTCTACCGTGTAACCTTGATAGACTCTCCTAGAAACATAGACTCACCAACTGGTGTAGATACAATAAAGGGTCGATCTAATGACTCTACTACTATACATAACTTCCCCGCAATAAATGGAGTAACATGAGACAAATAAGATCCAGGATCTATCAAAGCATAAACACAATGAGAGCAAATAATAAATTTACCTGTCACAACATCTGGTGATGACTTTGAGTTCTATCGGCCGGTTAGTGAACATGTAAGGTTTTGTCCACTACTAGAAATAGATGCTCCCTCTCTACCTCCGTCTCTACCTCTACCTACTGAAGTTTGGGGTCCACGCCCTGTAGACTGTGCTGATAAGGAGGAACCTACTACTGACCTGGTCAACTGAGCTATACCACCTTGACCTATGGTCAGGTAGTTTCTCCACCCATGCCCCTCCTGTCCATAAGAATAACAACCTATGGAACCATGTTTGCACCTCTCAAAATGCATTCTACCGCAAGTAGCACAATGCGGCGGGGCTGTCCTAGCCTGGCTTGAACCCCTATGCTACTGAGAGCATGATGCTCATGAACCCTCACCTGGGCCTGATTATCCCTGACAATCAAATCTACTACCCTGGAACTACTGTGGTGGAGGTCTAGGTGGCCTAATAGAATATCGAGGTCTGGGACTACCCTGAAACTCTCCCTGTGAACCAGCGGGCCTAGACCTCTTTTGTCTCTCTCTCTTGACCCTCTCACATATATATACTGTAAATGTCGGCGATCCTCTATGCCTTGTGCAAAGGCCTAAATTCGTGAGATATCCATATTATCATTTAGTGAAGCGGTAGAACAAGCGTCGATACAGTCTGAGTCGAGCCCTCCCACAAATCTACGCACCCTATCATGCATCGTATCAACAAATGCTGGTGCATATCTAGCCAATGAATCAAATCTTAGCCCGTACTCTTGGACATTCATGCTGCCCTGTCGGAGGTTCAGAAACTGGTCCACCCTACCATCCCTAATCTCTCAAGGCAAATAGTGATCTATGAAAGCTTCTGTAAGGCTATCCCAAGTAGGTATACATGCATCTTTTCTCCTAGATCTCTCCTAACTCTCATACCATAATACTGCAACATTGCGCAATAGAAATGCTGCTAACTCAACTGACTCAGTCGCTGAGGCATGCATGACTCTAAAGCTCCTAGGAAGATGATCAACAAAGTGTTGAGGGTCCTCTCTGCGATCTGTCCCTGTAAACTGTGGAGGATTCATGGCAAGGAATTCACGAATTCTCAAACTTCTACACCCTTCAAAAGGTTCGGCAACATCTGGCACAATTGGTTGGCGTTGTGCAGCTACTAACTGTGCTAACATACATATTGCACTCTTGAAATCCTAATCAGATGGAATAGGAGGAACTAGAGGTGGTACTGCTGGTAGAGTCGAAAGTGCTGTAGCCCTCGGAGGCTCCTGAAGCATTGGAGAAGTTATAGGGGGTTGAGAAGATGTTTCCCCTTGGGTCTCACAATGGGCTACCTCCACCTGTGGTACCTTGTCGGTACCCTCGCCTGCAGTTGTATCTAGCCCCTAGCTAGTTGTGATCTATCTGATGTCAGTCATTTCTATCTGCGTACAAGTATCAATTATAAGACGGAAACCTCAACCCTTAACACACCACTCTATAGCACGAGGTGAGAAACATAGTCATTCTAACATGACCGATAGCTTCTTGCTTACCGAATGTGGTGCACAACACATTTCTAAACAAGACTCTACTAAATAGGCTTGCAGACTCCCTAGGATATGACGTTGCTCTGATACCAAGTTTATCATGCCCCAAAATCGAGGAGTGCAACTGGCTCCTACTGCCAAAACTCAAGCTTGAGCCGACCCCGCTGAACCATTTGCTACTAGCTCATGGCAGCCACACGCAATGAAGAAAACAAACAAGTATATATCGGCTTAAAACTAATCCTTCAGCCAGCAAGGCCCTTGGCAACTAATCTATAAAAGAAGCAGCTACTCCCAGGAGATCATATAAATATATAGCCAAATAGAACAAAAGTCCTAATTGGGACGTCAAGGCCACCACCATGTCTATACCGAAACTAAAAGCTGGTATATATTAATACAATACATCGAACAACTCACAAGCTTCAACAAACCAACAACCTAGGCCAGTATGGCCATAACGTAGCTATATACCCCACACACTAGTCTGCAAGCCTCTAAGAGTAGTAAAGATTGGCGGGACAGGGCCCAGCCTACCCTTAAAGATATATACAACAAAAGGTAACAAACCTCCCAACTCTGGCAGCCCGGGAGGAAAGGGGCTAGTCAATCATGCTGCTGAGGAGGTCTACTAGGTGGTCTATCAGGACACGCATGCATGAATGCAGCTCCCCCAAGGCAATGGGACGTCAGTACAAAATAATGTACAGAGTATGAAGGTTGTAGACTAAGTGAGCAAGTATCATAAAATACCAAAAGCAATTACATAAGAAATTCAAAATTTTAGATAAGCATGCTAAACCGCTACTGAATCTAAAAATACAAAACGATCAAACATCAACCTAAACAAGCCCCCATAAGCTCAGTTGTTACAAACAACTTACCACCTACCCAGGCCCCCATAAGCCCAGAAGGTGCCAAATCAATCTACATACCCCTATCGGTAGCCTTTTGTCTTTGTTAGAAGCCGCATAGCCCTTATTGGGAATGATATTGCCCCATAGGCAGCACATAGCCTAAGTAACATCATAGCTCTATAGGCTACACATAGACCTCTCTTACATCAACATAGCCCTGTAGGCAACACATATCCCTCGTTGGCATCAAAATAGCACCTTCGGCAACACATAACACTCTTTGGCATCAATATAGCCCCGTGGGCAACACATAGCCCTCTTTGGAAATAACATAGTCCTATTAGACGACACCATAGCCCCCATAGGCTGCTCATAGCTCAACAACTAACAACAATATCCCCAAGGGTGACAACAAACAATTGAATATGCTAAAGGCGAGTAATATAGCTATAAACAATATATATGAATAATCTCCAAGTCGTTCCTAACTTAGGGTCGCTCTTAACAGATTATGAGTCCATAAAATGAGGGTTTATAACCACTCAATCAGCCTACCACTCACAATTACATCTACAAGATCATGAACGTTAACTACCTCTAAGGAAACATGTCAAACGAAGGGAATAACCTTAACATACCTTTCTCATAAACGCTTAAAAGACCGTAGTTCCTTCACAAAAGTTGTTCCTTATGACCTAAGCTTCACAACACTATATATACAAAGCTGGTACACACCTATAAACAGTTCATAATTAATCTTAAATTCGCAGATTTTCCATATTGCCCCAACTTGTCGAAACGTCCATAGAAATTCATAAAAATAATCATAAAAGAGTCCCGAGATGATTACCTTAGTTAACCAAGTTTAAACCTTGAAGAAACACCAATAACAACAAATTTATATCTTCAAAAAATAGCTCCAAACGCAGCTAATAGAAGGGAAAAATGATTGCCACGTGTAGAGATCATATTTCTAGGCACGGGGGCAATGTTTACTGGTAAAAATTGTCAAAAACTAACCTTCATTATGCAAGAACTCCATAGGAACCCTTTCTTAAGCTTTCTCTCTATTTTGGAAATGAAATAAAATGTTTTCATGGCTTAAAACGTTGAGTAGGCCGACATACCACATTTTTTACCCAACCCGAATCTGACCCAAATTTTGCCCCAGCAGTCCGTAGTAAAACCCTCATAATATTTTACTTCGATGTCGGTTGGATACGGGGTTTTGTGTGTTGCAAACTAGACTTATAGCCGTTCGATTTAATGGGTGATAGGCCTTCTAACTCTTTATATATTGGGAGAAAACATCCAAGACAGTTGACCCAAATTTCAGATAAATCTTTAAAAAGGAACTTACGATAACTTTTGATAACTTTTATTTTTCCACTTACCTAACTTCAAAACTTGAGATACAATCCTTGAACACTTAAAATATGATATACCATATCATTCTTAATTTATTACCCACCCTCCTTGTCTTTCCACGAAGATACGAGTTAATTAAGATGTTTTTAAAAGTTAGGGTGTTACATCCTTCCCCCCTTAGAAACATTCATCCTCGAATGAAAAATGTAACAACCTGTATCATGCGTATGCTAGTTCTATTCACGTGATATTTGACATAGCCTTATAATATAGGTGAGGGACCGTACTCTTTATATGATTAGTGTTGGTTTAAACTAGCTCGCAAGGTGATGTAACACCTTACACGTTTCAGCATGTGTACTGCAAGTTAGCTCCAATGAAGTATTTAAACTAGAGGTAGTAAAGTGGTAATTGGGCCAAATGCATTACCACCTACTTGCATTAATTTGGCCCAAGTTGAGTAGAAGGATAAGGGAAAAATGGACAGCCAAGGCCCAATAGTCTTAAGTCCAAAAAGGCCCAGTGAAAAGTCCAAATAGGTGGACCACCTACTTGCTTTAATTATGGCCCAAATTGACATGAATAGAGGGGAAATTCGGAATAGAGCCCAAACAAATGTTGAAGTTCCCAAAAGCCCAAGTTAAAAGGCCAAATAGGTGGGTCACCTACTTGACAATGTATGGCCTAAAATTGGTCAAGAAATTCGTCCATTACACATCCCTTTTAAAGGGATAAAGATCAAATCTTTTACTCCATTTTTCACTTGCAAAATTTTCAGATTTCTTAAGTTTCTCTAAGGTCTCTCTTGGCTTCAATCAGCAGCCCTAAAACACCCTAGATTCTTGAGTATCTCCCTTTTCAAGTAAAAGTTTGAAGGAGAGCTTCAGTTCTTGAAGTACAAGTTTAGAGGATAAATTTTCAGAAACTAAGGTAAGGCTACTGCCATATGTTTTTTTTTTAAAAGTTTGGATTTGTAAGAATATGGTCTGCTGATTTAGTAATCCTTCATTATTCTCAAGATAATTTGGAAAAGACAACCTAAACCTTGAAGTTAGCAAGTGAGGTTGCTGTCCAACAAGGTGAGTTACTGAAATTTTCATCCCTCTTTTGTGCTTGAATTGGTTAAAGGATTTGGTATGTGTTAATGAGCTGAGAATTGTTCCTTTTACATGGTGTGAGATGGGAGAATGTTCAGGTTGATTGTGCATGTTGGGACAGCCATGGAGGGGAGTCCCCTTTAACTCAATTGTTAACCCATTTGACTTGTATTGTATATGACGTTATTAAAGGAGAAGGGGTGGAATGCATACCATCGGTTTGATAAGTATGGGTTTACTACCTGATTACGGTTTACCAAGTTCAAGTAACCCAATCTGTTGGTTAGCTACTAATATTAGTTGTGTTACTTATTTCATTGTAGATTAATAATCGAAAAGGAAGGAGGTTAATTCGTTGTACTATCCGAGTGGTACAGCAAGGTATGTAAGGCTATTTGATTCTATATTCTTTGGCATGAACTCTACTTGTGTCACTACCAACAAGTGAGCTTCCTAAGTGCTCTTTCAAGTAAAAGACACATAGTGGCAGCGTACAATCCCAACCACAGCTAACAATATTTTCCCCTCTCCTTAGTGTGTCGAATTGCTTCAATATATGTGCATCTTTACTTTCCCAAGTATTGGTATGAGAAAGGGTAATTTCAGCAGTGGCTTTGTGATTCCTCCTATCAATCAAATGAGGTCCATTGCGTCATTTGAGCTCTTATGTAATTCATTAGTGTTACATTTCTGTCTCGTGTTATTATTACTACCCTAAATGCATATTCACATGTTTCCTACTACTGATCCACGGTTCGATACTCAAAAATAATTATGACCACCAAAGTAACAATCTCAAAGATTAAAGAAACTATATGAAGCGGTATATGTGTAAGGGTGGCAGCCTAGGGGCGAAAGCCTAGCATGGGTCGATCCCAAATTTATATATTTGAGGACAGCATCCAGGGGTTAAAATGCCTAGCATGGGTCATCATCTTTTACCACTGATCAGTTGGTTATTTGTATCACATGCTTTACAACGGGACACTCATCTGCTATTGGTGAGCTCCCAGTTGATTCGGGGCTTAACCGAGTCTTTGGCATCTTTTTTTTGTTACCGTATAGTAGTTAAGGGTAAGGCGGGGCCCTGTCCCGACCTAAACTAAGGTTGTCTATCTTGTAGAGGCTTTGTAGACTAATGTATAAAGTTTGGATGTGTCTTGTCGCTTAACAATTGTGGCCTCAACGGCCAAGTGTTGTACATAAGTTTTGGGCCTGTCTACGTTGGTTTCTTATCACTATAGTGCATATAAGCTTGTCATAGCTTCATTGTTATCATAGTTAAATGTATGGTAAGCACAGGTTACATGTTGGTTCTCTCGGGCCTTTGGGGTTCGAGTGCCTGTCCGTCTTAATTGGATTTGAGGCGTGACAAAAAAAATATGAGTCTCGCGGTTAAGTCCTTAGGATTTTCAAAAATTTAGGCAGAATATCCTTTGTAAATGTGATTATCCCGGAACATGAAGTGTAGAAATTCTAACTTAGGCGTCTTACAGGATGACATAATAGCTTAGCACTATAGTTCCACAATAACAATGCGAGCAAATATACAACGACAACAACAATAATAATAAATATCAATATAAAAAATATCAAATTGATAAATACTTTGTCTTCCAAATTGATTGGCTTTGAATGTTTGAAGGCATTGTATCCCAAGGATCCCGTGTTTGCTCAAATCTTCAAAGATTGTGAGGAATGAGAGAGGGAAAGGTGGATGAGGGATAGGTCTTCTACTCCCTATTCCAAGTTTGATGATTTCTTGTTCAAAGGCAAGAGACTTAGTGTGCCTATGAGCTCTCAGAAAGAACTATTTGTGAGGGAGGCACACAATGGGTCTTTAATGGGTCATTTTTGTATTGAGAAAACTAGGGGAATTCTGGAGGAACAATTCTATTGGCCTAAAATGCATAAAGATGTTGTTCGAATTTGTGGTCAATGTGTAGAATGTTGATGTGCTAAGTCATGCTTCATTCCCCATGGTTTATACACTCCACTCCCCACCCCTCAAACACCTTGGCTTGATATTTCTATGGACTTTGTTTTGGGTTTGCCAAGGACCAAAAGAGGTAGAGATAGCATATTTGTTGTTGTTGATTGATTTTCAAAGATGGCTCATTTCATTCCATTCCATGTCATAAATGTGATGATGCTTCCAATGTAGCATATTTGTTTGTTGAGCATATTGTTAAATTGCATGGAATTACTCAAACCATTGTAAGTGATAGGGATTCAAAATTCCTTAGTCACTGTTGGAAGGAATTGTGGGGTAGACTTGGTACTCATTTGTTGTTCTCAACCTCTTGCAACCCACAAACTGATGGCCAAACTGAAGTTGTGAATAGAACCTTGGGTTCTATGCTTTGTGCCGTCGTGCATGGAAAGTTGGCCTCATGGGAGGAACATTTGCCTTTAGTTGAGTTTGCATATAATCAAGTTATTCATAGTACTATTGGCATGACTCCATTTGAAGTGGTTTATGGTTTTAATCCCCTAACCCCTTTAGATCTCACTCCTATGTCTCAAGATGTTGTGTTAAGCTTAGATGGGAGTAAGTGAGCTGAAGCCATGAAGAAGCTCCATGAAAAGGTGTGGTTGCACTTAGAGAAGAATAACCAAGATGTAGCCAAAAGGGCTAACAAGGGTCGTAAGAGAATCGTGTTTGAATTGGATGATTGGGTGTGGGTACACTTTCGCAAGGAGCGATTCCCCACCTATCGCAAGATAAAGCTCATGCCGAGAGGTGATTAACCATTTCCAGTGATTGAGCGGCTCAACAACAATGCCTACAAGGTTGCCCTTCCTCCAGAATATCAAGTGCACAACACTTTCAATGTGTGCAATCTGTCCCCTTTCCTAACTGTGGAGGCTGATGATCCGTTGAATTTGAGGAGAAATTCTTTTTAAGAAGGAGAGAATGATGCGATACAGATATCATCAAGGCCATTTACTAGAAGCCAAGTTCAAGACCTTCAAAGGATGCAAGGGTTATTCATGAAGATGGAGGTGTTGGAGATGGTGCTGATGGCAAACAAGGGATTTCAGACCTTTAAGATTGCATGGGGTCCTTTTGGCGAGCAGGTCCCACTAGGCGCATCGCCCAATGACTTAGGCAATGGCCCCAGCTCAGTTCTAGAATATGGCTAGAGCTGAGGCCAACACAGAAAAGCTTATCGACTAGGTCGGCGCACTGCCGAGTCCACTAGGTGAGCCTGACTTGGCTCTCCATTTGTCAATTTCCGGTCACTTTTGGGCCATTTTATGATGTACTAGCCTAAAACTATAAATATGCCTTTAGGGTTCATTTTAGGGTAGATTATTTTTGAATGTTGAAAATTGAAAACTCATATTTGAGTGTTGAGAGCTTGGTAAGGTTTTGTTGCCCTTTTGTTAGAAACGTCGGTTGCTCGAGATATTGATTCGCTTGAGGTCATCGTAAGAATTAGGTGCTACTATAGGATTAATCGATTGAGGTCTTTGGGTTTAATATACCCATAGGTTTCCTTTGATTTCCTCTTTCTGTGTCTAATTATTTATCCTTTGCTTTTCGTATTTTCGATTTCCACATATTATCATCGTTTCTCTTTGAGAATCGTATCACATGGAGTCGTCAAACTCTCAATTTCAAAGTAAAAAAATCTCCAAAAACCTAAGGTTTTCACTCCAAGTCATGGATTCTCTCAAAACATTTTCAATGAGTTAATTGACTTATATTATGGTTTATTTACTATTTTATGGTGGTTTTATGATAAATTCTCCCATGAATTCATAAAATCCCCATAACCCTAATTTATGACTTTGTGATTGGTTGAATTGTAATAAGGTCAATTGTATGGAATTGTACTTGTTGTAATTTAATTCTTTTGATCATATTATCATCCATGTTTAATGTAGTAACCCTAGATTGGTTGGGAGAATGTGATCCTTGATCCAAGAAGGGTAATACATGGAAACTTTGCCAAATTGTGGGCTTCATGTATATACAATCTATGAACGTGATTATAATTTAATTATTTTGTTAATTGAAAGTTCATTATAATAAACACATAACGATCATATGTGAAAGTTCTTCTCACTATATGATGGTTCTAAGGTTGAAAGTCCATTCTCACCTATTGAACCTACGATCTATTATTGTGAATTGTCTTGGATGAAGGGTAAGACACTCCTTCATGCATGTAACCTCAATTCAATACTTAAATATATAATTGTGGGAAGGAATGCTTGGCACCGAGTGGATATTGAATATGAGATCGAAGCTTCCCCGTTAGAAAGGGCGGGTTTCTAAAAAGTATCTCTTGAGATGGAAGCTCCCCTGTTAGAAAGGGCAAGTTTCTAGTAACAATCTCCTTATCCCATAAACTATGTGCCCTCATAGGTTTTTAGCTAGTGGATCCACCTAAAATCTAATACATGTAGTTTGACCTTAGGCAAGTAGGACACCTCTTTTCATTGTGGGGCATTACACATGATTCCATGTTAAGCCCACATGGTCTATATCAGTTAAGACTTATTCCCAAAGTAATAATGAAGATGAAATTATTAACTATGTTTGCTCAAGGAGTTTTACTTAGCATGGGTGGGATTATGGGATCTTACTTATGCATGACAGAAGTAGACTTTGAGGGTGTTTATAGTAGTTTTATACTATGATGTGATGGCTTACATATTGAATATACTCATGAACTATGCTTTTGATCTAACTTTCATTATGATTCTCAAACTTGATAAAATGCATGCTTCAACTAAATTGTCCCTTTTTAACATATTTTCCTGGTTTTGTGCATGATATCATACATAGTGCATATTTGTACTAACCCATATTTCTTCTACATTTCCACAAAGTGTAGGTTCCGGGCTTTGAGTTGACATTTCTTTTGATTATTCTCTTAGCTTGTGGGGAGTCCTCATGGATCCGAGGATGAGTTATATCTTGTTGCTTCTTTTCGTTCATTGTATTTGACTTTTGGATTTCTATTATAAGGGTTGTGACACTATTTTGAGACTTTGATTGCAATAGATGGCTAAATGAGACAATGTCTAAACTTTCGCTATGTTTTTATGAAAACTTCTTTAGACTTGAAAATTTTATTTTCACACTTTATTGTTCTTTACTTATGCGATGATGATGCTAAGTGGCTTACATTGTGCCTTTCGGGGTATTGTGTCCCTTTTTATGTTTAGGGTGTACGTTTGGGTCGTGACAAACTTGGTAATCAAAGCAAAATGTTTAGAATTATTCTAGGATGATGTCTCATAAGCCACATTTAGTAGAGTCTTGTTCATAGTGTGAAGCGCGTCACATTTATGAGTGAAGAGTCTATAAGATGTTAGGAAAATTTCACTTCTTTCATTACTTTTGAGTCGTGCCTTAGAGTTTTACTCTATAAAAGTCCATTTCCTAACCCTTCTCTTGTGTCTTCAGGAAATGAATACACGAAGGGAGAATGCTAGAAGGGTGGAAGAGGAGAATGTGAATCAAGGAGTTCCTCAAGGTAATAAAGCTCCTCAAGCCAATCAAGCCCCGGTTGATCCTCCGGCTATGACGGATGTGTAAATTAGGTCCTCTTTTCTATCATTGACTCAAGCCATGATGGATCAAGCTTAAGTGTTGATAGCCCAAGCTATGATGACTTAAGACAACAGGGATGTTGGGCCCCGTGTGAACTCTAATGTGAATACCATGGCTTTGAGATTGATGGATTTTTCTAGGATGAATACCTCTGAGTTTCTTCGTTCCAAGGTGGAAGAGGATCCCCAAAGGTTTATTAATGAGGTTTGCAAGATACCTGATGCTATGGGGGTGTCTTTGGAGGAGAAGGCGGAGCTATCTGTCTACCAACTAAAAAATGTAGCCAAAATTATGTATGAACAATGGAAAGGTGAGAGGCCAAAAGGAGCAGGTTCTATAGATTAGATCTGTTCATGGAAGCATTCCTTGATAGGTTCTTTTCCCTAGAGTTGAGGGAACAAAAAATGCAAGAGTTCTTAAACCTTGGACAAAGGGGTATGAGTGTGAAAGAGTATTCTCTTAAGTTCACCCAACTATCCAAATATTCTCCAACCATGGTGGCAAACTCAAGGGATAGAATGGATAAATTTGTGATGAGAGTGTCCAACATGGTTGAAGAAGAATGTCGTACGGAAAAGCTCCATCATGACATGGATATCTTAAGGCTCATGGTAGATGCTCAACAAATTGAGGACTCAAAACTCAAGAAAAAGAATCGAGAGGTGAAGAGAGCTAGAACCGGTGATGGGAACTTCTCCAATGCTAAGTCTGATGGGCAAGGTCGACAAAGGTTCAAACCAAGGTTTCTCTAGTGCTATCCTAATGGCTAATAAGGATAGGATGTCTAACCCTAAACCTCAATGAGGTAATGGGAGTGACTCTTGTGTGAATAGGCCGGATCTTGCAAAATGTGGAAAGAAACATGAAGGGAAGTGCCTAGCCGGCACGGGTGTTTGTTTCGGACGTGGTAAGAGTGGTCATCAATTGAGAAATTGTCCAACACTTTCGGCAAAAGGGAAAGAAGACAAGCAAACTCCTCCAAGCGGTTCAAGCTCCAATTCTCAAAAGAGAAACTGTTTTTATGCTCTTTGATCCCGAGAGGACCAAGAAAGATCCCCTGATGTGGTGACCGTTATGATACAAGTCTTTTCTATTGATGTATATACTTTGACATAAATCCCAGTGCCACTTTGTCCTTTGTGACACATTTTGTGGCCATGAAGTTTGAAATACTCCCCGAAGTGTTATCGGAGCCTTTTTCGGTTTCTACCCTGGTTGGTGAGTCTGTAGCCTCTAAGAAATTTTATAAAAGTTATCCCTTCTCTTTTTCTTATAAACTCACTTTGGTGGATTTAGTGGAGTTAGACATGTTGGATTTTTATGTGATTTTGGGTATGGATTGGTTGCATGCATGATATGCCTCTATAGATTGTAGGACTCGGGTTGTCAAATTCCAATTTCCAAATGAGCCTACTTTAGAGTGGAAAGGGGGGAATTCTATCCCTAGAGGTCAATTTGTTTCTTGTCTAAAAGCTAGGAAAATGATCTCCAAAGGGTACATTTACCATATTGTTAGGTTGAGGGATGTTGAGTCCGAAACCCCTTCTCTTGAGTCGGTTCCAGTAGTGAATGAGTTTTTGGAGGTTTTCCCTGTTGACTTACCCAGTATTCCTCCCAAAAGGGAAATAGATTTTGGCATTGATCTTTTACCGATTACACAACCTATCTCCATTCCTCCTTATAGAATGGCTCCAGCCGAGTTGAAAGAACAACTAAGGGATTTGTTAGACAAGGGCTTTATCCGATCGAGAATCTCTCCATGCGGTGCTCCAGTTTTGTTTGTTAGAAAGAAGGATGTGTCCCTTAGAATGTGCATCGACTACTGGAAATTAAACAAGGTAACCATAAAGAATAAATATCCCCTTTTGAGAATCGATGACTTGTTTGATCAATTGCAAGGGGATAGTTACTTCTCAAAAATTGACCTTCGTTCGGGCTACCACCAACTTAGGGTGAGAGAGGATGATATACTAAAGACAACCTTTCAAACTAGGTAGGGGCATTATGAATTCCTTGTGATGTCATTTGGGTTAACTAATTCCCCGACGATATTCATGGATCTAACAAATAGGGTATTTAGGCAATACCTTGACATGTTTGTGATTGTTTTTTATCGATGATATTTTGATCTATTCAAGGAGTGAGGGTGATCATATGGACCATTTAAGGATTGTATTATGCGAAGTTTAGTAAATGTGAGTTTTGGTTGAGGTCAATAGCCTTTCTTGGTCATATTGCGTCAAGCAAGGGTATAGAGGTAGATCCAAAGAAGACAGATGCGGTCAAGAGTTGGCCTAGACCTCTAACCCCTACCGATATTAGAAGCTTTTTGGGTTTTGCTGGTTACTATAGGAGGTTTGTTGAGGGGTTTTCCTCCAGTGTTTCTCCGTTGACAAATTTGACTCAAAAGAAGGCTAAATTCGAGTGGTCGGAGGCTTGTGAGAAAAGCTTCCAAGTGTTGAAAAATAGACTTACCTCCGCTCCGGTGTTGACCTTACCAGAGGGTATGGATGGCTTTATTGTTTATTGTGATGCCTCTAGAGTGGGGTTGGGATGTGTGCTCATGCGACAAGGTAAGGTGGTTGCCTATGCTTCAAGGAAACTGAAAGTACATGAGAAAAATTACCCGACCCATGATCTTGAATTAGCGGCAGCTGTGTTTGCCTTGAAAATATGGAGACATTACTTGTATGGGGTCAATATGGATGTTTCACCGATCACAAAAGTCTTCAATATGCATTTACCCAAAGAGACTTAAATGTCCGACAAAGAAGGTGGTTAGAGCTTTTAAAGGATTATGACATGAGTGTCCTTTACCACCCCCGACAAAGCTAATGTTGTAGCGGATGCACTTAGTAGATTATCCATGGTTAGTGTGGCTCATATAGAAGATGAAAGGAAAGAGTTAGTCCGAGATGTTCATAGATTGGCCCGGCTTGGTGTCCAACTAGTGGATTCCACCAAGGGTGGTGTCACGGTTCATAATGGCTCTGAATCGTCCTTTTTGGTAGATGTGAAGTCTAAATAAGACCTTGATCCTATATTAATGGAATTGAAAGAGAAGGTACTCAGGAAGTTCGTTGAGGCTTTCTACCAAAGGGGATATCGGGTACTTAGGTACACAGGTCGATTATGTGTTTCGAATGTTGATAGGTTGAGGGAGAAAATTTTAGAGAAGGCTCATAGTTCTCGGTATTCTATTACCACCAAGATGTACTGTGATTTACGGCAAGTCTATGGTGGAATGGTATGAAAAAAGATATTGCGGGATTTGTAGGCAAATGGCCTAACTGTCAACAAGTTAAGGTTGAGCACCAAAGGCCGGGAGGTTTGTTGCAAAATATACCAATTCCCACTTGGAAATGGGAAATTGTCAATATGAATTTTGTTGTGGGTTTGCCTCGTACTTGAAGGCAACATGACTCTATTTGGATCATTTTTGATAGAAAGACAAAATCAGCCCACTTTTTCCAGTCAAGGTTTCCCTTTCGACGGAAGATTATGCTAATTTGTATATAAGGGAGATAGTAAGGTTACATTGAGTTCCTTTGTCCATCATCTCGAATCGGGGTACTCAATTTACTTCACATTTTTGGAAGTCATTTCAAAAGGGGCTTGGTACTAACGTGAAGCTTAGCACTGCTTTGCACCGTCAAATGGATGGTCAAGCGGAGCGCACCATTCAAACTTTAGAGGATTTGTTGAGGGCATGTGTTATAGCTTTTAAAGGTAATTGGGATGATCACTTGCCCTTGATAGAGTTTGCCTACAACAATAGTCACCATTCAAGTATAGGCATGACTCCTTTTGAAGCTTTGTATGGTAGGAGATGTAGGTCTCTGGTTGGTTGGTTTGAGGAAGATAATATTGCTCTTATTGGTTCTGAATCGGTTTATGAAGCTATTGAGAAAGTTCGGCTCATTAGAGAGAGGTTGAGAACGGCTCAAAGTAGGAAAAAGTCTTACTTCGATGTAAGAAGAAGGGACTTAGAATTTGAAGTAGGTGATTGGGTCTATTTAAAAATCTCACCCATGAAGGGTATGATGAGGTTTAGCAAAAAGGAGAAACTTAGTCCCCGTTATGTAGGCCCATATCAAATTTTGAATCGCATTGGGAAAGTTGCCTATGAGTTGGACTTGCCAAATGAGTTGGCTTCGGTTCACCCAGTATTTCATGTTTCTATGCTTAAAAGTGTATTGGGGACCCAGTGTCCACTATTCCTTTAGAAGGGTTGGGAGTTAATGAAAGTCTTTCCTATGAAAAAGTACCGATAGAGATCCTTGACCGGCAAGTCAAGAAATTGAGAAACAAAGAAGTAGCTTCCATTAAGGTTTTATTGAGAAATCATTTAGTTGAGGGTGCTACTTGGGAGGCTGAGGTCGATATGAAGTCCCGATACCCTCATCTTTTTCCTTCTACTCCTATTCAAGCTTGAGGTAAGTAGTTCCTCTAGAATTTCCTTGTTTCGGAAATCATGTGTGAATTATGTGTTTTCCATGGTTTCCTTAAATTATGCAAGTTCTAGGTGAAATGCTTGTTTAATGAGAAAATCCATGATTTATATTTCTCATGTTGTTGTGCATTTGGTATGATTTGCCTATTTGACTTCATGAGATGTGTTGATGAACATGCTTTTGAGAGTAATTTCATATTGCCTCCATGATGTTGTGTTGAGCATTATTTTAGTTGGAGAAGTAAGTTCCTCCTATGGAAATGAGAAATACTGAGTTTCATGCATATTTAGGTTGTTAGAAGTAGTTCCTACTCCCTTGTGTTGCATTGATTGTGTTTTGAGATGGAGTGATTGTTTTCTCCTTTGAATTGTGCATTATTTTGATGTTTCATGCATGATGGGATGCTAGTCTTGAGTCTTTAAGTCCGGAAAGTGTCTAGATCACCATTCGAGGACGAATGTTCCCAAGGGGGAGATAATGTAACATTCCAGAAATTTGAAAACTAAACTAGTGTCTAACATGATACTAGTAGGCTAAGTTAGATCTTGACGTTAGGGTTAGAGCCTTGAACGTACCTTCCCGTACCTTAAAATTTCATGTTTTCGTGTTAGAAAGTCAAGGCCTAAACCCCAATGACCAACTATGGGTCCTTGAGCAAAAGGCCTAGGAGGCTGCCTGGGCAGTGACCCAGAGGGCAACCTACGCCCCGTAGGTCCATCCACGCCCCGCAGGTGGGGGTCGTGGGTCAAGCCCTCCAAAACAAGCTAGAGGCCATGGACCTACGGACTTGCAGGACCGCCAGTAGGTCCTAGGTCGTGGATCACACCTGAAAATCTGTCCAAACTCGGCCAAGGCTAAGGTAGTTTAGGTAATTTCTAATTAAGTTAGTTTAATGTAGGGTTACTTTAAATTGATTTAATAGACCTATATAAGACTCTATATGTTATTAACTAACTAAAAACACTTCATAAAAATCCCAACTACCCAAATCAAAAATCAAAATCTCTCAAAAATCCTCTCTAAAACTCCATTGAAAAAGAAGAAGATCAAGTTAGGGCTTGAAGAAGGGGGCTTTCTTCACCTAAGGTATGGTAATATTGATTCATTGAGTTTTTTCTTCCATGGAGTGCTCAAACTCTCAATTTCAAAGTAGAAAAGTCTCCAAAACCTAGGATTTTCACTCCAAGTCATGGATTCTTTCTCAAAACATTTTCAAAGAGTTAATTGTCTTATATTATGGTTTAATTACTATTTTATGGTGGTTTTATGATACATTCTTCCATGAATCCATGAATCCCCATAACCCTAATTTATGACTTTGTGATGTGGGTGAATTGTAGTAAGGTCAAATGTATGGAATTGTACTTGTTGTAATTTAGTTCTTTTGATCATATTATCATCCATGTTTAATGTAGTAACCCTAGATTGGTTGGGATATTGTGATTCTTGATCCAAGAAGGGTTTGGGAACTTTGCCAAATTGTGGGCTTCATATATATACACTCTATGAACATGATTATAATCTAACTATTATATTAATTGAAAGTTCATTCTCCTAAACACATAATGATCATGATATGAAAGTTCTTCTCAGTATATGATGGTTCTATGATTGAAAGTCCATTCTCACCTATTGAACCTACGAGCTATTATTGTAAATTGTGTTGGATGGAGGGTAAGACACTCCTTCATGCATGTAACCTCAATTCAATACTTAAATATATAATTGTGGGAAGGAATGCTTAGCACCGAGTGGATATTGAATATGAGATTGAAGCTTCCCCGTTAGAAAGGGCGGGTTTCTAAAAAGTATCTCTTGAGATAGAAGCTCCCCTGTTAGAAAGGGCAGGTTTCTAGTAACAATCTCCTTATCCCATAAACTATGTGCCCTCATAGGTCTTTAGCTAGTGGATCCACCTAAAAGCTAATACATGTAGTTCTACCTTAGGCAAGTAGCACACCTCTTTTCGGTGTGGGACATTACACCTGACTCTATGTTAAGCTCACATGGTCTATGTCGGTTAAGGTTTATTCCCAAAGTAATAATGAAGATGAATTATTAACTATGCTTTCTCAAGGAGTTTTACCAGCATGGGTAGGATTATGGGATCTTACTTATGCATGGCACAAGTAGACTTTGAGGGGGTTCATAGTAGATTTCTATTATGATGTGATGGCTTACATATTGAATATACTCAGGAACTATGCTTTTACTCTAACTTTCATTATGATTCTCAAACTTGATAAAATGCATGTTCTTCAACTAAATTGTCCCTTTAAGCATATTTTTGTGCATGATTATCATACTTAGTGCATTTTTGTACTAACCCATATTTCTTCTACATTTTCCACAAAGTGTAGGTTCCGGGCTTTGAGTTGACCTTTCTATGATACAAGCTTGGATCGACTATTTTCTTAGCTTGTGGTGAGTCCTCATGGATCTGAGGATGAGTGATATCTCGTTCTTCCTTTTCTTTCATTGTATTTGAGTTTTGGATTTCTATTGTAAGGGTTGTGACCCTATTTTGAGACTTTAATTGTAATAGATTTCTAAATGAGACAATATCTAGACTTTCGCTATGTTGTTATGAAAACTTCTTTAGACTTGAAAATTTTATTTTCAATCTTTATTAATACTTTACTTATGTGATGATGATGCTAAGGGTACCTTGTTACTTCTAGGGGGTACCCTTGGGTCATGACAAGAGTTTTTTATTTTATAAAATACTTTCCGATAGATTCTAATTGGATATTTTGAACTATTCATAGCTAAAATTATAGCATTAATGGGATAGTTTTAATAATTTATTTAGTTGGTAGTTAAAGAAAATAACATTTAAATTTATAGTGGGTCACTTTCACACTTTTATAGTTGGTCTTATATAATAATTAGGGAGTAGATATTCTGTTGAAAGAATAAGGGTTTCAGACGAGAGAAACACTACTTGCGGCGTCAACCAGAAGCGACCGCCATCCAGGTAATGCTTCGATTCTTTGATTTCTTTAAGTAATATGTAATGGGTTTAATTTATAGTAGATGTTGCATCGTTATTGATAAATGTTCATGAAGTTTTACAAAAATGGCATAGAAGCATGAGTTTCAACAAAATGTCCCTTTTTAACATGTTTTTGCATGGTCATCATACTTAGTACAGTACAAGTGATTTTCTCTAGTGAAGCTTGGGATTACAGTTTCCTTAAGACCTCTTTTGGTATGTCCTCATAGATCGAGGACAAGGACTTTATGTTTCTAGTTTTTTTTTATGTTTTAAGACTTTTGTCAAGACTTCGATTGTAAAGGGCCATGACCCTATCTTTTTAATGTTTGTCTAAGATGGCCTTGTGAGACTTAGTATTCCGATGCTTTATAAATGAGTTATTTAATAGTTTGGTTTTAAATAAAGTTTTTAATTTTGCACTATTTCTATATGTAGAATGTTATGAATGCTTAGAGTCTTGTATAAGACCTCTTCGGGGTCGAGTACGCCGTGTTACAAATAGGGGGTGCTCTCAGGTGGTGACATTACGCATTACCTCTTCCAGCATTACAATTTCCTCTACCCTCGCGGCCTCGCTAATTATCTCTTCGCCCACCTTGTGGACCTCTACCATTATTACCATTCCCCGTGGGTACCACTGATATAGATGGTTGCTGCGTGGAATCTAGCACACGTGAATGGGGACAATCTCTCCTCATATGCCCAGGTTCTCCACAATTGTAGCATGTACGATGAAAAGATGGTTTGTCGCCTGTCAAAGGCATGACTCCCTAGCTATCCTGAATCAAATTATGAGGTGGAGTTCCCGAGTAATTACCTGTAGAGGCGCATAGCAGACTGAATTGGCTTGGAAGCAAGTGTTGGACTCCAGGCCCCTTTGGAGTAGGAGCCTTGAAAGTTACCCGAGTGTTTGGCCCTTTTTGCCAATGCGTTAGCTTGTCTCGCCTCACCCCCTCCACTTTCTTAACAAACTTTTTCACCTCATTAAAGCTTCTCCCTTTAAAGGTAATGTGAACAGATAATACTTGCAACTCAGAATTTAATCCCTTAATGAATAAACAAATCCTCTCTTCCTTAGTAGTCACCAACTGTGTAGCATATCTAGAAAATGCATGGAACTTGGCCTCATAAGCAGCCACAGATATACCACCTTGTTCCATAGCCATAAACTCATCTTTCTTACAAAGTTTTAGGCACATATTTCTCTAAAAACAGAGCATGGAACTAGGTCCAAGTGAGTAGGGGTAAAAGTGAAGATATGCACTCTATATAATCTCTCCACCACTATTTAGCCTCACCTTGAAAATGAAAAGTCACGAACTCAACCCCATGCTGATGGACAATTCCCAACTTATGAAGCCTCTAGTAGCAATCTAGGAATTCCCAACTTATGAAGCCTCTAGTAGCAATCTAGGATGAACTCATACGCATCCTCGCTCTCAGAACCATGGAACACAAGCGGTTTCAACTTCAAAAACTTGGTCAACATCTCATGTTCATTATCGGTCATAACAGAACTCAATAAAGGATGGAAGAAAGCATTATTACCAACATTCCCTCCCACCATGGGGACACTGATAGCAATCGGAGAATTGGCGGGAGCTTGAGTTACTTGAACAGAAGGAAGCACTCCAGGACAAACCAACCCTTTCAAGAATGACATAATCTACTGGGCTAACAATGGGTCTATGGGAGGAATACTTGTAGTCTCAGCCTCCACGTCTTCCTCTTGTCCAACCTCCTCAATATTTTCAACCTCAATAGTCTCCTCTCTCTTCATAATGTACGGGAGGGGCCTCATTTTGGGGAGCATTTTCGATCGGTACCCCGTCTCTAGTAGGCGCCACTCTTCCTCAGCCTCTACCCCTAGCTCTTCCTCTTCCCCTACCTCGATCGTGACCTCTCGCTGCAGATTCCTTAGTAGGAGCATTGACGGGAGCTATGGGCCTGGCACCGTTGGATCTAGTGTTAACCGTCTGCGGACAGAAGAGTGAAGGAGGTTAGATAGCAATTCGAATCGACAGATACCAATAGGAATCAAGTTATAGCATGAAATGAGACAACAAGTGTGATCAATAATGCAACATTCACATACACACATGTATCAAAATGATAAAAGAACACACATACATCACACGATCATAGAATCACATCCATCACCTACCTGGAAACAAGCTCGAAACCCTAAGAAACTTGATTCTTCCTTTTCCGAATTCCTTCCGCTTGTTCTTAGTCTACAAACAATCAATATAACACGAAAATCAATAAACAATCATTAATTACCCGAATTACTAACAATTCTATCAACCCTAGATCATACCCATAATCCCACTATCAAAACTAGGGCTTTTCCCACCATACATTCCAGATCAAAACCTTCCCCCATCGATAATTACCCATTAGATTATGTTATTGTCATGACCTAGACCATCGTGATTGGCACCCACACTAACACTCTGGTGGGATAACCACTACTACAATCCAAACAAACAACTAATCTAAAAACTAAGGCATTTAAGTATATGAAAGAAATTAAGTACTAAGGAAAGAAATAGGGAGTTCCCATAAACTCCAACAAAAGTCTACAATGAACTAAACAATGCAGAAGAATAACCTAAAGCCTGAAAGTCAATGTACCAAAATATCTAAAGTTCAACAAGTCTAAAAAAGAAGGGATACAACCCCAACTAATGAACTAAGCAACTAACTAGAACAAATGTCTAAGTCCAGAAATGGTGGACATAGATGAAAGAGAACCCATATAAGCCCGAAAGAATTGGCCCACCCTTGAATTCGAACGATCATTGATCTCCTAAGTGAGGTCTATTAGTAGCCGCTTGAGGATGCCGTGTACTCAACAAAAATAAGAGCGAGTGCAGTATCAGTACACAACCACAGTGTACTGGTAGAATCATGTTCTTATCCCACTAAGTGAAACATAAGTAAGTCATTACAATAATATAATCACATGCATATATCGAATATAACAATATTATCAACATTTACGAACAACGAACAACTTCACATTTTATATCAAATCAGTGGTCCTCTCATGGAACACAAACCCAAACAGTTAGCATACCAGAACCTGGTACCTGATCCAATTATTATGCCAAAACGTGCCAACCGATCCTATAGTTATGCCAAAGCATGGCAACTGATCCAAGTTAGTTATGCCAGAATGTGGCAATCGATCCATGTTAGTTATGCCGGAACGTGGCGATCGATCCAAGTTAGTTGTACCAAAACATGACAACCGATCCATTCAACACACCAGAATCACAATCACAAGTATATCTTCAAGATCATACGTTTAAGGCATGATTTCATGGCAATCATAATTCATCCCTTTCATTTACAACAAGTGTGATCAATAATGCAACATTCATATACATGCATGTATCATAATGAAGCAAGAACAAGCATACATCACAAAACCATAAAATCACAACCATAACCTACGTCAAAATAAGCTTGAAACCCTAAGAAACTTGATCCTTCCCTTTCTGGATTCATTCCACTTGTTCTTGGTCTACAAACAATCAATACAATACAGGTATCAATAAACAATCACTAATTACCCGAATTATTAACAATTCCATGAACCGTAGATCTAACCTATGATCCCAATTATCAACCTTAGGGTTTTTTCCACCATAGAATCTATATCAAAACCCTTCCCCATAAATATTTATCCATTCTATTACGTTCTACGGATCGACAAATGGATTCGGGGAGTGAAAAACTTACCTTTAGCCTCAAGAATGGTGAAGAACGAGTAGGAGTCGCCTGAGCTTCGTTCCTGAGCTCTAAAATTTGAAAAATGCATTTTAAGGTCATTTAGGGGTTTATTAACGACCTTAAGTCACGTTAAGTTCGCCACAGCGGCCCTTACCATACTGTAGCGACCTCGCCAGAGCGGCAAAACTCAGCTCCAATATGGCTTGCACGAACCAGTGAGCTATTTTAAAAAGTCTAAGACCTCCATTTCACAACACAACTTTAACCAATGACGCTCAGAAAATACCATTCACGCTAAGATCGATTCAGGAGTTTTACTCTACCGAATTCAATTTTGTAAAGTTGTATGGGTTTCTTAACGAGTTATCTGACAATTCGTGTAATTAAAATCATAATTAACTCACCCGATTGTTACCAGATTTCCCTACACCCTAATGACTCCTATTTTATCCACATCTAGACTAGGTTTGGGAATTTCAAGATACTACGAAAAAGTTTTTCGAACCAATTTTTTTTCATAGTAGCATTTCTATAACGACGGGAACAAGTCGTTACAATAGGTACCAATTTACCCAACACTCGTCCCCGAGTGACAAAACTTATGAAAATAGGCTAAGAAAGGAATGAAGTAGTACCTGAATATATGAATAATTGGGGATACTTGTCTCGCATGTCCCTCTCGGTTTCCCAAGTAGCTTACTCAACTAGACGATGTTTCCATTGAACCTTCACAGACTTAATCTCCTTGGTCCTCAACTTACGCACATCATGATCAAGAATTGCAATTGGTTCCTCCTCATAGTGGAGGTTCTTGTCTAACACAATTGAGTCCCACTTAATGATATAATCCTCGTCACCATAATGCTCTTCAACATGGACACATGAAATACCGAATGAACACCCCATATATTAGGAGGTAAAGCCAATCTATATGCTACCGGTCCTACACATTCAAGAACCTCAAAGGGACTTAGCTTACCTTTCTTACTAGATCTCCTTACCCCTTTCATGGGTGATACCTTAATAAGAACATTCTCACCAGTTTGAAATGCCATGTCTCTTACCTTATGATCCGCATACTTCTTTTGTCTACTCTGGGCTGCTAAAAGCTTAGCTTGAATACTTCTCACCTTATCTTGAGCATCCTTCACCAAATCAACCACCAAAGATTTGACATCTCCAACCTCAAACCATCCTATGGGTGATCTACATCCCTTCCCATATAATACCTCAAATGGTGCCATATCAAGGCTAAAGTGATAATTATTATTATAAGATAACTCATACAACGGTAAGAACTTATCCCAATGCCCTTCAAAATCAATCACACATTCCCTTAAAATGTCTTATAACACTTGAATAATCCTCTTTGATTGTCCGTCCATCTATCTGTGGATGGAAGGTTGTACTAAAAGTGACTTGTGTGGCCAATTCATCATGTAATTTCCTTCAAGATTAGAGGTGAATTGGGTACCACAGTCTGAGATGATAGAGAGGGGCACCCCATGAAACTTCACTATCTCTTCCACATACACCTTAGCCAATTGTTCAGCATTAAAATTATTCTTATCGGAAATGAAATGGGTCAATTTAGTCAATCTATCAACCACTAACCAAATAGAATCAAACTTCCCCAAAGTCTTGGGAAGACCAACCACAAAATCCATGGATATTCTTTCCCACTTCCATTTATGAATTGTCATTCTTTGAAGTAAACCTGCAGGCCTTTGATGTTCATACTTCACTTGTTGATGATTTTGACACTTCGCCACAAACTCCGCTATGTCTTTCTTTATGCCTGGCCATCAATAAACTCGCTTAAGATCTTTGCACATCTTGGTCACACCCAAATGAATAGAGTATCGCGAACCATGAGACTCGGCCAACAATTTCTCAATCAAGTCATCCATTCTAGGAACACATATTCTCCCCTTGAAATTGAGCACACCATCCGCATCAAGAGTGGTCTCTTGTGCCTTACCAATCACAGTCTTCTTTCTAAGCTCTTCCAAATTTTCATCTTCAAATTGTTTGGCCTTAATCTCTTCAATGAAAATGGCTTTTACTTCAATACTAGCTAACACCCCACCTCTTTCTGAGATGCCCAATTGCATGAATTTAGACTCAAAGGTCTAAATTTCTTTGGCCAAAGGTCGCTTGGTTACACTTAAGCAAACTAAACTACCCATACTCACCGCTTTTTGACTTGAAGCGTCTGCCACTACATTAGCCTTGCCCGATAGGTATTAAATGATCACATCATAATCCTTGAGTAACACTATCCACCTTTGTTGTCTCAAATTCAGATACTTTTGAATGAACACAAACTGCAAACTACAATGATCAGTAAATACCTTACATTTGACACCATAGATGTAATAATGCCAGATCTTAAGAGCAAACACTACCGCTGCCAATTTTAAATCATGTGTTGGATAATTCCTCTCATGCACCATCAATTGACACTAGGCATAAGCTATAACATTCTTATCCTACATCAACACAACACCTAAACCATAATGTGAAGCATCACAATAAACAATAAAATCTTTACTTTCAATCGATAATTCTAGAATTGGCACGGTGGTAAAAAAAGTCTTGAGATTTTTAAAGCTCTCCTCACATTTTTCAATTCATTAAAATGGTATTTCATTTTTGGTCAAATTAGTCAAGTGGGTGGCAATAGAAATAAAATTATTCACAAATCGACGATAATAGCTAGCGAGCCCCACAAAACTCCTAACTTTTGTCACAGAGCTAGGCCAAACCCAATTTTTAACTGCCTCAATCTTTTAAGGGTCTACCATTACACCTTCTTTTGAAACTACATGTCCCAAAAATGCTACCGAAGTCAACCAAGATTCGTACTTAGAAATTTTAGCATACAACCTGTAAAACAATATGAAGATGGTCGGCATGCTATTCCTTACTTTTTGAATAAACCAAAATATTATCAATAAAGACTATGACGAAAGAATCAAGAATTGGCTAGAACACCCCATTCATTAAACTCATGAAAGTTGCAGGCGCATTGGTCAAACCAAAAGACATAACCAAAAACTCATAGTGCCCATAACCAGTTCTAAACGCCGTCTTAGGCACATCTTCCACCTAATTTTTAATTGATGGTAACCGGATCTTAGATCAATCTTACAGAAAACTGCTACCACTTGCAATTGGTCAAATAGATCATTTACTGATTTCACATATCAGGACACTACTTCAAGTACATATGTCAATGATCGTGAGTAGTAATATAACCCAACTAATGAGTTCGGGTTGAGTCCTAAGGGAGCGGTTCGTAATTGAGTGTAACAGGCCGTATTATACATATGTTTGTTCTATTTTTGTGATACTTGACATAGCCTTATAGTATAGGTGAGAGACCATGTTTATTCTATGATTACATTGTTTTAAACTAGCTCGGAAGGTGATGTTGATGCCTTACATGTTTCATCATGTGTACTACAAGTTAACTCCAACAGGAGTATTTAAAATCAAGATAGTAATGTGGTAATTGAGCTTACAGTTGAAAGTTAAGTTCTAAGTAAAAGCAAAAGGGATTAATATTTAGAAAATGAAATAAAACAAGTGAGATGTTTGATTGACTTAACTAAGCTAGTAGGTGATAAATAGGTGTATCACCTGCTTTGACTTATTGACCAGTCCAAAGGACCTAGTAGGTACATCACCTACTTGAGCTATATCGATCTAGTTAAAAAGGCTACGGTTTATGGATCAAATTTGGGCTTATGCTAATGGATTCACTTGAGGCCCAAACTAAGTTAAATAAAAAGAAAATGAAATTAAACCCCAGTAGCCAAATCAACCAAGACCCAATATATTTAAGCCCAAGTGAAAGCAAGTAGGTGCATCACCTAGTTTGACCTTTTGGGCTGGTTGATGTAAACAAGTGCATCACCTACTTGACCAATTAGTGGCTAAAAATGAAGTTAAAAAGAAAGATGTTCTAGAGGATATTCTTAAAGGTGAAGAAAGATCAATATAAGATATATTGGCTTCTACTCTCACTCATTTTTAACACACAATACTGGGAATTAACTCCAATTCTCTCGATTTTCTCTTAAGGATTAAAGCAACAGCCTTAAAGTTCTTCTAGGGTTCTTGAAGAAACCTTCATATCTACAAACCAAGGTAAGAGAAACACTTATGGATTTAGCTTAATTCTCC
The DNA here is from genome assembly GCA_029007595.1 of Solanum commersonii. Taxonomy (NCBI): domain Eukaryota; kingdom Viridiplantae; phylum Streptophyta; class Magnoliopsida; order Solanales; family Solanaceae; genus Solanum; species Solanum commersonii. The sequence goes on from JAJTWQ010000012.1 coordinate 5,189,246, forward strand.
CAGGGAAGACTAGAAAACATGTTATTCATGCTTAATTATAAGTACAAGGCAGAAGTTCCCTCTAGCTACTGCTCACTTTCCTTAATTATTAAGATACTTTTCTCTTCTTCTTTGGTTTAAGTGTGAATGGAAGTTGAAGCTCTAGAGGAATTCAAGTTATAAGGAGAAGTTGCAAAAATTGAGGTAAGGTGACTGCTCCATTTTGTTCCTCCTTATGTATGAGTTTGAGTGAGGAATTATGGGTATGCTGTCATAAAGAACTCAAGGGGGTGGTAAGTTCAAAAATTGGTTGTACGATAAAGAATATTTGAGTCGTTTAATCTCACAAATACTGCATTGTTGTTACATAGTCCCCTTATGTCATTGTTACTTCCTTGAAGTATTATTTTCATGTCTTCTACTTCAAGTCCGTATTTCCAAATCTCAAATACGATTATGACCACCAAAACAACAATCTCAAAAATTAAACAATCTAAGTGAAGCAATTTGTATATTTATGGATGGCAGCTCAGGGGCAAATGCCTAGCATGGGAAGATCCCAATTGGTATATGAGGGTGGCAGCTCAAGGGTGAAAGCCTAGCATAGGCAGATCCCAATTGGTATAGAAAGGTGGCAGCTCAGGGGCTAATGCCTAGCATGAGCCGATCCAAATTTGTGTAATTATGAGGACCGCATCCCAGGGGTTAAAATGCCTAGCATGGATCTTCCTCTTCTACCATTCATCGACTGGTCATTCATATCACATTCCTTATAAAGATCATAACACACAGAAAGGTAAAGACATGAATGTAACATACATGATCCCACAATATTTAACTAAGGTGGTTTTCTGTTCTAATTTATGCACACATATATTAATACTTGGTTTCATTTGAACTCTTACTTATATATGTTGTTGTCCTACATATTATGTACATTTATTTCGTACTAAAGTCCCTCGCGGGGGACGCTGCATTTCATGCTGTAAGCACATATACTCCAGCTAGTAGACCTCCTCAATAGGAGCACACGATATTCAACTATTTTTGGTGAGCTCCAGGTTGATTCAGAGATTTACTGAGTCCTTGGTATATTCATTTTGGTATTGTATCGTAGTTTAGGGTAAGGCGGGGTTTGTCCCAACCTACTCTAAGATTTTCTATCTTTTAGAGGCTTTGCAGACTTATGTATAAGGTTCAGTTGCGTCTTAACAAGTGGTGGCTTCAACGGCCAAGTCTTGTATATATGTTTTGGGTCTACTTATATTGGTTCGTATCGATGCATCCTATGTGAACTTGTCACAAGATTGTCATAGTTATAAGCATAGTAAGCACAGGTTACATGTTGGTTCTCTCAGGCTTTTAGGGCATCGGGTGCCTGTCCGTCTTAAAGGGATTTGAGGCATGACAAAAGTGGTATCAGAGTAGGTCCTCCTAGAGAGTCTACAAAGTCATGTCTGTGTAGAGTCTTGCTTATGGAGGTGTTGTGCACCACATTTATAAATAGAAGGCTACAAGATATGTAGGAGTTATCTCTTTTTTTTCATTTCATAGATCTTGTGATAGAACCAATGTTGTAGGTGAGTCGTATCTAATTTCTGAATTGCAAGCAAAGATGCCGGTTACGAGAAGGAATAATAGTACAGGTAAACGAGTAGATATGGCTGCCCAAGAAGGAACCAGCAAATCACCACCTAATCAAGTTGTTCTAAGTGAGGCTCAAAATCAGTCTCTATCACAGACTTCCCCAACCCCTCCATCTCCAAAAGATATAAAGAGGGAAGCTTCATCTCAAGAATCCCTATTAATGCTATCGAGAAAGATCTAAAGAATGCAGTCCAATTATTGACTCGTATAGTTGCTGGCCATGGCCACAAGCAAGAAGGTCTAGTTGCAGGTACTGGTGGTGTAGATAGAACATCTGTCACCCGGATACATGATTTCCTTAATTTAGACCCTTCATCATTCAATGAGTTAGATCCTAATCAAGATCCACAAGAGTTTATATATCAGATCCAACATACTTTGGATGTTATGCATGTGAGTGGTAAAGAAGCACTCGAGCTAGCAATATATAGATTAAAGGGTGTGGCTATATTGTGGTATGAAGCTTGGAAGCAATCCAGGGGGACAGATGCACCGTTAGCTACATGAAAAGAGTTCAGAAAGGCATTCCTTGACCATTACCTGCTGATACACTCAAATTACATCATAAGCGATCATTATCAAGTAAAGAACCCAACTTGTAGGTTGGGGTCGATCCCACGAGGAGAATGGTTTAGACTTTACTTTAACCAACAATTATATTCAATTAGTCAAATTACTTCCAGAAACAAGTAATTAAAAGGGGGGTTTTGTGAAACAAATTGTAAGAATTCAATAAATAATCATTAATCAAAAGTCAGTTTAGGTTGTTATCAAGATGAAAGAAATAACAAGGGTATATGTGTTCCCCACAAGCTCATAACGCAGTAATCCTAGTAATAGCAATCCTTTCTTAGTGTACTACATAAAAAGTGATAAGTTAGGTATCTCTAAATCCTTGGTCCGACATCTAGAGAATTTCACCCCGTACCTTGGTCTGGCTACGTGAGTATAATTTACTAACCCTTATATTTACCTCATATTAGACATCATAATCGATGTTCGGCTTAGTTATTTCTTCGCACCAATCGACACTAGCCTATTAGATAGTATCACACAAAATCTATGTTGATAATTCTTTTCTTGTTGATTACCTCATTGGTTCGGGAAGTAGCAACAAGGCGAGTTCTAACGCGTGCACTCGTTAAAAGGAGGTTTAAACGAAAGAATTATCAATGAATGCAAAACACTATTGAAGAATTGCTTATTTACTATTCTTACTTTGTTAATCGCTCATGATTCCCACAACCCTAGTTGTGGAGTTTAGTTACCTATAATCATATGAACACAATTCATTGTTTTAAATGAAAGAATTATGAACTTACGTAAGAGGAATAATAAACCTAGAAATTCAATTTGAATTGCAATACCAAAATCTTCAAAATGAACTTAGGAAATTAAGAATTGCTAAAGTTGCAAGTTAATCCCCCAAGTCAAGAACTAGAATAAAATAATAATATCTAACCCCCAAAAACGAGGTTTACATGCCCTATTTATAGAAAATAAGTCCTAAATTAAAAGGGAAACAAAATAAGAAAAGTTTGTTCAGGCACGCGTCTTCATTTGACGAGACTGACTCATGGACCATCATCAATGGATCTATGGTCCATGAGTCCCTTCCGTCAACCAGGACCTAGAAAATATTTCAGCTTCCAAAAATCAGCTTTTTTGAAGCAAATGACGGAGTTGCAGTACGGACCGTAGATCGATCTACGGTCCGTCAATCCCTCTCTGTAGCTCCATACTTCAAATTTTTTAAACCTCATGTACTGGAACCCTCGCAGTATCAATCTACGGATCAACAGTACGGTCCGTAGATCCCTATACAAACCGTCAATGGCCACCGTAGTTCCACACTTGGTTAGATTTCCCTGATTTGCCTTCCATGCCTTGCCTGCTGATCTACGACCACCATCTACGGAGAATCAATGGACCTACGTTCCGTAGATCACCTCCGTAGATGCCTTTTTTTGCATTTCTTCAACTGTCTCTTTACTTCCGTGCCTGAACATTTTTCCTGCAAAATATGATAAAAACACATCAAAACCAATACAAAAAGGCCCTAGACACACACAACTTGTAAGTGAAATGTATTAGAAATACCGTAAAATCACGGTATATCAACACCTCACCTTAAATTCGTTGTTTGTCCTCAATCTACACTCTAAGACTCTAAACGACAATTGTATAGAAGCAAGCATTTCAATCACATGGCTCTCTATCCCAGTCACTTTCCTGGTGCATAATTTGTTCTCTTAGACTCGACAAGCTAATTCATGCGGATCAAATCATGACAACGATCGACCAACCAACACACAACATACACTAACTTTCCAACATTGTAACTAGTGCCCTTACTTTAAACGAAATCCCTTTTTTTCACACAATGACTATGAATTGGAGTACAAGGATTCATTCAACACTCACACTCAGAAATAACTTCAAGTACAGTTAGTGCTTAGTACCATAGGCTTGCCCTTATGTTCATTGCTTAGACTCTCCAAACTAGACTCTAGTGTCACGCCTCAAATCCAATTAAGACGGACAGGCACTCGAACCCCAAAGGCCCGAGAGAACCAACATGTAACCTGTGCTTACCATACATTTAACTATGATAACAATGAAGCTATGACAAGCTTATATGCACTATAGTGATAAGAAACCAACGTAGACAGGCCCAAAACTTATGTACAACACTTGGCCGTTGAGGCCACAATTGTTAAGCGACAAGACATGTCACGCCTCAAATCCAATTAAGACGGACAGGCACTCGAACCCCAAAGGCCCGAGAGAACCAACATGTAACCTGTGCTTACCATACATTTAACTATGATAACAATGAAGCTATGACAAGCTTATATGCACTATAGTGATAAGAAACCAACGTAGACAGGCCCAAAACTTATGTACAACACTTGGCCGTTGAGGCCACAATTGTTAAGCGACAAGACACATCCAAACTTTATACATTAGTCTACAAAGCCTCTACAAGATAGACAACCTTAGTTTAGGTCGGGACGGGGCCCCGCCTTACCCTTAACTACTATACGGTAACAAAAAAAAAAGATGCCAAAGACTCGGTTAAGCCCCGAATCAACGGGAGCTCACAAATAGCAGCTGAGTGTCCTGTGCTCCTCTTGGGGAGGTCTACTAGCTGGAGTACTGTAGGCTGCGGCATGAAATGCGGCGTCCCCGAGAGGGTCGTTAGTACAAAGATTGTACTGAATATGTAAGGCAATGACATATGTAAACAAGAACACAATTGAAAACAAAGTATCAATATGTAAATACATAGATCAGAATAAAAGACCACCCTAGTTGATGTTGTGGGATCATGTACATTATATCCTTTTTCGAAATTTTCTTTACTTTGTCATCTACGTAAAGCATGTGATACAAATAATCAAGCGATCGGTGGTAAAAGAGGATGACCCATGCTAGGCATTTTAACCCCTGGGATGCTGTCCTCAAACATATAAATTTGGGATCGACCCATGCTAGGCTTTCGCCCCTAGGCTGCCACCTTTACACATATACCGCTTCATATAGTTTTTGTAATCTTTGAGATTGTTACTTTGGTGGTCATAATTATTTTTGAGTATCGAAGCGTGGATCAGTAGTAGGAAACATGTGAATATGCATTTAGGGTAGTAATAATAACACGAGACAGAAATGTAACACTAATGAATTACATAAGAGCTCAAATGACGCAATGGACCTCATTTGATTGATAGGAGGAATCACAAAGCCACTTGCTGAAATTACCCTTTCTCATACCAATACTTGGGAAAGTAAAGATGCACATATATTGAAGCAATTCGACACACTAAGAGAGGGAAAATATTGTTAGCTGTGGTTGGGATTGTACGCTGCCACTATGTGTCTTTTACTTGAAAGAGCACTTAGGAAGCTCACTTGTTGGTAGTGACACAAGTAGAGTTCATGCCAAAGAATATAGAATCAAATAGCCTTACATACCTTCTTTGTACCACTCGGATAGTACAACGAATTACCCTCCTTCCTTTTCGATTATTAATCTACAATGAAATAAGTAACACAACTAATATTAGTAGCTAACCAACAGATTGGGTTACTTGAACTTGGTAAACCGTAATCAGGTAGTAAACCCATACTTATCAAACCGATGGTATGCATTCCACCCCTTCTCCTTTAATAACGTCATATACAATACGACCTTCTAATAAGGTCCCCTGAAACTCCTTGGGCATTTGTAACATATGTAAAAACAGTATACAAAGGGGTTGCGGGCAGCAAGCTCATGCAATGCCCAATTAGATGGTACGTTTGCGCACCCTTTACCGTTTTATCCTTTAACAAGTTCTCATGACTTCTGCACATGCCTCCTTATGTATATGAACTCACGGTTTCCGACTCTTTGTCCCTTGAGCATCCAACTAACATTACATTTAAAATGCTCAAATGGGTTAACAATTGAGTTAAAGGGGACTCCCCTCCATGGCTGTCCCAACATGCACAATCAACCTGAACATTCTCCCATCTCACACCATGTAAAAGGAACAATTCTCAGCTCATTAACACATACCAAATCCTTTAACCAATTCAAGCACAAAAGAGGGATGAAAATTTCAGTAACTCACCTTGTTGGACAGCAACCTCACTTGCTAACTTCAAGGTTTAGGTTGTCTTTTCCAAATTATCTTGAGAATAATGAAGGATTACTAAATCGGCAGACCATATTCTTACAAATCCAAACTTTTAAAAAAAAAAAACATATGGCAGTAGCCTTACCTTAGTTTCTGAAAATTTATCCTCTAAACTTGTACTTCAAGAACTGAAGCTCTCCTTCAAACTTTTACTTGAAAAGGGAGATACTCAAGAATCTAGGGTGTTTTAGGGCTGCTGATTGAAGCCAAGAGAGACCTTAGAGAAACTTAAGAAATCTGAAAATTTTGCAAGTGAAAAATGGAGTAAAAGATTTGATCTTTATCCCTTTAAAAGGGATGTGTAATGGACGAATTTCTTGACCAATTTTAGGCCATACATTGTCAAGTAGGTGACCCACCTACTTGGCCCCACCTATTTGGCCTTTTAACTTGGGCTTTTGGGAACTTCAACATTTGTTTGGGCTCTATTCCGAATTTCCCCTCTATTCATGTCAATTTGGGCCATAATTAAAGCAAGTAGGTGGTCCACCTATTTGGACTTTTCACTTGGGCCTTTTGGACTTAAGACTATTGGGCCTTGGCTGTCCATTTTTCCCTTATCCTTCTACTCAACTTGGGCCAAATTAATGCAAGTAGGTGGTAATGCATTTGGCCCAATTACCACTTTACTACCTCTAGTTTAAATACTTACTGTTGGAGCTAACTTGCGGTACACATGCTGAAACGTGTAAGGTGTTACATCACCTTGCGAGCTAGTTTAATCCAACACTAATCATATAAAGAGTACGGTCCCTCACCTATATTATAAGGCTATGTCAAATATCACGTGAATAGAACTAGCATACGCATGATACAAGTTGTTACATTCTTTCCCCCTTAAAAACATTCGTCCTCGAATGTTAGCATGGTTATCCAGCCCAAACAAGTTCAAGCCTAAGTTAGTGCTACTATTAATCACATAATACAAATAAACTTATACTTACTTGTCGGCATCCGGACTAAGCATTTTCATCCTTCTCATGGATCCGAAAGAGATGAGGATACTTCAATTTCATTGCTTCTTCCGCTTCCCATGTAACTTCTTCTACTTGTTGGTTCCTCCATAATACTTTTACGAAGCTACTTCTTTATTTCTTAACTTCCTAACTTGTCGATCCGAATAGCAATGGGTACTTCTTCGTAAGTGAGATCTTCGTAACGTGTACATCTTCCGTAGGAGTGATACGAGATGGGTCACCTATGCATTTTCGAAGCATTGAGACATGAAATCTTTGGATGGACTGTTGAGAGCTCTTGAGGTAGCTCTAACTCATACGCGACTTGACCAATTCTTCGAATAATTTTAGATGGCCCTATATAGCGTGGACTCGGCTTTCCCTTTTACCAAATCTCATTACCCCTTTCATTGGGGATACCTTCAAAAATACCCAATCTCCTATGAAAAATTCATGACCATCCGTTTGAGGGTGAAAGCTTGTGCTTAAATTCACTTGCGTTCCCAAACTCTTCTGAAATGACTTCCAAAAGTTCGCGGTGAATTGAGCTCCTCTATCAGATATAATAGAGATTGGCACTCCATGTAGCCGAACTATCTCTTTAATATACAACCTTGCATATTCTTCAATTTGTATAAGTAGTCTTGACCGGTAAGAAGTGCGCTGCTTTGGTGAGTCTATCAACAATCACCCATATAGAATCAAACTTCCGAAATGAGCGAGGCAAACCGGTGACAAAATCCATATTAATCATATCCCACTTCCAAATTGGAAGTTCTATACACGCATATAACCTCGGGCTTTTGGTGCTCTACTTTCACTTGTTGACAATTTGGACATTGAGCCACGAATTCCGCAATGTTCTTCTTCATGTCCCCCACCAATATACTTCTTTCAAGTCATGATACATTTTTGTTGATCCCGGATGGACAGAATATCTTGAATGATGCGCTTCCATCATAATCCTCTTTCTTAATTCATCTACATTAGGTACGCACAATCTGTTTTGACATCGAAGTACTCCCTCTTGCGTAAGCTCAAATGCCTTTGTCATACCTTGTTGTACATTCTCCTTAAGCTGTAATAGGATAGGATCCATGTCTTGCTTCTCTTTCACCTCCGCTACATATGAGGATTCTGCAGCATTTTGCACAATAACTCCTTCATCTGGGGATTCAAGAAGGGGGACCCCCCAAGCTAGCTAATTAACGTAGATCTTTAGTTATTTGCTGCCTTCCTATGGACTGCTCATAAGTGCTTACCATTATTTTACGACTTAAAGCATCAGCTACAACATTTGCCTTCCCGGGATGATACAAAATATCAATGTCATAATCTTTTAATAACTCAAGCCACCTTCGTTGCCTCATATTCAGATCCTTTTGTCTAAAGATATATTGCAATCTCTTGTGATCGTATATATATCAACGTGAACACCATACAAGTAGTGGCGCCATATCTTCAAAGCAAATACAACTCGCTTCGCTAGCTCTAGATCATGGGTGGGATAGTTTTTCTCATGTGGCCGCAAGCTGCCTTGAGGCATAAGCTATCACCTTACCCTGCTGCCTCAGCACACATCCCAAGCCCATTCCCGCTGCGTCACAATAAACAACGTACCCTTCCGTGCCCTCTGGAAGTACCAAAAAAGGTGTAGGAGTCAATTTATTCTTCCGTTCTCGGGAGGTTCTTTCACCTTTGTTAATGGTGCGGAAATAGAAGCAAATCCTTCAACAAACCTTCTATAATAACTGCCCGGCCCAAGGAAACTACGAACCTCCGTAGGTGTTGTAGGTCTTGGCCAGTTCTTCACAGCTTCTATCTTTTGGGTATCAACCCTTACTCCTTCATCAGATACAATATGACCCAAGAATGCCACAGATCTTAACCAAAACTCACATTTAGAGAACTTTGCGTACAACTTTCGATCACGAAGAATCTGTAACACCTGCCGCAAGTGATTAGCATGGTCCTCTTCAGATCTTGAATACACCATAATGTCATCTATAAATACTATCACGAACACATCCAAAAATGGCTTGAACACCCTATTCATCAAATCCATAAAAGCTGCTGGTGCATTTGTTAGCCCGAGGCCATCTTTGATGCGTACAAATAAAACTGGTGCTCCCCAAGGGGACATACTAGGCCTTATGAATCCCTTTTCTAACAAATCATTTAATTGCTCCTTCAACTCCCGTAATTCTGCCGGGGCCATTCTATATGGAGGAATAGAGATAGGTTGAGTATCTGGAATTAAATCAATACCAAACTCTACTTCTCGTTCTGGAGGCAAACCTGGAAGATCTTCAGGAAATACATCAGGAAATTCATTTACCACCGGAACAGATTGAAGAGTTGGTGGATCTACATCTATATCTCTCACTCTTACTAAATGGCATATGTAGCCTTTGGACATCATCTTCTTCGCCTTAAAATAAGAAATAAACTTACCTCTTGGCGCCCCAATATTACCTTTCCATTCAAGGACTGCCTCTTTTGGAAAATGGAAATGCACCATCTTAGTTCGGCATTCTACTGTAGCATAACAAGAAGCTAACCAATCCATACCCATTATGACATCAAAATCAACCATTTCCAGTTCAACAAGGTCAGCTAATGTATTACGACCACAAACAGTTACTATGCACTTCCGATAGACTCTTCTAACTATAATAGATTCACCAATCGGTGTAGACACTTCAAATGGTTTAACCAATAATTCTGGTGTTCTTTTGAACTTTGCAGCAATTAATGGAGTGACATATGATAGTGTAGACCCGGATCAATTAATGCATATACAATATGTGAAAAGATGGACAATGTACCTGTAACCACATCCGGTGAAGCCTCCAAATTTTGTCGATCACCTAGGGCATACGTGCGACTCTGAACTCCACTAGAACTAGCTGCCCCTCTAACACCTCTACCACGCCCGACAGGCATTTGTGCTCCTCTTCCTAAAGAAGGAACCGATGAAGACGATGCAACAATCGATCCGGCGAGGTTGTGCCATACCACCCATGCCCCTTTGAGGGCAATTTCTCATCATGTGTCCCGGTGTACCACACCAAAAACAAGCATCTGTCCCAAACCTACATGTGCCTAGGTGATTTCTCCCGCATTGTCTACAAAGTTGTCGAGGAGGTCTTGATTGACTCATAATTCCTTGCTCTTGGTGCCCATTTGTTCTTGAGCTTTGGCTTTCACCTCTTTGCCCAAACTGATCGCCCCTAGACCCTCGGGGTGGAGCACTAGCTGTAGAGTAGGAGAATGATGGCCTAGGCGGTCTATAAAAAAAACCGAGGCTTAAACTCACCTTGAGATTGGGTAAACCGCCCGTAGATTTGGCCCTCTTGGACTGCCCTCTTTCCGACTCTTGTGCCCTTCTTCTTTGCCTTTGATCCTCCAACTTTTGTGCAAAAGCTTGCATCCTCGCTATATCCATGTCTTTATTCAAAGAAGCAATGGTACAATCTCTAACCAAATATGAATCTAATCTGTCCACATATCGATGAACTCTATCCTCCATTGTAGACACTACATTAGGAGCATACCTGGATAAAGAATTAAACGTGAGTCGTACTCCCTCACGCTCATATTCCCTTGGTGAAGATTTAAAACTGATCAGCACGGGCCTCTCGGATCTCCAATGGCAGATAATGGTCAAGAAATGCCTCTTTGAACTCTTTCCAACCTGCACCACTCGTACCTACAATTGGACCTTCTTGCCTTTGCCCTTGGCCAGCAACTATACGAGTCAATAATTGGATTGCATTCTTTAAATCTTGCTCAGTAGTATTAATAGGGGGTTCTCGAGATGCTGCTTCCCTCCTTAAATCATCTGGAGATGGAGGAGTCGGGGAGTACGTGATAGAGACTCATTTTGAGCCTCACTTTGATCGGCTTGATTAAGCGGTGGTTGGCTGGTCCCTTCTTGGGCAGCCACATCTACTCGCTTACCTATACTTTTGCTCCTTCTCGTAATCGGCATCGTTGCTATATCATACACCAATTGAGAAGTTAGATACAATTCTGCTACAACATTGGTTCTATTGCACGATCTAAGAAATGAGAGAAAAGAGACAACTCCTACATGTCTCGTAGCCTCCTGTTTATAAATGTGGTGCACAACACATCCATAAACAAGACTCTACACCGACACGGCTTTGTAGACTCCCTAGGATGACCTGCTCGATACCACTTTTGTCACGCCTCAAATCCAATTAAGACGGACTGGCACTCGAACCCCAAAGGCCCGAGAGAACCAACATGTAACCTGTGCTTACCATACATTTAACTATGATAACAATGAAGCTATGACAAGCTTATATGCACTATAGTGATAAGAAACCAACGTAGACAGGCCCAAAACTTATGTACAACACTTGGCCGTTGAGGCCACAATTGTTAAGCGACAAGACACATCCAAACTTTATACATTAGTCTACAAAGCCTCTACAAGATAGACAACCTTAGTTTAGGTCGGGACGGGCCCCGCCTTACCCTTAACTACTATACGGTAACAAAAAAAAAAGATGCCAAAGACTCGGTTAAGCCCCGAATCAAGCGGGAGCTCACCAATAGCAGCTAAGTGTCCTGTGCTCCTACTGGGGAGGTCTACTAGCCGGAGTACTGTAGCCGCTGCGATGCATGAAATGCGGCGTCCCAGGAGAGGACGTTAGTACGAAGAATGTACTGAATATGTAAGGCAATGACATATGTAAACAAGAGCTCAATTGAAATCAAGTATCAATATGTAAATACATAGATCGGATTAAAAGACCACCCTTGTTCTTTGTTGTGGGATCATGTACATTATATCCTTTTCGAAATTTTCTTTACTTTGTCATCTCTCGTAAAGCATGTGATACAAATAACCAAGCGATTAGTGGTAAAAGAGGATGACCCATGCTAGGCATTTTAACCCCCGGGATGCTGTCCTCAAACATATAAATTTGGGATCGACCCATGCTAGGCTTTCGCCCCTAGGCTGCCACCCTTACACATATACCGCTTCATATAGTTTCGTAATCTTTGAGATTGTTACTTTGGTGGTCATAATTATTTTTGAGTATCGAACTGTGGATCAGTAGTAGGAAACATGTGAATATGCATTTAGGGTAGTAATAATAACACGATTTAAATGTAACACTAATGAATTACATAAGAGCTCAAATGACGCAATGGACCTCATTTGATTGATAGGAGGAATCACAAAGCCACTGCTGAAATTACCCTTTCTCATACCAATACTTGGGAAAGTAAAGATGCACATATATTGAAGCAATTCGACACACTAAGGAGAGGGAAAATATTGTTAGGCGTGTGGTTGGGATTGTACGCTGCCACTATGTGTCTTTTACTTGAAAGAGCACTTAGGAAGCTCACTTGTTGGTAGTGACACAAGTAGAGTTCATGCCAAAGAATATAGAATCAAATAGCCTTACATACCTTGCTGTACCACTCGGATAGTACAACGAATTAACCTCCTTCCTTTCCGATTATTAATCTACAATGAAATAAGTAACACAACTAATATTAGTAGCTAACCAACAGATTGGGTTACTTGAACTTGGTAAACCGTAATCAGGTAGTAAACCCATACTTATCAAACCGATGGTATGCATTCCACCCCTTCTCCTTTAATAACGTCATATACAATACGACCTTCTAATAAGGTCCCCCGAAACTCCTTGGGCATTTGTAACATATGTAAAACAGTATACAAAGGGGTTGCGGGCAGCAAGCTCATGCAATGCCCAATTAGATGGTACGTTACTGCACCCTTTACCGTTTTATCCTTTAACAAGTTCTCATGACTTCTGCACATGCCTCCTTATGTATATGAACTCACGGTTTCCGACTACTGTCCCTTGAGCATCCAACTAACATTACATTTAAAATGCTCAAATGGGTTAACAATTGAGTTAAAGGGGACTCCCCCTCCATGGCTGTCCCAACATGCACAATCAACCCGAACATTCTCCCATCTCACACCATGTAAAAGGAACAATTCTCAGCTCATTAACACATACCAAATCCTTTAACCAATTCAAGCACAAAAGAGGGATGAAAATTTCAGTAACTCACCTTGTTGGACAGCAACCTCACTTGCTAACTTCAAGGTTTAGGTTGTCTTTTCCAAATTATCTTGAGAATAATGAAGGATTACTAAATCAGCAGACCATATTCTTACAAATCCAAACTTTTAAAAAAAAACATATGGCGTAGCCTTACCTTAGTTTCTGAAAATTTATCCTCTAAACTTGTACTTCAAGAACTGAAGCTCTCCTTCAAACTTTTACTTGAAAAGGGAGATACTCAAGAATCTAGGGTGTTTTAGGGCTGCTGATTGAAGCCAAGAGAGACCTTAGAGAAACTTAAGAAATCTGAAAATTTTGCAAGTGAAAAATGGAGTAAAAGATTTGATCTTTATCCCTTTAAAAGGGATGTGTAATGGACGAATTTCTTGACCAATTTTAGGCCATACATTGTCAAGTAGGTGACCCACCTACTTGGCCCCACCTATTTGGCCTTTTAACTTGGGCTTTTGGGAACTTCAACATTTGTTTGGGCTCTATTCCGAATTTCCCTCTATTCATGTCAATTTGGGCCATAATTAAAGCAAGTAGGTGGTCCACCTATTTGGACTTTTCACTTGGGCCTTTTTGGACTTAAGACTATTGGGCCTTGGCTGTCCATTTTTCCCTTATCCTTCTACTCAACTTGGGCCAAATTAATGCAAGTAGGTGGTAATGCATTTGGCCCAATTACCACTTTACTACCTCTAGTTTAAATACTTCTGTTGGAGCTAACTTGCAGAACACATGCTGAAACGTGTAAGGTGTTACATCACCTTGCGAGCTAGTTTAAACCAACACTAATCATATAAAGAGTACGGTCCCTCACCTATATTATAAGGCTATGTCAAATATCACGTGAATAGAACTAGCATACGCATGATACAAGGTTGTTACATCTAGGATCACTATAGAACTTTCTTGGCTTGTAACGTAGGCTCGGGGTCGGGTGTGGTGCATTTGGGTTCTTTGTAGTGAGTTGATGCCCTCCTTGACATTACACTAGGCTTTCAACCTCTTTTTTTCCCTATTTTTGCCATCCTACCATTGTACCTTCTTTCCCTTGATTTTCTTCAACCACGAATGTGACTTTAGACCTTGTATCTCTTTATTTTTAAAATTGTTTTTTTTATTTTTTTATTTTCTATTCTTTTCTTTAGATTTCAACAAGTCACATCCTTTCTTCTCTTTTTCAACATCAAACTCTTTTCATACCCATATTTCTTTCAGTTTCCTCTTTCATAGCCACCCTCAACTTATGGATTTTCCATTGGTTGATGTGCACAATACTCGATGTCGGGTCAGGGCTAAGATTAAAGTTACTTTTTACATTAGCCACCCTAAAGGCTTAAGTCAAGGTGCACATGTTCAAGGAGGGACCGGGGTCAACATAGTCGATTATGGGAAGGTGAGTTCGGGGATTAGAATGAAATGGTCTAATTTTAGGCTCAAAGCATTTGGATCAAATGGAGCATTTATTTTATTTGGTTGGATCCTTCGTTTAGGTAAATTGTGGACTTATCAGAACACGGGCCTATGATCACTTCCTAACCTCTAGATTGAATTGTCTTAGCAAGACTAACCGGGCAAGTTCTAGTTTTGCACAAAAATTGTTTGAATAATCAACTATTCTCACACACTCTTGGCACATAGTTTCATTATCAGATTATCAAATTATCAGATTACCCAGTTCAAGTTTTAGCTTAAGTCATGCTCTCAAGTTGATTCATTATCATGTCATACTCAGAGCCAACACATTCAACTTGTCTTAGCCTACCAATTCTAGCACACATAAACAAATTTGGATGAGTATATTTTTCATAAGCCATCATGTTTCATTCTTTTTCATGCTTCTGCACATACGATCCTAACATATTCCGATTCAACAGAACTTAAACAATCTCTTTGGGAAAAAGAACACATGCAAGAAAACCCTAAAGAGAGGAGATATGAGTTGGGTTACTCAGACTTCGCCCTGTCACTCACAATCCGTTTACCTCATCCCCAACAAAAATAGATGCAATTGTCCCCAATGCATACAAAATCAATAAAATGGGGAAGACATCGATGCCCCTGCAATACTCTCTCGCACCCTTTGTTGGCGCAACTCTTCATCTAAAATCAAAGCCTTCCTAGCCTCATTCTCCTGCCTACACTATCTGTTTTGGGATTTTCCCTCCTCAGTGTGACTAGAATAGTGGCTCTTACCTTTGGTATGTGTAGGCTCAGGCCCCTCTTCGACTGTCACACTTAACAAAGAATCTAGCACCGTATCATCGCCCAACGCAAGAAGTGCAGCCTGAGGCTCAACCTGTAGGGGTGGTAAGAATGGAATCAATGTCGCCCCGAGACTCGGCTAACTCAGACTAAAAATAAGATAGATCTATGGTCGGGGTTGGTCGCTCGAGGACTCTCAATTCAAAGGCATCGAGATGCTTATTAACGGCCTGGATCTTCCAATCCATCATGCCCTCCATCCTTTGTTCCATTCTGGCCTCAGACTCGGCTATCTACTTTTGCATCCAAGGCTGGATGTGATGTAGCAGTGTGGCCATCTGAACCTCTAATTTTTGCACTCTGGCCAACGGGACAACATCAACTCCTAATGGTGGTGTAGACCGGGATAAGCTAGGAGCCCTACTAGCGGTCTGGGAAGAGGAGGCCGGGATAGTATCAGTGTGATCTAGTATAATTGGGTCACTGCCCTGTGCCTGCCCCACCGTGTCTGCAAGATTTGTACCCAAGGGAGGTACCTCAACCTGGGGCTCTCTGCGAAGTGCCGCCACATTTGCCTCATCTCGAATAAGGCATATATCCAAAGTCCCTGTAGGGTGGATCAACCTATTATAATGTCAGATCGACACTCCAGAGTATTTGCACTATTGGAAAATCAAACATGGAAAGCGGTAAGTGGTGGAGGTCTTGAATGCCCTCTCGTGAATCTCTACCGGCGGTATGCGGGAAAAGTCAATCTCAATCTTGCGACCAATGTTGCAACCATGATTGCTCGTCCCATATGAGTGGGTTGTCGGCTTTTGTAGGTGACACCCTGGTACACACCAAAACCAGAAGAACTTGGCCACAAAATTTAATGTGGCCTTTCGGATACCCAATGGTGTGGTGTGGCGACCTACTCGCACGCTTGCCATCTGCAAGCAATGTACTTGGCCAACCATAGTATAACAGCCTCTTGTTGCTTAACATTTCTTTGGAAAGCTCCGCTCCACACGATGTCCCATCTGTAATCAAAGTCCGCTGTGTTTAGTGACCAAGAGTGACCCATGGTAGGTCCATAGAGAAAGTGGCTTATGGTGGCATGTGATATGTCCTTTGGACAACCTCGGACCATAGTGGAAGGGAGAGGGTCCTGGGCTATGGGCTTTGACCACTTGGAGATCGAACCACGGAGAGTGGCCGCATAGGAGCCGTCGAACTCCCCTACAATCTCCTCACTATCGCTACCGGTGTCTTAAACCATCTAGTCACACTAGTGAAGGTTAAAAAGCCGGTGGATGTCGGGAACCGTGTGCAAGCTCCTTGTGAGAACTCTGTGCTCCTCTGTAATAAGTATGGCCATTTTCTCTTTATCATTAATCATATTGGCATCCCGATAGATTTGCAATTGGCCCTCAACACACCATCTGTTTGGCTCGCTAGCCACTAGAGTAGGGTTCTCATTCCTTGGTACGGGTATTGATTCTAAGATAGTGGCTTCATCAGATGTGGCTGCTTGTTCATTTTGGCCGGACCCTATGGCTGACTTTGCATTGGACCCCGAAGCATGGGTAGACTCGGACCCTGAAGCATGGCTAGACTTAGAGCCTCAAGTATGGGCAGACTCGGAGCCAGATGTAGATCCAGTAGCTAAACTGGAAGCAGCTCTAGTTGGTGACCTGATCAGTGTTTCCTCCTCATCAGACTGGGAGAAGTCCTTGTGTTGGGAGGAACGTATCCTAGATCTTTTCCGTGTTCGTGTCCTTATCGATTAACCTAATACTAGGAGCAACAAATTTTGACTTGCCTTGTTTAAAGTAGGTGACTAGCTTCTTGGGTGCCATCGTACCTGTGGAAGCCATATTAGTGCCAAAATTAACTAAAAACTCGCTTGGAAAAATTTAGAACTAAAAATGAACAATAACAAAAAACCCAAAAAAATTTCAGACAATGGCTATAGTGGTCATCCATGGAGGGGACCTACAGTCCGTAGACTGATCTATGGTCCATGGAACCCTTTCTTGGATCAGAGGACCAATATTGGTCACAGATGGAAACCACATATGTGCAGAACGGTCCATAGACCGTAGTCCACCTCCGTGGTTTCACATTTTGTGAATTTTTTACGTGCATTCAACCACGGATCTGATCTACGGTCCGTATATTGATCTATGGTCTCTAGACGGGGTCTTATGGATGGGATCTGTGCCAAGTTTCAGACATGGTTAAATTTCAGGCCCACCTATTTAACCATTTTCGACAGCATCCTATCTAACCATGCATTTCAACATTTAATCATGCTAGTTTGTCATTCTCAGGATTTCGATTAATCATTTTAACAGGTATTGAAGACAAACTTTGGAACCCTAAGTTGAAACTTTCATTTAGACTTATAATCTCGTGCGACAAGGCAACACAATCACTATCTACCGTTCCAAGGGTATTGTAACTTCCAATTTTAGAATGGAATTTCATCTAACAATTACCCAATATCAAGACCCAATCCCTAACTTTCTATAATCTATCAATGAATTGAAATTCAAAGTGAGGAGAAAGTCTATTACCTTACCAGTGACGAGGAGTGGGGTGATTGCGTGATGACACTAAGCTTTTCGAGACCACACTAAGCGCCTAGTTTCGCCGAACCCATACACGGACTTCGTAGGGAATTTTGGAGAAGAAAGGGAATTTAGCATTTTGGGAAAAAGGAAGGGAAGATTAATTGGGGAGTGATTATTGAGTGATTTAAGGAGTTTGGGAAGTTATGAAACGGTTTGGGAGTAAATGGAGGAAGTGGAATGATTTAAAATTGGGGGATTTTAAATAGGATGCGTCCAGGTCGGGTAGGCTAGCATTAAGGTTTTGGACCCACGAGACCCCATCTACGATCCATAGGTCAATTTGCGGTCCATGGGTTGATCTACGGTCCATAGATTGGGACCGTAGATCACTCTTCCACTTGGAATAGTTTAGGGACTTACCTGGGTTCTACAGACACCATCCACGGTCCGTGGATGGATCGACGGACCGTCGATGGGATCCGTAGACCTTTGCACCAGACCATTTTCTGTAGAATTTTCATAGCATACCTGCACATATAACAACCATTAGGCTATTCTTTTTACATTTTTCGGACACTTTTTAGGCACGGACCCTATGCTAATTCTAGCCAACAAAATAAAAAAAAAACTAAAACACATATCTAAATTAATACAGAGAATCAACTATACATAAAAACTGCTAGGTGTAAAACAAAAACCTATCGTTGGCTAGACTGTACATCTTGGGTTGCCTCCCAAGCAACGTTTGATTTAATGTCGCGGTACGACGCAGGCCTCTTGATTACTAAGACTTCATCAAGATGATAGGCCTTAATCACTTCTTGCACACTTTCAGCATTTCCTAGATAGATCGTGATTGTTTGCTCGTTTACCATGAACCTAGTTCCCTCACTATTTTCAAGCTCAACTACTCCATGGGGAGCACTTTTGTGAGCAAAGCGCCCAGTCCATTTGGACTTGAGTTTGCTCGGAAACAAGCGCAACCTAGAGTTGAATAGAAGCACAAGATCACCAACCACAAACTCCCTCTTTTCAAGTCCTTGATCATGATACCTCTGCATATTCTCTTTGTATAAGGCTGAACTTTCATAAGCTTTTAGGCGAAACTCATCAAGCATATTCAATTCATTCATTCTTTGATTAGATGTGGCGCCCCAATCCAAATTTAGCTTCTTTATTGCCCACATCGCCTTATGCTCTAGCTCTACCGGTAAATGCCAATACTTCCCATATACAAGTTGGTAAGGGGACATAGCTATGGGGGTCTTGTATACAGTACGAAAGGCCCATAGAGCATCATCAAGCTTCCTTGACCAATCCGTTCTATTAGCATTCACAGTCTTCGGCAATATCTTTTTCATCTCTCCGTTGGACACTTCAACTTGTCCACTAGTCTGCGGATGGTAAGGAGTGGCTACATTGTGGCAGACACCATATTTCTCAAGTAGCGGCTTGAACAACTTATTACAAAAGTGGGAACCTCCATCACTGATGACGCCCTCGGGGTACCAAATCTAGAGAAGATATTATTTTTTTTTAAAATGCGGTGACACTTTTGCCTCGTTGTTGGAGAGCAAAATTGCTTCTACCCAATTCGATACATAATCAACCACAACAAGAATATACTTCATCCCATGTGAACTCACAAATGGACCTATAAAATCAATGCCCCCGGACATAAAACAACTCTATCACCAATATAGGATTCATAGGAAGCTTTTGCCTCTTTGAAATTCCTCCTTCTCTTTGGCAACGATCACAAGACTTGGTGAAATCATGAGCATCTTGGGGGATGGTAGGCCAGTAATACCCACACAGTAAAATCTTATGCACAGTCCGAATACCACTATGATGCCCACCAACAGGCGATGAATGGCATGCTTCGAGTACACTCAACATCTCAACCTCGGGTACACAACGAAGAATAATCCTATCAGCACAACTACGATACAAGTAAGGCTCATCCCAAAAGAATTTCTTCACATCATGCATAAACTTTATCCTTTGGTGAAAAGACAACTCGGGGGCACCAAATCGCTTGCCAAATAATTAGCAAAGTCTACAAACGATGGAATCAGATCATGAGAGGCAGCCAATACCTGTTCATCTGGAAAAACATCATTAATTCCAGCCCTATCTCCAAGATTTAGCATAGCCTCTTCCTTTAATCTGGACAAGTGATCGAAAACTTGATTTTCGATCCCTTTTCTATCTTTTACCACAAAATCACACTCTTGCAAGCAACAATACCCATCTAATCAATCTTTGTTTTGCATCCCTTTTCGCCGTCAAACACCTTAATGCAAAATGGTCAGTATGCACTATGACCTTAGTACCTAGGAAGTAGTATCAAAATTTCTCGAATGCAAAAACCACCGCAAGAAGTTCTTGTTCAGTCACTCTTCTAGGCCACATTTAGAGCTTTGCTAGCATAGTAAATAGGGTGAAGAATTTTCTCTTTCCTCTGTCCTAGTACCAAACCAAGCACCACTCAACTTGCATCACACATTTCCTCAAACGGTTGTCCCCAATCAGGTGAAATAATGATACGTGCAGTAACCAAGAAAAGCATCATCAAAATCAAACTTATACTCCTTTTCAAGAAGTTTGCACAATGGTTGTGCAATTTTTGAAAAGTCTTTTATGAACCTCCTATAGAACCCAGCATGCCCAAGAAAACTTGTAACACCTTTTACAGAAATAGGTGGTGGAAGTTTCTCTATTACCTCAACTCTAGCTCTATCAACCTCAATGCCCTTCTCAGAAATCTTATGACCCAACATTATACCTTCTTTAACCATGAAATGTCACTTCTCCCAATTCAGCACCAAGTTGCAGTCTTCACACCTTTTAAGCACCTCGTCCAAATGATACGGACAACGATCAAATGAATCACCTACAACTGGAAAATCTTCCATGAACCCTTTAATAGTGTCCTCCACCATATCAAACAATATTGACATCATACAATGCTGAAAGGTTGCTAAAGCATTGCACAACCAAAATGACATTCGTTTGAAACCAAAAGTCCCATAAGGGCAAGTGAAGGTTATCTTCTCTTGATCTTTTGGAGGGATAGAAATTTGATTGTAGCCCGAATACCCATCAAGAAAACAATACTAACCCTTTCCTGCAAGTCTATCCAACATTTGGTCCATGAATGGCATAGGAAAGTGGTTCTTTTCTATCCACGCATTCAACTTCCGGTAATCCATACAAACTCTCCATCCGGTCACGGGCCTCATTGAAACAAGATCATTTCTTTCATTTGGAACCACAATAATACCACCCTTTTTAGGCACCCACTACACAGGACACACCCAAGCACTCTACTTGTCTCGCATTCAAATCTGTCGCAATGATGACGACAAGTATTTTTTCTTCCCAAGTATACATACCTTAAATGCGGTGGTAGAGCCTTAAGCTCCAATTTCGGTGCCTCCACAATAGATGGTCTTGCGGGTGGGGACTCACGATTCTTCATGTCTAACTCATACTTCTTTGGTTTGGACCGATATTCACACCTATCGAGTGTGGCTACCAACTCATCATACTCTTTAATACCATCATGATCGAAATTCATCATTACTGCTGCTAGTGCCTCAACACCTAGTCGCTCTTCAATTTGCACTTCGTCCCACTCTCCACTATGTAAGTTATAGCATATACCGTTTGGAGCTCACCACTCGCTTCTTGGACCTACAAATATTGAAAGTTGCTTCTTCATTGTTCATTCGAACTTCATCCGTCCCTTTTCCCATATCAACCAACGCACGACCTATGGCAAGGAATGGTCTCCCAAGGATGATGGGAACATCAAAATCAACCTCACAGTCAAGAATCACAAAATCCACTGAAAAGATGAATGACTCTACTTTTACTAGCACATCATGGAGTACACTAATAGTCCTTTTCATGGTACGATCGGCCATAAGTAGCTGCATTGTAGTAGGCTTTGGGTTCCCTAGACTTAACTTCTTATAAATAGAAAATGGCATGAGGTTGATGCTAGCACCAAGATCTCACAATGCCTTAGCAAAGTGTAACAACCTAATGGTACATGGGATCGTGAAAGCACCACGGTCTTCCTTCTTCTGCATAAGAGATCTTGTAGCAATAGCGCTACAATGCTGCAATCTATCATCATCTTCAAAACTCACAGATCTCTTCTTTGTTACCGTATCTTTCATAAACTTTGCATACCCAGGCATTTGCTCCAAAGCTTCTATCAATGGAACGTTGATGGAAAGCTGCTTCAACATAGTAATAAACCCGCAATATTTACCATCTTGAGTCTTCTTCACTAATCTCTGTGGAAAAGGTGGTGGAGGTCTAGGTATGGGGACCACTTTCTGAGATATCTTTGCTTCTTTCTCTGTCGCATTCTCAGGCGCTTCTCTAACCTCTACCACCTCATCTTCTTTTCTAATCTCAACTTCAACCACATACGGCATAGGTAGGTCAATGGTTTACTTACCCTTCGAGTAGTAATCGCCATACAATGACTGTCATTCTTTAGATTCTAGATGGTGTTGCTAGGAAGAGTACCAGGTTGACGTGGGTTCACTGTGCTAGGCATTTTAACCCCTGGGATGCTGTCCTCAAACATATAAATTTGGGATCGACCCATGCTAGGCTTTCGCCCCTAGGCTGCCACCCTTACACATATACCGCTTCATATAGTTTTGTAATCTTTGAGATTGTTACTTTGGTGGTCATAATTATTTTTGAGTATCGTAACTGTGGATCAGTAGTAGGAAACATGTGAATATGCATTTAGGGTAGTAATAATAACACGAGACAGAAATGTAACACTAATGAATTACATAAGAGCTCAAATGACGCAATGGACCTCATTTGATTGATAGGAGGAATCACAAAGCCACTGCTGAAATTACCCTTTCTCATACCAATACTTGGGAAAGTAAAGATGCACATATATTGAAGCAATTCGACACACTAAGGAGAGGGGAAAATATTGTTAGCTGTGGTTGGGATTGTACGCTGCCACTATGTGTCTTTTACTTGAAAGAGCACTTAGGAAGCTCACTTGTTGGTAGTGACACAAGTAGAGTTCATGCCAAAGAATATAGAATCAAATAGCCTTACATACCTTGCTGTACCACTCGGATAGTACAACGAATTAACCTCCTTCCTTTCCGATTATTAATCTACAATGAAATAAGTAACACAACTAATATTAGTAGCTAACCAACAGATTGGGTTACTTGAACTTGGTAAACCGTAATCAGGTAGTAAACCCATACTTATCAAACCGATGGTATGCATTCCACCCCTTCTCCTTTAATAACGTCATATACAATACGACCTTCTAATAAGGTCCCCGAAACTCCTTGGGCATTTGTAACATATGTAAAAACAGTATACAAAGGGGTTGCGGGCAGCAAGCTCATGCAATGCCCAATTAGATGGTACGTTATTGCACCCCTTTACCGTTTTATCCTTTAACAAGTTCTCATGACTTCGCACATGCCTCCTTATGTATATGAACTCACGGTTTCCGACTACTGTCCCTTGAGCATCCAACTAACATTACATTTAAAATGCTCAAATGGGTTAACAATTGAGTTAAAGGGGACTCCCTCCATGGCTGTCCCAACATGCACAATCAACCCGAACATTCTCCCATCTCACACCATGTAAAAGGAACAATTCTCAGCTCATTAACACATACCAAATCCTTTAACCAATTCAAGCACAAAAGAGGGATGAAAATTTCAGTAACTCACCTTGTTGGACAGCAACCTCACTTGCTAACTTCAAGGTTTAGGTTGTCTTTTCCAAATTATCTTGAGAATAATGAAGGATTACTAAATCAGCAGACCATATTCTTACAAATCCAAACTTTTAAAAAAAAACATATGGCAGTAGCCTTACCTTAGTTTCTGAAAATTTATCCTCTAAACTTGTACTTCAAGAACTGAAGCTCTCCTTCAAACTTTTACTTGAAAAGGGAGATACTCAAGAATCTAGGGTGTTTTAGGGCTGCTGATTGAAGCCAAGAGAGACCTTAGAGAAACTTAAGAAATCTGAAAATTTTGCAAGTGAAAAATGGAGTAAAAGATTTGATCTTTATCCCTTTAAAAGGGATGTGTAATGGACGAATTTCTTGACCAATTTTAGGCCATACATTGTCAAGTAGGTGACCCACCTACTTGGCCCCACCTATTTGGCCTTTTAACTTGGGCTTTTGGGAACTTCAACATTTGTTTGGGCTCTATTCCGAATTTCCCCTCTATTCATGTCAATTTGGGCCATAATTAAAGCAAGTAGGTGGTCCACCTATTTGGACTTTTCACTTGGGCCTTTTTGGACTTAAGACTATTGGGCCTTGGCTGTCCATTTTCCCTTATCCTTCTACTCAACTTGGGCCAAATTAATGCAAGTAGGTGGTAATGCATTTGGCCCAATTACCACTTTACTACCTCTAGTTTAAATACTTCTGTTGGAGCTAACTTGCAAGTACACATGCTGAAACGTGTAAGGTGTTACATCACCTTGCGAGCTAGTTTAAACCAACACTAATCATATAAAGAGTACGGTCCCTCACCTATATTATAAGGCTATGTCAAATATCACGTGAATAGAACTAGCATACGCATGATACAGGTTGTTACATCTAGGATCACTATAGAACTTTCTTGGCTTGTAACGTAGGCTCAGGGTCAGGTGTGGTGCATTTGGGTTCTTTGTAGTGAGTTGATGCCCTCCTTGACATTACACTAGGCTTTCAACCTCTTTTTTCCCTATTTTTGCCATCCTACCATTGTACCTTCTTTCCCTTGATTTTCTTCAACCACGAATGTGACTTTAGACCTTGTATCTCTTTATTTTTAAAATTGTTTTTTTTATTTTTTTATTTTCTATTCTTTTCTTTAGATTTCAACAAGTCACATCCTTTCTTCTCTTTTTCAACATCAAACTCTTTTCATACCCATATTTCTTTCAGTTTCCTCTTTCATAGCCACCCTCAACTTATGGATTTTCCATTGGTTGATGTGCACAATACTCGATGTCGGGTCAGGGCTAAGATTAAAGTTACTTTTTACATTAGCCACCCTAAAGGCTTAAGTCAAGGTGCACATGTTCAAGGAGGGACCGGGGTCAACATAGTCGATTATGGGAAGGTGAGTTCGGGGATTAGAATGAAATGGTCTAATTTTAGGCTCAAAGCATTTGGATCAAATGGAGCATTTATTTTATCTGGTTGGATCCTTCGTTTAGGTAAATTGTGGACTTATCAGAACACGGGCCTATGATCACTTCCTAACCTCTAGATTGAATTGTCTTAGCAAGACTAACCGGGCAAGTTCTAGTTTTGCACAAAAATTGTTTGAATAATCAACTATTCTCACACACTCTTGGCACATAGTTTCATTATCAGATTATCAAATTATCGATTACCCAGTTCAAGTTTTAGCTTAAGTCATGCTCTCAAGTTGATTCATTATCATGTTATACTCTGAGCCAACACATTCAACTTGTCTTAGCCTACCAATTCTAGCACACATAAACAAATTTGGATGAGTATATTTTTCATAAGCCATCATGTTTCATTCTTTTTCATGCTTCTGCACATACGATCCTAACATATTCCGATTCAACAGAACTTAAACAATCTCTTTGGGAAAAAGAACACATGCAAGAAAACCCTAAAGAGAGGAGATATGAGTTGGGTTACTCAGACTTCGCCTGTCACTCACAATCCGTTTACCTCATCCCCAACAAAAATAGATGCAATTGTCCCCAATGCATACAAAATCAATAAAATATAATGGATTGGGTGAAGCAAACTGGTGGCACATTGCATCGAAGAATCATCAACAAGCAGGTAGGTCCTGTTTCCCGGAGCCCGCTGGAACCATACTTGGGTCACCCTCAGTAATGCCTACATCATCCATCATAGCACCCTCAGTAGTTCTCTCGATCACTCTAACAGCACCATCAGTGGTGCTCACAACGTCCCTCATGACAAGCAGGACCCCTAAAACTGGGGAAGACATCGATGCCCCTGCAATACTCTCTCGCACCCTTTGTTGGCGCAACTCTTCATCTAAAATCAAAGCCTTCCTAGCCTCATTCTCCTGCCTACACTATCTGTGTTTTGGGATTTTCCCTCCTCGGTGTGACTAGAATAGTGGCTCTTACCTTTGGTATGTGTAGGCTCAGGCCCCTCTTCGACTGTCACACTTAATAAAGAATCTAGCACCGTATCATCAGCCAACGCAGAAGTGCAGCCCCGAGGCTCAACCGTAGGGGTGGTAAGAATGGAATCAATGTCAGCCCGAGACTCGGCTAACTCGGACTAAAAATAAGATAGATCTATGGTCGGGGTTGGTCGCTCGAGGACTCTCAATTCAAAGGCATCGAGATGCTTATTAACGGCCTGGATCTTCCAATCCATCATGCCCTCCATCCTTTGTTCCATTCGGCCTCGGACTCGGCTATCTACTTTTGCATCCAAGGCTGGATGTGATGTAGCAGTGTGGCCATCTGAACCTCTAATTTTTGCACTCTGGCCAACGGGACAACATCAACTCCTAATGGTGGTGTAGACCGGGATAAGCTAGGAGCCCTACTAGCGGTCTGGGAAGAGGAGGCCGGGATAGTATCAGTGTGATCTAGTATAATTGGGTCACTGCCCTGTGCCTGCCCCACCGTGTCTGCAAGATTTGTACCCAAGGGAGGTACCTCAACCTGGGGCTCTCTGCGAAGTGCCGCCACATTTGCCTCATCTCGAATAAGGCATATATCCAAAGTCCCTGTAGGGTGGATCAACCTATTATAATGTCAGATCGACACTCAGTATTTGCACTATTGGAAAATCAAACATGGAAAGCGGTAAGTGGTGGAGGTCTTGAATGCCCTCTCGTGAATCTCTACCGGCGGTATGCGGGAAAAGTCAATCTCCAATCTTGCGACCAATGTTGCAACCATGATTGCTTTCTGTCCCATATGAGTGGGTTGTCAGCTTTTGTAGGTGACACACGGTACACACCAAAAACCGAGAAGAACTTGGCCACAAAATTTAATGTGGCCTTTCGGATACCCAATTGTGGTGTGGCGACCTACTCTGCACGCTTGCCATTTGCAGCAATGTACTTGGCCAACCATAGTATAACAGCCTCTTGTTGCTTAACATTTCTTTGGAAAGCTCCGCTCCACACGATGTCCCATCTCGTAATCAAAGTCCATTGTGTTTAGTGACCAAGAGTGACCCATGGTAGGTCCATAGAGAAAGTGGCTTATGGTGGCATGTGATATGTCCACTGGACAACCTCGGACCATAGTGGAAGGGAGAGGGTCTGGGCTATGGGCTTTGACCACTTGGAGATCGAACCACGGAGAGTGGCCGCATAGGAGGCGTCGAACTCCCATACAATCTCCTCACTATAGATACCTGGGTCTTAAACCATCTAGTCACACTAGTGAAGGTTAAAAAGCCGGTGGATGTCGGGAACCGTGTGCAAGCTCCTTGTGAGAACTCTGTGCTCCTCTGTAATAAGTATGGCCATTTTCTCTTTATCATTAATCATATTGGCATCCCGATAGATTTGCAATTGGCCCTCAACACACCATCTGTTTGGCTCGCTAGCCACTAGAGTAGGGTTCTCATTCCTTGGTACGGGTATTGATTCTAAGATAGTGGCTTCATCAGATGTGGCTGCTTGTTCATTTTGGCCGGACCCTATGGCTGACTTTGCATTGGACCCCGAAGCATGGGTAGACTCGGACCCTGAAGCATGGCTAGACTTAGAGCCTCAAGTATGGGCAGACTCGGAGCTAGATGTAGATCCAGTAGCTAAACTGGAAGCGGCTCTAGTTGGTGACCTGATCAGTGTTTCCTCCTCATCAGACTGGGAGAAGTCCTTGTGTTGGGAGGAACGTATCCTAGATCTTTTTCCGTGTTCGTGTCCTTATCGATTAACCTAATACTAGGAGCAACAAATTTTGACTTGCCTTGTTTAAAGTAGGTGACTAGCTTCTTGGGTGCCATCGTACCTGTGGAAGCCATATTAGTGCCAAAATTAACTAAAAACTCGCTTGGAAAAATTTAGAACTAAAAATGAACAATAACAAAAAACCCAAAAAAATTTCAGACAATGGCTATAGTGGTCATCCATGGAGGGGACCTACAGTCCGTAGACTGATCTATGGTCCATGGAACCCTTTCTTGGATCAGAGGACCAATATTGGTCACAGATGGAAACCACATATGTGCAGAACGGTCCATAGACCGTAGTCCACCTCCGTGGTTTCACATTTTGTGAATTTTTTACGTGCATTCAACCACGGATCTGATCTACGGTCCGTATATTGATCTATGGTCTCTAGACGGGGTCTTATGGATGGGATCGTGCCAAGTTTCGGACATGGTTAAATTTCAGGCCCACCTATTTAACCATTTTCGACAAACATCCTATCTAACCATGCATTTCAACATTTAATCATGCTAGTTTGTCATTCTCAGGATTTCGATTAATCATTTTAACAGGTATTGAAGACAAACTTTGGAACCCTAAGTTGAAACTTTCATTTAGACTTATAATCTCGTGCGACAAGGCAACACAATCACTATCTACCGTTCCAAGGGTATTGTAACTTCCAATTTTAGAATGGAATTTCATCTAACAATTACCCAATATCAAGACCCAATCCCTAACTTTCTATAATCTATCAATGAATTGAAATTCAAAGTGAGGAGAAAGTCTATTACCTTACCAGTGACGAGGAGTGGGGTGATTGCGTGATGACACTAAGCTTTTCGAGACCACACTAAGCGCCTAGTTTCGCCGAACCCATACACGGACTTCGTAGGGAATTTTGGAGAAGAAAGGGAATTTAGCATTTTGGGAAAAAGGAAGGGAAGATTAATTGGGGAGTGATTATTGAGTGATTTAAGGAGTTTGGGAAGTTATGAAACGGTTTGGGAGTAAATGGAGGGAAGTGGAATGATTTAAAATTGGGGGATTTTAAATAGGATGCGTCCAGGTCGGGTAGGCTAGCATTAAGGTTTTGGACCCACGAGACCCCATCTACGATCCATAGGTCAATTTGCGGTCCATGGGTTGATCTACGGTCCATAGATTGGGACCGTAGATCACTCTTCCACTTGGAATAGTTTAGGGACTTACGGGTTCTCTGAGACACCATCCACGGTCCGTGGATGGATCGACGGACCGTCGATGGGATCCGTAGACCTTTGCACAGACCATTTTCTGTAGAATTTTCATAGCATACCTGCACATATAACAACCATTAGGCTATTCTTTTTACATTTTTCGGACACTTTTTAGGCACGGACCCTATGCTAATTCTAGCCAACAAAATAAAAAAAAAACTAAAACACATATCTAAATTAATACAGAGAATCAACTATACATAAAAACTGCTAGGTGTAAAACAAAAACCTATCGTTGGCTAGACTGTACATCTTGGGTTGCCTCCCAAGCAACGTTTGATTTAATGTCGCGGTACGACGCAGGCCTCTTGATTACTAAGACTTCATCAAGATGATAGGCCTTAATCACTTCTTGCACACTTTCAGCATTTCCTAGATAGATCGTGATTGTTTGCTCGTTTACCATGAACCTAGTTCCCTCACTATTTTCAAGCTCAACTACTCCATGGGGAGCACTTTTGTGAGCAAAACCGGCCCAGTCCATTTGGACTTGAGTTTGCTGGAAACAAGCGCAACCTAGAGTTGAATAGAAGCACAAGATCACCAACCACAAACTCCCTCTTTTCAAGTCCTTGATCATGATACCTCTGCATATTCTCTTTGTATAAGGCTGAACTTTCATAAGCTTTTAGGCGAAACTCATCAAGCATATTCAATTCATTCATTCTTTGATTAGATGTGGCGCCCCAATCCAAATTTAGCTTCTTTATTGCCCACATCGCCTTATGCTCTAGCTCTACCGGTAAATGCCAATACTTCCCATATACAAGTTGGTAAGGGGACATAGCTATGGGGGTCTTGTATACAGTACGAAAGGCCCATAGAGCATCATCAAGCTTCCTTGACCAATCCGTTCTATTAGCATTCACAGTCTTCGGCAATATCTTTTTCATCTCTCCGTTGGACACTTCAACTTGTCCACTAGTCTCTGCGGATGGTAAGGAGTGGCTACATTGTGGCAGACACCATATTTCTCAAGTAGCGGCTTGAACAACTTATTACAAAAGTGGGAACCTCCATCACTGATGATCGCCCTCGGGGTACCAAATCTAGAGAAGATATTATTTTTTTAAAATGCGGTGACACTTTTGCCTCGTTGTTGGAGAGCAAAATTGCTTCTACCCAATTCGATACATAATCAACCACAACAAGAATATACTTCATCCCATGTGAACTCACAAATGGACCTATAAAATCAATGCCCCAGACATAAAACAACTCTATCACCAATATAGGATTCATAGGAAGCTTTTGCCTCTTTGAAATTCCTCCTTCTCTTTGGCAACGATCACAAGACTTGGTGAAATCATGAGCATCTTGGTGGATGGTAGGCCAGTAGTACCCACACTGTAAAATCTTATGCACAGTCCGAATACCACTATGATGCCCACCAACAGGCGATGAATGGCATGCTTCGAGTACACTCAACATCTCAACCTCGGGTACACAACGAAGAATAATCCTATCAGCACAACTACGATACAAGTAAGGCTCATCCCAAAAGAATTTCTTCACATCATGCATAAACTTTATCCTTTGGTGAAAAGACAACTCCCGGGGGCACCAAATCGCTTGCCAAATAATTAGCAAAGTCTACAAACGATGGAATCAGATCATGAGAGGCAGCCAATACCTGTTCATCTGGAAAAACATCATTAATTCCAGCCCTATCTCCAAGATTTAGCATAGCCTCTTCCTTTAATCTGGACAAGTGATCGAAAACTTGATTTTCGATCCCTTTTCTATCTTTTACCACAAAATCACACTCTTGCAGCAACAATACCCATCTAATCAATCTTTGTTTTGCATCCCTTTTCGCCGTCAAACACCTTAATGCAAAATGGTCAGTATGCACTATGACCTTAGTACCTAGGAAGTAGTATCAAAATTTCTCGAATGCAAAAACCACCGCAAGAAGTTCTTGTTCAGTCACTCTTCTAGGCCACATTTAGAGCTTTGCTAGCATAGTAAATAGGGTGAAGAATTTTCTCTTTCCTCTGTCCTAGTACCAAACCAAGCACCACTCAACTTGCATCACACATTTCCTCAAACGGTTGTCCCCAATCAGGTGAAATAATGATACGTGCAGTAACCAACTTCTCCTTCAACTCTCCAAATGCTCTCAGAAAAGCATCATCAAAATCAAACTTATACTCCTTTTCAAGAAGTTTGCACAATGGTTGTGCAATTTTTGAAAAGTCTTTTATGAACCTCCTATAGAACCCAGCATGCCCAAGAAAACTTGTAACACCTTTTACAGAAATAGGTGGTGGAAGTTTCTCTATTACCTCAACTCTAGCTCTATCAACCTCAATGCCTGTCTCTCGAAATTTGATGACCCAACATTATACCTTCTTTAACCATGAAATGTCACTTCTCCCAATTCAGCACCAAGTTGCAGTCTTCACACCTTTTAAGCACCTCGTCCAAATGATACGAGACAACGATCAAATGAATCACCTACAACTGGAAAATCTTCCATGAACCCTTTAATAGTGTCCTCCACCATATCAAACAATATTGACATCATACAATGCTGAAAGGTTGCTAAAGCATTGCACAACCAAAATGACATTCGTTTGAAACCAAAAGTCCCATAAGGGCAAGTGAAGGTTATCTTCTCTTGATCTTTTGGAGGGATAGAAATTTGATTGTAGCCCGAATACCCATCAAGAAAACAATACTAACCCTTTCCTGCAAGTCTATCCAACATTTGGTCCATGAATGGCATAGGAAAGTGGTTCTTTTCTATCCACGCATTCAACTTCCGGTAATCCATACAAACTCTCCATCCGGTCACGGGCCTCATTGAAACAAGATCATTTCTTTCATTTGGAACCACAATAATACCACCCTTTTTAGGCACCCACTACACAGGACACACCCAAGCACTCTACTTGTCTCGCATTCAAATCTGTCGCAATGATGACTCGACAAGTATTTTTTCTTCCCAAGTATACATACCTTAAATGCGGTGGTAGAGCCTTAAGCTCCAATTTCGGTGCCTCCACAATAGATGGTCTTGCGGGTGGGGACTCACGATTCTTCATGTCTAACTCATACTTCTTTGGTTTGGACCGATATTCACACCTATCGAGTGTGGCTACCAACTCATCATACTCTTTAATACCATCATGATCGAAATTCATCATTACTGCTGCTAGTGCCTCAACACCTAGTCGCTCTTCAATTTGCACTTCTGTCCCACTCTCCACTATGTAAGTTATAGCATATACCGTTTGGAGCTCACCACTCTGCTTCTTGGACCTACAAATATTGAAAGTTGCTTCTTCATTGTTCATTCTGAACTTCATCTCGTCCCTTTTCCCATATCAACCAACGCACGACCTATGGCAAGGAATGGTCTCCCAAGGATGATGGGAACATCAAAATCAACCTCACAGTCAAGAATCACAAAATCCACTGAAAAGATGAATGACTCTACTTTTACTAGCACATCATGGAGTACACTAATAGTCCTTTTCATGGTACGATCGGCCATAAGTAGCTGCATTGTAGTAGGCTTTGGGTTCCCTAGACTTAACTTCTTATAAATAGAAAATGGCATGAGGTTGATGCTAGCACCAAGATCTCACAATGCCTTAGCAAAGTGTAACAACCTAATGGTACATGGGATCGTGAAAGCACCACGGTCTTCCTTCTTCTGCATAAGAGATCTTGTAGCAATAGCGCTACAATGCTGCAATCTATCATCATCTTCAAAACTCACAGATCTCTTCTTTGTTACCGTATCTTTCATAAACTTTGCATACCCAGGCATTTGCTCCAAAGCTTCTATCAATGGAACGTTGATGGAAAGCTGCTTCAACATAGTAATAAACCTGCAATATTTACCATCTTGAGTCTTCTTCACTAATCTCTCGTGGAAAAGGTGGTGGAGGTCTAGGTATGGGGACCACTTTCTCGAGATATCTTTGCTTCTTTCTCTCGTCGCATTCTCGGGCGCTTCTCTAACCTCTACCACCTCATCTTCTTTTCTAATCTCAACTTCAACCACATACGGCATAGGTAGGTCAATGGTTTACTTACCCTTCGAGTAGTAAGCGCCATACAATGACTGTCATTCTTTAGATTCTAGATGGTGTTGCTAGGAAGAGTACCAGGTTGACGTGGGTTCACTGTGCTAGGCATTTTAACCCCTGGGATGCTGTCCTCAAACATATAAATTTGGGATCGACCCATGCTAGGCTTTCGCCCCTAGGCTGCCACCCTTACACATATACCGCTTCATATAGTTTCTGTAATCTTTGAGATTGTTACTTTGGTGGTCATAATTATTTTTGAGTATCATAACTGTGGATCAGTAGTAGGAAACATGTGAATATGCATTTAGGGTAGTAATAATAACACGAGACAGAAATGTAACACTAATGAATTACATAAGAGCTCAAATGACGCAATGGACCTCATTTGATTGATAGGAGGAATCACAAAGCCACTGCTGAAATTACCCTTTCTCATACCAATACTTGGGAAAGTAAAGATGCACATATATTGAAGCAATTCGACACACTAAGGAGAGGGGAAAATATTGTTAGCTGTGGTTGGGATTGTACGCTGCCACTATGTGTCTTTTACTTGAAAGAGCACTTAGGAAGCTCACTTGTTGGTAGTGACACAAGTAGAGTTCATGCCAAAGAATATAGAATCAAATAGCCTTACATACCTTGCTGTACCACTCGGATAGTACAACGAATTAACCTCCTTCCTTTCCGATTATTAATCTACAATGAAATAAGTAACACAACTAATATTAGTAGCTAACCAACAGATTGGGTTACTTGAACTTGGTAAACCGTAATCAGGTAGTAAACCCATACTTATCAAACCGATGGTATGCATTCCACCCCTTCTCCTTTAATAACGTCATATACAATACGACCTTCTAATAAGGTCCCCCGAAACTCCTTGGGCATTTGTAACATATGTAAAACAAGTATACAAAGGGGTTGCAGGCAGCAAGCTCATGCAATGCCCAATTAGATGGTACGTTATCGCACCCTTTACCGTTTTATCCTTTAACAAGTTCTCATGACTTCGCACATGCCTCCTTATGTATATGAACTCACGGTTTCCGACTACTGTCCCTTGAGCATCCAACTAACATTACATTTAAAATGCTCAAATGGGTTAACAATTGAGTTAAAGGGGACTCCCCTCCATGGCTGTCCCAACATGCACAATCAACCTGAACATTCTCCCATCTCACACCATGTAAAAGGAACAATTCTCAGCTCATTAACACATACCAAATCCTTTAACCAATTCAAGCACAAAAGAGGGATGAAAATTTCAGTAACTCACCTTGTTGGACAGCAACCTCACTTGCTAACTTCAAGGTTTAGGTTGTCTTTTCCAAATTATCTTGAGAATAATGAAGGATTACTAAATCAGCAGACCATATTCTTACAAATCCAAACTTTAAAAAAAAAACATATGGCAAAGTAGCCTTACCTTAGTTTCTGAAAATTTATCCTCTAAACTTGTACTTCAAGAACTGAAGCTCTCCTTCAAACTTTTACTTGAAAAGGGAGATACTCAAGAATCTAGGGTGTTTTAGGGCTGCTGATTGAAGCCAAGAGAGACCTTAGAGAAACTTAAGAAATCTGAAAATTTTGCAAGTGAAAAATGGAGTAAAAGATTTGATCTTTATCCCTTTAAAAGGGATGTGTAATGGACGAATTTCTTGACCAATTTTAGGCCATACATTGTCAAGTAGGTGACCCACCTACTTGGCCCCACCTATTTGGCCTTTTAACTTGGGCTTTTGGGAACTTCAACATTTGTTTGGGCTCTATTCCGAATTTCCCTCTATTCATGTCAATTTGGGCCATAATTAAAGCAAGTAGGTGGTCCACCTATTTGGACTTTTCACTTGGGCCTTTTTGGACTTAAGACTATTGGGCCTTGGCTGTCCATTTTTCCCTTATCCTTCTACTCAACTTGGGCCAAATTAATGCAAGTAGGTGGTAATGCATTTGGCCCAATTACCACTTTACTACCTCTAGTTTAAATACTTCTGTTGGAGCTAACTTGCCGTACACATGCTGAAACGTGTACGGTGTTACATCACCTTGCGAGCTAGTTTAAACCAACACTAATCATATCAAGTGTACGGTCCCTCACCTATATTTTTAGGCTATGTCAAATATCACGTGAATAGAACTAGCATACGCATGATACAAGGTTGTTACATCTAGGATCACTATAGGACTTTATTGGCTTGTAACGTAGGCTCAGGGTCAGGTGTGGTACATTTGGGTTCTTTGTAGTGAGTTGATGCCCTCCTTGACATTACACTAGGCTTTCAACCTCTTTTTTTCCCTATTTTTGCCATCCTACCATTGTACCTTCTTTCCCTTGATTTTCTTCAACCACGAATGTGACTTTAGACCTTGTATCTCTTTATTTTTAAAATTGTTTTTTTTATTTTTTTATTTTCTATTCTTTTCTTTAGATTTCAACAAGTCACATCCTTTCTGCTCTTTTTCAACATCAAACTCTTTTCATACCCATATTTCTTTCAGTTTCCTCTTTCATAGCCACCCTCAACTTATGGATTTTCCATTGGTTGATGTGCACAATACTCGATGTCGGGTCAGGGCTAAGATTAAAGTTACTTTTTACATTAGCCACCCTAAAGGCTTAAGTCAAGGTGCACATGTTCAAGGAGGGACCGGGGTCAACATAGTCGATTATGGGAAGGTGAGTTCGGGGATTAGAATGAAATGGTCTAATTTTAGGCTCAAAGCATTTGGATCAAATGGAGCATTTATTTTATTTGGTTGGATCCTTCGTTTAGGTAAATTGTGGACTTATCAGAACACGGGCCTATGATCACTTCCTAACCTCTAGATTGAATTGTCTTAGCAAGACTAACCGGGCAAGTTCTAGTTTTGCACAAAAATTGTTTGAATAATCAACTATTCTCACACACTCTTGGCACATAGTTTCATTATCGATTATCAAATTATCAGATTACCCAGTTCAAGTTTTAGCTTAAGTCATGCTCTCAAGTTGATTCATTATCATGTCATACTCAGAGCCAACACATTCAACTTGTCTTAGCCTACCAATTCTAGCACACATAAACAAATTTGGATGAGTATATTTTTCATAAGCCATCATGTTTCATTCTTTTTCATGCTTCTGCACATACGATCCTAACATATTCCGATTCAACAGAACTTAAACAATCTCTTTGGGAAAAAGAACACATGCAAGAAAACCCTAAAGAGAGGAGATATGAGTTGGGTTACTCGAGACTTCGCCCCCGTCACTCACAATCCGTTTACCTCATCCCCAACAAAAATAGATGCAATTGTCCCCAATGCATACAAAATCAATAAAATATAATGGATTGGGTGAAGCAAACTGGTGGCACATTGCATCGAAGAATCATCAACAAGCAGGTAGGTCCTGTTTCCCGGAGCCCGCCGGAACCATACTTGGGTCACCCTCGCAATGCCTACATCATCCATCATAGCACCCTCGTAGTTCTCTCGATCACTCTAACAGCACCATCAGTGGTGCTCACAACGTCCCTCATGACAAGCGGGACCCTAAAGCGGGAAGACATCGATGCCCCCGCAATACTCTCTCGCACCCTTTGTTGGCGCAACTCTTCATCTAAAATCAAAGCCTTCCTAGCCTCATTCTCCCGCCTACACTATCTGTTTTGGGATTTTCCCTCCTCAGTGTGACTAGAATAGTGGCTCTTACCTTTGGTATGTGTAGGCTCAGGCCCCTCTTCGACTGTCACACTTAATAAAGAATCTAGCACCGTATCATCAGCCAACGCAAGAAGTGCAGCCTGAGGCTCAACTGTAGGGGTGGTAAGAATGGAATCAATGTCAGCCCTGAGACTGGCTAACTCAGACTAAAAATAAGATAGATCTATGGTCGGGGTTGGTCGCTCGAGGACTCTCAATTCAAAGGCATCGAGATGCTTATTAACGGCCTGGATCTTCCAATCCATCATGCCCTCCATCCTTTGTTCCATTCGGCCTCAGACTCGGCTATCTACTTTTGCATCCAAGGCTGGATGTGATGTAGCAGTGTGGCCATCTGAACCTCTAATTTTTGCACTCTGGCCAACGGGACAACATCAACTCCTAATGGTGGTGTAGACCGGGATAAGCTAGGAGCCCTACTAGCGCGGTGCGGGAAGAGGAGGCCGGGATAGTATCGGTGTGATCTAGTATAATTGGGTCACCGCCCGTGCCTCGCCCCACCGTGTCCTGCAAGATTTGTACCCAAGGGAGGTACCTCAACCTCGGGGCTCTCTGCGAAGTGCCGCCACATTTGCCTCATGACGAATAAGGCATATATCCAAAGTCGCTGTAGGCTGGTTCAACCTATTATAATGGGAGATCGACACTCCAGAGTATTTGCACTAATGGAAAATCAAACATGGAAAGCGGTAAGTGGTGGAGGTCTTGAATGCCCTCTCGTGAATCTCTACCGGCAGTATGCGGGAAAAGTCAATCTCCAATCTTGCGACCAATGTTGCAACCATGATTGCTCTGTCCCATATGAGTGGGTTGTCAGCTTTTGTAGGTGACACCCTGGTACACACCAAAAACCAGAAGAACTTGGCCACAAAATTTAATGTGGCCTTTCGGATACCCAATTGTGGTGTGGCGACCTACTCTGCACGCTTGCCATCTGCAGCAATGTACTTGGCCAACCATAGTATAACAGCCTCTTGTTGCTTAACATTTCTTTGGAAAGCTCCGCTCCACACGATGTCCCATCTGTAATCAAAGTCCGCTGTGTTTAGTGACCAAGAGTGACCCATGGTAGGTCCATAGAGAAAGTGGCTTATGGTGGCATGTGATATGTCCACTGGACAACCTCGGACCATAGTGGAAGGGAGAGGGTCCTGGGCTATGGGCTTTGACCACTTGGAGATCGAACCACGGAGAGTGGCCGCATAGGAGGCGTCGAACTCCCATACAATCTCCTCACTATAGATACCTGGGTCTTAAACCATCTAGTCACACTAGTGAAGGTTAAAAAGCCGGTGGATGTCGGGAACCGTGTGCAAGCTCCTTGTGAGAACTCGTGCTCCTCTGTAATAAGTATGGCCATTTTCTCTTTATCATTAATCATATTGGCATCCCGATAGATTTGCAATTGGCCCTCAACACACCATCTGTTTGGCTCGCTAGCCACTAGAGTAGGGTTCTCATTCCTTGGTACGGGTATTGATTCTAAGATAGTGGCTTCATCAGATGTGGGCTGCTTGTTCATTTTGGCCGGACCCTATGGCTGACTTTGCATTGGACCCCGAAGCATGGGTAGACTCGGACCCTGAAGCATGGCTAGACTTAGAGCCTCAAGTATGGGCAGACTCGGAGCCAGATGTAGATCCAGTAGCTAAACTGGAAGCAGCTCTAGTTGGTGACCTGATCAGTGTTTCCTCCTCATCAGACTGGGAGAAGTCCTTGTGTTGGGAGGAACGTATCCTAGATCTTTTTCCGTGTTCGTGTCCTTATCGATTAACCTAATACTAGGAGCAACAAATTTTGACTTGCCTTGTTTAAAGTAGGTGACTAGCTTCTTGGGTGCCATCGTACCTGTGGAAGCCATATTAGTGCCAAAATTAACTAAAAACTCGCTTGGAAAAATTTAGAACTAAAAATGAACAATAACAAAAAACCCAAAAAAATTTCGAGACAATGGCTATAGTGGTCATCCATGGAGGGGACCTACAGTCCGTAGACTCGATCTATGGTCCATGGAACCCTTTCTTGGATCGAGAGGACCAATATTGGTCACGAGATGGAAACCACATATGTGCGAACGGTCCATAGACCGTAGTCCACCTCCGTGGTTTCACATTTTGTGAATTTTTTACGTGCATTCAACCACGGATCTGATCTACGGTCCGTATATTGATCTATGGTCTCTAGACGGGGTCTTATGGATGGGATCTGTGCCAAGTTTCAGACATGGTTAAATTTTGTGCCCACCTATTTAACCATTTTCGACAAAGATCCTATCTAACCATGCATTTCAACATTTAATCATGCTAGTTTGTCATTCTCAGGATTTCGATTAATCATTTTAACAGGTATTGAAGACAAACTTTGGAACCCTAAGTTGAAACTTTCATTTAGACTTATAATCTCGTGCGACAAGGCAACACAATCACTATCTACCGTTCCAAGGGTATTGTAACTTCCAATTTTAGAATGGAATTTCATCTAACAATTACCCAATATCAAGACCCAATCCCTAACTTTCTATAATCTATCAATGAATTGAAATTCAAAGTGAGGAGAAAGTCTATTACCTTACCAGTGACGAGGAGTGGGGTGATTGCGTGATGACACTAAGCTTTTCGAGACCACACTAAGCGCCTAGTTTCGCCGAACCCATACACGGACTTCGTAGGGAATTTTGGAGAAGAAAGGGAATTTAGCATTTTGGGAAAAAGGAAGGGAAGATTAATTGGGGAGTGATTATTGAGTGATTTAAGGAGTTTGGGAAGTTATGAAACGGTTTGGGAGTAAATGGAGGGAAGTGGAATGATTTAAAATTGGGGGATTTTAAATAGGATGCGTCCAGGTCGGGTAGGCTAGCATTAAGGTTTTGGACCCACGAGACCCCATCTACGATCCATAGGTCAATTTGCGGTCCATGGGTTGATCTACGGTCCATAGATTGGGACCGTAGATCACTCTTCCACTTGGAATAGTTTAGGGACTTACCTGGGTTCTACAGACACCATCCACGGTCCGTGGATGGATCGACGGACCGTCGATGGGATCCGTAGACCTTTGCACCAGACCATTTTACGTAGAATTTTCATAGCATACCGCACATATAACAACCATTAGGCTATTCTTTTTACATTTTTCGGACACTTTTTAGGCACGGACCCTATGCTAATTCTAGCCAACAAAATAAAAAAAAAAACTAAAACACATATCTAAATTAATACAGAGAATCAACTATACATAAAAACTGCTAGGTGTAAAACAAAAACCTATCGTTGGCTAGACTGTACATCTTGGGTTGCCTCCCAAGCAACGTTTGATTTAATGTCGCGGTACGACGCAGGCCTCTTGATTACTAAGACTTCATCAAGATGATAGGCCTTAATCACTTCTTGCACACTTTCAGCATTTCCTAGATAGATCGTGATTGTTTGCTCGTTTACCATGAACCTAGTTCCCTCACTATTTTCAAGCTCAACTACTCCATGGGGAGCACTTTTGTGAGCAAAACCGGCCCATCCATTTGGACTTGAGTTTGCCTGGAAACAAGCGCAACCTAGAGTTGAATAGAAGCACAAGATCACCAACCACAAACTCCCTCTTTTCAAGTCCTTGATCATGATACCTCTGCATATTCTCTTTGTATAAGGCTGAACTTTCATAAGCTTTTAGGCGAAACTCATCAAGCATATTCAATTCATTCATTCTTTGATTAGATGTGGCGCCCCAATCCAAATTTAGCTTCTTTATTGCCCACATCGCCTTATGCTCTAGCTCTACCGGTAAATGCCAATACTTCCCATATACAAGTTGGTAAGGGGACATAGCTATGGGGGTCTTGTATACAGTACGAAGGGCCCATAGAGCATCATCAAGCTTCCTTGACCAATCCGTTCTATTAGCATTCACAAGTCTTCGGCAATATCTTTTTCATCTCTCCGTTGGACACTTCAACTTGTCCACTAGTCTGCGGATGGTAAGGAGTGGCTACATTGTGGCAGACACCATATTTCTCAAGTAGCGGCTTGAACAACTTATTACAAAAGTGGGAACCTCCATCACTGATGATCGCCCTCGGGGTACCAAATCTAGAGAAGATATTATTTTTTTTTAAAATGCGGTGACACTTTTGCCTCGTTGTTGGAGAGCAAAATTGCTTCTACCCAATTCGATACATAATCAACCACAACAAGAATATACTTCATCCCATGTGAACTCACAAATGGACCTATAAAATCAATGCCCCAGACATAAAACAACTCTATCACCAATATAGGATTCATAGGAAGTTTTTGCCTCTTTGAAATTCCTCCTTCTCTTTGGCAACGATCACAAGACTTGGTGAAATCATGAGCATCTTGGTGGATGGTAGGCCGTAGTACCCACCTTTGTAAAATCTTATGCACAGTCCGAATACCACTATGATGCCCACCAACAGGCGATGAATGGCATGCTTCGAGTACACTCAACATCTCAACCTCGGGTACACAACGAAGAATAATCCTATCAGCACAACTACGATACAAGTAAGGCTCATCCCAAAAGAATTTCTTCACATCATGCATAAACTTTATCCTTTGGTGAAAAGACAACTCCGGGGGCACCAAATCGCTTGCCAAATAATTAGCAAAGTCTACAAACGATGGAATCAGATCATGAGAGGCAGCCAATACCTGTTCATCTGGAAAAACATCATTAATTCCAGCCCTATCTCCAAGATTTAGCATAGCCTCTTCCTTTAATCTGGACAAGTGATCGAAAACTTGATTTTCGATCCCTTTTCTATCTTTTACCACAAAATCACACTCTTGCAGCAACAATAC
This sequence comes from Solanum commersonii, assembly GCA_029007595.1. Taxonomy (NCBI): domain Eukaryota; kingdom Viridiplantae; phylum Streptophyta; class Magnoliopsida; order Solanales; family Solanaceae; genus Solanum; species Solanum commersonii. Next base: position 5,231,142 of record JAJTWQ010000012.1, read on the forward strand.
CCATCTAATCAATCTTTGTTTTGCATCCCTTTTCGCCGTCAAACACCTTAATGCAAAATGGTCAGTATGCACTATGACCTTAGTACCTAGGAAGTAGTATCAAAATTTCTCGAATGCAAAAACCACCGCAAGAAGTTCTTGTTCAGTCACTCTTCTAGGCCACATTTAGAGCTTTGCTAGCATAGTAAATAGGGTGAAGAATTTTCTCTTTCCTCTCTGTCCTAGTACCAAACCAAGCACCACTCAACTTGCATCACACATTTCCTCAAACGGTTGTCCCCAATCGGGTGAAATAATGATACGTGCGGTAACCAACTTCTCCTTCAACTCTCCAAATGCTCTCAGAAAAGCATCATCAAAATCAAACTTATACTCCTTTTCAAGAAGTTTGCACAATGGTTGTGCAATTTTTGAAAAGTCTTTTATGAACCTCCTATAGAACCCAGCATGCCCAAGAAAACTTGTAACACCTTTTACAGAAATAGGTGGTGGAAGTTTCTCTATTACCTCAACTCTAGCTCTATCAACCTCAATGCCTGTCTCTCGAAATTTGATGACCCAACATTATACCTTCTTTAACCATGAAATGTCACTTCTCCCAATTCAGCACCAAGTTGCAGTCTTCACACCTTTTAAGCACCTCGTCCAAATGATACGACAACGATCAAATGAATCACCTACAACTGGAAAATCTTCCATGAACCCTTTAATAGTGTCCTCCACCATATCAAACAATATTGACATCATACAATGCTGAAAGGTTGCTAAAGCATTGCACAACCAAAATGACATTCGTTTGAAACCAAAAGTCCCATAAGGGCAAGTGAAGGTTATCTTCTCTTGATCTTTTGGAGGGATAGAAATTTGATTGTAGCCCGAATACCCATCAAGAAAACAATACTAACCCTTTCCCGCAAGTCTATCCAACATTTGGTCCATGAATGGCATAGGAAAGTGGTTCTTTTCTATCCACGCATTCAACTTCCGGTAATCCATACAAACTCTCCATCCGGTCACGGGCCTCATTGAAACAAGATCATTTCTTTCATTTGGAACCACAATAATACCACCCTTTTTAGGCACCCACTACACAGGACACACCCAAGCACTCTACTTGTCTCGCATTCAAATCTGTCGCAATGATGGATCGACAAGTATTTTTTCTTCCCAAGTATACATACCTTAAATGCGGTGGTAGAGCCTTAAGCTCCAATTTCGGTGCCTCCACAATAGATGGTCTTGCGGGTGGGGACTCACGATTCTTCATGTCTAACTCATACTTCTTTGGTTTGGACCGATATTCACACCTATCGAGTGTGGCTACCAACTCATCATACTCTTTAATACCATCATGATCGAAATTCATCATTACTGTTGCTAGTGCCTCAACACCTAGTCGCTCTTCAATTTGCACTTCTGTCCCACTCTCCACTATGTAAGTTATAGCATATACCGTTTGGAGCTCACCACTGTGCTTCTTGGAGCTACAAATATTGAAAGTTGCTTCTTCATTGTTCATTCTGAACTTCATCTGTCCCTTTTCCCATATCAACCAACGCACGACCTATGGCAAGGAATGGTCTCCCAAGGATGATGGGAACATCAAAATCAACCTCACAGTCAAGAATCACAAAATCCACTGAAAAGATGAATGACTCTACTTTTACTAGCACATCATGGAGTACACTAATAGTCCTTTTCATGGTACGATCGGCCATAAGTAGCTGCATTGTAGTAGGCTTTGGGTTCCCTAGACTTAACTTCTTATAAATAGAAAATGGCATGAGGTTGATGCTAGCACCAAGATCTCACAATGCCTTAGCAAAGTGTAACAACCTAATGGTACATGGGATCGTGAAAGCACCACGGTCTTCCTTCTTTCGCATAAGAGATCTTGTAGCAATAGCGCTACAATGCCGCAATCTATCATCATCTTCAAAACTCACAGATCTCTTCTTTGTTACCGTATCTTTCATAAACTTTGCATACCCAGGCATTTGCTCCAAAGCTTCTATCAATGGAACGTTGATGGAAAGCTGCTTCAACATAGTAATAAACCTGCAATATTTACCATCTTCAGTCTTCTTCACTAATCTCTGTGGAAAAGGTGGTGGAGGTCTAGGTATGGGGACCACTTTCTGAGATATCTTTGCTTCTTTCTCTGTCGCATTCTCAGGCGCTTCTCTAACCTCTACCACCTCATCTTCTTTTCTAATCTCAACTTCAACCACATACGGCATAGGTAGGTCAATGGTTTACTTACCCTTCGAGTAGTAACTGCCATACAATGACTGTCATTCTTTAGATTCTAGATGGTGTTGCTAGGAAGAGTACCAGGTTGACGTGGGTTCACTGTGCTAGGCATTTTAACCCCTGGGATGCTGTCCTCAAACATATAAATTTGGGATCGACCCATGCTAGGCTTTCGCCCCTAGGCTGCCACCCTTACACATATACCGCTTCATATAGTTTCGTAATCTTTGAGATTGTTACTTTGGTGGTCATAATTATTTTTGAGTATCGAACTGTGGATCAGTAGTAGGAAACATGTGAATATGCATTTAGGGTAGTAATAATAACACGAGACAGAAATGTAACACTAATGAATTACATAAGAGCTCAAATGACGCAATGGACCTCATTTGATTGATAGGAGGAATCACAAAGCCACTGCTGAAATTACCCTTTCTCATACCAATACTTGGGAAAGTAAAGATGCACATATATTGAAGCAATTCGACACACTAAGGAGAGGGGAAAATATTGTTAGCTGTGGTTGGGATTGTACGCTGCCACTATGTGTCTTTTACTTGAAAGAGCACTTAGGAAGCTCACTTGTTGGTAGTGACACAAGTAGAGTTCATGCCAAAGAATATAGAATCAAATAGCCTTACATACCTTGCTGTACCACTCGGATAGTACAACGAATTAACCTCCTTCCTTTCCGATTATTAATCTACAATGAAATAAGTAACACAACTAATATTAGTAGCTAACCAACAGATTGGGTTACTTGAACTTGGTAAACCGTAATCAGGTAGTAAACCCATACTTATCAAACCGATGGTATGCATTCCACCCCTTCTCCTTTAATAACGTCATATACAATACGACCTTCTAATAAGGTCCCCCGAAACTCCTTGGGCATTTGTAACATATGTAAAACAGTATACAAAGGGGTTGCAGGCAGCAAGCTCATGCAATGCCCAATTAGATGGTACGTTATCGCACCCTTTACCGTTTTATCCTTTAACAAGTTCTCATGACTTCGCACATGCCTCCTTATGTATATGAACTCACGGTTTCCGACTACCGTCCCTTGAGCATCCAACTAACATTACATTTAAAATGCTCAAATGGGTTAACAATTGAGTTAAAGGGGACTCCCTCCATGGCTGTCCCAACATGCACAATCAACCTGAACATTCTCCCATCTCACACCATGTAAAAGGAACAATTCTCAGCTCATTAACACATACCAAATCCTTTAACCAATTCAAGCACAAAAGAGGGATGAAAATTTCAGTAACTCACCTTGTTGGACAGCAACCTCACTTGCTAACTTCAAGGTTTAGGTTGTCTTTTCCAAATTATCTTGAGAATAATGAAGGATTACTAAATCAGCAGACCATATTCTTACAAATCCAAACTTTTAAAAAAAAACATATGGCAGTAGCCTTACCTTAGTTTCTGAAAATTTATCCTCTAAACTTGTACTTCAAGAACTGAAGCTCTCCTTCAAACTTTTACTTGAAAAGGAGATACTCAAGAATCTAGGGTGTTTTAGGGCTGCTGATTGAAGCCAAGAGAGACCTTAGAGAAACTTAAGAAATCTGAAAATTTTGCAAGTGAAAAATGGAGTAAAAGATTTGATCTTTATCCCTTTAAAAGGGATGTGTAATGGACGAATTTCTTGACCAATTTTAGGCCATACATTGTCAAGTAGGTGACCCACCTACTTGGCCCCACCTATTTGGCCTTTTAACTTGGGCTTTTGGGAACTTCAACATTTGTTTGGGCTCTATTCCGAATTTCCCCTCTATTCATGTCAATTTGGGCCATAATTAAAGCAAGTAGGTGGTCCACCTATTTGGACTTTTCACTTGGGCCTTTTTGGACTTAAGACTATTGGGCCTTGGCTGTCCATTTTTCCCTTATCCTTCTACTCAACTTGGGCCAAATTAATGCAAGTAGGTGGTAATGCATTTGGCCCAATTACCACTTTACTACCTCTAGTTTAAATACTTCTGTTGGAGCTAACTTGCAGTACACATGTTGAAACGTGTAAGGTGTTACATCACCTTGCGAGCTAGTTTAAACCAACACTAATCATATAAAGAGTACGGTCCCTCACCTATATTATAAGGCTATGTCAAATATCACGTGAATAGAACTAGCATACGCATGATACAAGGTTGTTACATCTAGGATCACTATAGAACTTTCTTGGCTTGTAACGTAGGCTCGGTGGTCGGGTGTGGTGCATTTGGGTTCTTTGTAGTGAGTTGATGCCCTCCTTGACATTACACTAGGCTTTCAACCTCTTTTTTCCCTATTTTTGCCATCCTACCATTGTACCTTCTTTCCCTTGATTTTCTTCAACCACGAATGTGACTTTAGACCTTGTATCTCTTTATTTTTAAAATTGTTTTTTTTATTTTTTATTTTCTATTCTTTTCTTTAGATTTCAACAAGTCACATCCTTTCTGCTCTTTTTCAACATCAAACTCTTTTCATACCCATATTTCTTTCAGTTTCCTCTTTCATAGCCACCCTCAACTTATGGATTTTCCATTGGTTGATGTGCACAATACTCGATGTCGGGTCAGGGCTAAGATTAAAGTTACTTTTTACATTAGCCACCCTAAAGGCTTAAGTCAAGGTGCACATGTTCAAGGAGGGACCGGGGCCAACATAGTCGATTATGGGAAGGTGAGTTCGGGGATTAGAATGAAATGGTCTAATTTTAGGCTCAAAGCATTTGGATCAAATGGAGCATTTATTTTATCTGGTTGGATCCTTCGTTTAGGTAAATTGTGGACTTATCAGAACACGGGCCTATGATCACTTCCTAACCTCTAGATTGAATTGTCTTAGCAAGACTAACTAGGGCAAGTTCTAGTTTTGCACAAAAATTGTTTGAATAATCAACTATTCTCACACACTCTTGGCACATAGTTTCATATACTGATTATCAAATTATCAGATTACCCAGTTCAAGTTTTAGCTTAAGTCATGCTCTCAAGTTGATTCATTATCATGTCATACTCAGAGCCAACACATTCAACTTGTCTTAGCCTACCAATTCTAGCACACATAAACAAATTTGGATGAGTATATTTTTCATAAGCCATCATGTTTCATTCTTTTTCATGCTTCTGCACATACGATCCTAACATATTCCGATTCAACAGAACTTAAACAATCTCTTTGGGAAAAAGAACACATGCAAGAAAACCCTAAAGAGAGGAGATATGAGTTGGGTTACTCAGACTTCGCCCTGTCACTCACAATCCGTTTACCTCATCCCCAACAAAAATAGATGCAATTGTCCCCAATGCATACAAAATCAATAAAATATAATGGATTGGGTGAAGCAAACTGGTGGCACATTGCATCGAAGAATCATCAACAAGCAGGTAGGTCCTGTTTCCTGAGCCCGCCGGAACCATACTTGGGTCACCCTCGCAATGCCTACATCATCCATCATAGCACCCTCGCAGTTCTCTCGATCACTCTAACAGCACCATCGGTGGTGCTCACAACGTCCCTCATGACAAGCAGGACCCCTAAAACTGGGGAAGACATCGATGCCCCTGCAATACTCTCTCGCACCCTTTGTTGGCGCAACTCTTCATCTAAAATCAAAGCCTTCCTAGCCTCATTCTCCTGCCTACACTATCTGTTTTGGGATTTTCCCTCCTCAGTGTGACTAGAATAGTGGCTCTTACCTTTGGTATGTGTAGGCTCAGGCCCCTCTTCGACTGTCACACTTAATAAAGAATCTAGCACCGTATCATCAGCCAACGCAAGAAGTGCAGCCTGAGGCTCAACTGTAGGGGTGGTAAGAATGGAATCAATGTCAGCCCTGAGACTGGCTAACTCAGACTAAAAATAAGATAGATCTATGGTCGGGGTTGGTCGCTCGAGGACTCTCAATTCAAAGGCATCGAGATGCTTATTAACGGCCTGGATCTTCCAATCCATCATGCCCTCCATCCTTTGTTCCATTCTGGCCTCAGACTCGGCTATCTACTTTTGCATCCAAGGCTGGATGTGATGCCGCCACATTTGCCTCATCTCGAATAAGGCATATATCCAAAGTCCCTGTAGGGTGGATCAACCTATTATAATGTCAGATCGACACTCCAGAGTATTTGCACTATTGGAAAATCAAACATGGAAAGCGGTAAGTGGTGGAGGTCTTGAATGCCCTCTCGTGAATCTCTACCGGCAGTATGCGGGAAAAGTCAATCTCCAATCTTGCGACCAATGTTGCAACCATGATTGCTCTGTCCCATATGAGTGGGTTGTCAGCTTTTGTAGGTGACACCCGGTACACACCAAAAACCAGGAAGAACTTGGCCACAAAATTTAATGTGGCCTTTCGGATACCCAATTGTGGTGTGGCGACCTACTCGCACGCTTGCCATCTCGCGGCAATGTACTTGGCCAACCATAGTATAACAGCCTCTTGTTGCTTAACATTTCTTTGGAAAGCTCCGCTCCACACGATGTCCCATCTCGTAATCAAAGTCCATTGTGTTTAGTGACCAAGAGTGACCCATGGTAGGTCCATAGAGAAAGTGGCTTATGGTGGCATGTGATATGTCCACCGGACAACCTCGGACCATAGTGGAAGGGAGAGGGTCTGGGCTATGGGCTTTGACCACTTGGAGATCGAACCACGGAGAGTGGCCGCATAGGAGGCGTCGAACTCCCATACAATCTCCTCACTATAGATACCGGGTCTTAAACCATCTAGTCACACTAGTGAAGGTTAAAAAGCCGGTGGATGTCGGGAACCGTGTGCAAGCTCCTTGTGAGAACTCGTCCTCCTCTGTAATAAGTATGGCCATTTTCTCTTTATCATTAATCATATTGGCATCCCGATAGATTTGCAATTGGCCCTCAACACACCATCTGTTTGGCTCGCTAGCCACTAGAGTAGGGTTCTCATTCCTTGGTACGGGTATTGATTCTAAGATAGTGGCTTCATCGATGTGGCCGCTTGTTCATTTTGGCCGGACCCTATGGCTGACTTTGCATTGGACCCCGAAGCATGGGTAGACTCGGACCCGAAGCATGGCTAGACTTAGAGCCTCAAGTATGGGCGGACTCGGAGCGATGTAGATCCAGTAGCTAAACCGAAGCAGCTCTAGTTGGTGACCTGATCTGTGTTTCCTCCTCATCAGACTGGGAGAAGTCCTTGTGTTGGGAGGAACGTATCCTAGATCTTTTTCCGTGTTCGTGTCCTTATCGATTAACCTAATACTAGGAGCAACAAATTTTGACTTGCCTTGTTTAAAGTAGGTGACTAGCTTCTTGGGTGCCATCGTACCTGTGGAAGCCATATTAGTGCCAAAATTAACTAAAAACTCGCTTGGAAAAATTTAGAACTAAAAATGAACAATAACAAAAAACCCAAAAAAATTTCAGACAATGGCTATAGTGGTCATCCATGGAGGGGACCTACAGTCCGTAGACTGATCTATGGTCCATGGAACCCTTTCTTGGATCAGAGGACCAATATTGGTCACGAGATGGAAACCACATATGTGCGAACGGTCCATAGACCGTAGTCCACCTCCGTGGTTTCACATTTTGTGAATTTTTTACGTGCATTCAACCACGGATCGATCTACGGTCCGTATATTGATCTATGGTCTCTAGACGGGGTCTTATGGATGGGATCTGTGCCAAGTTTCAGACATGGTTAAATTTCAGGCCCACCTATTTAACCATTTTCGACAGCATCCTATCTAACCATGCATTTCAACATTTAATCATGCTAGTTTGTCATTCTCAGGATTTCGATTAATCATTTTAACAGGTATTGAAGACAAACTTTGGAACCCTAAGTTGAAACTTTCATTTAGACTTATAATCTCGTGCGACAAGGCAACACAATCACTATCTACCGTTCCAAGGGTATTGTAACTTCCAATTTTAGAATGGAATTTCATCTAACAATTACCCAATATCAAGACCCAATCCCTAACTTTCTATAATCTATCAATGAATTGAAATTCAAAGTGAGGAGAAAGTCTATTACCTTACCAAGTGACGAGGAGTGGGGTGATTGCGTGATGACACTAAGCTTTTCGAGACCACACTAAGCGCCTAGTTTCGCCGAACCCATACACGGACTTCGTAGGGAATTTTGGAGAAGAAAGGGAATTTAGCATTTTGGGAAAAAGGAAGGGAAGATTAATTGGGGAGTGATTATTGAGTGATTTAAGGAGTTTGGGAAGTTATGAAACGGTTTGGGAGTAAATGGAGGGAAGTGGAATGATTTAAAATTGGGGGATTTTAAATAGGATGCGTCCAGGTCGGGTAGGCTAGCATTAAGGTTTTGGACCCACGAGACCCCATCTACGATCCATAGGTCAATTTGCGGTCCATGGGTTGATCTACGGTCCATAGATTGGGACCGTAGATCACTCTTCCACTTGGAATAGTTTAGGGACTTACCCCGGGTTCTACGGACACCATCCACGGTCCGTGGATGGATCGACGGACCGTCGATGGGATCCGTAGACCTTTGCACCAGACCATTTTTCGTAGAATTTTCATAGCATACCCGCACATATAACAACCATTAGGCTATTCTTTTTACATTTTTCGGACACTTTTTAGGCACGGACCCTATGCTAATTCTAGCCAACAAAATAAAAAAAAAACTAAAACACATATCTAAATTAATACGAGAGAATCAACTATACATAAAAAACTGCTAGGTGTAAAACAAAAACCTATCGTTGGCTAGACTGTACATCTTGGGTTGCCTCCCAAGCAACGTTTGATTTAATGTCGCGGTACGACGCAGGCCTCTTGATTACTAAGACTTCATCAAGATGATAGGCCTTAATCACTTCTTGCACACTTTCAGCATTTCCTAGATAGATCGTGATTGTTTGCTCGTTTACCATGAACCTAGTTCCCTCACTATTTTCAAGCTCAACTACTCCATGGGGGAGCACTTTTGTGAGCAAAACTGGCCCAGTCCATTTGGACTTGAGTTTGCCTGGAAACAAGCGCAACCTAGAGTTGAATAGAAGCACAAGATCACCAACCACAAACTCCCTCTTTTCAAGTCCTTGATCATGATACCTCTGCATATTCTCTTTGTATAAGGCTGAACTTTCATAAGCTTTTAGGCGAAACTCATCAAGCATATTCAATTCATTCATTCTTTGATTAGATGTGGCGCCCCAATCCAAATTTAGCTTCTTTATTGCCCACATCGCCTTATGCTCTAGCTCTACCGGTAAATGCCAATACTTCCCATATACAAGTTGGTAAGGGGACATAGCTATGGGGGTCTTGTATACAGTACGAAAGGCCCATAGAGCATCATCAAGCTTCCTTGACCAATCCGTTCTATTAGCATTCACAGTCTTCGGCAATATCTTTTTCATCTCTCCGTTGGACACTTCAACTTGTCCACTAGTCTGCGGATGGTAAGGAGTGGCTACATTGTGGCAGACACCATATTTCTCAAGTAGCGGCTTGAACAACTTATTACAAAAGTGGGAACCTCCATCACTGATGATCGCCCTCGGGGTACCAAATCTAGAGAAGATATTATTTTTTTAAAATGCGGTGACACTTTTGCCTCGTTGTTGGAGAGCAAAATTGCTTCTACCCAATTCGATACATAATCAACCACAACAAGAATATACTTCATCCCATGTGAACTCACAAATGGACCTATAAAATCAATGCCCCAGACATAAAACAACTCTATCACCAATATAGGATTCATAGGAAGCTTTTGCCTCTTTGAAATTCCTCCTTCTCTTTGGCAACGATCACAAGACTTGGTGAAATCATGAGCATCTTGGTGGATGGTAGGCCAGTAGTACCCACACCGTAAAATCTTATGCACAGCCGAATACCACTATGATGCCCACCAACAGGCGATGAATGGCATGCTTCGAGTACACTCAACATCTCAACCTCGGGTACACAACGAAGAATAATCCTATCAGCACAACTACGATACAAGTAAGGCTCATCCCAAAAGAATTTCTTCACATCATGCATAAACTTTATCCTTTGGTGAAAAGACAACTCCGGGGCACCAAATCGCTTGCCAAATAATTAGCAAAGTCTACAAACGATGGAATCAGATCATGAGAGGCAGCCAATACTGTTCATCTGGAAAAACATCATTAATTCCAGCCCTATCTCCAAGATTTAGCATAGCCTCTTCCTTTAATCTGGACAAGTGATCGAAAACTTGATTTTCGATCCCTTTTCTATCTTTTACCACAAAATCACACTCTTGCAGCAACAATACCCATCTAATCAATCTTTGTTTTGCATCCCTTTTCGCCGTCAAACACCTTAATGCAAAATGGTCGGTATGCACTATGACCTTAGTACCTAGGAAGTAGTATCAAAATTTCTCGAATGCAAAAACCACCGCAAGAAGTTCTTGTTCAGTCACTCTTCTAGGCCACATTTAGAGCTTTGCTAGCATAGTAAATAGGGTGAAGGATTTTCTCTTTCCTCTCGTCCTAGTACCAAACCAAGCACCACTCAACTTGCATCACACATTTCCTCAAACGGTTGTCCCCAATCAGGTGAAATAATGATACGTGCAGTAACCAAGTTCTCCTCCAACTCTCCAAATGCTCTCGAGAAAAGCATCATCAAAATCAAACTTATACTCCTTTTCAAGAAGTTTGCACAATGGTTGTGCAATTTTTGAAAAGTCTTTTATGAACCTCCTATAGAACCCAGCATGCCCAAGAAAACTTGTAACACCTTTTACAGAAATAGGTGGTGGAAGTTTCTCTATTACCTCAACTCTAGCTCTATCAACCTCAATGCCTGTCTCTGAAATTTGATGACCCAACATTATACCTTCTTTAACCATGAAATGTCACTTCTCCCAATTCAGCACCAAGTTGCAGTCTTCACACCTTTTAAGCACCTCGTCCAAATGATACAGACAACGATCAAATGAATCACCTACAACTGGAAAATCTTCCATGAACCCTTTAATAGTGTCCTCCACCATATCAAACAATATTGACATCATACAATGCTGAAAGGTTGCTAAAGCATTGCACAACCAAAATGACATTCGTTTGAAACCAAAAGTCCCATAAGGGCAAGTGAAGGTTATCTTCTCTTGATCTTTTGGAGGGATAGAAATTTGATTGTAGCCCGAATACCCATCAAGAAAACAATACTAACCCTTTCCTGCAAGTCTATCCAACATTTGGTCCATGAATGGCATAGGAAAGTGGTTCTTTTCTATCCACGCATTCAACTTCCGGTAATCCATACAAACTCTCCATCCGGTCACGGGCCTCATTGAAACAAGATCATTTCTTTCATTTGGAACCACAATAATACCACCCTTTTTAGGCACCCACTACACAGGACACACCCAAGCACTCTACTTGTCTCGCATTCAAATCTGTCGCAATGATGACTGACAAGTATTTTTTCTTCCCAAGTATACATACCTTAAATGCGGTGGTAGAGCCTTAAGCTCCAATTTCGGTGCCTCCACAATAGATGGTCTTGCGGGTGGGGACTCACGATTCTTCATGTCTAACTCATACTTCTTTGGTTTGGACCGATATTCACACCTATCGAGTGTGGCTACCAACTCATCATACTCTTTAATACCATCATGATCGAAATTCATCATTACTGCTGCTAGTGCCTCAACACCTAGTCGCTCTTCAATTTGCACTTCTGTCCCACTCTCCACTATGTAAGTTATAGCATATACCGTTTGGAGCTCACCACTCTGCTTCTTGGACCTACAAATATTGAAAGTTGCTTCTTCATTGTTCATTCTGAACTTCATCTGTCCCTTTTCCCATATCAACCAACGCACGACCTATGGCAAGGAATGGTCTCCCAAGGATGATGGGAACATCAAAATCAACCTCACAGTCAAGAATCACAAAATCCACTGAAAAGATGAATGACTCTACTTTTACTAGCACATCATGGAGTACACTAATAGTCCTTTTCATGGTACGATCGGCCATAAGTAGCTGCATTGTAGTAGGCTTTGGGTTCCCTAGACTTAACTTCTTATAAATAGAAAATGGCATGAGGTTGATGCTAGCACCAAGATCTCACAATGCCTTAGCAAAGTGTAACAACCTAATGGTACATGGGATCGTGAAAGCACCACGAATATTTACCATCTTCAGTCTTCTTCACTAATCTCTGTGGAAAAGGTGGTGGAGGTCTAGGTATGGGGACCACTTTCTGAGATATCTTTGCTTCTTTCTCTGTCGCATTCTCAGGCTCTTCTCTAACCTCTACCACCTCATCTTCTTTTCTAATCTCAACTTCAACCACATACGGCATAGGTAGGTCAATGGTTTACTTACCCTTCGAGTAGTAACTGCCATACAATGACTGTCATTCTTTAGATTCTAGATGGTGTTGCTAGGAAGAGTACCAGGTTGACGTGGGTTCACTGTGCTAGGCATTTTAACCCCTGGATGCTGTCCTCAAACATATAAATTTGGGATCGACCCATGCTAGGCTTTCGCCCCTAGGCTGCCACCCTTACACATATACCGCTTCATATAGTTTCGTAATCTTTGAGATTGTTACTTTGGTGGTCATAATTATTTTTGAGTATCGAACTGTGGATCAGTAGTAGGAAACATGTGAATATGCATTTAGGGTAGTAATAATAACACGAGACAGCAATGTAACACTAATGAATTACATAAGAGCTCAAATGACGCAATGGACCTCATTTGATTGATAGGAGGAATCACAAAGCCACTGCTGAAATTACCCTTTCTCATACCAATACTTGGGAAAGTAAAGATGCACATATATTGAAGCAATTCGACACACTAAGGAGAGGGGAAAATATTGTTAGCCGTGGGTTGGGATTGTACGCCGCCACTATGTGTCTTTTACTTGAAAGAGCACTTAGGAAGCTCACTTGTTGGTAGTGACACAAGTAGAGTTCATGCCAAAGAATATAGAATCAAATAGCCTTACATACCTTGCTGTACCACTCGGATAGTACAACGAATTAACCTCCTTCCTTTCCGATTATTAATCTACAATGAAATAAGTAACACAACTAATATTAGTAGCTAACCAACAGATTGGGTTACTTGAACTTGGTAAACCGTAATCAGGTAGTAAACCCATACTTATCAAACCGATGGTATGCATTCCACCCCTTCTCCTTTAATAACGTCATATACAATACGACCTTCTAATAAGGTCCCCCGAAACTCCTTGGGCATTTGTAACATATGTAAAACAAGTATACAAAGGGGTTGCAGGCAGCAAGCTCATGCAACGCCCAATTAGATGGTACGTTATTGCACCCTTTACCGTTTTATCCTTTAACAAGTTCTCATGACTTCTGCACATGCCTCCTTATGTATATGAACTCACGGTTTCCGACTACTGTCCCTTGAGCATCCAACTAACATTACATTTAAAATGCTCAAATGGGTTAACAATTGAGTTAAAGGGGACTCCCTCCATGGCTGTCCCAACATGCACAATCAACCTGAACATTCTCCCATCTCACACCATGTAAAAGGAACAATTCTCAGCTCATTAACACATACCAAATCCTTTAACCAATTCAAGCACAAAAGAGGGATGAAAATTTCAGTAACTCACCTTGTTGGACAGCAACCTCACTTGCTAACTTCAAGGTTTAGGTTGTCTTTTCCAAATTATCTTGAGAATAATGAAGGATTACTAAATCAGCAGACCATATTCTTACAAATCCAAACTTTTAAAAAAAAACATATGGCGGTAGCCTTACCTTAGTTTCGAAAATTTATCCTCTAAACTTGTACTTCAAGAACTGAAGCTCTCCTTCAAACTTTTACTTGAAAAGGGAGATACTCAAGAATCTAGGGTGTTTTAGGGCTGCTGATTGAAGCCAAGAGAGACCTTAGAGAAACTTAAGAAATCTGAAAATTTTGCAAGTGAAAAATGGAGTAAAAGATTTGATCTTTATCCCTTTAAAAGGGATGTGTAATGGACGAATTTCTTGACCAATTTTAGGCCATACATTGTCAAGTAGGTGACCCACCTACTTGGCCCCACCTATTTGGCCTTTTAACTTGGGCTTTTGGGAACTTCAACATTTGTTTGGGCTCTATTCCGAATTTCCCTCTATTCATGTCAATTTGGGCCATAATTAAAGCAAGTAGGTGGTCCACCTATTTGGACTTTTCACTTGGGCCTTTTTGGACTTAAGACTATTGGGCCTTGGCTGTCCATTTTTCCCTTATCCTTCTACTCAACTTGGGCCAAATTAATGCAAGTAGGTGGTAATGCATTTGGCCCAATTACCACTTTACTACCTCTAGTTTAAATACTTCGTTGGAGCTAACTTGCAAGTACACATGCTGAAACGTGTAAGGTGTTACATCACCTTGCGAGCTAGTTTAAACCAACACTAATCATATAAAGAGTACGGTCCCTCACCTATATTATAAGGCTATGTCAAATATCACGTGAATAGAACTAGCATACGCATGATACAAAGGTTGTTACATCTAGGATCACTATAGAACTTTCTTGGCTTGTAACGTAGGCTCGGGGTCGGGTGTGGTGCATTTGGGTTCTTTGTAGTGAGTTGATGCCCTCCTTGACATTACACTAGGCTTTCAACCTCTTTTTTCCCTATTTTTGCCATCCTACCATTGTACCTTCTTTCCCTTGATTTTCTTCAACCACGAATGTGACTTTAGACCTTGTATCTCTTTATTTTTAAAATTGTTTTTTTTATTTTTTTATTTTCTATTCTTTTCTTTAGATTTCAACAAGTCACATCCTTTCTGCACTTTTTCAACATCAAACTCTTTTCATACCCATATTTCTTTCAGTTTCCTCTTTCATAGCCACCCTCAACTTATGGATTTTCCATTGGTTGATGTGCACAATACTCGATGTCGGGTCGGGCTAAGATTAAAGTTACTTTTTACATTAGCCACCCTAAAGGCTTAAGTCAAGGTGCACATGTTCAAGGAGGGACCGGGGCCAACATAGTCGATTATGGGAAGGTGAGTTCGGGGATTAGAATGAAATGGTCTAATTTTAGGCTCAAAGCATTTGGATCAAATGGAGCATTTATTTTATCCGGTTGGATCCTTCGTTTAGGTAAATTGTGGACTTATCGTAACACGGGCCTATGATCACTTCCTAACCTCTAGATTGAATTGTCTTAGCAAGACTAACCGGGCAAGTTCTAGTTTTGCACAAAAATTGTTTGAATAATCAACTATTCTCACACACTCTTGGCACATAGTTTCATTATCGATTATCAAATTATCGATTACCCAGTTCAAGTTTTAGCTTAAGTCATGCTCTCAAGTTGATTCATTATCATGTCATACTCGAGCCAACACATTCAACTTGTCTTAGCCTACCAATTCTAGCACACATAAACAAATTTGGATGAGTATATTTTTCATAAGCCATCATGTTTCATTCTTTTTCATGCTTCTGCACATACGATCCTAACATATTCCGATTCAACAGAACTTAAACAATCTCTTTGGGAAAAAGAACACATGCAAGAAAACCCTAAAGAGAGGAGATATGAGTTGGGTTACTCGGACTTCGCCCGTCACTCACAATCCGTTTACCTCATCCCCAACAAAAATAGATGCAATTGTCCCCAATGCATACAAAATCAATAAAATATAATGGATTGGGTGAAGCAAACTGGTGGCACATTGCATCGAAGAATCATCAACAAGCGGTAGGTCCTGTTTCCCTGAGCCCGCCGGAACCATACTTGGGTCACCCTCGCAATGCCTACATCATCCATCATAGCACCCTCGGTAGTTCTCTCGATCACTCTAACAGCACCATCGGTGGTGCTCACAACGTCCCTCATGACAAGCGGGACCCCTAAAAGCGGGGAAGACATCGATGCCCCCGCAATACTCTCTCGCACCCTTTGTTGGCGCAACTCTTCATCTAAAATCAAAGCCTTCCTAGCCTCATTCTCTCCCGCCTACACTATCTCTGTTTTGGGATTTTCCCTCCTCGGTGTGACTAGAATAGTGGCTCTTACCTTTGGTATGTGTAGGCTCAGCCCCTCTTCGACTGTCACACTTAATAAAGAATCTAGCACCGTATCAAGACTCGGCTATCTACTTTTGCATCCAAGGCTGGATGTGATGTAGCAGTGTGGCCATCTGAACCTCTAATTTTTGCACTCTGGCCAACGGGACAACATCAACTCCTAATGGTGGTGTAGACCGGGATAAGCTAGGAGCCCTACTAGCGGTCTGGGAAGAGGAGGCCGGGATAGTATCAGTGTGATCTAGTATAATTGGGTCACCGCCCGTGCCTCGCCCCACCGTGTCCGCAAGATTTGTACCCAAGGGAGGTACCTCAACACGGGGGCTCTCGCGAAGTGCCGCCACATTTGCCTCATCTCGAATAAGGCATATATCCAAAGTCCCCGTAGGGTGGATCAACCTATTATAATGTCGATCGACACTCCAGTATTTGCACTATTGGAAAATCAAACATGGAAAGCGGTAAGTGGTGGAGGTCTTGAATGCCCTCTCGTGAATCTCTACCGGCAGTATGCGGGAAAAGTCAATCTCCAATCTTGCGACCAATGTTGCAACCATGATTGCTCTGTCCCATATGAGTGGGTTGTCAGCTTTTGTAGGTGACACCCTGGTACACACCAAAAACCAGAAGAACTTGGCCACAAAATTTAATGTGGCCTTTCGGATACCCATTGTGGTGTGGCGACCTACTCGCACGCTTGCCATCTGCAAGCAATGTACTTGGCCAACCATAGTATAACAGCCTCTTGTTGCTTAACATTTCTTTGGAAAGCTCCGCTCCACACGATGTCCCATCCGTAATCAAAGTCCATTGTGTTTAGTGACCAAGAGTGACCCATGGTAGGTCCATAGAGAAAGTGGCTTATGGTGGCATGTGATATGTCCTTTGGACAACCTCGGACCATAGTGGAAGGGAGAGGGTCCTGGGCTATGGGCTTTGACCACTTGGAGATCGAACCACGGAGAGTGGCCGCATAGGAGGCGTCGAACTCCCATACAATCTCCTCACTATAGATACCGGGTCTTAAACCATCTAGTCACACTAGTGAAGGTTAAAAAGCCGGTGGATGTCGGGAACCGTGTGCAAGCTCCTTGTGAGAACTCGTGCTCCTCTGTAATAAGTATGGCCATTTTCTCTTTATCATTAATCATATTGGCATCCCGATAGATTTGCAATTGGCCCTCAACACACCATCTGTTTGGCTCGCTAGCCACTAGAGTAGGGTTCTCATTCCTTGGTACGGGTATTGATTCTAAGATAGTGGCTTCATCGATGTGGCTGCTTGTTCATTTTGGCCGGACCCTATGGCCGACTTTGCATTGGACCCCGAAGCATGAGTGTTACCTCCTCATCAGACTGGGAGAAGTCCTTGTGTTGGGAGGAACGTATCCTAGATCTTTTTTCGTGTTCGTGTCCTTATCGATTAACCTAATACTAGGAGCAACAAATTTTGACTTGCCTTGTTTAAAGTAGGTGACTAGCTTCTTGGGTGCCATCGTACCTGTGGAAGCCATATTAGTGCCAAAATTAACTAAAAACTCGCTTGGAAAAATTTAGAACTAAAAATGAACAATAACAAAAAACCCAAAAAATTTCAGACAATGGCTATAGTGGTCATCCATGGAGGGGACCTACAGTCCGTAGATCGATCTATGGTCCATGGAACCCTTTCTTGGATCAGAGGACCAATATTGGTCACAGATGGAAACCACATATGTGCAGAACGGTCCATAGACCGTAGTCCACCTCCGTGGTTTCACATTTTGTGAATTTTTTACGTGCATTCAACCACGGATCTGATCTACGGTCCGTATATTGATCTATGGTCTCTAGACGGGGTCTTATGGATGGGATCTGTGCCAAGTTTCAGACATGGTTAAATTTCAGGCCCACCTATTTAACCATTTTCGACAGCATCCTATCTAACCATGCATTTCAACATTTAATCATGCTAGTTTGTCATTCTCAGGATTTCGATTAATCATTTTAACAGGTATTGAAGACAAACTTTGGAACCCTAAGTTGAAACTTTCATTTAGACTTATAATCTCGTGCGACAAGGCAACACAATCACTATCTACCGTTCCAAGGGTATTGTAACTTCCAATTTTAGAATGGAATTTCATCTAACAATTACCCAATATCAAGACCCAATCCCTAACTTTCTATAATCTATCAATGAATTGAAATTCAAAGTGAGGAGAAAGTCTATTACCTTACCAAAGTGACGAGGAGTGGGGTGATTGCGTGATGACACTAAGCTTTTCGAGACCACACTAAGCGCCTAGTTTCGCCGAACCCATACACGGACTTCGTAGGGAATTTTGGAGAAGAAAGGGAATTTAGCATTTTGGGAAAAAGGAAGGGAAGATTAATTGGGGAGTGATTATTGAGTGATTTAAGGAGTTTGGGAAGTTATGAAACGGTTTGGGAGTAAATGGAGGGAAGTGGAATGATTTAAAATTGGGGGATTTTAAATAGGATGCGTCTTCGTAGAATTTTCATAGCATACCCGCACATATAACAACCATTAGGCTATTCTTTTTACATTTTTCGGACACTTTTTAGGCACGGACCCTATGCTAATTCTAGCCAACAAAAAAAAAAAAAAAAAAAACACATATCTAAATTAATACGAGAGAATCAACTATACATAAAAACTGCTAGGTGTAAAACAAAAACCTATCAATGGCTAGACTGTACATCTTGGGTTGCCTCCCAAGCAACGTTTGATTTAATGTCGCGGTACGACGCAGGCCTCTTGATTACTAAGACTTCATCAAGATGATAGGCCTTAATCACTTCTTGCACACTTTCAGCATTTCCTAGATAGATCGTGATTGTTTGCTCGTTTACCATGAACCTAGTTCCCTCACTATTTTCAAGCTCAACTACTCCATGGGGAGCACTTTTGTGAGCAAAACTGGCCCGATCCATTTGGACTTGAGTTTGCCTGGAAACAAGCGCAACCTAGAGTTGAATAGAAGCACAAGATCACCAACCACAAACTCCCTCTTTTCAAGTCCTTGATCATGATACCTCTGCATATTCTCTTTGTATAAGGCTGAACTTTCATAAGCTTTTAGGCGAAACTCATCAAGCATATTCAATTCATTCATTCTTTGATTAGATGTGGCGCCCCAATCCAAATTTAGCTTCTTTATTGCCCACATCGCCTTATGCTCTAGCTCTACCGGTAAATGCCAATACTTCCCATATACAAGTTGGTAAGGGGACATAGCTATGGGGGTCTTGTATACAGTACGAAAGGCCCATAGAGCATCATCAAGCTTCCTTGACCAATCCGTTCTATTAGCATTCACAGTCTTCGGCAATATCTTTTCATCTCTCCGTTGGACACTTCAACTTGTCCACTAGTCTCGCGGATGGTAAGGAGTGGCTACATTGTGGCAGACACCATATTTCTCAAGTAGCGGCTTGAACAACTTATTACAAAAGTGGGAACCTCCATCACTGATGATCGCCCTCGGGGTACCAAATCTAGAGAAGATATTATTTTTTTAAAATGCGGTGACACTTTTGCCTCGTTGTTGGAGAGCAAAATTGCTTCTACCCAATTCGATACATAATCAACCACAACAAGAATATACTTCATCCCATGTGAACTCACAAATGGACCTATAAAATCAATGCCCCAGACATAAAACAACTCTATCACCAATATAGGATTCATAGGAAGCTTTTGCCTCTTTGAAATTCCTCCTTCTCTTTGGCAACGATCACAAGACTTGGTGAAATCATGAGCATCTTGGTGGATGGTAGGCCAGTAGTACCCACACTGTAAAATCTTATGCACAGTCCGAATACCACTATGATGCCCACCAACGGGCGATGAATGGCATGCTTCGAGTACACTCAACATCTCAACCTCGGGTACACAACGAAGAATAATCCTATCAGCACAACTACGATACAAGTAAGGCTCATCCCAAAAGAATTTCTTCACATCATGCATAAACTTTATCCTTTGGTGAAAAGACAACTCCGGGGGCACCAAATCGCTTGCCAAATAATTAGCAAAGTCTACAAACGATGGAATCAGATCATGAGAGGCAGCCAATACCTGTTCATCTGGAAAAACATCATTAATTCCAGCCCTATCTCCAAGATTTAGCATAGCCTCTTCCTTTAATCTGGACAAGTGATCGAAAACTTGATTTTCGATCCCTTTTCTATCTTTTACCACAAAATCACACTCTTGCAGCAACAATACCCATCTAATCAATCTTTGTTTTGCATCCCTTTTCGCCGTCAAACACCTTAATGCAAAATGGTCAGTATGCACTATGACCTTAGTACCTAGGAAGTAGTATCAAAATTTCTCGAATGCAAAAACCACCGCAAGAAGTTCTTGTTCAGTCACTCTTCTAGGCCACATTTAGAGCTTTGCTAGCATAGTAAATAGGGTGAAGAATTTTCTCTTTCCTCTGTCCTAGTACCAAACCAAGCACCACTCAACTTGCATCACACATTTCCTCAAACGGTTGTCCCCAATCAGGTGAAATAATGATACGTGCAGTAACCAACTTCTCCTTCAACTCTCCAAATGCTCTCAGAAAAGCATCATCAAAATCAAACTTATACTCCTTTTCAAGAAGTTTGCACAATGGTTGTGCAATTTTTGAAAAGTCTTTTATGAACCTCCTATAGAACCCAGCATGCCCAAGAAAACTTGTAACACCTTTTACGAAATAGGTGGTGGAAGTTTCTCTATTACCTCAACTCTAGCTCTATCAACCTCAATGCCTGTCTCTCGAAATTTGATGACCCAACATTATACCTTCTTTAACCATGAAATGTCACTTCTCCCAATTCAGCACCAAGTTGCAGTCTTCACACCTTTTAAGCACCTCGTCCAAATGATACGGACAACGATCAAATGAATCACCTACAACTGGAAAATCTTCCATGAACCCTTTAATAGTGTCCTCCACCATATCAAACAATATTGACATCATACAATGCTGAAAGGTTGCTAAAGCATTGCACAACCAAAATGACATTCGTTTGAAACCAAAAGTCCCATAAGGGCAAGTGAAGGTTATCTTCTCTTGATCTTTTGGAGGGATAGAAATTTGATTGTAGCCCGAATACCCATCAAGAAAACAATACTAACCCTTTCCCGCAAGTCTATCCAACATTTGGTCCATGAATGGCATAGGAAAGTGGTTCTTTTCTATCCACGCATTCAACTTCCGGTAATCCATACAAACTCTCCATCCGGTCACGGGCCTCATTGAAACAAGATCATTTCTTTCATTTGGAACCACAATAATACCACCCTTTTTAGGCACCCACTACACAGACACACCCAAGCACTCTACTTGTCTCGCATTCAAATCTGTCGCAATGATGACTGACAAGTATTTTTTCTTCCCAAGTATACATACCTTAAATGCGGTGGTAGAGCCTTAAGCTCCAATTTCGGTGCCTCCACAATAGATGGTCTTGCGGGTGGGGACTCACGATTCTTCATGTCTAACTCATACTTCTTTGGTTTGGACCGATATTCACACCTATCGAGTGTGGCTACCAACTCATCATACTCTTTAATACCATCATGATCGAAATTCATCATTACCGCCGCTAGTGCCTCAACACCTAGTCGCTCTTCAATTTGCACTTCGTCCCACTCTCCACTATGTAAGTTATAGCATATACCGTTTGGAGCTCACCACTCGCTTCTTGGACCTACAAATATTGAAAGTTGCTTCTTCATTGTTCATTTCGAACTTCATCTCGTCCCTTTTCCCATATCAACCAACGCACGACCTATGGCAAGGAATGGTCTCCCAAGGATGATGGGAACATCAAAATCAACCTCACACAGTCAAGAATCACAAAATCCACCTGAAAAGATGAATGACTCTACTTTTACTAGCACATCATGGAGTACACTAATAGTCCTTTTCATGGTACGATCGGCCATAAGTAGCTGCATTGTAGTAGGCTTTGGGTTCCCTAGACTTAACTTCTTATAAATAGAAAATGGCATGAGGTTGATGCTAGCACCAAGATCTCACAATGCCTTAGCAAAGTGTAACAACCTAATGGTACATGGGATCGTGAAAGCACCACGGTCTTCCTTCTTTCGCATAAGAGATCTTGTAGCAATAGCGCTACAATGCCGCAATCTATCATCATCTTCAAAACTCACAGATCTCTTCTTTGTTACCGTATCTTTCATAAACTTTGCATACCCAGGCATTTGCTCCAAAGCTTCTATCAATGGAACGTTGATGGAAAGTCGCTTCAACATAGTAATAAACCCGCAATATTTACCATCTTCGTCTTCTTCACTAATCTCTCGTGGAAAAGGTGGTGGAGGTCTAGGTATGGGGACCACTTTCGAGATATCTTTGCTTCTTTTCTCTGTCGCATTCTCAGGCTCTTCTCTAACCTCTACCACCTCATCTTCTTTTCTAATCTCAACTTCAACCACATACGGCATAGGTAGGTCAATGGTTTACTTACCCTTCGAGTAGTAACTGCCATACAATGACTGTCATTCTTTAGATTCTAGATGGTGTTGCTAGGAAGAGTACCAGGTTGACGTGGGTTCACTGTAGTAGACAACTGGGTCATCTGCTGCTATAGGTGCTTTATTGACACTGCATGGGCATCAACCTTTTGACCAATACCAGACAAATCATTTCTCATCTCCTTCGCATTCTCATCAGTTGCGTCAAACATTCTCGTCATCTTATGCATCATATCTTCAATACGTGCCATATTGCCTCCAGCTTCCCTAATACCAGATTACCAATTTTGAGGGGGAGCATAAGGTCTAACCCAATCATTTTGTTGTCATAGCTGTTCCGGTTGTAGTTGTTGTCGCAATTGAAGTTCCCATCCCGGACATATTGACCCTCTCGATTGTAATGCCATAGTTCCGACATTGGTTTCCTTGACCTTGGCGCCAATTTTCAGTGTTTGATCCTTGGGTGTTTGATCAGAAACCCCCCGTCTGATCATTCACCGCATAAGCATCCTCTTCATAGTAACACTCTTAACTGGTGGTGGAGTTCTAGTTAAGTAATTCACACCATTTACCTTCTCTGCACCTCCGCTCACATGCTTCAATACCAACCCCAGCTCGGTCCTTATCTGAGCCATCTCCTCTGCAGATTGGTTGTTCGTAGCATGAATGGTAAATGTGTTTCTCCCAGTATCTGACCTCCTAGTGCTCCATGCTTTATTGTTGCGAGAGATCTTCTCCAATTTTTCTGCAATCTGCGCATATGTGCACTCACTGTATGATCCTCCAGCAATAGTATCAAGCATTGCTTTATTGTTGTCATCCTAACCTCGATAGAAATATTCCTTCAGCGACTCATCATCAATACGGTGATTCGAAACACTTCTTACAAATGCAGTGAATATAGCCAAGAGCTACTCACAGAATCTCCAGGTAATGCTACAAAATTATTGACCCTATCTTTGTGATTGAGCTTCTTGGACACTGGATATTATCTTGCTAAGAACATATTCGTCAATTGATCCCATGTGTATATTGATTTATAAGGAAGCTTAGTGAACCATAGAGCAGCATTGCCTGCCAGTGATAGAGGGAACACTCGCAACCCGATGACATCTATATCCAAGTCTGGTCAACCCACACAGCTCTTGCAAACCGCCCTTAGCTTGCCTATGTGAGCGTGTGGGTCTTCCGATGGTGAACCCTAGAATAAGCCCCTCATTGTAAGCATCTATATCAAGCTACTAGTCACTACAAATGTATGCCCCGGAGGTAAAGTGGTTAGGACAAGAGGTCCATTTGAGTCAGCAATGTTTATGTTGCCCCTATAGTTGTCATGCGGTCGAGGGCACGGTGGGCCATGCACCGTCACAGCATCTCTCAATTGATTTTCAGTTAGAACTTGGTTGTTTCCCCCAACCACCCTCGGGGTTGCAACTCAACTTCATCACCTAAATTGCCTCCAATAGGATTAACTTGAACTCCTTGATTGTTCATTCTTCACAAATTTCGGTTCAACTCTGGGTCGTAAGGACTAAGTGGTTCACCCTGGCTCCGTGTACTTGGCATACACTAGAGTCAGACCCTGAGAAAGACAAAAAAAAAGTAAAATTATGAAATATTTGACTAACGTTTAATAATGTAGTTAAAATAAATCTAAAAGCCAATATCTCCCCTCTAGCGGTGCCAAAATTTGATTTGCTCAAATTACACCTCCCTAAAGAAGCATAAGCGATCGTTATCAAGTAAAGAACCCAACTTGTAGGTTGGGGACGATCCCATGAGGAGAATGGTTTAGCCTTTAGTTTAACCAACAATTATATTCAATTAGTCAAATTACTTCCAGAAATAAGTAATTAAAAGGGGGGTTTTGTGAAACAAATTGTAAGAATTCAATAAAAATAATCAGTAATCAAAAGTCAGTTTTGTTTGTTAACAAGATGAGAGAAATAACTAGGGTATATGTGTTCCCCACAAGCTCATAATTTAGTAATCCTAGTAATAGTAATTTTTTCTTATTGTACTACATGCAAAGTGATAAGTTAGGTATCTCTAAATTCTTGGTCTAGCATCTAGAGAATTTCACCCCGCACCTTGGTCCGGCTACGTGTGTATAATTTACTAACCCTTACCTTTACCTCATATTAGACATCATAATCGATGTTTGGCTTAGTTATTACTTCGCACCAATCGACACTTGCCTATTAGATAGTATCACACTAAATCTATGTAAATAATTCATTTCTTGTTGATTACCTCCTTGGTCCGGCAAGTTCTAATGCGTGCACTAGTTAAAAGGATTTTTAAACCAAAGAATTATCAATGCATCTAAAACACTATTCAAGAATTTCTTATTTACTATTCATACTTTGTTAATCGCTCATGGTTCCCACAACCCTAGTTACGGAGTTTAGTTACCCATAATCATATGAACACAATTCATTATTTTAGATAAAAGAATTATGACCTTACGTAAGAAGAATAAAAAAACCCATAAATTCAACTTAAATTGCAACACCAAATTCTTCAAAACTAACTTAGGAAATTAAAAGTTGCTAAAGTTTCAAGTTAATCCTCCAAGTCAAGAACTAGAATAAAATAATAATGTCTAACCCCCAAAAATGAGGTTTACAATGCCCTATTTACAGAAAACAAGTCCTAAATTAAAAAGGGAAAAAAAATAAGGAAAGTTTGTTTAGGCACGCGTCTTCATTCCACGAGAATGACTCACGGACCGTCAATGGATCTACGGTTTGTGAGTCCCTTCCATCAACCAGGACATAGAAAATATTTCAGCTTCCAAAATTCAACTTCTCTGAAGCAAACGATGGAGTTGCAGTACGGATCGTAGAACGATCTACGGTCTGTGAATCCCTCTCCGTAGCTTCATACTTCAAATTTTTCAAACATCAGGTACTGGAACCATTACAGTATCAATCTACTGATCAATACTAAGGTCCATAGATCAATCTACAGACCGTCAATAGCCACCGTGGTTCCACACTTAGTCAGATTTCCCTGATTTGCCTTCCATGCCTTGCTTGTTGATCTACGACCACCATCTACGGAGTGTTAATGGACCTAAGGTCCGTAGATGTCCTTTTCTGCATTATTTCAGGTGTCTCTTTACTTTCGCGCCTGAATATCTCTCCTGTAGAATATGATAAAAACACATCAAAACTTATACAAAAAGGCCCTAGACACACACATCTTTTAAGTGAAATGTATTAGAAATACCGTAAACTCACGATATATCACTTGCCATTGGAGATCCGAGAGGCTCGTATGGATCAGTACTTAAATATCCACCAAGGAAGTATGAGCGTGAGAGAGTACAGTCTGAAATTTAATTCCTTGGCAAGGTATGCTCCTAATGTAGTAGCTACTATAGATGATAGAGTTCCTCGATACGTGGATAGATTAGATTCATATCTGGTTAGAGAATGTACCATTGCTTCATTGAACAAAGATATGGATATAGCAAGGATACAAGCTTTGGCACAACAGTTGGAGGATCAAAGGAAAAGAAGAATGACACAGCAGTCAGAAACAGGGCATTCTAAGAGGGACAAATCGACGGGACAGTTTATACCATCTGAAGGTGAGTTTAGGCCTCAATTCTTTAACATATCACCTAGGCCATCATCTTTGTACTCTACAGCTAGTACCCCACCTCAGTTTTAAGAGTTTAGGAGCAATCAGTTTGGGCAAAGAGGTGAAAGCCAGTGTAACTATTTGTGATCGTGATACATTGGCTGATCTTGTTGAGCTATAAATGGAAGATTTTGATTTTATAATGGGTATGGATTGGTTAGCTTCTCGTTACGCCACGGTGGATTGCCCAACTAAGATACTGCATTTCCAGTGTCCAAAAGAGGTAGTCCTCGAATGAAAAGGTAATATTGGGGCGCCAAGAGATAAATTTAATTCCTATCTCAAGGCAAAAAATATGATGTCCAAAGGATACATATTTCTTCTGGTTAGAGTGAAAAATATAGATGTAGAGCCACCAACTGTTCCATCTATTCCGGTGGTAAATGAATTTCTCGATGTATTTCCTGAAGATCTTTCGGGTTTGCCTCCAGAACAAGAAGTAGAGTTTGGTATTGATGTGATTCCAGATACTCAACCTATCTCCATCCCTCCATATGGAATGGCCCCAGTAGAATTACGGGATTTGAAGGAGCAATTAAAAGACCTATTAGCAAAAGGATTCATAAGGCCTAATATGTCCCTATAGGGAGCACCCATTTTGTTTGTACATAAGAAAGATGGCTCGTTGGGAATGTGCATTGATTATTGACAATTGAATAAAGTAACAAATAATTACAATTTAACCCCTTCCTAGAAGCGATGATTTGTTTGGACAGTTACAAGGTGCTAAGTGTTTTCCAAAGACCGATTTGAGGTCGGGGTATCACAAAGTAAGGAGCAAAGACAAAGATATTCCCAAGACAGCTTTCTGGACACGGTATAGTCATTTGGAGATTTTAGTCAAGTCATTCGGCCTAAGAAATACACTAGCATATTTTATGAATTTGATTAATAGGGTGTATAAGACATTTCTAGATGTGTTCGTGATAGTATTCATAGATGACTTTTGGTGTATTCAAGATCAGAAGAGGACTATGCTAATCACTTGCAGCAGATTTTACAAATTCTTCGTGATCGTAAGTTTTATGGAAAGTTCTTTAAATGTGAGTTTTGGTTGAAATATGTGGCATTCATAGGTCATATTGTATCTGACGAAGGAATAGAGGTTGATGTTCAAAAGGTAGAAGCCGTGAAAATATGGCCAAGACCTGCAACGTCTGTGGAGATTTGTAGTTTTCTTGGAATGGAAGGTTATTATAGAAGGTTCGTTGAAGGATTCTCTTCCATTGTTGCACCCTTAAAATACTAATACAAAAGGAAACCAAGTTTCAATGGAGTGATGCATGTGAAAGAAGCTTCCAAGAGCTGAAGAATAAATTAACTTCTACACCTGTATTGGTACTTCCAGAAGGAACAGAAGGGTATACAGTGTATTGTGATGCTTCGGGAGTGGGTCTAGGATGTGTATTGATGCAGCATGGTAAAGTAATAGCTTATGGCTCAATGCAGTTGCAGCCACATGAGAAAAATTATCCAACTCATGATCTAGAGCTAGCAGCAGTTGTATTTTCTTTGAAGATATGGCACCACTACTTGTATGGAGTTCATGTTGGCATATCACTGATCACAAGAGCTTGCAATATATCTTTAACCAAAAGGACCTAAATCTGAGGTAGTGAAGATGGCTGGAACTATTAAAATATTATGACATTGATATCCTATTTCATCCCGAGAAAACAAATGTAGTAGCTGATGCGTTAAGTCGTAAAATAATGGCAAGCACTTATGGGCAGTCTGTGGAAAGACAAGGAATAACTAAGGATCTATGTCAACTAGCTAGCTTAGGGGTTCACCTTCTTGAATCTCCAGACGAAGGGGTTATTGTACAAAATGCCGAAGAATCCTTCTTAGTAGTGGAAGAGAAAGAGAAATAGTACACTGGTCCTATTCTATTACAACTTAAGTAGAATGTACACCAGGGTAGGACAAAGACATTTGAGCTGATGCAAGAGGGAGTACTTCGATGTCAAAACAGATTGTATGTACCTAATGTAGATGAATTAAGAAAGAGGATTGTGATGGAAACACATCATTCAGGATATTTTGTCCATCCAGGGTCAACTAAAATGTATCATGACTTGAAAGAAATGTATTGTTGGGGGGACATGAAGAAGAACATAGCGGAATTTGTGGCTCAATTTCCAAATTGTCAACAAGTAAAAGTAGAGCACCAAAAGCTTGGAGGTTGTATGCAACGCATAGAACTTCCAATTTGGAAGTGGGACATGATCAACATGGATTTTTTCACTAGATTGCCTTGCTCATTTCGGAAGTTTGACTCCATATGGGTAATACTTGACAGACTCACCAAAACAATGCACTTCTTGCTGGTGAAGACTACTTATATAGCTGAAGAGTATGCAAGGTTGTATAGTAAAGAGATAGTTCGTATACCTGGAGTGCCAATCTCTATTATATTTGATAGAGGAGCTCAATTCACTACAAATTTTTGGAAGTTATTTTAGAAGAGTTTGGGAACACAAGTGAATTTAAGTACAACCTTTCACCCTCAATTAGACGGTCAGGCAGAATGTACAATTCAAACACTTGAGGAAATGTTACGAGCTTTAATATTAGAATTCAAAGGTAGCTAGGATGATCATTTATTGTTGATCAAGTTTACATACAACAATAGCTACTGTTCTAGTATTAAAATGACACCTTATGAAGCTTTATATGGTAGAAAATGTATATGCCCAATTGGCTAGTTCAAAACAGGTGAAAGTGTCGTATTTGGGCCAGATCTTGTTCATCAAGCTATGGAAAAAGTCAAAGTGATACAACAGCGGCTAGAAATAGCTCAAAATCGACATAAATTATATGCGGTTGTTAGAAGGAGAGGACTCAAATTTTCTATAGGGGATTGGGTGTTCTTGAATGTGTCACCAATGAAAGGGGTAATGAGGTTTGGTAAAAAGGGAAAGTGGAGTCCATGCTATATAGGGCCATATAAGATTATCCAAAGAATTGGCCAAGTTGCATATGAATTAAATCTACCTCAAGAGCTTTCAACCATTAAACCGGTGTTGCATTTCTCAATGCTTCAAAAATGCGTAGGTGATCCATCTCGTATTACTCCTACTAAATATGTACAGGTTACGAGAGATCTCACTTATGAAGAAATACCAATTGTTATTTTGGATAGACAAGTTAGGAGGTTAAGAAACAAAGAAGTAACTTCTGTAAAAGTGTTATGGAGGAACCAACAAGTAGAAAAAGTTACATGGGAAGCGAAAGAAGCAATGAAATAGAAGAATCCTCATCTCTTGCAGACCGATGAGAAAGATGAAAATGTTGAGTTGAGGCATTGAAAAGTAATTATAAGTCTATATTTTCAATGTGATTAATAGTAGTACTAACTTAGGCTTGAACTAATTTTGGGCTAGATAACCACGCTAACATTTGAGGATGAATGTTTTAAGGGGGGAAGGATGTAATTGCCCGTATTATGTGTATGCTTGCTCTATTCTTTTGATACTTGACATAGCCATATAGAATAGGTGAGGGACCATGCTTCTTATATGATTAGTGTTTGTTTAAACTAGCTCGGAAGGTGATGTGATGCCTTGCATGTTTCAGCATGTGTAGTGCAAGTTAACTCCAACGGGAGTATTTATACTCGAGATAGTAAGGTGGTTATTGAGGTTAGAGTTGA
Organism: Solanum commersonii; assembly: GCA_029007595.1. Lineage (NCBI taxonomy): Eukaryota > Viridiplantae > Streptophyta > Magnoliopsida > Solanales > Solanaceae > Solanum > Solanum commersonii. Next base: position 5,261,243 of record JAJTWQ010000012.1, read on the forward strand.
AAGTTAAGTTCTAACTTAGAGCAAAAGGGATTAATATTTATAAAATTGAATAAAATATGTGAGTTGCTTGCTAGACATAACTGAGCTAGTAGGTGACAAGAAGGTGCATCACCTACTTTGACTTATTGACCAGTCCAAAGGACAAAGTAGGTGCATCACCTACTTGAGCTATATGGATCTATTTAAAAATGACAAGGTTTATGGATCATATTTGGGACTATGCTAATGGACTCACTTGAGGCCCAAACTAAGTCAAATAAAAGGAAAATGAAATTAAAGCCCAGCAGCCAAATCTACCAAGGCCCAATATATTTAAGCCCAAGTAAGAGCATGTAGGTGCATCACTTAGTTTGACCTTTTGAGCTACTTGATGTACATAAGCAAGTGCATCACCTACTTGACCAATTAGTGGCTGAAAATGAAGCTAAAAAGAAGGATGTTCTAGAGGATATTCTTAAAGGTGAAGAAAGCTCAATATAAGATATATTGGCTCCTATTCTCACTCATTTTTTTACTCAATAATGAGAATTAACTCCAGCTCTCTCTTTATTTTCTCTCAATAATTAAAATAGTATCTTTAAAGTTCTTCTAGGGTTCTGGAAGAACCCCTCATATCTGCAAACCAATGTAAGAGAAACACTTATGGAATAAGCTTAATTCTCCCAGGGAAGACTAGAAAACATGTTATTCATGCTTAATTATAAGTACAAGGCAAAAGTTCCCACAAGCTACTGCTCACTTTCCTTAATTATTAAGATATTATTCTCTTCTTCTTTAGTTTAATTGTGAAGGGAAGTTGAAGATCTAGAAGAACTCAAGTTATAAGGAGAAGTTGAAGAAATTGAGGTAAGGCGACTGCTCCATTTTCTTCCTCCTTATGTATGAGTTTGAGTGAGGAATTATGGGTGTGCTGTCATAAAGAACTCAAGGGGGTAGTGAATTCAATAATTGGTTGTATGATAAAGAATATTTGAGACTGTTTTATGTGTATTGTTGTTGGTTGTAGCTTGGGTAGTCTTGGAAAAGGACATATAATGTATGTATTAGGTAGAGTAGGAGGGTGTGGTGATACACGTTATTTTAAGGGTTGTATGAGCTCATTATCTGTCAAAGTTAGCTACTCTTTTACAAGGCACATGGTGTGACAGCTGCTAATTTTTGTTTATCATTACTTATAATGTAGATTAAAACCTAAAAGGGGAGGTTGAATCGTGATAGTTGTATTAGTTAGAGGATAAGGTATGTAAGGCTATTCGATTCAATATTCTTCGACATGAAATCTGATACTTGCGATTAATATCAATAAGTGAATTTTCTAAGTTCTATTCCTAGTAAAAGAAACATAGTGGCAACGTACGATCTCCAAATAGCTAATAATATTTCCCCCTCTCCTTTGTGTATAGAATTACTTCATTATATGTTCCGTACTCTATACTTGTGTAATTATCCTCATATGTGCTGATTAGAAATGGTATTTGCAAAAGCAAGTTTAGTGAATCCTCCTCTTAGTCAGTTGAAGCCAATTGTGTCATTTAAGCTCACAAATAATGCATTGATGTTACATAGCACCCTTATGTCATTGTTACTGCCTTGAAGTATTATTTTCATGTATTCTACTACTGGTCCGTAGTTCCAAATCTCAAAAACGATTATGACCACCAAAACAACAGTCTAAAAGATTAAAAAATCTAATTGAAGCAATCTATTTAATTATGGGTGGTAGCCCAGGGAAAAATGGCTAGCATGGGTCGATCCCAATTGGTATATAAGGGTGGCATCTCAGGGGCAAAAGCCTAGCATGGGCCAATCCCAATCGGTATAGAAGGGTGGCAACTCAGGGACGAAATGCTAGCATGGGCCGATCCCAATTTGTGTAATTATGAGTACAACATCCCAGAGGTTAAAATGCCTAGCAAGGGTCATTCTCTTCTACCACTAATCAACTGGTCATTTGTATCATATGCCTTATAAAGATCATAACACACAGAAAGGTAAAGACAAGAATGTAACATACATGATCCCACAAGATTTAACAAAGGTTGTCTTTTGTGTTGATTAATGCACACATATGTTGATACTTGGTTTCATTTGAACTCTTACTTATATATGTTATTGCATTACATATTCAGTACATTTTTTGTACTGACGTCCCTCATAGGGGACTCTGCAGTTCATGATGCAGGCACTGGTATTCCATCTTGTAGACCTCCTCAATAGGAGCACACGACACTCAGCTACTTTTGGTGAGCTCTAGGTTGATTCAGAACTTTACTGAGTCCTTGGTATATTCATTTTGGTATTGTATCATAGTAAAGGGTAAGGCGGGCTTTGCACACTTATTTATATGGTCCAGTTGCGTCTTAACAAGTGGTGGCCTCAATGGCCAAGTCTTATATATAAGTTTTGGGTCCACTGATGTTGGTTCGTATCACTGCATCCTATGTGAAGTTGTCACAAGATTGTCATAGTTATAAGCATAGTAAGCACAGATTACATATTGGTTCTATCGGGCCTTTAGGGCATCGGGTGCCTATCCGTCTTAATGGGATTTGAGGCGTGACATTGAGAATCTATAGAAAAGTAAAACTGTGTTCAAGTCAATTATAGCTACAAACATTTAGGAAGAAAAACATGATAAATTAAATATGGTGACACATGTGTCAAGTATCAAACGGGTGGGGTTTGTAGTCAACTACCAACTAAAAACAGCAATTAACACAAAAATACGAATATGGAGACGGGATTCTTGGGATGTGATAGGATTATGGGCTAAGGTAAACAACCAGATAATTGCAATTAATAGTAAACTGTTGTAAATCTCTGAATAAGCTAGACATTAGTGGGGGTAAACTTTCTCTCAAACAATTTACCTCGAATCGAATTGGTTTCTCTCGAACACCAATAAGCCGCAATGAATCACAACCTTCACTAAATTCATTCACTCTCTTGAGCTAAATGTGTGGAAAATGATTTAGGATTTACACTCTCGAGCTGAACCAATGTCAACCTAATACCCACAGACCATCGATTTAATAATTTTGGTTTTACGACCTCTATCTCGAGCAAACCAAAAACACAAAGGTAAGATTGTATTTGCAACTACAACCCATTCAATTCAACCACAATTACTGAAGAAATCACTGTTAAACATCGAATAAACAATTAATTAGCAATACCCAACAGTTAATTTAACCCACTCTTAGAATGGGAAAGTCGACGGAGATGCAGAAGGTCACCGAACGAATCAGAGATTCACATATTGGACTTGGAACATCGCCAAACAATCATGGAATTACACTGCCAGCACTGAAGTAGAAAGGGCAAGAAAAAATTAGGTCACCTAAGCACATCGGCGACTCACCGAGTGATACAGGTCTCTCATCGAATGTTCCAGAATCTCAGGCCTTTCTTTGCTATCCATCTGGCGAGCTAAGTCGCACTCAACGAATGGCTTTGGCGAATCGCCGATAGCATTTTCCTCTGGCACATTATCCTTCACCTGTAAAATCAACACATATTATTTAAAACACTAATACTTGGGTTGCCTCCCAAGAATAACCTTATTTAACGTCGTGGCACGACGTGGAAGTGCTCTCAATCATCTTCCAAGTACACCACCTCAAACAGAGAGATCTCTTGGCACTCGCCAAAGTACAACTTCAAACATTGCCCATTCACCTTAAATGCAGGTCATTCTTTACCTTTGAACTCAATGACACCATTTGGGAACACTCGTGTCACTCTGAATGGTCCTGACCATTGGGACTTGAGCTCTCCTGGAAAGAGTCAAAGTCGAGAGTTGTATAGTAACACCCAATCTCCCACTCTAAATTCCCTCCGAAGGATTTTAGCATCATGCCATTTCTTCATGTTTTCCTTGTAAAGGGGTGAGCTTTTGTAAGCTTTGAACCTGAATTAATCCAACTCATTTAACTACTCTATTCTCTCCTTTGAAGCCCTTGTCCAGTCCAGATTTAGAGCCTTCAATGCCCACAATGCTTTGTGTTCCAATTCAATAGGTAGGTGGCAAGACTTACCATAAACTAGTTGATACAGAGAAATACTGATTGATGTTTTATATGCGGTATGATACACCCATAGTGCATCATCAAGCTTTTTAGATCAATCAGTCCTAACCTTTAAAAGTCAAAATTAGCCTTTACTTAAGTTCATATTCATAAAAGCTTACATTAGGCACTCATTCCAACATATCATCATAATAGCTCATAGGTTCCTTAAGTGAGAATATGCCTTTCACTTTAGAAACACTAGCATGTGAGTAAACCTTTCACATTATAGTCTTATAATGATCATAAGAATGTCCCCTTCAATCAACACAAGAAGTTTGTCATAGCATACATACATACTTCGTGCATAATCAAGTGTATAGGTTATAGGGAAGAAGGATCTTCCATCAATACAACAACTACACACTAGATATAGAATCATTACTATCTAAGTAAATCACAATCTCATGCATCATTCTCATAAAAATACATAACCTTCATATATTTGCCCTTCAAGGATCTTGGAATCATAATATAGGAGGTATTCATGATGTAATAGCTTAATTAACATATACATAATCAATTAACATATCCGTAATCTCAGACATCCCATAACATCAATTCATGATTTATTAATATGGGAGAACATGGGTCCATGGAGGATTTGAGTGAACAACATCAATATTCCATCATTCTACACAATTCACCATAACCAACCATAATTAACCATAATTAATGAATAAAATTTGTTTTGGAAGAAGACCCATGTTTAAGATTGAAAACCCTAGATTGAGGGATTTGATATCTTGAAAACATGATTTCAAGGGGATCCTTGGGTGATAGCTACCCAAGGATGTAAAACAACCATACCTCAATCAAGAAACTCGAAGAAATTTGGGGAAGAACCTTGAAACTCTAGCAACCCTAGCTCCAATGTCTTCTTCTTCTTCTTGAGTCTAGATAGAGAATTTTTTAGAGAAGAGGGAGGTTTTTTATTTCAATTAGGTGTTTTTGAATAATGACCAAGTCTAATGAATTTTGACTTACAAACAATAGATATACTAGCCCTAAAAATACCCAAAACACCCCCACCTAATGTGGACTAAAAAGGAAATGACCTTTAAGTCCTTCATATAAGTGACCCCCCATCAAGGCTCACGACTAACTCCATGATCCGTAGTGGTGACCACGACCCGTGGTCCTACCCATGGAGTTGAGACAGTAGCCTCCTCAAATGTTCCGACCTTCCACGGGAACAAGGCATGGCCATGAGCCTCCCACGGTCCGCGATCATGACCATGAGCCATGGAAGAGGTCGTGGTCTTGAGGCCAAGGCATGCTTCTCAAGCCTTGCCTCCATAGGCTAAGGCATTCTCATGAGGAAGTTCACGAGCACCCTCATGCCTGTTCAAGGGGACCACGGCGCTAGGTAGGTTAGGCTTATTAATTGAGTAGCTATAAATATGTGCCCACTGCGTAGTATAATGAAAATCAATGATAAAATTTATGCGTAGACCTCCGTGCTCCGAACAAAAGATGATTAAATTGTAAGAAGAAGCCTTAGATGGTCAAGTATCGTTTAAGTGATAGATGTCGATGATTCCTTCATTGTGATGGTTGTGATTTCATATTAGTGTGATGTATGTTAGTAATTACTTTGTTGTAATGCATGTATGTATGCATATATTGCATTATGGATTACACTAATAGTATATGAGAATAATGGAATGAGGTACGCCATGAATCATGACTTGATTGTATGATTATGAGAATATACTTTTGATTGTAATTGTGGCTTGTTGAATGGATCTGGTGTTGCGTTCTGACATACTGAGGTGTTGCGTTCTGACATACTGAGGTGTTGCGTTCTGACATACTGAGGTGTTGCGTTCTGACATACTGACTTGAATTGGTTGCCATGTTCCGACATAAATATAGGATCGATTGTCACGTTGTAGCATAAACATTAGATTGGGTACCACGTTCTGGTATGGTAACAGTTTGGGTTCGGGCTCCATGAGAGGACCAATGACTTGACATAATTGCATATCTATTAATTGTGAAGTTCTATGTTGTTCTTAAGTGACAATTGATGTTGTATTGCTCTGAAGGGTTAAAAGAAGGTGATGACCTATATCTATTTGTTCTGCTATGTTGATTTAACTTGTTATGTAACCGTTGATAAACGAGCCAGGAATGGCCAAGTGTTCAAGAGTTGTTAATATTAAGAGAAAGGTTGTCCGTGTGTTGCAAGAGATTCGTGGTTAGAGGATTAGGAAGCCTTGATAAAAGGCGCCATGTGGCAAGGACTGGGTAATATGAACAGAAGGCGAGGGTATATCGTGTGAGATCGTTCATTCAAGGGAATGTTGGTGGTTGTAATTGTGGACGCTTCTATGAGTTAGAATGATTAGGCTATGACTAAAAACCTAGTAATGTGGGTTGATTGAATCGAAAGTAGTAGTAAAGGTGCTAGTGTAATTCTGAGGTATTTGAGAGAAAGTAAAGGTGGAGAAGCGAGTGGTTTTTATTGCATGATCTTTCTAGTTGAATTCTTATATTATAGGGTGGGCATCAGGTTGGCCGACTATGCCTACCAATGTGTGCAGTTTTGTACTAATACTACTCTTGCTATGCCTTTTTGGCATAGTCTGGATGCAGGGTCGGTGCTGACTCATTAGGTGAAGATGAAGAAAATCTCTAGCAGCTTTTATTTTTCCTTTTGCCCATCTGTGTAATAGCCCGTATTATGCATATGCTTGTTCTATTCTTTTGATACTTGACATAACCTTATAGTATAGGTGAGGGACTATGTTTCTTATATGGTTGGTGTTGGTTTAAACTGGCTTGGAAAGTGATGTGATGCCTTGCACATTTTAGCATATGTACTACAAGTTAACTCCAACAGAAGTATTAAAACTCGAGATAGTAAGGTCGTATTTGAGCTTTAAGTTTAGGGTGAAGTGTTAAGTTAAAGGAAATGGAAGTAATATTTATAAAACGAAATAAAATAAGCCAGCTGCTTGCTTGACTTAACTAAGCTAGTAGGTGACAAGTAGGTGCATCACTTGCTTTAACTTATTGACCATCCCAAGTGAAAAATCCAAGTAGGTGGATCACCTACTTGCATTAATTATGGCCCAAATTGACAAGAATAGAGGGATAATTGGCAAAAAGGCCCAACAAGTGTTGAAGTTACAAAATCCCAAGTTAAAAGGTCAAGTAGGTGGGTCACCTACTTGACAATATATGGCCCAAAATTGGCCTAGAAAGTCGGCCAATGCACCTCCTTTTTGAAGGGATAAAGATCAGATCTTTTGCTTCATTTTAACTTGCAAAATTTCAGATTTATTAAGTTTCTCTCTTGGTCTTTCTTGGATTAAAACAGCAGCCCTAAAACACCTTAGGGTTCTTGAATATTCTCTTCTTTTTCAAGTAAAAGTTTGAAGGATAGTTTCAGTTCTTGAAGTACAAGTTTAGAGGATAAATTTCCAGAATCTAGGGTAAGGCTACTGCCCATTTTTTCCTCCCTTTAAATACAGGTTTGGGGTGGAGAATTTTGTATATATTTGTCAAGAGCTCATGGATGATTATAAATCCTTGAGTTCAATATTCTCCTATTATGTTGAAACATTTTTAGGGATTCATAGTGGCTGCCTTATGTATGTTGTTGTTGGGGGAAGCTTGGGTATTCTTGGCAAAGGATGTATGAAATTGTATTAATGTATAGAAGAAGCGTGTGGTGGTTCACCATTTATGTAAGGGTTGTATGGGCCTACTTTCCGTGAAGTGTTTTGCTACAATTTTTCGAAGGCCTTAATGTGATTAGTTGCTAACATTAGATTAATCATGACTTATATTATAGATTAGCACCAAAAATAGAGGTTAAATCAAGATAGTTATATTGGTCAGAAAATTAGGTATGTAAAGGCTATTCGATTTCATATTCCTTGGCAAGAAATCTGATATTTGTGATGGATAACAATGAAGTGAAGTTCCTAAGTTTTATTCCTAGTAAAGAAAACATAGTGGCAGCGTACGATCTCCAAATAGCTAACAATATTGTCCCCCTCTCCATAGTGTGTAGAATTACCTCATTATATGTTCATTACTCTATTGTTGTGTAATTATCTCCCTATGTGCTGGTATAGAAATAGCATTTGCAAAAAGAAAGCTTGGTGAATTCTCCTCTTAGTCAATTGAAGTATTGTATCATTTAAGCTCACAAGTAATGCATTGATATTACATAGCTCATTTATGTCATTGTTACTGTCTTGAAGTATCATTTTCATGTCTCTACTATTGGTCCGTAGTCCCAAATATCCAAAATTATTATGACCACCAAATAACAATCTAAAAGATTAAAGAATCTAAGTGAATCAATTTGTATAATTATGGGTGGCAGCCCAGGAGCAAAAGCCTAGCATGGGTCGATCCCAATTGGTATAGAAGGGTGGCAGCTCAGGGGCGAAAGCCTAGCATGGGTCGATACCAATTGGTGTAGAAGGGTGGCAGCTTAGGGGCCAAAGCCAAGCATGGACCGATCCCAATTTGTGTAATCATGAGGACAATATCCCAGGGGTTCAAATACCTAGCATGGGTCATCATCTTCTACGAATGATCAGCTAGTCATTTGTATCACATCCCTTATAAAGATCATAACACACTGAAAAGTAAAGAAATGAATGCAACATACATGATCCCACAAGAGTAACAAAGGTGGTCGTATTCCGATCTATGCACTTACTTACAGATACTTGATGTCATTTGAGCCTTGTTTTACATATGTTATTGCGTTACATATTCAGTACATTTTTTTGTATTGACGTCCCTTACGGGGACTCTGCATTTCATGTTGCAGGCATAGGTACTCCAGCCAGTAGACCTCGTTAGTAAGAACACATATACTCAGCTGCTATTGGTGAAGCTCCAGGTTGATTCAGGGCTTACTGAGTTGTTTTCACTTATTTTATAGTTGTATCATAGTTATGGGTACGGCGGGGCCTTGTCCCGCCCTAAACTAAGGTTTTAGAGTTTTTGTAGACTAATGTGTATAGTTCAGTCACGTCCTGTTTCTTAACAAGTTGTGGTCTCAACATCCAAGTCTTGTATATATGTTTTGGGTCTACTTATGTTGGTTTGAATCGATGCATCATATGTGAACTTGTCACATCTTTAAGATTGTCATAGTTATATGCATAGTAAGCACATGTTACATGTTGGTTCTCTGGCCTTTAGGGCATCGGGTGCCTGTCTGTCCTAATAGAATTTAGGCATGACAAAAGTGGTATCAGAGCAGGTCATCTGTGTAGAGTCTTTCTTATGGATGTGTTGTTCACCACATTTATAAACAGGAGGCTATGGGACATGTAGGTGTCATCTCTTTTCTTTCATTTCTTAGATTGTGCGATAGAACCAGTGTTGTAGGTGAATCATATCTAACTTCTAAATTGTTTTATTATAGCAAAGATGTCGGTTACGAGAAGGAGTAAGAGTAAAGGTAAACGAGTAGATGTGGCTGCCGAAAAAGGGACTAACCAACCACCACCTAGTCAAGCAATTCAAAGTGAGGCTTAAGATGAGTTTCTATCACAAACTTCCCCGACCCTTCCAACTCCAGAAGATCTAAGGAGGGAAGCTACACCTCAAGAACCCCCTATTAATGCTATCGAGCAAGATTTAAAGAATGCAGTCCAATTATTAACTCTTATAATTGCTGGCCATGGCCAAAGGCAAGAAGGTCTAGTTGTAGTAGGTACTAGTGGTGTACATAGAGCAGATGGCACGCGGATACAAAATTATTTTAATTTGGACCCTCCATCATTCATTGGGTCAGATCCGAATAAAGATCCATAAGACATTATAGATCAGATTTAGCGCACTTTTGATGTTATGCATGTAAGTGGAAAAGAAGCACTTGAGCACTAGCATATAGATTAAAGGGTGTGGCTATATTGTGGTATGAAGCTTGAAAACAATCTAGGGGGAAAAATGCACCTTCAGCTATGTGGAAAGAATTCAAAAAGGCATTCTTTGACCATTATCTGCCATTAGAGAACCGAGAGGCCTATGCGGATTGGTTCTTAAATCTCCACCAAGGAAGTATGAGCATGAGAGAGTACAGTCTCAAATTTAATTCCTTGGCAAGGTATGCTCCTAATGTAGTAGCTACTATAGATGATAGAGTTCCTTGATATGTGGATAGATTAGATTCATATCTGGTTAGAGAATGTACCATTGCTTCATTGAATAAAGATATGGATATATCAAGGATACAAGCTTTGGCACAAAAGTTGGAGGATCAAAGGCAAAGAAGAATGACACAACAGTCGAAAATAGGGCATTCTAAGAGGGCCAGATCCATGGGACAGTTTACACCTTCCCAAGGTGAGTTTAGGCCTCGAATCTTTAACAGAATGCCTAAGCCATCATCTTTCTACTCTAGAGCTAGTGTTCCACCATGGTTTCAAAGGGTTTAGGGGCAATCTGTTTGGGCAAAGAAGTGAAAGCCACAGTTCACAAATAGCGGGTCATCAAGAATAGGGAAGTACAAGCCAATCAAGGTCTCCTCGACAGCCATGTAAACAATGTGGAAGAAATAATATAGGTGAATGTAGGTTTGGGACAGATGTTTGTTTTTGGTGTGGTACACCGGGGCATATGATGAGAAACTGCCCTCATATGGGCATGATGGGGTTGCACAACCTACAAGATCAGTTGTTGCATCGTCCTCATAAGCACCTTCTTTAGGTAGGGGACTACAGATGCCTACAGGTCATGGTAGAGGAGCTAGGGGAGCAACTAGTTCTAGTGAAGTTCAGAATCGCAGATATGGTCTGGGGGATCAACAAAATTTGGAAGCTTCACCGGATGTGGCTATAGGTACATTATCCATCTTTTCACATATTACATATGCACTAATTGATCCGGGGTCTACATTGTCATATGTTACTCCATTAATTGTTGGTAAGTTCAAAACTACACCAGAATTACTAGTTAAGCCATTTGAAGTGTCTACACCGATTGGTGAGTCTATTATAGCTAGAAGTGTTTATCGTAATTGCATTGTAACTGTTCGTGATCATAATGCATTGGCTGACCTTGTTATCCAAAGAATTGGCCAAATTGCGTATGAGTTAGATCTACCTCAAGAGCTTTCAACCATTCACCCGGTGTTTCATGTCTCAATGCTTCTAAAATGCGTAGGTGACCCATCTCGTATTACTCCTACTAAAGATCTACAGGTTACAAGAGACCTCACTTATGAAGAAATACCTATTGTTATTCTGGATCGACAAGTTAGGAAGTTAAGAAACAAAGAAGTAGCTTCTATAAAAGTGTTATGGAGGAACCAACAACTAGAAAAATTTACATGGGAAGCGGAAGAAGCAATGAAATTGAATTATCCTTATCTCTTGCAGACCGATGAGAAAGATGAAAATGTTGAGTTGAGGCGTTGACAAGTAATTAAAAGTCTATAGATTCAAGGTAAGGCAAGCCCCAGGAAAGTCTAGGTTTGCTCCCAGCTCCATCTCGGCCGGCATCTTGCTCTCGAGGGGGTGGGGTCCTGGAGCGAACTACTCATTGCTGTGTTGCCCCAACCCAAGGAAGGGCATTTGGTGAGGAGCATTGTTTTGAGGGAGAGAAAGCGTGGTTGACAAACCAATCATCGGAGGCAACTGGAGTGCTTTCATCAAATGATACATGTGGGCTGAGCCATTCCCATCCCAAGTGGTGCCCCGATTCGGCCTGGCCGGTCGGGAAGAGATTCACATAGAGACTGCTGCTATCCGGGAATCTCTTTCTATGTTAGCTAGCGGGGGCGGGCTTTCAATGTGATTAACAGTAGTACTAACTTAGGCTTGAACTAATTATGAGCTGGATAACCATGCTAACATTCGAGGATGAATGTTTTAAGAGGGGAAGGATGTAATTGCCCGTATTATGCATATGCTTGTTCTATTCTTGTGATACTTGACATAGCCTTATAGTATAGGTGAGGGACCATGTTTCTTATATGATTAGCGTTGGTTTAAACTAGCTCGGAATGTGATGTGATGCCTTGCATGTTTCAGCATGTGTAGTGCAAGTTAACTCCAATGGGAGTATTTATACTCGAGATAGTAAGGTTCTAATTGATCTTAGACTTGAAAGTTAAGTGCTAACTTAGAGAAAAAGGGATTAATATTTAGAAAATTGAATAAAATATATGAGTTGCTTGCTAGACTTAACAAAGCTAGTAGGTGACGAGTAGGTGCCAAGTAGGTGCATCACCTGCTTTGACTTATTGACCAGTCCAAAGGACAAAGTAGGACCAGTTTTATTTGTACGTAAGGAAGATGTCTCGTTAAGAATGTGTATTGATTACCTGCAGTTGAATAAAGTGATGATTAAGAACAAATATCCCCTCCCGAGAGTTGATGATTTGTTTGATCAGTTATATGGTGTAAGTGCTTTTCAAAGATCGACTTGAGGTCGGGGTATCACCAAGTGAGGGTAAAGAAAAACATATTCCCAAGATAGATTTTTGAACATGGTATGGTCATTTTTAGTTTTAGTCATGTTATTTGGGCTAACAAATGAACTAGCAGCTTCATGGATTTGATGAATAAGGTGTTCAAGACATTTCTAGATGTGTTCGTGATAGTATTCATAGATGACATTTTGGTGTATTAAATATTGGAAAAGGACCATTTTAATCATTTGCAGTAGGTTTTACAAAATCTTCGTGATCGTAAGTTGTATGCGAAGTCCCTAAATGTGAGTTTTGGTTGAAATCTATGGCATTCTTAGGTCATATTGTATCTGACGAGGGAATAAAGGTTGATGATCAAAAGATAGAAATCGTGAAAAACTGGCCAAGACCTACAATCTCTGTGGAGATTTGTAGTTTACTAGGATTGGCATGTTATTATAGAAGGTTCGTTGAAGGATTCTCTTCTATTGCTGCACACTAAAATACTAATACAAAAAGAAACCAACTTTCAATGGAGTGATGCATGCGAAAGAAGCTTCGAGGAGGCAAAGAATAAATTAACTTCTACACCTGTATTGTTACTTTCAAAAGGAACAGAAGGGTATGTAGTGTGTTGTGATGCTTCGGGAATGGGTCTAGGATGTGTATTGATGCAACATGGTAAAGTAATAGCTTATAGCTCAAGGCTGCTGCAGCCACATGAGAAAAATTATCCAACTCATGATCTAGAGCTAGCAGCAGTTGTATTTTCTTTGAAGATATGGTACCACTACTTGTATGGAGGTCATGTTGACATATACGCTGATCACAAGAGTTTGCAATATATCTTTCAGCAAAAGGACCTGAATCTGAGGCAACGAAGATGGCTGGAACTATTAAAAGATTATGACATTGATATCTTGTTTCAACCCGAGAAAACAAATGTAGTAGCTGATGCGTTAAGTCGTAAAATAATATCAAGCACCTATGGGCAGTCTGTGGAAAGACAAGGAATAACTAAGGATCTATGTCAACTAGCTAGCTTGGGGCTTCGCTTTCTTGAATCCCTAGACAAAGGGGTTATTGTACAAAATGCGGAAGAATCCTCCTTAGTAGTGGAAGAGAAAGAGAAGCAGTACACTGATCCTATTCTATTACAACTTAAGTAGAATGTACAAAAGGGTATGACAAAGACATTTGAGCTTACGCCAGAGGGAGTACTTCGATGTCAAAACAGATTGTGTGTACCTAATGTAGATGAATTAAGAAAGAGGATTGTGATGGAAACACATCATTCAAGATATTATGTCCATCCAGGGTCAACTAAAATGTATCATGACTTGAAAGAAATGTATTGTTGGGGGAACATCAAGAAGAACATTGCGGAATTCATGGCTCAATATCCAAATTGTCAACAAGTAAAAGTAGAGCACCAAAAGCCTGGAGGTTATATGCAGCGTATAGAACTTCTAATTTGGAACTGGGACTTGATAATCATGGATTTTGTCACTATATAGCCTCGCTCATTTCGGAAGTTTGACTCTATATGGGTAAGAGTTGACAAACTCACCAAAACAGCGCACTTCTTATCGGTGAAGACTACTTATACAACTGAAGAGTATGCAAGGTTGTATATTAAAGAGATAGTTCGGCTACATGGAGTGCCAATCTCTATTATATCTGATAAAGGAGCTCAATTCACTACAAATTTTTGGAAGTTATTTTAGAACAGTTTAGGAACACTAGTGAATTTAAGTACAACCTTTCACCCTCAAACAAACGGTCAGACAGAACGTACAATTCAAACACTTGAGGATATGTTGCAAACTTGTATATTAGAATTCAAAGGTTGCTGGGATGTTCATTTATCATTGATCGAGTTTACATACAACAATAGCTACCGTTCAAGTATTAAAACGACACCTTATGAAGCTTTATATGGTAGAAAATGTAGATCCCCAATTGGCTGGTTCAAAACAAGTGAAAGTTTCTTATTTGGGCCAGATCTTATTCATCAAGCTATGGAAAAAGTCAACGTGATACAACAGCAGCTATAAATAGCTCAAAGTCGACATAAATCATATGGGGATGTTAGAAGAAGAGTACTCGAATTTTTTATAAGGGATTGGGTGTTCTTGAAGGTGTCACCAACTAAAGGGGTAATGAGGTTTGGTAAAAAGGGAAAGTTGATTCCACGCTATATAGGGCCATATAAGATTACACAAAAAATTGGCCAAGTTGCGTATGACTTAGATCTACCTCAAGAGCTTTCAACCATTCACCCGGTGTTTCATGTCTCAATGCTTCTAAAATGCGTAGGTGACCCATCTCGTATTACTCCTACTAAAGATGTACAAATTACGACAGATCTCACTTATGAAGAAATACCCATTGTTATTCTGGATCGACAAGTGAGGAAGTTAAGAAACAAAGAAGTAGCTTTTGTAAAAGTGTTATGGAGGAACCAACAAGTAGAAAAAGTTACATGGGAAGCGGAAGAAGAAATGAAATTGAAGTATCCTCATCTCTTATTGACCGATGAGAAAGATGAAAATGTTGAGTTGAGGCGCTGACAAGTAATTATAAGTCTATAGATTCAATGTGATTAATACTAGTACTAACTTAGGCTTGAACTAATTTTGGGCTGGATAACCATGCTAACATTCGAGGATGAATGTTTTAAAGGGGGAAGGATGTAATTGCCTGTATTATGCATATGCTTGTTCTATTCTTGTGATACTTGACATAGCCTTATAGTATAGGTGAGGGACCATATTTCTTATATGATTAGCTTTGGTTTAAACTAGCTCGGAAGGTGATGTGATCAGCCTTGCACGTTTCAGCATGTGTAGTGCAAGTTAACTCCAATGGGAGTATTTATACTTTATATAGTAAGGTTGTAATTGAGCTTAGAGTTGAAAGTTAAGTGCTAACCTAGAGAAAAAGGAATTAATATTTAGAAAATTGAATAAAATATGTGCGTTGCTTGCTTGACTTAACTAAGCTAGTAGGTGACAAGTAGGTGCATCACCTGCTTTGACTTATTGACCAGTCTAAAGGACAAAGTAGGACCAATTTTATTTGTACATAAGAAATATGGCTCGTTAAGAATGTGTATTGATTACCTGCAGTTGAATAAGGTAACTATTAAGAACAAATATCCCCTCCCTAGAATTGATGATTTGTTTGATCAGTTACAAGGTGTAAGTGCTTTTCAAAGATCGACTTGAGGTCGGGATATCACCAAGTGAGGGTCAAAGACAAAGATATTCCCAGGATAGATTTCGAAACACGGTATGGTTTAGTTTTAGTTTTAGTCATGTCATTCGGGTTAACAAATGCACTAGAAGCTTTTATGGATTTGATGAACAAGGTGTTCAAGACATTTCTAGATGTGTTCGTGATAGTATTCATAGATGACATTTTGGTGTATTAAAGATTAGAAAAGGACCATATTAATCACTTGTAGCAGGTTTTACAAATTCTTCGTGATCGTAAGTTGTATGCAAAGTTCTCTAAATGTAAGTTTTGGTTGAAATCTGTGGCATTCTTAGGTCATATTGTATCTGACGAATGAATAAAGGCTGATGCTCAAAATATAGAAGCCGTGAAAAACTGGCCAAGATGTAAAACCCCTAAAGAGATTTGTAGTTTTCTTGGATTGGCATGTTATTACAGAAGGTTTGTTGAAGGATTCTATTCCATTGTCGCACCCTAAACAAAGCCAACACACAAAGAAACCAAGTTTCAATGGAGCGATGCATATGAAAGAAGCTTCCAAGAGCTAAAAAATAAATTAACTTGTTATGTTTCGTGAGTGGTCCTAGGATGTGTATTGATGCATCATGGTAAACTAATAGTTTATGGATCAAGGCAGTTGGGGCCACATTAGAAATATTATCCCACTCATGATCTAGAGCTAGCAGCAGTTGTATTTGCTTTAAAGATATGGCGTCACTACTTGTATGGAGTTCATATTGACATATACACTGATCACAAGAGCTTGCAATATATCTTTAAGTAAACGGACCTAAATCTGAGGCAACGAAGATGGCTGGAGC
The DNA here is from genome assembly GCA_029007595.1 of Solanum commersonii. Lineage (NCBI taxonomy): Eukaryota > Viridiplantae > Streptophyta > Magnoliopsida > Solanales > Solanaceae > Solanum > Solanum commersonii. The sequence continues at coordinate 5,277,766 of JAJTWQ010000012.1, forward strand.
AATTAAAAGATTTATTACATTGATATCTTTTATCATCTCGAGAAAGCAAATGTAGTAGTTGATGTGTTAAGTCGTAAAATAATGGAAAGCACTTATGGGGAGTCTATGGAAACACAAGGAATAACTAAGGATCTATGTCAACTAGCTAGCTTGGGGGTTCCCCTTCTTGAATCTCTAGATGAAGGGGTTATTGTGTAAAATGCGGCAGAATCCTCTTTAGTAGTGGAAGTGAAAGAGAAGCAGTACACTGATCCTATTCTATTACAGCTTAAGGAGAATATACAACAGTGTATGACAAATGCATTTGATCTTACGCAAAAAAGAGTACTTCGGTGTCAAAATTGATTGTGTGTACCTAATGTAAATGAATTAAAAAAGAGGATTATGATGGAAGAACACTTCTTGCCGGTGAAGACTACTTATACAGCTGAAGAGTATGCAAGGTTGTATATTAAAGAGATAGTTCGACTACATGGAGTGTCAATCTCTATAATATCTGATAGAGGAGCTCAATTCACCACAATTTTTTTGGAAGTCATTACAGAAGAGTTTGGGAACACAAGTGAATTTAAGTACAACCTTTCACCCTCAAATGGATGGTTAGGCAGAACGTACAATTCAAACACTTGAGGATATGCTGCGAGCTTGTACATTAGACTTCAAGGGTAGCTGGGATGATCATCTACCACTTGTTGAATTCGCTTATAACAATAGGTAACATTCTAGTATTCAAATGGCTCATTTTGAAGCTTTTTATGGGAGGAAGTGTAGATCCCCAATGGGCTGGTTCGAAACAGGTGAAACTGCCCTATTTGGGCCAGATCCTGTTCATCAAGCTATGGAAAAGTCAAATTGATATAGCAGCGACTACAAACAGCTCAAAGTCGACATAAATCATAAGCGTATGTCAGAAGGAGAGGACTAGAATTTTCTGTAGGAGATTGGGTGTTATTGAAGGTGTCTCCAATAAAAGGGGTAATGAGGTTTGTAATAAAAGGAAAGTTAAGTCCCCACTATATAGGGCCATATAAAATTATTCAAAGAGTTAGCCATGTAGCCTATGAGTTAGAGCTACGACAAGATCTTTCGTTAGTTCATCCGGTGTTTCATGTCTCGATGCTTCAAAATTGTATAGGTTACCCATCTCGTATTATTCCTATTGAAGATGTACAAGCTACAAAAGATCACACTTATGAAGAGGTACCTATTGCTATTTTTAATAGACAAGTTAAGAGGTTAAGGAATAAAGAGGTAGCTTCTGTAAAAGTATTATGGAGGAACCAAAAAATAGAAGAAGTTACATGGGAAGCAGAAGAAGTAATAAAATTGAAGTATCCTCATTATTTCCAGTTCGATGAGAAGGATGAAAATGCTTATTGAGGCATTGACAAGTAAGTATAAATCTATATGTATTACGTGATTAAAAGTAGTACTAACTTTGGCTTCAACTTGTTTGGGCTGGACAACCATGGTAACATTCGAGAATGAATGTTTTAAGGGCAGAAGGATTTAACTGCCCGTATTATGCATATGCTTGTTCTATTCTTGTGATACTTGACATAGCCTTATAGTATAGGTGAGGTAACATGTTTCTTATATAGTTGGTGTTGGTTTAAACTAGCTAGGAAGGTGATGTGATGCCTTGCATGTTTCAGGATGTGTACTGCAAGTTAACTCTAACGAAAGTATTTAAACTCGAGGTAGTAAGGTTGTATTTGAGCTTTAAGGTTAAGGTGAAATGTTGAGTTAAAGCAAAAGGAAGTAAGATTTATTAAATGAAATAAAATAAGTGAGCTGCTTTCTTGACTTATCTAGGCTAGTAGGTGACAAGTAGGTGCATCAGCTACTTTGACTTATTAACCAGCCCAAAGGACCAAGTAGGTGTATTAGCTACTAAGACTTGATTAAGCTAGTAGGTGACAAGTAGGTGCATCACCTACTAAGACTCTTTTGACCATGTAATTGGGCCAAGTACACTACCACTTACTTGCACTAATCTGGCCCAAGTTGAATAGAAGCATAAGGGAAAAATGGACAGCCAAGGCCCAATATTCTTAAGTCCAAAAAAGGCCCAAGTGAAAAATCCAAGTAGGTGGATCACCTACTTGCATTAATTATGGCCTAATTTGACAAGAGTAGAGGAATAATTGGCAGCAAGGCCCAATAAGTTTTGAAGCCACAAAGTCGCAAGTTAAAAGGCTATGTCGCAAAACAGGCCAAGAAAGTCAGCCATTACACCTCCCTTTTAAAGGGATAAAGATCAAATCTTTTGCTCCATTTTTAACTTACACAATTTTCAGATTTCTTAAGTTTCTCTCTTGGTCTTTCTTGGCTTCAATCAGCAATCCTAAGACACCTTGGGGTTCTTGAGTATTGTCCCCCTTTTCAAGTAAAAGTTTGAAGGAGAGTTTCAGTTCTTCCAGTACAAGTTTAGAGGATAAATTTCCAAAAACTAAGATAAGGGTACTGCCCAGTTTTTCCCCTCTTTAAATACAGGTTTGGGGTGAAGAATTTTGTATATATTTTTCAAGAACTCATAGATGGTTATAAATCCTTGAGTTTAATATTCTCCTATTATGCTGAATTTTTTTTGGGGATTGATAGTGGCTGCCTTATGTATATTGTTGTTGGGGCAGCTTGGGTATCTTGGCAAAGGATGTATGAAGTTGTATTAATTTATAGAAGAAGGTTGTGGTGGTTCACCATTTGTGTAAGGGCTTTATGGGACTCTTTCCGTCAAGTTTTTTTGCTACTGTTTTTCAAGGGCCTTAATGTGATTAGCTGCTAACATTAGATTAATCATGTCTTATATTGTAGATTAACACCAAAAAGGGAGGCTGGATCGTTATAGTTATATTGGTTAGAAAATAAGGTATCTAATGCTATTCGATTTCATATTCCTTGGCATGAAATCTGATATTTGCGATGAATAACAATGAAGTGAAGTTCCTAAGTTCTATTCCTAGTAAAGGAAAGATAGTGGCAGTGTACGATCTCCAAATGGCTAACAGTATTCTCTCCATCGCCTTAGTGTGTAGAATTTCCTCATTATATGTTCATTACTCTATAGTTGTGTAATTATCCTCCTATGTGCTTGTATAGAAATAGTATTTGCAAAAGAAAGCTTGGTGAATTCTCAAGTCAATTGAAGTTTATTGTGTCATTTAAGCTCACAAGTAATGCATTGATATTACATAGCTCATTTATGTCATTGTTACTATCTTGAAGTATTATTTTCATGTCTCTACTACTGTTCAGTAGTTCCAAATATCCAAAATGATTATGACCACCAAACAACAATCTCAGAGATTAAAGAATCTAAGTGAAGCAATCTGTATAATTATGGGTGACAGCCGAGGGGAAATTTACTAGCATGGGTTGATCCCAATTGGTATAGAAGGGTGTCAGCTCATGGGTGAAATCCTAGCATGGGCCGATCGCAATTGGTATAGAAAGGTGGCAGCTCAGTGGCCAAAGCCCCAATCCCAATTTGTGTAATTATGAGGACAACATCCCAGAGGTTAAAATTCCTAACATGGGTCATCCTCTTCTACCACTGATCAACTGGTCATTTGTATCACATCCCTTATAAAGATCAGAACACACAAAAAAGTATAGAAATGAATGCAACATACATGATCCCAGAAGAGTAACAAAGCTGGTTGTATTCCGATCTATGTACTTACATACGAATACTTGATGTCATTTCAGTCTCGTTTTACATATGTTATTGTCTTACATATTAATTACATTTTTTCATACTGAGGTCCCTTACGGGGACGCTGTGTTTCAGGCTACAGGCATAGGTACTCTAGCAAGTAGACCTCGTTAGTAAGAGCACGGGTACTCAGATGCTATTGGTGAAGCTCCAGGTTGATTTGGGGCTTACCAAGTCATTTTCACCTATTTTGTTGTTGCATGATAGTTAAGGGTAAGGTGGGGCCTTGTCCCGCCCTAATCTAAGGTTTTCTACCTTTTAGAGGCTTTGTAGACTAATGTGTATAGTTTACTCGCGTCCTGTTTCTTAACAAGTTGTGGCCTCAACAACCAAGTCTTGTATATAAGTTTTGGGTCTACTTATGTTGGTTTGTATTGGCGCATCCTATGTGAACTTGTCACATCTTTAATATTGTCATAGTTATATGCATAGTAAGCACATGTTACAAGTTGGTTCTCTCGGGCCTTTAGGGAATCGGGTGCCTGTCTGTCCTAATGGGATTTGAGGCGTTACAAGTTCTGTCTTTTCATTATCATGTTGGCTTGTATTCTTAGTAGCTCTTGTACATGATTGGACTATATCCTTGGGGTGTTAATTACTTTACAAGTCTTAATCGAGATTGTTCTAAAATTTCTTATTTATAAACCCTATTATTTCACTTATCTTTGTTTCTTTATATTTCCGCATATATTAACTATTTGTATATGAGGGTTGTCTTTCTTAGGTGTTAGTATGTAGGTTCCCGCACTGCCTGGTGGGTTGGGTGGTGAAAATTTTGTATTAGAGCCCAGGTTATTGGTCTCCCTGTACAAGAGCAAAATGTGAACTAGACTCCTGCGTATTGGTGTGTTGACGTCCACATCTAATCTACATGAGGCTAATTTCACAATCGGTAATCTTAACAACTGAAATATACAAAAACCGATTATGTAACTGTCTTACCTTGCCAATGATTAAGTTTTCCTAACTAAAAATTATTTCATTCCCTCATCAGAACCTATCATGATGCATTGTCAATACCTTCCAAAATTTGACTTCTTTTCCTCTTTTTCCAATCCAAAAACTACATACTAATTATTAGCCAATAATTTACCACTAATTCTAACTCATACCCCAAATATAACTCTATTATCCAAGACAAACATAAAATACAATAATTAGGCTTAGGTTATATATTTTTTACCTGGCAGAAGCGTTATTGTTTCTGTAGATTTGGCGGCCGATCTTTTCTTTGGTCGTGTGCATAAAGGTGGTAGAAGTGGTAATGAGTTATTGTATGATAAAAAGAATTATTAACCCCTCTAACTTATTCGAATACATGGCAAAGTGGTAAGGGTATTTGAATAAATTATGGACTTGGCTCATTAACTACTAATTATATTAATTGTTTAGTAAATATTTGTCAAATATATACTTGTAGTTTCCGAATAGTTTAAATTTTCTATTTAAAATTTTATGGAAAGAGTCAAAATAGTCTTAGTGCTCAAAATGACCTAGCGAGTCGTTACATCATCTACCACTAAAATAAGCATTCGTCCTCGAACGGTAAAAGAATAGGAAGTACCCGAATGCTTAAAAAGCTGAGAATATCTCATTCGCATGTCCGACTCGATTTTCAACGTAGCCTTCTCAATAGAACGATGCTTTGATTGTGCATTAATGAAGCAATCTTTTTCGACCTCAACTTTTGAATGTTCTTATCCAAGATGGTTATCTACTCCCCATTAATGGTCAAATTCTGATCAAGTAATACCAAATCTCATTAAATCACATGAGCACCATCCTAATAATACTTCTTCAACAACAAATATGAAATACAGGTAAGATCCAGATAAACTAGGTGACAAAGCCAACTCGTAAGCTACCTCATAGATACACTCAACAATCACGAAAGAACCAATATCCTTGGGCTCAACTTTTCCTTTCTAAATCTTATCAAACTCTTTATGGGTGAAAATCATGAATCTTTTGATTTGTGCAACTCTTTTTCCTACTCTAAGCCATGAGAAGCCCATCCTGAATCAACTTAATATTGTCCACAACTTCCCTCAACAATTTTGTACCCCACGGTCTAACCTCAAATGTCAAATTGATCAATTGGAGATCGACATGTCCTACCATACAAAACCTTAAATTGTGTCATCTCAATACTCACATGACAATTGTTATTGTAGGAAAAATCTGATAAAGGCAAAAATGGACTCCAATGATAACTAAAGTCAATCACACCCACCCGCAACATGTCCTCAAAACCTAAATAGTATGTTTAGATTAACCATCAGAGGGTGAAAGGATGTACTAAGGTCCACTCAGGTATCCAAATCCTTCTACATAAACCACCAAATAATGAGATGTAAATTAAGTACCTCGATCTGAAGTATTGAAATTGGCACCCTATGCAAGCGAACTATCTCTCAAATATAGATCTTGGCTAACTTTTGTATATTATAAGTAATCTATACCGATATAAAATGTGAAAACTTAGTCAATCAATTCACGATGATCCACATAGCACCAAACTTACCCAAAGTACGTGGAAATCTTACCACAAAGTCCATATCAATCTGCTCCCATTTCCACTCAAGTATGTGCATCATTTGAGTCACACCTTTATGCTCTTGATGTTTATACTTTACTTGCTTATAATTCAAACATGAGATACAAATCTAATTATGATGTCTAACCCTTTTATATCATTGTTTTAGCTTGGTCAATTGTATGTGATGAAATGTCCTCCTTTACCATGATTTAAATGTTTTTATGCATGGCTATCATACTTGGTACATTATTTTTTACTAACACATAATCTTGCCTATATTTCCCCATATTTAGGGTTCGACAATCACGATCCTTAGTGTCAGGGCTAGATCTTGGTTTGTTTGATTCACGAGCTTGGTGAGTTCTCATGGTTTGAGGACAGACTTTAATTGTTCTAGTTTACTTCTTTTATTTAAGCTTTGAACATGATGTATGGGCTAGGCCCAATTTCATTCTATTGTATTAGATTTCTATTGAGACAGGTGTTTTAGACTTCCTCTTTTCTATTATAAAACTATTGGACTTCAAATAGATAAATTTTAAGGTTAGAACCCATTCAAGTCCCTAGAAGAGTCATCATTCTCTTTTATTTAATTAACGAAGGAAGAGCCGCCACTTAATTTTTTAAGTTAAATTAAGAAAACTAATTTTCAAAAATTAAAACAGTAAAACTAATAAAATCTTATAAAGGGGTTAGGGTACATATTAACATTTTAGGAAGGATTAGAAAGCACCTAAAACTTTCGCTAACTTTCGGTTATCCAATAATGAAAATATTTGGCTAATTAAAATACGCATACCTAATTAAATTGAGGAAATAAATGACTTAGGATTAAAAATCAGTTTTGGAGGAAAGGGAGATATTACAGGAGTATTAACTTAATAAAATATTTTGCATAAGTCTAGTTAAAAAATAAGTATTTACTTAATTTTACTCAAAATGGATATCATTTGGGGAATTGAATAAAGAAAAAATATTAAAATAAATAAACAAATAAAACATATACTAACAATTAAATAGATAAGGTAAGAATGGTTTGGGCCCATGTCTGGTTCTATCCACTTGGGCAAACGCTTGGGCCTAATTTCAGCTTTGGACCTTTGGCCCATCTGCACCTATCCTAAGGAAACTAAATTATCCAAAATGTGTGGGCTTCTGGCCAAATCCCCAGTCCTAAACTAACATAGAAATCTGATTTTTATTTGGTCTTAGGCCATATTCCACTTGTCCTAGTATCTACCAAGATAATATTAATTCAAATAAAAGGGGACTTAGGTCCAATAATAACAAATTCAACTCTAAAAAGTGCGCTTTGTGGCCCTATTTCTGCTGCAATATACAACTTATATACTTAGGGTCTATCGCAGTAATTTCTTGTATTTTCAGCTTCGGGACCTGTATTTTTGGTTTTCCTGCCTTATCCTTTCTCTTCCCTTTTGACTTAGCTTTCCTTTCCTCCACACCAATCCAATTTGATGGAACCAACTAGAGAAGATACACAATTAGGCCTCTGTGGGACGGTCTAGAGAGCAGTCAAATGGACTCGATTAAATGATTCATGCAAAAGACAAAGAAGAAGAAAAAAATGATAAATGACTAAGAGAGATTGATTTGAGAATATTTATCAATTAACTTATAAAATGAAAAACCTGAGCATCAAACTGCCAGGATTTGAAGAAAAAATGCATCATAATCATATATCTAAAGATAAGAAGCTACACTAATTCTAGAATCAAAATAGGCCATCTTTTGCATCAGAAAACTACTTTATGTGTGAATTTAAAAAGTGAGAAAAAAATAGCTATATTTAAATAGACAAACCAACATATTGGATTAAAGACAAAGTGACTTCTATATGGAAATTCAACAGTATAAGAATAAACAAAAAAATGAGGGGAAATGATCCTAAACATTTATATCACAGGTTATTCAAACAAGGGAAGACATCCATGATACCATCTACACTTCATTCAAGCAACATGACACTTAAAGAGTTAACAAATAATGAAAATAATGCGAGAGGGTTAGTAAGAAATTAATACTACATTATCAAAGATAAACAAACTCATTATTCAATGTATAACTAAACTTAGTGACAAGATGCATAATATGACTCAGGAATAAAAGAACCCGGATAGGACAACTTATGTGTTCAAAAAAATAGAATACTAAACTCATTTGGGTTATGTATTTAGGATTAGACGGGCGAGATGATTCTACCTTCGACTATTCATACAAGGACAGAGGTGTAGAATGAGCAATAGAGCATTTCAGCTAGGTTATGAATCAGATTAGTATAGAAACTAAATAAAATCGCAGACCATTACAACCAACAAATTTATCAAAGACAATATCACTTTGGACAATGTTTAAGCCATGGCTATAATGATCAATCGAAGACGAACAACATACCACATTACTCAAGAAAATAATTCTATCAGACATATATTTTCACTTATTCACATCGCAACATGTATTAGAAAATGGCCATATGGAATGTAAACTTGGCCAAGTGAATTAAGAATTTGACCAAAATTGAATTTAGTTGGTGAATTCGGCTAAATATTAAATAAGATGGATTAATCTCTCCTACCGCTACCTACTAGTGGATCGATTTAGGGAAGGAAAGAAATGCCGATGTTGCAATTCTTCCCATCCCGATAAAGCGAGTTAATAAATTAATTAACGAGCTTCTTAATCTTAACAAAATAAAATAATTAACTTAATCTTAAACTAGTTAACCTAAAATATAAACTACTAGTTAATTAAATATTTAAGTAAAACTAAAATATTTTTGAGATGATTTTTGAATATTCATAAAATGTACTAATTATATAAAAAATTATATAATTAAAAAATCATATTTATTATTTTAAAAATTCTAAAAAGTGACAAAAATTGCTTAAAAGTATCTTGAAATATAATTTAAGTTTTATAAAACTAATTATTTCAAATCGCTTGAAATTGGAGAAGGTCAATGACTAATTAATATCATGGAGGGTCAAAATTGGGTGTCAACAACTGTCTCTCGTTTGACTTGGATTGATGAAAGAAATTCGAGACAAATGAAATTGATGAATCCAATGTTGACCGAACACATCTGAATTCTCCGAAAATGGGCTTTGGTATGGACATTAGGAATTATGGCCAAACTCCGATATTGCATTTCTTACATATCTCAAACTATCTGAGAATTTAGGCCACTTGTAGTTCCATACGGTTGACTTAATGCAAAACTCTGAAAGAATTCAAAAGCTATCCTTACACCGAATTATGAAGGGACTGAAATGCTCGAGAATAAGATTTAAAAGAGAAGTTGGAGTACAATCGAGTTTTCAACATTTAGCCCGCCTACATATCCTTAAACAATAGAAATCAGTCTGTTTCTAGTTCGACTCTATCGGTCGAAAAGAAAACTTAGTATGGAAGATAACCTTTGGCTCGAGGACAATGACAAATGAGTCGAGTTATGAATAAGAGGCTTGCAAATGTCTTAATCATGAATGTGGGGCCTTTCATACTCATAAATGAGAATTTACACGGACATAATTTCAAAAGCTCTTAGTGTATTGTCATTGGATTAGAATGCTGCTTTCACTGAAAACTAAATTTTTTGGATGAGAAACAAAAATTGATAAATCCAAAGAAAAACCCACATGCTCTCTAATAGGGGTGTGGTTTGATTGTGGTGGAAATCGCTCCTTAGGTCGCGTCGTAAGTGTTTGATACTCTTCTTCGGACTATGTCCTAGTTCGCTACTAAGGAAAAGTTTCACGTTGTGCTGTATCCTTGTTGATGTCCTCCAAATCTGTGGTTTGATTTTAGAATTCATCCTCTTTGATGGTCTCGACAAAGACAGAAATAAACTTGTTGGTAGAAATTGTAATTGAAAAAAGTGGTCGCATTTCTTACGATACTTTTCAGTTATCTTCTTAAATATTTGTGCGGATACACCATTATATTGGTGTTTTGAAGTCACTCTTGCACTTTTAAACATTGTATGTCCATTACAATTCATAATTAATTGAGGATTTGGAGATATCATCGCTTGTTTTCTGCATGGCAACCTCCAGTGATCTCTGCAACAAGTTAGATGGCTTGACAATAATCAAACTGTAAAGAGGTGTATAATCGATAATACTCCAACTGTAAAGAGGTGGATGGATTGAGAATATTCCAATTATAACAAGGTTGATGTTCGATAATATTTCAACTGTAACGAGGTGGAAGCTCGAAAATAGTCAAACTATAACAAGGGGGATAACTCGATAATGTTCCAACTATAACCAGGTGGATGGCTTGATAATATTCGCTCCTCAACTCGCGTCCTATGATTTTGATACTCATATTTGGACTATGTCCAATTTGCTGCGAAGAAAACATTCTACATTGTGCTGCATCCTTTTTTATGTCGTCCATCCCTGTGGTTTGATTTGAGAATTCATCCTCTTTGAAGCTCTCAAAAAAGAATGAAATAAAATTGTTACCAAAAACTTTAATTTTATTTGAGAAGTGATATGTTTTACCGTATTCAACACAACTTCTTTTTTATAAATCTTCTGACATCGGCCTTTATCAATTTTGACGTAGTAGATGATGACTTCATATGATTATATAATGATGATAACTTTCTCGTCAGTGTTATATAGTCGATGACAATGCTTCATTGATAGGATGATGATGCTCCAATTGTTGAATGTTGTTGATGTCCTTCTAGGTGATGACGTTGATGCTCCATTGATAGGATGATGATTCTTCATTGATGATCCATTGGCAGGATGATGTTGATGTCTTTTTGGGTATTGACGTTGATCCTCTATTGATAGGATGATGATTCTTCATTATTGATCCTTTGGAAGGATAATGTTAATCCATTGGAAGGATAATGTTGATCCATTGGCAGGATGATGTTGATCCTTTGATAAGATACTGATGATATTCCATCGATAAAATAAGGATGATATCCCTCGAGCTGATGGTACTATCTCATTTGATAATACTTTAGAACTTTCCCTCTAGGTGATAGTATTATCTCATTTGATAATACTATAGAAATGTCTCTCTGGGTGGCAAAAATGATGTTCCCCTAGGTGGTTTACATTACTGTGTCTGATATCGAAGGCATTTTTGAATATTCTTCAAATGTTATTGATGCTAAATTTTTTAATCTGATGTCATTGAAGATGCTTGTACATGTTGAGAGTGATGTTTTCACTTGTTCCTATTTTGAACACTTTGTTTTTGTTGTGACTCAGGTTTTCCTAGGAATTTGATCGAGGTATTGTTGCTCGTATTCTGAACTCTTTCTTTTTCTTCAGAAAAACTTTAATGACTTTCCTGCATCCACAACGAAGTTGTCAATTTTGGCGAGCTCCTCTCCCTTTTGACTTATCTATATTCGTTGAATGGAGGAATATGATGAACTTGATGCAATCTTATAGACCTGCATTCACATAATAATTGTTAGTTTTTAAAACAAACTGATATGTGTTGACTTCTTCAAACTCTTGTTTCCTTGTCTTGTTATCTTCTGTTGATCGCTTCTATCTCTTGCTTCTCAATAGACAAATGAAAACATTTTATGCAAATATATTTGAAGCATATAGATAAAATCTTTAAGAAAAAGGTTTTGTAATTGAAAAGGGACACTGTCGAGTATCGTGTTATGTCAGACTTAATGAACGCATTCGGGGTTGATGTTTCGAGATCGATCAGACCATTTGTTGGCAAGATTCTAAAGGCTGTTGATGTTTGGGTGATCTCACTCTTGAAATGTCAAGGATTGTTGAAGTTGACTTTTGATCTTAAAACAACGTTGGGGTTCACTTGGAATTAAATATGAACTCCTGATCATGCTAGAGCTATTCACAGTGGTCTTAAGTCACTAATGAAGCCATGATGAAAATATTAAGGTCGTCCTCAAAAATGTATCCTACTTAACTATCTTTGCATATCTTGAAGCGTTGATGAACAAATCATGGAATTTTTGATATCTTTTAAAAAATTCTATCCCAGTTACAGTTCTCAACGCAACTCAGTCTTGATTTGTTGGTGGGATCTTCTTCTTGAGAATTTTTTATTCCCTCTCAAAAATTTACTCCCAATATCTATTGTAAATAAAAAATAGAAATCTTACGGGAAATATGAACGAATTTTTGTGGCACCTACGTATCCTGTTGAGGCAGGAATCAGGTCAAGCTTAGTTTCCCAATTAACAGAAATAGAAAATTTTGATAAGGAAACTACCGAGGCCGACATATGTCGCCTACGTATCTAATTCTTAAGAATTCAAGTCAAATATAGTTCAAGTACAAAGGAGAAATACTTAAAAAATGGACAAAGGGGAGATCGAGTCAGACACAGTCTGTGTACGTATCTCATTCTTGAGAATTCAGGTGAAACATAGTTCATTACAAGAAATAACTTTGTAACTACAAAATATAAGACGATTACAAACAAATGATGCTATTAGAGGGAAAGAAATAAAAGTGTCACGGCCCGAGCTACCCCCGAGACGCGGACACGGGACCTAGGACCACATGTGATCCCAAGTTAACTCTGCTGGCATGATCATGTGTATACCAATGATAATAAACTGATGCGGAAGCTAAATCATAAATAAAAATTAAAAGAAGGGGAATACCTATATACTATAACTAAGACAAATGAAAACTGATGAGTTTAATAAAAAGAAAATATTAACTCAATACTAAGCTAAATCTAACTATGTTTGAAAATAGCCTCTAACTGACTAGAAATGCCGGGACAGTCCCCAGCTAAGTGTAACACCCCTCAAAATGAAGTAGGATAAAGTAGAGCCTCACATGGGTGTTATGCATTAATAGCTTGTTAAAATAATGAAGAATAGCCCTTTTTAGTCAGTTTTAAAGAGTTTGGAAGTCAAACGTCAAAGGACGACCAAGACGTTCAAAAACTACTCTTTTACGTGTTGGTGTGTGCTAGTATATTGTTCATGTTTTTATGTGTTTTTTGGACTCTAAAATCAGTGGAGGTGACCCTAGTGTCTTAATAAATGTTTTTAGGGTCAAAATGTTTGGGTACAACTCCCCAAGACCACCCTAAGAGTCAGGAAGTATCCGCTAAAGTACGATGCTAGTAGTGATAGGAGAACATGATAAACAAATAATCTAGTTCATAATGATCTAATATGAATTTAATCAATTATGAATATGATAGGAAGGAATAATTGAATTTTTTTTTTGCATAACAACGAACATGACTGCTTTCTTGGTGCTGTGGGTCTCAGTCTTCTAATGTCAGCTCTCTGGCAGGCCAATCGATCTCTGCTTGACTACATACATGCATGATGAAATGATAAAAAACTACGAAACTTTAATCCAATATATACTTAAAAATATAGAAATAATTGAATTAAGAAGAATAATATGGAAAAAAATATTTGAAGATAACGAATCAGAAAATATATTAAACCAAGAATGGTATGAAATAGACCTACCTGATTTAGACCTCGAAAAAATATAATGGTATGATTTAGAAATAAATTTAGATTAAAATGAACTACGAATATTTACGATATTGGACAGAATCTATGAAAGATATTAAACTATTAGAAGAATTAATTGAAGAAAATTTATTTATGTACTAAAGAACCCAAGATATATTATATCTAGAGTATATCATAAATAATATTAAAGAAATATTCAGATAAAAACAACTATCGAAAGAAAATTACAAAAAATGTTATTACATTTTACCATGAATTCCGCACCGAAAAATGGTAGATTAAGACAGGACCCCAACCCTTGGCCAAACAAGCTACCAAGGCAACTTGCAAAATACTCATGGAGGGAGCATGTTTGTGTCGCGGACTAGCTCCACCAACGGCCAAAAGTTTGGTCGGCGTCGTGGACGTGTCGCGAACTCTTCTGTCTCGAAATTTAATTTCTAGAAACTAGTGGGAACACCTCCGCGTTACGAACTTGTTTCTCGACGAAATCTGTGAAAATAAAACTCAAGTTTGACTTGTTTCAAAGGTCAAACTAAGTGAGGGGTAGTCTGGGTACTTTGGGGAATTATTATAAAAGGTTATTCTACCTACTTTAGGGTATTTTAAGTGGTTAGAACCCCAAAAACCTAGAATTAGACCTCAATATCCAAATTGAACCTTCCCTCTCAAATAAATTCTCTCTAGAACTCTATGGAAGACATTGATGAAGCTTCAAGCTAGGGGATGGGTTCCTACTGATTTCTCCTTAAAATTCCTAGAAAATTAATCATAAAGGTATGGGGATTTTATCTTTGATTCTCCTTTCAATCAAAGAGCCAAATCAAAGTGATTTCAATATTTTTCAAAAACACTAAAAATCGCAATTTCAATTCTAAGCTTGGGTTCTTGCATGAAAGTATTTCAAATGATGATTTATGTTAATATTGATGGTTTTAAGGTCAAAAACTCCATGAACCCTTGAATATCTTGAAATCCTAATTTTTGGATCTAAAGTGGGTCTATTGATTGTGAGCTAATAATGTGATATTAATGTGTAGATTGTTATGGCCTATTGATTTATGTATTGTTCTATATTGAATTATGAGGAATTGATGGTCAATTGTGTTATATTGTATGTTGGCCTTGAATGGGAAATTGTGACCTAAGGCTTATGATGATGATGAAGTTGTGAATAGATTGTTGATTCTATTATATATATATATATATATATGTAGTAAATGTTAGAATTGTGAGGTTTGATCCCTTTGTAAGTGGGGAGGTGCTTACTTTATAAGCAAGTTGTGATCATGGACTTGTAGGCAAAGTTGGATGATTGTTGTTTTCAGTAATGTTGATTACGTGAAGGTAATGTGATATGATGTGAATTTGTGTATGGTCTAAGAGCATGAAAAATGACCTTGTCTAAGAGACTTTATGTTGAATCAATGATTTATGTTGAGATGTGAAGGGAGCTTGTCTCTTAGACAAGGTCACTTTTCTAAGATTGGCTAAAGAGACTTAGTAGTTTCGTTTGCGTATTGATGTTTTCAATGTTGATGACTATTGAAGTCTTATAGTTCTATTGAATAAAAGTTTTAAATTCTTAGTGATTTTTTTATTTATGCGGTGAATGAATTCTAAGGTTTTATAAGACCTCCGAGAGGTCGAATACGCATGTAACAACTAGGTGGTGCTCTCGGATCGTTACACTAAGTCTAGCAAAACTGAAGTTAAAAGACTAAAAACTGAAAGATAAATTGACTATTGTCCTCGAAGAATAAGGACTCACCACTGATGTTGCTGAATTGGAGATCGAGAATCGATCTAAGCGTGATCTGGATGTTAAGAATCTGAACCTACATTATGAGAAGATGTAGCACATGTATGCATCAGTACTTGAAAGGTACTGAGCATGCATGATAGAGTAAAGCTGAAATAACATATAACTGAACAAAGCAATAGCGAAATTAAATAATCTGGACATGATATAGATACTGAATACTGAGCTAACTGAATGCAATGACCAATTTATAACATGTTGACTGAATACTGAATAAACTGTTAATGTGGTCAATGCAATAGAGTTTGACTGAACTGTGGAAGCTACTAATAACCAACATAAAACCACATAAGCTAAATGTGGAGTCCGATGTATACGCCCCATCGAGAGGACCCAATACACCCGACCAAAGGTGTAGAGTCATACTAGCGTGATCATTAACTGATATTGACCACAAAGGGGACTTACACCTATGTGGCTCGTAATTCTAGGACTATATGAGTACGCTGAACCCTAATCCAACTCGGTGTTATACTACTCCCAATAGATTAAGTGATTATTAACACATTATGCTGAATTTCTGTAATACTAGATTACTCAAAACTGAACATGCAAAATTGAGAATGCAACAATTAATATGATAATGATGCATTAATAACTGAGGAATGTATAACTGAATAACTGAGATATCTGACATATCATGTGTAATTCAAGAACTAAAGAAATACATATATAGGATTTTGGAATTCATGCATTAAACTGAATATTAACGTACTAATTTGATTTGGATATTTTAATTAACTAATTCATAATGATCTGTTGAAATTCTAGAAACCCTAGGTCTAGTCATAATAAGGAAATAAAGAAACTGACTGAAAACTAGGGACCTAATGGGTGAAAGGAACCCACTAGTGAAATCCCACATACTTGGTGATGAATTCAATGGAGAAATCTTTTGATTTCTTGGCTGGAAGTGATGGAACCTTGTTGCGTTCTTGAACTAGGTTTCTTGACTTCTTTCTCCTCTTAGCGTTCTAATTTTTCTATGTTTTGATTAATGATTTGATTTAGATAAGTTCTAGTTATGTTTATAGGCTTAAACTGACTAAACCTCATGATTTAGGGTCTAAATGACGTATCTTAGGGTTCCAATGAAATGTGAAAAGACCAAAAGACCCCTGACATAATTGCTGGCGGAGTGACCGACGGATTAGACCTATAGGCTCTAGGTCAATCGACGGTCCGTAAATTGGGGTATTCTCACTTATGCTTCACTAAAATGAGCATAACTTTTTTACTCGGAGGTGGGATTTTAGAAAACTCGGTGGCATTGGAAAGAGGATTAAACTATCTATCATATCATAGGTCATGCGACACAAATTTCTTTTTGTGTTAAAGTTTATGACTATCTTAAGTTGACCCACTCAACAATTTTCATCTAACTGGCTATTGATCCTCACCTCCGGTCAGACCTATGGACCATGCATTGAATGACGGTCCGTACTGGTCGACCATAGTTCGTGTCAGAGGCTGGGTAAAGGAATCTTTATCCACGGACACAGACCACGGACCATGGTCTGACTTATGGACCGTGGGTCGAGACTTAG
Organism: Solanum commersonii; assembly: GCA_029007595.1. Lineage (NCBI taxonomy): Eukaryota > Viridiplantae > Streptophyta > Magnoliopsida > Solanales > Solanaceae > Solanum > Solanum commersonii. Next base: position 5,294,878 of record JAJTWQ010000012.1, read on the forward strand.
TCGATTTTCTTAGCTAGGTTGGGGAGGGGTTGCATTGGTGAACCATGGACCACCAGCATGGGTCGTGATCTGACCTACGGTACGTGGATGGCAACCGTGGGTTGCACCTACAACTTCTCAAAATCTACATTTTTGGTCTGTTTCGGATACAGGGTGTTACATTATCTCCCCCTTGGGACCATTTGTCCTCGAATGAAGACTAAACTAGCTGAAATGGAGGGAGAGGGGTGCAACCCCTACCACTAAACGCTGAGAAATGAATTTCTAACTGAATTGAGTTCCAAGGACATGCAAATATGCTGAATATGCAAGTACAAACTGAAGGAACATGATTCTAAGACTGAATATACGCATGAATGACAAGAAAAAACTGAAGAGGAACTATTACCTCAAGCTGGAGTGGAATTGGAAGGAAAGAGGTAAGGATACTTGGCTTTCATGGCCGCTTCTGCTTCCCAAGTAGCACCCTCTACGGACTGAGTCCTCCACCAAACCTTGACTAAAGCTACTTCAAGGTTTCTCAACCTTCTAACTTGACGATCAATAATCTCAACTGGTACAACCTCATAAAAAAGACTATCTTTTACAACAACAGTCTCTAATGACAGTACGAATGTTGGATAACCAACACACTTCTTGAAAAGTGAAATGTGAAAGACTAGATGCACTGCTGCTAAGTCTGCTGGAAACTCTAACTCATAAGCCACTTTACCAATCCTTTTCAAGATCCTGTAAGGGCCTACATATTTGGGACTAAGCTTCCCTTTCTTACCAAATCTCATCACCGCATTCATAGGTGACACTTTTAGGAAAACCCAATCATCAACTTGGAACTCTAGTTCCTTTCTTCTCACATCTACATAAGACTTCTGGCAACTCTGGGTAGTCTTAAGTCTATCTCTAATGAGTTGCACTTTCTCCATAGCATCGAGGACTAAATCTGGTCCTATCAAGGCTATTTCATCTACTTCAAACCAACCAACTGGAGATCTACATCTATGCCCTGATTTACAAAATACTTGTCCAACGCACACCTCTACATACATAGATAGGACGGGGGCCATGACATACTACCGGCTCCCCTCATAGTCAAAATACAATTGCAAGCTAAAGTCTCAAAACATAGGAGTAGGAAACATAACATAGCCCTCGAATCATTGAGGACTCACCAACAAACTCGGATAAGCACCGTACTAGCCATGTGGATGGAGAGAAGGATCAAGAGTAGCTCTGGTCCCTACATGGTGACATCATGTAGGCAAAATATGCGTTAGTACTTTGGAATGTACTAAGTATGCGGGGTGCAATACAACAATAGACGTCAAAACATGTTTAAGTAGATCTATACTAATAGTAGATATCATATGTGTGTGCATAATCCAACTAATCTATAACCCCAACTTAGGATGGGGGATGCCGTTCACACCCGGACACCCTGGTGGCAAGGTATGAACCCCTCACATGGTTGATGTTGGTCACACCCCAAGCATCCTAGGTGGCAAGGTATAAACCCCTCACATGGTTGATGTTGGTCACACCTCAAGCATCCTAGGTGGTGAGGTATAAACCCCTCACATGGTTGATGTTGGTCACACCCCAAGCATCCTAGGTGGTGAGGTATAAACCCCTCACATGATTGATGTTGGTCACACCCCAAGCATCCTAGGTGGTGAGGTATAAACCCCTCACATGGTTATCCGGTTCTTTTTCCCCGGACCGCGCATGGTCATGCAACACTTTATATAGGAAATTCACATTAGGCTCTAATGCAATCTCATGTATGGAATGAACATATACACAAGCTTAGTTTGTCATCAACACATCTCTGGAATGCCATACATCTCATAACTCAAGCCTTAAAGCATCAATTCATCAATTCTCCATAATTGGACATTTTGTCAAACACCTTGAAGGCATGTAATGGGGTCAAAGAGCATGGAAAATAGGGTAGTAATTATGAAGCAAAAACCAGTGAACAACCTGCAACAACGCCTTTTAACACCCACAAGACCACATGAAAAATCTCCACATCAATTCCAAGTTTAGATTCAAGTTCTAGAGTCACAACATGCTCAAAACAACCACTTTTCATGCTAGAATTCACTGTGCAAGAAATTTATACAAGGAACAAGACTAATTTATGAATCTCAACTTAAACCATGAATTAGTGAGTAGAATAGAGTCTAGGCACTATGGGTGGAAGGGACCCATGAGTTGAACCTTAGGGACAACCTACTGACATTCAAACAGGTAGGGGAAGAAACCATTCAGGAAATGTGGCTAAAGTTTCAAGCAGTGCTAGAACCATACCCAGCTCATGGGATGATCGTCAAAGCGTTACTGGAATGCTTCTATAGGGGTCTTGAACCTGAAAATAGATGTATTGTCAATCAACTTTTAACAGGTGGTATGCTATACTAGCCCTATGAAGTAGTAGCAAATCTTCTTGATAGCATGGTTGAAACAAACAAGGAAGCCCAAAAGAAAAACGAGTGGGACACACTAGTAGCTCAAGTAGACATTCTTTCCAAATGAGTCATGGAGTTGGAAGCACAAGCCACAGACAAGGACAAGCACTTCTCCCTATGAGAGTGTAAAAATGGGAAGAACCATGGGGGTGTGCAAAATGATGAAATTCTCTCATTCATTCAATAGAAAATTGAGGCACATGACAAGGTGTTGAATGAGATGAAAGAGAACATCGGAATGCCAAATGAAACGTCAATCTCTAACTCCATGACCATTCTGCTGCAAGATGCCCAGATAGGCCATTTGATATCAAGTCGCTATCCACCATTTGCCGAGGATTCCACTAGTTACACTCTAGCCGACTCGGAGGATGAGGACTAGATATTAACTTGTGTCGTGCTACGATGTTAACTAAGTCATTGTTTGGGAGCTAACTCAAAACCCTTTATTGGTTTATGTTGGTTTAATAAAATAACGATATGCTAATTGTGTAGGAAGAAGTATGGGAAGCATTTGGAAATAAATTATTGGCGAGTCGCCGATCAGCTCGGTGACCCCGATTTGTATCGCTATTTGGATCCCTACATTACCTAGGGTATTCTGTAAAACTTGGCGAGGAAGGTGATTGGTCAGTGTGACGCCAAATGGTTCGGCGCTCATGACTAATGTCGCCGAGTGGGCAAGAACTGGACGGTTTTTCAACCCAAAAGTTTAAAAGTTTCAATTTCCTACGCTCTCCTTCATTTTCAAACTTTATAAACTCACACCTAGTTTACTTTCAATATCGTTGCATCTCCATTGTATTTTGGTTGTTTTGTACTCGAATTTAGATTACCTTGCCGCCTAGTATTTCAATTATTTCATAGTCAGCACAAAAGGTCGATTTTCTATGCCCCAAATTTATTTTATTAAAATTTATGCTTATTTGCAATGACTAAATCTTGTTGAAATTATTCTGAACCTACTGGATAGGACTGGATTGTTTACACACATAGTTTAATTTGCCAATCTTTATCGAGTAGTGATGCTTATCGTGACCAACGACACTAACTTACAATATGAGTGTCTACGATCGTCGATAATATAGTGACTAGGCTACGCTTTAGATGGAAATAAGTTCCCTCTCGGGCATCTTACCCTGTTACAAACGGGTTCCTCTTGGACACCCACTTATCGTATGAAGACCAGCCTACGCCTTAACCCACTCACTATCTCGAGCTAAGTGTTAGGATATGGGACTAGGGTTCACCCTATCGGATAAAACCTCATGTTGACCCACTCCTTGGGCGATCAATCTAGTGATCTTGGTTTCTCCATCTCTGGCAAGCTGAAAACAAATGGGTGGTTTTTTGTTTGAAACTACAAAACCATTAAATTAAACCACAACCACTAGGTGAAATCACCATTAAAATACATCTAACCTATCAGCAAGCAACACCCAACAACAATATCAACACATATTTGCGAAATCACACCCCAAGAATAGGGGTTTTTAGCCACACATCAAGAAATAACAAAATACACCTAAAATGATACTAATTTCAAATGGGTATAAGAAATTAAACCCTGATTTAAGCAAAGTAAGAATAATGGAGAAGACCCACTTCCAACTTGGGGAAGATGAAATCCTTCTCTCTTAAAATCTCCCACAAAACACTCTCCAAACTTGAGAGAAAATATCCCAAAGAGTACTATTCTATTCTAGAAATTAAAATAAATGTTCGACTACTTAAAATTAATAATACGTTTAGTATTTATAGACTTGAAAAAATAGTGTTGGCGGATCTTTCGGCAAGGTTAGTCGATGTCACTGAATGACTCGATGACTCGCCCTTCTTCTGTTTCATTGTTGTTTCATGCTTGCCTTCAGCATTTGTATGTTCTAGACCATTGGGTGGTATAGTATTGATTCATGGAAATATTTGACAAGGCGCCGACCTCACCTTTCATTGCCTTTTGATTCATTTTCTTCAAGGCTTCGCGCACTGGAACAAAGGGCGCAGTGAATCCCTTTCGGCGAATCGACAAGTGTGCTTAGCGATGCTCATGCTTCAACCTCTTCGTTATTTTCAGCTGTTTTGTTCATGTTTGTGCCTAAGTGTCCATGCTTTCAAGAAAACTTCAAATACCTGAAACCTAAGAGTTTTCATCAGATGTTGAGACAAAAGAAGCATTCAAGGACACTGTTCTTATCAAAATAAAGCCCTAAATGAGTCCAATTTGTGGACTCATCAACACCCTCAACTTAAGCTTCTCTTTATCCTCAAGCAAACTCAAGTTCATCCATTCAGCAAGGTGTCTCAAATAGTGCTACACAAGACTAAATCATGAACATACACAAAAATATTCAAAGTACATATGCAAAATTCAACTGTGTACTCAAAGATTCAAGTTGTTACACACCACTACCAAAGATTCTCATGCTCGCAATACTTGCTACTTGTGCAAGCTCAAACTAAAAGAAAGTTTCTAAATGCCCTCACACAAAAAATGATTCCATATTCACACCTATAGGTTAATCCATTGAAGATCAGGAATCAGATGGAACATTCACACTAAAAAAGAGGAACATAATGCCTGTTTGCACCCACAGGTTTGCCCTTATTTTCCAATCGAGTTTTGAATTAGCTTACTCAAGATCAAAAAGGTCTTTTAAAGGCTTGTAATGGGGCTGAGTGCAAAGGTATGGTCAGTTAGGCTTAGTGACTTTTTCATGCTCGTGAGGTGTGGTGCTCTCAAGGCATTTCCTTATTTCCCTTTTCCAATTCTTTTTCTAGTGTTTCTAAGTCATCTTTTTATTCACCTCCATGGATTGCTTGGAAACCCAATTTCTTTTATATTTATTCCATGGGGGGGGGGGGGGTGGTTGTTTTTAGATTGAAGGGTTTTCGTTATTTTACAACAACATGGGTTAAGGGGGACTATTCTTGCACTTCTTGACTTATCCTTTTCCTTTTCACCACAACCCCAACCTAGGCTTTTGGCCTAAGTGGGCTATCCACTAAACCACATATTAAGAGAATTATAGGTAGTGGGTCAAGTAAGGTCTAGGGTTCATCAAGGTTCTTCCAAAGAAATGTAAGGCTCAAGGGGTGTTCAAATGAGTTTCACACACTCTCGGGTAGGCCACAAAAGAGGTATATGTCAAATTTGGCTCACACACTTCAAAGTTTTCTAAGATTGTATCAAGAGGACACCTTTCTAAATCAATCAGACTAACAAGTCAAATTCTAGGTTTATTCATGCATGGTTCAAAGCAAGCTAATCACACAAGGCATTGACACTTAATACAAACAAGACTACACAATTTCGCTACTGTTCAATGGTAAGTAGAAGATAATCAATTCGATAAATGGCTAATAACAACGAGATGTAAAAAGTCCAAATATTGTCTATGCAACTTTATTTTGCCGCACCGTAGCTGTACATTCATGTTCGTTCAATTGAGAGCACTATTCAAGTGATCGGTATTGATCAAAACCGAGATTCATATTTTTACGAAAGAACAACCACATTCAACTCATGAAGGGTGGAAAAAATGTGCGAAAAACTCAAAAAAAATTTGGAAGGGTCAAAGTCATTTTGCATTTAAAAATAAGCGGAAACAGAGCCACAAGCTCAAACAATTGCGAAGCAATTTTAAAGACATTAAAAACACAATTAAAAGTAGATAACCCAAATGTACACCAAAATACAAATATCCGAAACAAGCAAAATAAGGTGGATCTCACCCCACCACAAATAAAAGCAATTGTCCTCAAATGCTAATAAAATTAACAAAAGACAGAGAGGGAGGTAAAGAGGGGATCTTGGCTATGTGGTTGCTTCATCTGCCATGGTATTAGTATCCGGAGTGCCACCAGAAAGACCAACTCCACTAGATCCCACAACAGGAGACTTTGCTAAAGAATATTGCACAATAACATATATCATGATTTCTTCAGTCTTGGCTATGTCATCCGCTGTAGCTTCGTCAAATATCTCTTCGTCATTTTCTACCTCCGATTCAGGATCAACTATATGCTCCATTCCATCTCCATGTCCTACGGTAGTCTGAGGCATTTCGGGCACATCTGCAACTTCCACTGTTCCAAATATCATGGATATATCAATGGACATTAGGTAATCTACATCTTTCTTCAGCTCTGCAATGGCGGCCTTTACGACCGTTACTTCCTCTGTGGCTTCATGATCGTGCTCACACACTGACATCCTGGCCTCTAGAGAATCAATAGTAGTGCTCAGTGGTCTTACAACATTGTTGAGGGCAACCTGAATCATGCCTGGAATGGAGCTCTTTATGTTGGCAGTCCGACAATTAGCAGTTTGGGCAAGCTGTCCCATTCAAATCAAGGATGCTTGACTGATCGGTTCACAGAGGGAAACAATAGCTGAAGGTCTGGTTAATAATGAGGCAGTAGAGGGATTTTTAGAGTCAAAAGGAGTGGTAATGACATCAATTATACCTAAAGGCCTAAGGGCCGGAGTAGGCAAATATGCCTCTGCACGTATAGATCTAGTGGTCACAGCTTCCTTCTGTTTCTTTTCTTCTGGGTCCTTAGGATATTTGGATTTGATCTTTCGGATACTGGTGGAGGAGATGGAAGCTAATTCCACATCCTTCGTTACATCTCCAGGCACCCGAGGTCTTTTGCATAATTTAGTGATTAATATCGCGAAAGGGAGAGATGTCTACCTTGCTTTGCACACATAAGGATTTCAGAGGAAATGATCTTCCTGAGATTTACCGTGGTTTTTTCCATGATGCATCCAAGACAAGCTGCCTTAGCATGACGAAGAATTGATTCATTATGTGATTGCATAACTATGCTGCTGATGAATCAGAACCAGTATCGTGCAGCTATGTTCAAATTTTTCTTCTTAATTGGAACTCCTTCTACTAACCATGTCGGAGCATTATCATTTGAGACTACCGGAGCTAACCACTTTTTCATTGCATCTAGTTTTTGTGTCCTGATCAAGTGTAGCAGTGGTCATTAATCTTATCGGACATTCCTAAAGCTAAGTTGATAGTTTTACTATCATAGGCTACCTTCCTTCCTCTGACAACCACGTGGTCAACTGCTTTAAAAGATGAGACTAGCCTTTTTCGTTGAGGTACTAATGAACTATATGCATCGTAGAACTCTCTAACCCAGCTTGGTATGTAGGAGTCGCGATGTCTTGTGAAGATTTGTAATTTGTGGTATTTGGGGCAATCCATCACTTCTGCATACCTATCAATAACTCCATCTATGGAAAGTCATTTCTCCTCAATGATCGTCCTCAGACCATCCTCTTTTGTTCTATTCATTGATCCATGTTTGGGATCTTGTACTGGATGTGCCAGCACTAATGCTTTCCCTGGAGTTGGAGGAGTTGTAGTGGTGGATTGACTATCTGTGATCCAATATGGATCATGTATCTTTTTGGATCGTAACTCAACCATCCTTGCTTCTGTCTGGCAATCTTCATTAGACTCTACACTCTCAGTGTTATATGTGTGTGGCTCGGTGGTGTAGAAGCATGTGGTGTCAGAGCTTGCATCAGATAATTCGAGGGCTTTGTCCTTTCCCTTGCTTTTTGAAGTTGTGGTCGCCTTGCCCCTAGGTAGAGGTGTATTTTCTCTTATCACAATTCCTTTCTCCCTCGCTCTAGTCGGTTGTTTGGCCATATCTGTGAAATCTTAGAGAGAGAATAATGAGTAATTACATCGTAGCACAAAATTTCAGACAGACTTGCTGATCTAATCAGCGAATCGCCAAACCTCTTTGGCAATCATGAGTATGTCTGCCGAGAGTTACAGAACCCACACCACTTAAGATAAGAATTTAAAGGTGATTTAGTTCGAGGAGGCAAACCGCTAAGTGATTCGGTGAGCTCAACTCATCTCGCCAACTGACTTAACGTGCCTAAGATTCAACTCACTTTTCAAAATTCATCGCACAAACGTCAAAATCAAATTTATACCAAGGATTAATGAATTTTAGCCCAGATAACTAAAACCCATTCATGGTCAACATCCATTATGCATAGTTTTCCACATTTAGATTAAAGGTAAGTAGTGTGAAAAAGTATTTCGAACAGTAAAAGCAAATAGGCCCCAATTTACACAATAGAAGCAGGTACTCAAAAATATCTACTATTATCAAAGAGATCTAACACGCATTAGTGGACTCCTAGATTGCATATGAGGTCTATCTTTTCGAGAGCAAATGAAGGGTTTTCAGAAATTAACCTTTTCGTTGAGTAAACAAAGTTGTAATGCTAGGCGGCAACGAAAATCCAAGTTCCAAGAACTAATCCGCTACTAAAATACAAATTTAAAGTGAGAAAATGTATATTACTACATTAGTGGGAAGTTATGGAGTTTGAGAGTGAGAAAGAATGGAGAAGTGTGACTATTGTCCTTATACGTTGTTCAATTTGGGTCCATTCAGCAACGTTAGTCGCACTCGCCAACCTACTCGGCAATTCGCTGAGTGATCATTTATCCCTACATTTCTATAAAGCATCAATTTCTTAGGGATCACATAAGCGGTTTGGTTTAATATCGCCGAATTATATTGGCGATATGCCGCCTATTATTTTTAAGTTCGCCAAGTTTTACAAGCTCCACATAGCACTTGCATTGAGCCAAATGACAAATCTAATCAAGCTCGCTGCCCCACTTGGCGGTTCACAGAATGGACTTCTGCTCGCCAATCTTCACTTTTCTACAATTCCTTCACTTAAACCTACAACATTAACGCACCATTATTCATAAAAGAAAAAACCTAGTTGTTTACGACCTTGGGTTGCCTCCCAATAAGAGCCTTATTTACCTTCGTGGCACAACGCAAGTTATTGCTCAAGTTTCATTGTTGGGGTTGGCCATATCCTCATTAGACAACCCCCTGTTTCTTTGTGGCTGGAGTTGAGGAAACGCATAGCTCATCACATCCTCGAGCATTTGGACATCTTTGAAATAAGACCAAATAATTCATTTCATTCCTTCGATGTCTTCTTTCAATCCCTCCAACTCTTTGTCTTGCTCGGTCACCTTGCAGAGAATTGTTCAGAGCATTCCCTCGATGTGTTTGATCTCTTTGTTCTCATTATTTCTTTTATTATGAGGAGGGATGTACTTATCCTTCCTTTTGCATTGAGCTTCGACCTTCACCATATTTCTTTTTAACTTATCCATTTGAGTCATCAGTGCAGTAATCAAGAAATCCTTTTCAGCCTCTTGGCTTATTTTAACCATATTGTCAAGCAGTTGGATTGCTACTGTATGTGGCTGCCATAATGTCCCGCCAGAAAGGAGTTGGTCGACTAGCATCTTGTTTATCAGGTCAAGACTTCGATAGAAGCAATCAAGGAGGATCATACCGTGAATTCCATGAGTGGGGCATTGAGTTAGCAGTTCATTGAATCTTTCCCATGTCTCATAGATCCTTTCACCTACTAATTCCTCGAAGGTGGAGATACGGTCACGGAACTTCATTACCTCTAATGGTGAAAACTCCATTTGCTCTTGAATACTACTCGCCAAGTTTACTTACCCTGTCTGGATGCAGACAAACCGCCAAAACAAAAATAAATGTTAAGTTAGTAAACTACAACTAAGAAGAACAAAAATTCTACTAATCTAAAAATTCTCAAATAACACCACTCTCCGGCAGCGGCGCTATTTTGATGCTTATAGTGACCAACTACACTAGCCTGCAATACGAGTGTCTACGATCGCCGATAAAATAGTAACCGAACATAAGGTTGGGGTGGTATCCCAAGGGAGTGTCTTTGACAATTAACAGAAAAATAAAATTTACTTCTTAGTAGTTGTAGCTAAAGACATTAACGAACAATAACATGGTAAATTGAAGGGGGTGACACAAAAGTGTCAACTATCAAATGGGGGTTTTGTCACAACTAGAAAAAATAGCAAAAGTAAACAAGAAAATAAAGTATTGGAGAAAGTTCTTGGGGTGTGACCGCAATACAAGTTGTGATAAATCTTTGGGTGCATGCTTTCGATAGGAAATTTACAAGATAATAGTGACTAGGCTAAACTTTAGATGGAAATAAATTCCCTCTCAGGTAACTTACCCCGTTTCAAATAGGTTTCTCTCGGACACCCACTTGCCGCATGAAGACCAGCCTACGCCTTACCCCACTCACTCTCTCGAGTTGAGTGTTAGGATATGGGACTAGGGTTTACCCTCTTGAGCTGAACCTCATGTCGACCCACTCTTTAAGCCATCTGTCTAGTGATCTTGGTTTCGTGACCTCCCTCTCGAGCAAGACGAAAACACATGGGTGGTTTTCTATTTGCAACTACAAACCCATTAAATTAAAACATAACCACTAGGTGAAATCTCCATTAAAATAAATCTAACCTATCAACACGCAAGACCCAACAACAATATCAACACATATTTGCTAAATCACACCCCAAGAATGGGGTTTTTAGCCACACCACAAAAAATAACAAAATACACCTAAAATGATACTAAAATCAAATGGGTATATGAAATTAGACATTGATTTAAGAAAAGGAAGAAGAATGGAGAAGACCCACTTCTAACTTGGGGAAGATGAAATCGTTCTCTCTTCAAGTCTCCCAAAAAACCCTCTCCAAACTTGTGAGAAAATATACCAAAAAGTAATATTCAATTCTGAAAATTAAAATAAATGTTCGACTACTTAAAATTAATAATAAGTTTAGTATTGATAGACTTTAGAAAATAGTGTTGAAGGATCCTTCGGTGAGGTTAGTCAATGTCGCCGAATGACTCGGCAACTCGCCCTTCTTCTGTTTCATAACCATTTCCTACTTGCCTTCAATATCTTCAAGTTCTGGACCATTGGGAGGTATAGTACTGCTTCATGGAAATATTCGGTGAGGCATAGACTGATCCTTTCATCACCTTTTGATCCTTCATCTTCAAGGCTTCATGCATTGGAACAAAGGGCGGAGTGAATCACTTCGGCGAATCTCCAATTGTGCTTGGTGATGCTCAGGTTCTAGCTTCTTCATTCTTTTCAGCATTTTTGTTTCTTTTTGCGCCTAAGTGTCCATGCTTTCAATAAAACTTCAAATACATGAAACTTAAGAGTTTTCATCAGATATTGAGACAAAATAAGCAGTCGATGACACTATTCTTATCAAAATAAAGCCCTAAATGAGTCCAATTTATAGACTCATCAAGTAGTTGTGACTGTTGAGTTCCAGTGAATGTATGCCATAATCTAGATTAAAATTCAAAGGGTTGTGTTTGGGTTCTATGGGTCAAACCTAGATTGTGCTAGTGCATACTTTGATTTTGTCTTTAGGGGTTACATGCTTAAATTCAAGAAGCTGTGTTGAAAATAGGTACGTTAAGCCATTTGACGAGCTGGGTCGAGTTCGTTGACCCACTCGGCGGTTCACGTAATTTCCTCATCTCTCCTTTAATTTAACAATAAATGTGCTGTTAATTTTGTAACTTTCGGCGAGAAGGGGATGGTCGCCAAAGGATTTTGTGACTCGCCAAAAGTCTCGGTAAAGTTTATCAGTGTTTTTGTCAAATATTTCTATAACTCCTCTTTGATATTTTGTAGATATGACTAAACCTAAAGCTGTTGAACGAATAATGCCAGCTCAAGAGAAGTTCAAAGGAATTGCGATAAAAGAAGATACTATTACATCAAAAAGAAAAGCTTCAAAACTACCTACAAATGCTGGGAAAGGCAAGGTAAAGAGGCCCACTCCTGCCAGGAAAATCATCACCATAGACCCTAACACTTTTTCGTGGGCCAGGAGATTTTGCAGAGCTGTGCATGTCTTTTCAGCAGACTCACAATCAACATACCTTGGTAAAGCTAGCACTGCTATTCCCTCTGATGTTACCTCGAGCACAGATGCCCAGACTCAGAGTGAGGCATCCGGCACTGATGCCCAGACAAATGGAGCGACCAATTAGACAGGATTCCTCTTTACCTCCTCTCTGTCTCACTTTATTTTGACTGTTGGATTTTGTGTTAATTGCATTTGAGGACAAATTACTTTTATTTTTGGTTGGGTGAGGCCCACCTTTGTGTGCTATTTGATGTTTGTCTTTTGTTTATATTTGGGCTTTGTGCTTAAATTGTGCTAAATACTACTTTCTGTGGATGTTTGAGGTTGTGGCTCCTTTTATTTTAAATTGCAAAATGATTTTGACCCGTCCAAAATATTTTGCTACCTCTCGTGTGTTGAATGTGGTTGTTCTTTTACAAAATTTGAGTCTAAGCTCCGATAATACTGATGACTTGAATAGTGTTCTCAATCAAATAAACATGATGCGTAGCTACGATGAGGCCAAATGAAGTTGCATAGACAATATGTGAACTCTTTGCAACTCGTTATGACTAGGCTAGTATCGAATTGAGTCTCTTGTAATGATCATTGCACACTAGCAAAAGTGTGGAGTCTTGTTTGACTTGTAGTGTCAATGCCTAGTGTAATGAGCTTACCTGTGAATTATGCATGATGGATCCTAGAATTCACCCCGTTGGTTCGGTCAACTCCATGATGCTATCTATTGACATGATATTACGGAACTTTAAAGAGTGTTAGCCATTTTGACATATACCACTTTTGTGACCTACCTTGTGAGTGTGTGAACCGCTTTTGAACACCCATTGAGCCTTACCTTTCTTTGGAAGAAACTTGATGAAAATAATGACCTTTCTTTATCCATTACCCATAATCCTCATGAAGTTGTGGTTAGTTGAATAACCAACTTAGGCCAAAAGCCTAAGTTGAGGGTGTGGTGAAAAGATAGTGGCAAGTCAAGAAGTGCAAGGAAAGTCTCCTCTTACCCATGGTTTTAAGAAAAATGGAACTCCTCCATATAAAAAAATGGAAAAAAGAGAAGGAAAAAGAAAAAGAATGAAAAAGAAAGTTGTGAAATAAAATACAAAAGAGATGGGGTTCTCAAACAATCTATGGAAAGTGAATAATAGGATAACTTATGAGAACTAAAGAGAATGATGAAGGAAAAGGAAAGGTAGTGTTATGAGCACCACATTTCATAAAGATGAAAGTCACTGAGCCTAAATGACTATACCTTTGCACTCAGCCCCATTACAAGCCTTGTAAAGACCTTTTTGATCTTGAGTGAGCTGAAACAAATGGTGATTGGAAAATACGGGCAAATCTATGGGTGAAAGCATGCATTGTGTTCTTTCTTGTGACAGTGAGTGTTGAAATTGATTCGAGAACTTTAAATGATTAAACCATTGTGTGAATGTGAAATCATTCTTTGTGTGAGGGCATTTGAACACTATAGTTGAGCTTGAACTTGCATTTGAAGCAAGTATTATGAGCATGAGTGTCTTTGATATTGGTGAGTAACAACTTGAAACTTTTAGTGCACATTTGATATTTGCATATGGAAATTGAGCCTTGTTGTGTGCATTCATGATTGAGTCTTGTGTAGCACTGTTCTAGACACCCTTTTTGAATGGCTGAACTTGAGTTTGCTTTAGCACAAGCAAAAGTTTAAGTTGGGTGGTGTTGATGAATCCACAAGTTGGACTCATTTAGGGCTTTGTTTTGATATTGTTAGTGTCCTCAAATGCATATTTTTTCTCAATATCTAATGAAAACCCTTGGATTTTAGGTATTTGGAGTTTGAGGGAAAACATGGACACTATTTAGTAAAAAGGAACAAAGGCAGTTGAAAGAACGAAGAAATAAAGATGTGAGAATCGCCGAACCCATTTGGCGAATAACCAAAAGGGTCTTATCCTTTTCTTTTGCTCCAATGTACTGAGCCCTGAATTAAAGGATCAAATCGGCGGTGAAAAGGAGCAGTCGGCGTATCTCTAAGCAGTTTCGCGAAGAATCACTATGTCGCCCAATGATCAAACCACGACGATATTGAAGGATAGATCAAGACGGCGATGAAACTTATCAAAGGGTGTATCATCGAGTTGATCAGCGATCTCGACTAACGATGCCGAATGATTTGCTACAGTATAGATTTTTGAAAATTATAAATGCTCATTGAGAGTAGTAGCTTAGTCATGAGTTTTTGTAGGAGTTTTGGAATATCATATTTTGATATAGAATTTTTAATATAAAAACTTTTTGAGTTCTTAGTTTGGAGAGGGTTTTGAAAACCTTGAAGATTCAAAGGGTTTCAACTCCATGAATTTGGACTTGGGTCTTGTGGATTCTTCATTCTGCTTGTTTTGAGACTTAAATCTTCATACCCATTTGAATGCAAACTCATTTTGGTATAAATTTCTATCTCTTTTACATGTCTAGCTAAAACCCCAATTTTTGGGGTGTGATTTTATGAATATGGGTTAGATTATCAGTTGGGTCCTGCTTGTTGATAGTTTATTTGTTGTTTAGATGTGATTTCATTTAGTAGTTGTGGTGGAACTTAATGAAATTGTAGTTGCAAATACGAATTCACCTTTGGTTTTTGTCTTGCTCGAGAGAGAGGTCGTAAAATTGAGACTACTAAATTGATGGTTAGTGGGAATGGGTCGACATGAGGTTCAGTTCCAGAGAGTGAACCCTAGTCTTATTCCCACACACTCAGCTCAAGAGAGTGAGTGGGTTGTGGTGGAGGCTGCTCCTCATACGGGAAGTGGGTGTTTGAGAGGAACCCATTTTATTCGAGGTAAGTTGCTTGAGAGGGAATTTATCCCCTCTATAGTCTGGCCTACTCACAAATATTCAATAGATATATTGTCAAAAGCATGTACCCAATAGTTTAGTTTTTCCCGTATTCCTATCTCATCCCAAGAACCCCATCTCCTTGATTAGTAGTACTCTTTGAATTTTTGTTGTTTCTACTTACTTCTGACAAAAACCCCCAATTGTTAATTGACGCTTGCGTCACCCCCTTTGATTTAACATGTTTACATTCTAAAATATTTTTAGCTATGACTAATTAAAACTAAATTCTATATTTCTATTAATTCTCAAGCCCACTCCCATGGGACCCTAGCCGTTGGTTGGATTACAATACTATTGTACAATCGTAGACACTTGCATTGGAAGTTGTGTCTTGATTACGCAAACATCATAACGCCATATGTTTCTATGAGGCTTTATGTTCTTCCGGATGTGTAGTCAGATCCATTTTCTATCTTTACTCTAGTTTGTGATTCTATTATGGCTAAGAGGGTCTATAGAAAGTGCCTCGTTTCCTTGTCCCATAGAGTTACTCTTGTTGACTTGGTAGAACTTTATATGTTAGACTTTGATTTTATTCTCTGGAGGGATTGGTTGCATTCTTGTAGTCAAGTTTCAATTCTTAAATGAGCCTATCCTAGAGTGGAAGGGGTGAAATTTTATGCGGAAGGGTTATTTTGTCTTTTGTCTTAAAGCTAGAAAGATGATTTCTAAGGGTTGCATTTATCATATAGTAGGGTTACTGCTGTGGATTTTGAAACCCCTATTCTTGAGTAGGTCCCACTTTGAATGAGTTTCCGAAAGCGTTTCCTGATGTTTTAATTGATATTCCACCCGAAAGGGAAATAGACTTCGGTATTGCCCTTCTCCCAGATATGCAACATATTTATATTCCTCCTTATAGAATGGCTCCGGTAGAACTGAAGGAGTTGAAAGAATAATTGAAAGACTTGTTGGATAAGGGTTTCATCCGACCGAGTATCTCTCCATGGGGTGCTCCAGTTTTGTTTATTAGAAAGAAAGATGGTTCTCTTAGTATATGTGTTGACTATTTTCAGTTGAACAATGTGCCTATTAAGAATAAGTATCTTCTTCCAAGGATAGATGATTTGTTTGACCAACTTCAAGGAGCAAGTTATTTCTCTAAGATTGACCTTCGGTCGGGTCATCACCAATTGAGGGTGAAAGATGATGATATTCCTAAAATGGCTTTTAGAAGCCGGTATAGTCATTATTAGGTTTTAGTTATGTTGTTTGGGTTGACTGATGTTCTGGCGGCATTTATGGAGTTGATGAATAGGGTGTATAGACAATACCTTGATATGCTTGTGATTTTGTTCATTGATGATATATTGATCTATTCAAAAAGTCAGAATGAGCATATTGATCATTTGAGTATTGTGTTGCAAGTTCTCAAGGACAGAAATCTCATTGCAAAATTTAGTAAATGTGAGTTTTGGCTAAGGTCCGTATCTTTTCTTGGGCATATGGTTTCAAGTAAGGGTATTGAGGTAGATCATAAGAAGATGGATGCAGTCAAGAGTTGTCCTAGAACTCTAACACCTAAGGTTATTAGAAATTCTTGCTGATTACTGTAGAAGGTTTGTTGAGGGATTTTCATCAATTGCCTCTCGTTTGACGGCTTTGACACAAAAGATGGCTAAGTTCATACGGTCCGAAGCATGTGAAAACAGTTTTCAAGAATTAAAAGATAGAATTACTTTCGCTCCAATGTTGACTCTGCCAAAAGGGATGGATGGTTTTGTGATATATTATATTGCCTCGATAATTTGGTTAGGATGTGTGCTTATGCAAAATGGGAAAGTTATTGCCTATGCGTCAAGGAACCTTAAGATTCATGAGATGAATTATTCTACCCATGACCTTGAATCTGCGGCGGTTGTTTTTTCCTTAAAGATTTGGAGGCATTATTTATATGGAGTTCATGTCGATGTTCTTACCGACCACAAGAGTTTGCGATATATGTTTAGCCAAAAGGATCTGAATCTTCGCCAAAGAAGGTGGCTTGAGTTATTGAAAGATTAGGATTGAGTGTTCTCTATCACCCCAGTAAGGCTAATGTGGTGGAGGATGCTCTTAGTCGGTTATCTATGGGTAGTTTTGCCCATATTGAAGAAAATAAGGAGTTTGTTTGAGATGTGGATAGATTGGCCTGGTTAGGCCTTCAATTAGTGGACTCCACCAAGGGTAGTGTTGTGGTTCACAATGGGTTCTTATCTTCTTTTGCGGTGGATGTGAAATCCGAGAAAGGTTTTGATCCAATTTTGGTTGAGTTGAAAGAAATGATGCTTAGGTAATCCGTTGACGCTTTCTCCCAAGGGGGAGATTGTATCCTTAGATATCAAGGTTGATAGTATGTTCCAAATGTTATTGACTTGAGGGAACATATCTTGTCAAAAGCTCATACGTTTCGATATTCCATTCACCTTGGAGCCACCAAAATGTACTATGATTTACATGAGGTATATTGGTGGAATGGAATGAAGAAGGATATTGTAGAATTTGTGACTAAGTGTCTGAATTGTCAACAAGTGAAAGTTGAGCATTAGAAACAAGGAGGTTTATCCCAAGACATTAGTATTCCTATTTGGAAGTGGGAAGATGTGAATATTGATTATATTGTTTTTTTGCCTCGTATCCTTGACAACATGACTCGATTTGGATTATAGTAGATCGGATGAGGAAATTGGCACATTCTACTCCCATCAATGTTTCCTATTAGGCGGTGGATTATGCTAAATTTTATAAAGGAGAAATGGTAAAGTTGCATGGAGTGCCTTTGTCCATTATTCGCGATCGTTGTACCCAATTCACTTCTTAGCATTGGAAGTCTTTCCAAAAGGGTCTTGGTACTCGTGTTAAGCTTAGTACTGTCTTTCATCCCCAAACCAATGGGCAAGTGGAGCGTACTATCCAAACATTGGAATACATGTTGAGATCCCGTGTTATTGATTTTAAGGGTAATTGGGATGACAATTTTACCATTGATTGAGTTTTCTTACAACAATAACTATCACTCGAGTATTGATATGGCTCCACTTGAGGCATTATGTTGTAGGATGTGTAGATATCCTATAGGATGGTTTGAGCTAGGTGAGGGTGCCCTAATAGGTTGTGAATTGGTACATGAGGTCATAGAGAAAATTCTACTTATAAGAGAAAGGTTGAAAACGGGTCAAAGTCGGCAAAAGTCATATGCCGATATAAGAAGAAGAGATCTTGAGTTTGGTATTCATGATTAGGTTTACTTGAAAATTTCACCCATTAAGGGTTTAATGAGGTTTGGTATGAAAGGGATGCTTAGTCCCCGTTATGTAGGCACATATCAGATTTTGTGACGTGTTGGTAAGGTTGCTTATGAACTAGAGTTTCCCAATGAGTTGGCATCGGTGCATCCTATTTTCCATGTCTCTATGTTGAAGAAATGTGTTGGAGATCCGAAATTTATAGTTCCCTTAGAATGTTTGGGAGTTAAAGAGAATCTTTCTCATGAGGAAGTTCCGGTTAAAATTTTAGACCGGCAAATTATAAAGTTGAGAAACAAAGAAGTCCTTTCCGTTAAAGTGTTGTGGAGGAATCTATTAGTTGAGGATGCTACTTGGGAGGCCATGCATGATATGATGTCCCGATATCCTCATCTTTTCCTTGAACTCCTACTCTAGCTTGGGGTAATGAGTTCCACATCATTTGTTCCTTGTTTTGGAGACATGTGTCTTAAGTGTTTCCATGATTTCTTTATTTATACATGTTCATGAAAAAGCAAGTTTTGAAATAAAATGACTTATATGATTGATTTTCCTAATTTTGATGTGCATTTGAGTATGAATTGCATGAAGTTTCCATGATAGGATTTTGAGCATGTTTTTATGTCATGACCCAGGGTACCCCCTAGATGTAACAAGGCACATAGAACCCACAAAGATTCCATGTAAGCCACTTAGCATATCATAACATAAGAATAAAACAATAAAGAATAAAAACACATTCCAAGTCTAAACTTTTTATAAACGAAAGAGGAAGTCTAGACTTGTCTCAACATAGCCATCTGTTACAATATTCAAAATGAGAAAGGGACATAGATCACACAATATAGTCCAAAAAGGAAATACAAGAAATGAACTACAATGAGATAACATCCGTCGTCGAATCATGAGAACTCACCAACAAGCTAGGAGATTAAGCAAATCCAAGCTTTAGCCACAACAATGATCACCTTGAGAACCGGACCCTATACTTGGGGGAAAATAGAGGAAAATAGGTGTTAGTAAAAAAATGCACCAAGTATTATAGCCATGCATAAAAACATTGAAAACATGCCTAAAAGGACATTTCATTCGAATGAATGCATAGTCAATATCATAAGAGAAACACTTCATAAATAGCCTCAAAGCATACTTGTGCAATACATGAATAAGATCCCATAAATCTCACTCATACTAAGTAAAGATTCTTGAGTTACCATAGTTCGTAATTCATATTCTTGTTCATATTAATGTGGGGAATAATCTTTAACCGACATAGACCATGTGAGCTTAGCATGGAATCCGATGTTACCCACACCAAAAAAGGGTGTCCTAGTTGCCTATGGTAGAACCATAGTCTTAGCTTAGGTGGATCCAGTAGCTAAATAACATATGGGGGAACATAGTTTATGGGATAAGGAGATTGCTACTAGAAACCCAGACTCAACTAAGGTAGAAGGTCTCCATTTCATGAGATTTACTTTGGAAACCTGTACTCAACTAGTGTAGAAGGATCCCATTGCAAGATGAACTCAACTAGTGTAAAAGCTTCCATCTCATATACAATATCCACTCGATGCTAAGCATTAATTCCCATGGATTACATATTAAGTCTTTACATAAGATCATATTGATGGAAGAATGTCTTGACACTCAATCCAACATAATTCATAGGATAGGTCTAAGATCATGCGTAAGAATAACCTTTCACCGTCCATGTCTACATATAGATTGAATAGGTGAGAAAGCCTTTCAACCTTTGAATAATCATATTGTGAGAAAACCTTTCACATCATATCATATTCATTCATAAGTGTGTATACGATAATAACCTTTCAACAACAAAACAACAAGATCATAATCATAGGCACTTTACTCTCAAAGTGCTTTTAAAACATATACAAAGACTTCATAAGCATGCATAATATCATAATTTAGCCTTTCAAAGATCAAAGCTCATATCGAATCAACACATCTAAAATTCACTACATTAAACATGGATATTAACATAATTCAAGTAACCCAATTACTACAAGCATAATCTCATCATATCCTTCTTTAATCAACACACCCCCATCACAAGATCATAATTTGGGAATATGGCTATTTCATGGGTTCTTAGGGATATCAACATAAAAACCATAATAAATCATCAATTCAATCATAATAAAGTAATTCAAGCATTAGAATCTTTTTTGAAAGGAACCCATGACTTTGGAATCAAACTTTAGCTTTTTGGAGGATTTCTATATTTGAAATTAGGATTTTGATGGGGGCTCCATGGATGAATTATATCCATGGATTGAGAGCTCCCATACCTTAGAGATGAAACCCAATGAATTTGAGTAGAAAATCTTTCTACATGAACCCTAGCTCCAACTTCCTTGAAGTTCTAGAGAGAGAAGATGTGGAGAGGATGAAGTTTTGGGAATATTTTTGAGTTCTAGAAATATGAGGTTAATGAATTTATTTAGTGGTATAAAATACTTATATAAGTGGTCTAAATTAGTCTAAAACAACACCTCTTAACATTAATGAAAATCGGGAAACTCAAAAGTGCCCTTAAACTAACTCCTCAAAATATTCCCCAGGTTACCACCCACGACCCTCACTTTCGGACCATGGTTAAATGCACAGCCATGCTGGTGAAGCGTGGGTTGGGTTTAAATAGCCAGATTTCAGGGCGTTGACCTACGGCCCCTCACCCACGGGAGTGGACTGACCCACAAGGCATGGACCATGCCGTGGTCCACTGTCTTTGGGCAGTTTACGGGTCCTTCTCAACGACCCATGGTTGGTTCTTGGGGGTTGTACCTTGACATTCTAACATGAAACCCTTTATTTTTAAGTACGAAGAGTTATATCCAAGACTGTAACCCTAATGATAATCTCTAGTTTAGCCTCTCAATTTCTGGAGTATTAGATTTTAGCTTGGAAAAATTAGTTCCTCCTTGAACATGAGAAATATTTAAATTTCATGCATATTGGGTTGCTAGGTCTAGTTCCTTTTTCCCTTGTGATGAATTGAAAATGATAGCGGGAGATGATATTTTCCTCATCGCATATGTGCATTTTTCAGATATTGTATTCATGATTGGGCTGCTAGTTTCCATCTTCTTTAGGATGTTGAGTATGTCTTAGCTTGGATTCAATATTCATCCTTGGTTGTGTGCATTTTGATGAAGTTTCATGCATGATGGGTTACTAGTTAAATTCCTTTTATTCTAAGTAATGCGTACAACCTCATTCGAGGATGAATGATACCAAGGGGAAGATATTGTACCACCCCGGATCTGGAAAAGGGCAAGGTTGTTATTTTCATAACTGCAACAGTCAAACCATGAGGGGCCACAGACGGCACGTGGATGGGATTACAGACCATAGGTGTGGTTCGTGGATGATTCCCTAAAAAGTTTCCAAAAGGGTGGACCTATATAACCACTCGAAAAACTAGTAGGTGAAACTAGAGTCTAACGAGTGTGTCGTTGAATTTGATGTGGGATGGTATGTTGTAAAATGAGTTCTTGAGTTTAGGTTGAGGGGTTTAGGGGCTAAACATCAAGGTATGACTCCCCAAGGACCAATTAAGGGTCCTTGAGGAGGATCCTAAAGTTAAGACCTCAATGTTGCAAAAAACCAAAAGCTATAAAAAATCCAAGGACCTACGGATGGGACCTACTACCTGTTAGTAAGTTAGGGTTTCTAGAAGCAATCTCCCTGACCCTTAACTATGTGCCAACATAGGACTCGAGCTTAGTGGATCCACCTATATATCTATGTATGAATGGTTACACCTTACGCAAGTGTTAACCCTCTCTTTTTAGTGTGGGAGTAGAACACCAAATTCCATGTAGCTCTCATGGTCTATGTTGGTTATTGCAATATTTCCCTAATGTAAAAGTAAATAAAGGTATGAAAGGTGTGAACTCTTACTAGGGCTTTCTTAAGGGTTTCTACATAGTGTAAGGGAGGGTATGGGACTTCTCCTGTACATTCAACTAGTGGGATCCTAAGAGATGATTGTAGTAGTGTTCTCTTATGATTATGATGATTATGACTTATGTATGTTAAAGCTATGTGATGTATGATCATTATGAATATTGTAAGTTATGATGAAATATGATCTTATGAATGTATGCATGAAGTAGGTTGATTAATGTGATACTTGGCTTTGAATAGGGTTATGGGGTTCTATTTTTTGCAATGCACTAGTATTACTTGGGTTGTCTACCTGCTGGGATGATATTATGTTGGTTTGGACTATGATGCTTACTTTGTGTGCATATTGGATTTACTTGGTAAAAAGTAGTTTTTGACTAAATGTACTTTTATGCATGTTTCAATGGTTTTTATGCATAGTAGTCATACTTAGTATGTGTGTTGTACTAACCCATATTTTTTCCCTTTTTCCCAAACATTTAAGTTCGGGCTGTTGAGGATTCAAGCTTACTTCTCAAGACACTTGGAGTTGCTTCCCAAGTTGGTGAGTCCTCATTTCCGAGAACAAGACCCTATGACCTAGCTTCTATGTTTCGTTATTTTCTTATGTTGAATGTAACACCCCTCAAAATAAAGTAGGATAAAGTAGAGCTTCACATGGTTTTTATGCATTAATAACTTGTTAAAATAATGAAGAATAGCCTTTTTAGTTAGTTTAAAGAGTTTGGAAGTCAAATATCAAGGGACAACAAAGACGTTCGAAAACTAGTCTTTTACGTATTAGTGTGTTCGGACGTGTCGCGAACTCCTCTATCTGGAAATATTAATATTCAGAAACTTGTGGGAACACCTCCGCGTCGTGGACTTGTTACCCGATGAAATTTGTAAAAATAAAACTCAAGTTAGACTTGTCTAAAAAGGTCCAACTAAGTAAGGGGTAGTTTGGGTAATATGTGGCTTATTGTTATAAGTGTTTTTAAGTATTTTAAAGGTATTTAAACTTGTATATTGTATTTTAGAATTCATTCTTCCAAATCAAACCTCTTCTCTCCCCAAAAGTTCTCTTTAGAACTCCATTGAAGGCTAGGTCAAGTTAAAGCTAGGGTTGAAGGTTTCAAGTGTTTTCTTCTCAAATTTTGTGGGATTCATGAAGGTTAAGGTATGGGGATTCTTTATCCTGGATTCCTCTTCCAATCAAGGAGCCAAATCAAAGTGTTTTTAAAGTTCTCCCAAAAACCCTGATATCAATTCTAGCATGGGTTCTTGTATGAAAACCTTTTAAATGATGTTTTATGTTGTTATTAATGATTATTGATGGTTTTAGGAAAGAAATCTTCATGAACCTATGTCTTCTCAAATTCTCTAAATTTGGTCTAAAGTGGGCCTATTGATTTTGAGTAATTGATGAAGGATTTTTGAGTGGTTCCATGTGGGCAGTTCTTATATGATCTTAGCTATGTTGAATTGTTTGAAATTGTTATTGAATTGTATAATGTGAGGTGGTAGCCTTGAATAGTCATAAATTGGGACTTAGCCTTTATGTTGGTTATTGGATATTGTTTAGCTTAGCTTGTATAGTTGAATGTTGTTATTATCATTGTTATTGTACTGTTAATTATTGGAATATGAGGATGATGAAGATAGCCATGGAAAGGGGGTAAGTTGACGTAAGTTGATGATTATTGTATAAGTGGCATGGAATTGAGTATTGTGCCTTATGGCCTTTGAAAGGTGGTAAGTTGGCTTGATCTCTTAATATTGCTATAATTTCTTCTTAGGTTGGATCCACCTGTGGTGGAAGTGTTTCTTGTTGCTTTTGAATTATGATTGTGGCCATGAAGGGCATTATATGAGTATTTATGCATTATTGTGTTCATATATAAAAGAAGCTATATGTAAAGTTATATATGAAGCTAATAGGTAAAGTTCTGTATGAAGCTATATGTAAAGTTCTATATGAAGCTAATAGGTAAAGTTCTATATGAAGTTTTATGTGAAGAGATGTGTGAATGAGTTTATGTGATCTTGTGATGATCCTATGTAAAGTGGATAGCATTGTGATTTAAAGTATGATTTCTCATGATTTATATATGTGATGATGTTGGGTTATGAAGTGTCCTCAAATGATAATGTTGTGACTTGATTAGTAGAGTAAAGTGTCTCTTCTTGTTACTTAAAGTCTTCAATGCATGAATGTGTGAAGTGGGCTAGAACTAAGAAATGGTGCCCTTTCTATAAATGCTAAAAGAGGAACTCTAGGCCAAGACTTGAATCGGCAGAACTAAGAAATTGTGCTCTTTTATAAGTCTAGCTTTCCTAAGTAAATGTTTAACCTTGAAGGATGGGCCTTAGGGCGATGATCCTTTCTTGAGTGAAATGATAGACTTAGATATGGATGGACCCAGAACGGCAAAAGAATCCTTACCTAAGAAAATTAAATGAGCTATCCTTATGAGACTTAATTGGCTATGACTAAGAAATGGAGCCTTTCTTGCGAAGAAGTACTATGAGTTGGTTGAATTAGAAAAGGAACCCTCTCTAGTACATATGTGGTTGAATATTCTATGGGAATAAAGGCTAACACCGAGTGGATGTGGTTAGGAAGGTGGCCTAGTTGAGTATGAGATTAGGCACAATGAACTTCCTTGGACATCCCCCAAACCATGTGCCTGCATGGGTTGCTTACTAGTTCTACCCTTGGCAAGTAGAACAACCTCCACGGAGTAGGATAGACTCCAGATTCCATGCCTATCTAGTATGGTCTATGCCGGTTATGCCTATTCCCATCATGTGGGATGTGCAATATAGTTATTGGACAGGTTCTACAACGTGTAGGTAGTAGTATGGGATGATATCTACACATGGCACAAGTAGGCTTTGAAGATACTAACGGAGTTCCCTAAGTCTAACGACTATTATGTGAAAGTCCCATTATGTGCTTGAAGGTCTCCTAAGTGGTTTCTTAAAGAATGTTGGTCTATTGATGTTATGTCGTAAAGGAAATGTCCTTATCTACGGTAATCTTGAGGAACACTTAAGTGTGCTTGAAGAGGTTGTATGGGCAGTCACTTCCTGTCTCACTCAAGTGTGTCTTAAGGTTATATTAGGTAAAGGTCTTATGATAATGAAATGGCATGTGTTCTTCTAAAGTTAAGCATGGGTTGGATATGGATATGTTGAGTATGTGTATGGTTGGCTGTGGTCGTATATGCGAATGTTCACTTTTATTATATCTCTTATACTTGTGAAGTGAAAGTTTTATAAAAAATGATATGAAAGCATATATTCCTTGTAAATGTCTGTTGAAGCATGTTTTTTCATGGTCTCCATACTTAGCACTTAATTGTGTTACCCTTTCTTTCCCTTTTTAACTAAAGTGTAGGGATTGGGAGATTGTGACATGTCATGCCTACTTGATAGGTTTCTAAGTGTTGACGATGAAGACGTGGTGAGTCCTCATAGATTTGAGGGCAATACCCTACATGTTTCTTTTGATGTATTTCTAGTATTGTGTTCAAGTCTTGTATGGGCTTAATCCCATTGTCGTATTTAAGTATTAGATGGTTTTGAGACATCATGTATAAAGTCTAGAAAGTCTTCCGTTTGCTATTTTTAATAAAATGTCTTCTTTGTAAGGAAGGTTTTTAAATTCTTAGTGACTTTTATGATCTATGCGATGAATGAATGCTAAGGCTTGTATGAGACCTCTGAGCAGTCGAATACGCATATAACGGCTAGGGGGTGCTCTCAGGTCGTTACATTGAAAGACATTGTTCTACTTTCCTATTTCAAGACTTCTTATTGATGTAAGGGCTAAGTCCCATTTTCGATATTTCTATGTTTAGATAGTACATTGTGACGAAATTAGATTCTATTTTTCATAATGAAGTGAAGTTGAACTTCCAAAGTAAAAGTTTTAAATTTTCTATTATTTAATTTTATGATACATGTTATGACGAATGCTAAGGGCTTGTATAAGACCTCTTCGAGGTCAAAAACGCCGATAACGACTAGAGGGTACTCTCTGGTCGTTACAAACTTGATATCAGAGCATAAGGTTGAGAATAATGTAGGATTTATGCCACAAGATACCACGTCGAGTAGATTCTTGTTCATGCATGTGAAGTGCGCCACATTTATGAATGATAGGCTACGAGATGCTTAGGAACTTTCACTCTTTTGTTATTCCATAGTCGTGCCTAAGAGTCTTAACTCTATTTAGTCCTTTTTTTCTAATCCTTCTCTTGTGCTTATAATAGGCAATGAATACAAGAAGGAACAATGTAAGGAGGGCCGGTGAGGAGAATGTGAATAAGGCGGTTCCCTCTCAAGTTCCTCAAAACCCTCAATTTCCTATTAAAGAAGGGGCTATATCTAATGTTGAGATAAGGTCAGCTATTCATAATTTGACTCAAGTGTTGGCCACTCAAGTTTTTAGGGATGCAAGGGTGCAAGTGAACCCCAATGCTAGCACTACCGCTTCTAGGATAAGGAATTTCACAAGGATGAATCCCCCTACTTTCTTTGGATCCAAAGTGGAAGAGGATCCACAAGGGTTCATTGATGAAGTGTTTAAGGTTCTAGAGGTTATGGGTGTGTCTTCTCAAGAAAAGGCAGAGTTAGCCGCCTATCAACTCAAAGATGTGGCACAAGTGTGGTATGAACAATGGAAGGAGAGGAGACCTATTAGAGAGGGTCCGATAAGTTGGGGTACATTCAAGATGACTTTTCTTGATAGATTTTTCCCCTTGTAACTAAGGGAGATAATGCAAGAATTCATCAACCTCCGTCAAGGGGGTATGAGTGTGAAGAATTATGGCCTCAAGTTCACTGAATTGTCCAAGCATGCTCTTACTTTGGTGTCGGACTATAGAGCTACAATGAACAAATTTCTTATGGGGGTATCCGATCTTGTGGTAAATGAATGTAGGTCGGCTATGCTAATCCCAAGCATGGACATTTCTCGTCTTATGGTTCATGCCGAACAAATTGGGTAGCAAACGCTTAAGCAAGTTGGTAGAGAATTGAAGAAGTCAAGGGTCGATGATGGAAATTCTTCTAAGGTTTGAAATCCAAGATAAACCAAAGTTCAAAAAGAGGTTTTCCAACCAAGGTCCTCCTGACACTCCAAGGGTCAACAAAGGTAATGTATCTACCCCGAAGCCCCAAGAAGCAAGAGGTGGTGGTCCTTATGTTGAGAAGCCTGTTTGGACCAAGTGTGGTCGAAAACATGAAGGCAAGTGCCTAGTAGGCACGGGTAATTGCTATGGTTGTGATAAGAGTGGCCATATAAGGAGGGACTGCCTTATGCTAAAGGCTGAAGGAAGGGAAAATGCTCAAGCACAAGCAAGTGGCCCAAATCCCGATGCTCCTAAAAAGAATCACTTCTATGCTCTCCAATCTCTTGGTGATCAAAAAAGCTCTCTAGATGTTCTTACCGGTATGCTACAAATATTTGCAATTAATGTTTATGCATTGTTGGATGCTGGTGCCACTGTCTTTTGTAATCCCTTTAGTGGCAATGAAGCTTGATATGTTTTCTGATGTCTTAGATGAACCCTTTTCGATTTATACCCCGATGGGTGATTCCATAGTTGCTAAAAGAATTTATAGGGATTGTCCCATATCATTGCCCAATAGAGTCACTTTGGTTGATTTAGTCGAACTTGATATGTTAGACTTTGATGTTATATTCAGGATGGATTGGCTTCATGCTTGTTTTTTGTCCATAGATTGTAGGACCCAAATTGTGAAGTTTCAATTTCCTAATTAACCCATTTTGGAATGGAAAGGAGGAAATTACATTCCTAGGGAAAGGATCATTTCATGTCTAAAAGCTTGTAAGTTGATTTCTAAGGGTTGTCTCTATCATATTGTGAGGGTCAAGGATCTTGAGTTCGAGATTAGTCATTTGGAGTCGGTCCCCGTAGTGAAGGATTTTCCAAAATTCTTTCTCGATGACTTACCCAGGATTCCTCCTGAACAGGAAATAGATTTCGGCATATATTTATTGCGGATACGCAACCCATTTCAATCTCTCCTTACCGGATGACCCCTGGTGGAGTTGAAGGGATTAAAAGCTCAACTCAAAGATTTGTTGGATAAGGGTTTCAGCCAACCTAGTATATCTCCTTGGGGTGCACCGATGTTTTTTGTGAAGAAGAAGGTTGGATCTCTTCGTATGTGTATTGATTACCGACAATTAAATAAGGTTACCATAAGAACAAGTATCCACACCCTAGGATTGATGAGTTATTTGATTAACTTCAAGGAGCGAGTTACTTTTCAAAAAATTATTTGAGGTCGGGTTATCACCAACTTAGGGTGAGCGGTGTTGATGTTCCGAAAACAGCTTTCCAAATAACATATGGCCATTTTGAGTTCTTAGTGATGTCCATTGGTCTTACGAATTCCCTGGCGGCTTTCATGGACCTTATGAACCATGTGTTTAGAAATTATCTAGACTCATTTGTTATTTTCTTTATTGATGACAGCTTGATATACTGTAAAAGTGAGGATGACCACATGAATCATTTGAGGATAGTATTGCAAGTCCTCAAAGATCACCAACTATATGCTAAGTTTAGCAAGTGCGAGTTTTGTCTTGGACCAGTTTCTTTCCTTGGTCACATTGTTCTAGTGAGGGTATAGAAGTTGATCCAAATAAAATCGATGCGGTCAAAAGTTGGCCTTGACCTCTGAGTCCTTCCGACATCTGATGCTTTTTGGGTTTGGCCGGTTACTATCGGAGGTTTGTTGAGGGATTTTCATCTATTGCTTCTCCATTAACGACATTAACTCAAAAGAAGTTCAAGTTTGAATGGTCGGAATCTTGTGAAAGATAAGCTCACCTCTGCTCCGATTTTGACCTTACCGGAGGGCACCGAACAGTTTGTAGTATATTGTGATGCTTCCCGAGTGGGTTTGGGTTGTGTCCTCATACAGCATGGTAAGGTTATAGCTTATTCCTCGAGACAACTCAAGGTGCATAAGAAGAATTATCCAACTCATGACCTTGAGCTAGCGGCCGTAGTCTTTGCTTTAAATATTTGGAGATAGTATCTCTATGGGGTACATGTGGATGTGTTTACCGACCACAAGAGTCTTCAATATGTTTTTAGCTAAAAAGAATTGAATCTCCGACAAATGAGGTGGTTGAAACTCTTAAAAAATTATGATATGAGTGTCCTTTACCACATCAGAAAAGCAAATGTGGTTGCAAATGCTTTGAGTCCTGTATCTATGGGTAGTGTGTCACATGTGGAAGAAGAAGGAAGGGAGTTAGCCCGTGATGTACATCGGCTAGCCCGGTTGGGTATCCAATTTGAGGATTCCCCAAAAGGAGGTATCATTGTCTGTCATAATTCTGAGTCATTGATTGTTGTTGACGTGAAGTCTAAGCAACATCTTGACCCTATTTTTATGAAACTAAAAGAGTCGATTCTCAACAAAGCAATAGAAAATTTCTCTCAAGGAGAAGATGGGGAGCTTAGGAACCAAGGGAGGTTATGTGTGTCGGATGTGGATGGCCTAAGAGAGACAATCTTAGGGGAGGCCCATGGATCCCGATACTTCATCCATCCGGGAGCCACCAAAATGTATCGTGACTTACGTGATACTTATTGGTGGAACGGAATGAAAGGAGACATAGAAAATTTTGTGGCTAGGTGGTCAAATTGCCAACAAGTCAAAGCCGAGCACCAAGGACCGGGGGGTCTAACTAAAGAGAGTGATACCCACACTTGGAAGTGGGAAGAGGTCAATATGGACTTCGTGGTAGGTTTGCCTCGAACCCATAGGCAAACATGACAACATTTGGGTCATTATCGATAAATTGACTAAATCATCCCATTTCCTTCCCGTCAAGGTTTCTTATTCGGCGGAAGATTATGCTCAGTTCTACATTAAGAAGATTGTGAAGTTGCATGGGGCCCCGTTGTCGATTATTGCAAATAGAGGTGCCTAATTTACTTCCCTTTTTTGGAGGTCTTTCCAAAGTGGGCCTGGTACTCAAGTGAAATTTAGTACCGCATTTCACCCTCAAATGGATGGTTAAGCGGAATGCACCATCCAAGCCCTTAAGGACATGTTGAGAGCGTGTGTCATTGAGTTCAAAGGTAATTGGGATGACAACCTACCTTTGATATAAAATTTTCCTACAACAATAGTTACCACTCGAGTATTGCTATGGCACCCTTTTAAGCACTTTATGGTAGAAGGTGTCGATCTCCAGTTGGGTGGTTTGAAGGGGGTGAATTTGCTCCTCTTGGTCTCAAGGTAGTCTATAAGGCTATGAAAAAAGTTTGACTTATAAGGGATAGGTTGAAAACGGCACATAGTCGGCAAAAGTCTTATGTAGATAATAGAAAGAGGGATCTTGAATTTGTAGGTGATTGGGTCGGCTTTAAGATCTCACCCATGAAAGGGGTGATGAGGTTTGGTAAGAAGGGAAATCTTGTCCCCCGGTATGCTGGGCCTTATAAGATCTTTACGCGGTCGGAAAGGTCTCTTATGAGTTGAAATTTCCCATCGAATTGGCCCGGGTTCACCCGGTGTTCCATATATCTATGTTAAAGAAGTGTATAGATGACCCGGTGTCCATTCTCCCTCTACAAGGTTTAGGGGTGAATGCGAACCTTTCTTATGAAGAGGTTCTAGTCAAAATCATAGATCGTCAAGTTAAGAAGTTGATCAATAAAGAGGTTGCCTCCGTAAAAGTCCTATGGAGAAACCACCTAGTTGAGGGTGCAAAATATGAGGCCGAGGCCGACATGAAGTCCCACTACCCTC
Source organism: Solanum commersonii (assembly GCA_029007595.1). NCBI lineage: Eukaryota > Viridiplantae > Streptophyta > Magnoliopsida > Solanales > Solanaceae > Solanum > Solanum commersonii. Next base: position 5,325,997 of record JAJTWQ010000012.1, read on the forward strand.
ATCTTTTCCTCCTACTCCTAGCCAAAGTTGAGGTTAGTGGTCTTTTTTAATTTGATATAAATTGAAAATCATGTGTGTTGATGATTATGACATGATTTCCTTGTATGTGCATATTTTTGTGAAAATTCCCGCTTAGGCTGTATTTTGAGTTTACATGAATTTTGTTTTTCATGGTTGAAATTGCACCCATAGATGTTGTGTGATGTTGTCTTCATGAGAGTTGTAATGAGCATGGTTGATGTTCTCTTGTTAAAGAAACGTCTTGTTGATTGCTTAATATATATGTTGATGCTCAATGAATATGGAGAAGGTAGTTCCTCCTATACTTATGTGAAATAAAGAGTTTTAAGCATAGTGATGTTGTGGATTAAATTCATATATGATATGATGATATGATGTTGTTAATGTGATTGGTTGTTGTGCTTCTAGTTTGAGTCATTGTCTCTCTAGAAAGTAGTCCAAGATATTCGGGCACGAATGTTCCTAAGGGAGGGATATTGTAAAACTCCGGAAATTCTATGACATAAGTTAGAGCCTCACCTCATGAATAATTACTTAAAAATAGTTAAAATGATATTTCTAAACCTACATTAATGCAATTGAATTTTTTTGGTAGAGTAAAAGTATAAACGTCAAGAAACGACCGTGACGTCCGGAAACTAGAGAAGAATGGTGTGTCCCTAGGTTTTGGGCAAGTTTGGGAGTGTATTATGATGGTATAATCTCGTAAAAAGGTTTAAATTAGCTAAATATATGTTTATAGGGTCAAAAAGTTAGCATACGACTCCCCGGGGCCACCCTAGGGGGCCCCGAGGAGGACCCCAACCTTGGCCAAGCAAGCTGCCAAGGCAGCTTGCAAATTGCACTTGGAGGGAATAGGTCCCCGTCGCGGACTGGCTCCCCCAAGGAGCAAAAATATAGTTCGCAATGCGGTCGTGTTACGGACTCTACTGTCTCAAAATTTAATTCCAAATATCTTCAGGGAACAGCTCCGCGTCATGGACCTATTCCGCGACGAAAATGCAGAAATTCAGAAATCAATTTTTACTTCATTAAAGAGTCCAACTAAGTGAGGGGTATTTAGGGTACTTTAGGGTACGTGTATATAATGATTTTTAAGTTAATTTACCTCAGTTTATCACTTCAAACACAGAACCCCAAAGATCAAAACCTAAAGTTCCTCCTTCTCTCTACTCTCTCTCTTCTCTAGAACTCCATTGAAGAAGATTGGAGCTTCAAGAAAGAAGACCAAATCTCCAAGGTTTCAACTCAAATTTTGTGGTTAATTCATCAATAAGGTATGGTTGCTTATCACTCTTGGGATTCCTTTCCCCAAGCGGCCCCTTCAAGATGAATTTCAAAATCTCAAATTTCTAGGTTTCTATCCAAAAACGTGGGTCTTCTTTCTAAAGTGAAATTGATGTTATAAACTGACTTTGATTGACGTTATATGAATAATTATGGATGAATTTATGTTGTATTGGTGTTTTCTTGAAGAATTCCCCATGAGACATATGTTTCTCCTTTTTTCCTAATTTTAACCCTAGTTTGTGTTGGATATTGATTGAAAGCTATGATTTGAATGTGATATTATGTAATTCATGTTTGTATGATGATTCTACCCTAGGTTATGTATAATTTCTAAGAAATTAGGGTTGAATCTTTGAATGAAGGATTGAAGGCTATGAAGGGAATATGTCAATTGCTTATATTGATGTTAATTACGTTATTACTTCATGAATTACCTTGTATTATGTGTTAGTTATGAACTGTTTGGTAATTAAAGTATGAATGTCCAATGAAGGTCAACAAGGTATGAAGGTTGACTCTTCTTTGAATTCAAGTAAGAATGGTGAATTACTTAGAATGTAGTGATGATATACCTAATGTGTTGTTGTGGCATTGATGACCTAGTTTCCTGATAAGTAACCCTCTACACTTGAATTAGCTATGAAGTATGTATGTATGCTATGGTATGATTGTTATATGACTGAAAGGTAGTCCTCATGATTATAATGTAATGTAAAGTGAAAGGTTTACTCACTTGCTAAGTGTTTCTAAAGTAAAAGGATTGTTACTCACTTATGAACACATATGAGGTATTATGGTAAGATGTCTACATAAGAGTCTAGTAAAGGCTAATGTAAACTTATGTGATGACTAAAGATGATTACAAAAAGGGAATTAGATGCTTAGAACCGAATTACCCACGGTATGTGTTTCCTCACGTTTAGCAACTCTGGATTACCTATAGTATGTGTTGTCTCATGAGTGGAATCCCCCAAATTTAGTAAGTTAGGGTTTCAAGAAGAAATTTCCTTGACCCTTAACTATGTGCCCACATAGGACTGTAGCTTAGTGGATCCACCTATATAGTTATGTACGAATGGTTACACCTTAGGCAAGTGTGTTAACCCTTTCTTTTCGATGTGGGAGTAGAACACTGGATTCTATGTAGCTCTCATTGTCTATGTCGGTTATTGCAATATTTCCCTAATATAAAAGTAAATGAAGGTATGAAAGGTGTGAACTCTTACTAGGGCTTTCTTAAGGGTTTCTACATTGTGTAAAGGAGGGTATGGGACTTCTCCTGCACATTGCACTTGTGGGATCCTAGGAGATGGTTGTAGTAGTGTTCTCTTATAAATATGATGATTATGACTTATGTATGTTGAAGGTCTATTATGTATGATCATTATTAATATGGTAAGTTATGATGAAATATGATCTTATGAATGTATGCATGAAGTAGGTTGCTTAATGTGATACTTGGCTTTGAATATGGTTATGGCATTCTATTCATTGCATTACACTAGTATTGCTTGGGTTGTCAACATGTTGGGATGATATTATATTTGTTTGGACTATGATGCTTACTTTGTGTGCATATTGGATTTACTTGGTAAAAAGCTTGTTTTGACTAAATGTCCTTTTAGGCATGTTTCAATGGTTTTTATGCATAGTAGCCATACTTAGTATGTGTGTTGTATTATCCCATATTTTATCCCTTTTTCCCAAACATTTAGGTTCCGGCCGTTAAGGATTTAAGCTTACTTCTCAAGATACTTGGAGTTACTTCGCCAAGTTGGTGAATCCTCAAGTCTGAGGACAAGGCCCTATGATCTAGCTTCTATGTTTAGTTATTTTCTTATGTTGAAAGACACTGTTGTACTTTCCTATTTCAAGACTTCTTATAGATGTAAGGGCTAAGTCCCATTTTACATACTTCTATGTCTAGACGGTACATTGTGACGAAGTTTTATTCTGTTTTTCATATATGATGTGAAGTTGAACTTCCAAAGTAAAAGTTTTAAATTTTCCGTGATTATATTCTATGATACATATTGTGAAGAATGCTAAGGGCTTGTATAAGACCTCTTCGAGGTCGAATATGTCAGTAATGACTAGGGGGTGCTGCTCTCGGGTCTTTACATAGGGTTACTAAGTCTTCTCGCTTTTTGGCGGTCAAGACAATAGATTCAGCAAAGGATTACGCCAAGCTAAAATTAATGAGATCATGAGGTTTCATGGGGTTCCTTTGTCTATCATATCAGATAGAGGTCCTCAGTTTACCCTTCATTTATAGAGGTCATTCCAAAAGGGTCTTGGTACTCAGATTAACCTTAACACAACATTTCATCCATAGATAGATGGTCAGGCAGAGCGTACCATTCATACCTTAGAGGACATGTTGAGAGCTTGTGTGATGGACTTCAAGGGTAGTTGGGATGATCACCTTCCTTTCATAGAGTTCGCTTACAATAATAGTTACCATTCCAGCATTCAGATTGCCCCATACGAGGCAATGTATGGGCGTAGATATAGATCTGCAGATGGTTGATTTGAAGTAGGGGAAGCAACCTTGAAAGGACCAGATTCAGTTCTAGATGCTATGGAGAAAGTGCAACTCATTAGAGATAGACTTAAGACTGGCCAGAGTCGCCAGAAGTCTTATGCAGATGTGAGAAGAAGAGAACTAGAGTTCCAAGTTAATGATTGGGTTTTCCTAAAAGTGTCACCTATGAATGGGGTGATGAGATTTGGCAAGACAGGGAAGCCCAGTCCCAGATATGTAGGCCCTTATCGGATTTTTAAAAGGATTGATAAAGTGGCTTATGAGTTAGAGTTGCCAGCAGATTTAGCAGCAGTGCATCTAGTCTTTCACAATTCATTTTTGAAGAACTGTGTAGGTGATCCAGCATCCGTAGTGCCATTAGAGACTGTGGATGTAAAAGATAACCTTTCTTATGAGAATGTACCAGTTGTGATTCTTGATCGTCAAGTTAGAAGGTTGAGAAATAAAGAAGTCGCTTCAGTCAAGGTTCGGTGGAGGAGTCAGTCTGTAGAGGGAGACACTTGGGAAGCAGAAACGGCCATGAAAGCCAAGTATCCTCACCTCTTTCCTTTTGATTTCACTCCGACATGAGGTAATAGTTCCTCTTTCATTTTTCAGTTATTCATGCATAAATTCAGTCATGGATCATGTTCCTTCAGTTTGTACCTGCATTTTCAGCATATTTGCTTGTTCTTGGAACTTAGTTCAGTCAAAAATTCAGTTATCAGTGTTTAGTCGTAGGGATTATAGCCCTTTCCCTCTATTTCAGCTAGTTTAGTCTTCATTCAAGGATGGATGTTCTCAAGGGGGAGATAATGTAACACCCCGTATCCAAAATAGACCAAAAATGCAGATTTTAAGAAGGTTCAGGTGCGACCCACGGTTGCCATCCATGGACCGTAGGTTAGATCACAGCCCGTACTAGTGGTTTGTGGTTCACCACTACAACCCCTCCCCAACCGAGCTCAGAAAATTGGCTAAGTCTAGACCCACGATCAGACCATGGTCCGTAGGTCAGACCACGGTTCGTAGGTCAAACCACGATCTGTGGTCTGTTTTGTTGGATCAAGACTTCTTTACCCAGCCTTTGACACAAACTACGGTCGACCAACATGGACTGTCGTTCGATCCACGTTCCCTAGGGCTGACCGTAAGTGACGGTCTGCAACTAGTTAGATAAAAAAAATTATTGGGTCAACTTCAGATGGTGATAACTCTTAGCACAAAAGGAATTATGCATCCCAAGACCTATGATATGACAGATAATTGAATCCTCTTTCCACCTCTGACGAGTTTGCTAAAATGCGACCTCTGAGTAAAAAGTTATGCTTGTTTTAGTGAAGCGGGGTTAGGCAGAGTTGATCGATGACCCCAATCTACGGACTGTAGATTGAACTAAAGCTTGTAAGTCCAATCCGTTGGTCAGTCTGACAGCAGTTAAGTCAGGGGTCTTTTGATCTTTTTCTATTTCGTTGGACCCCTAAAATACATCGTTTAGACCCTAAATCATAGGGTTTTAGTCAGTTTAAGCCTAGAAACATAACTAGAACTTATCTAAGTCAAATCATTAATCAAAACTTAGAAAAATTAGAACACTTACAGGAGAAAGAAGTCAAGAACCCTAGTTCAAGAACGTAGCAAGTTTCCTTCAGTTCCAGCCCTAAAATTGAAAGATTTCTCCGTGGAATTCGTCACCAGGTATGTGGGATTTCACTAGTGGGTTCCTTTCGCTCATTAGGTCCTTAGAATCTAGTCAGTTTCTTGATTCCATGATTGTGAACAAACCTAGGGTTTCTAGAATTTCAATAAATCATCATGAATTAATTATTTTAATTTCCAAATAAGATTATCATGTTATTGTTCAGTTTATTGCATGAATTTCAGAATACTAGCTATGTATTTCTTTAGTTCTTCAATTACACATGCTAGGTCAGTTATACATTCCTCAGTTTATGAATCTATCATTATCAGATTAATTGTTGCATTCTCATTTTTGCATGTTCAGTCTTGAGCTATCCAGTATTATAGAAATTCAGTCATAATGTGTTAATTACTTAATCTATTGGGAGTAGCATAATACCGAGTTGGACTAAGGTTCAGCGTACCCAATACCTTCTTTCCTTCTCTTTATCATTTTCATTCAAGCTCAAAAGTCACCTCTTATTCAAATTCCATGGACTGTTGGAAACCCAATTTTCTTTATATTTCCCCAACGTATTTCACAATTTTTTTTGTGGAAGGGTTCCATTTTTCTCAAAACATGGGCAAAAAGGGACTTCTTTGCATCTTCTTGATTGACCTTTTATTTTCACCACACCCCCAACTTAAGCTTTTCGCCTAAGGTGACTATTCACACAAACTACAAATCATGAGGATTATGGGTAATTGATCGATAAAAGGTCACAATGATGTCAACTTTCTTCCAAGAAAAGGTTAAGGATCAAACGGTGCTCAAAAGAGATTCACACACTCACAAGGTAAGCCACAAAAGAGGTATAATGTCATATTGGTTCACACTCTTTAAAGTTGCCTAAAATCATTTCAGGAAATTGCATCACTTAGTCAACCAGACCAACGGGGGAAATTCTAGGTGTCATCATAACATGGTTCACGATAAGCTCATCACACAAGGTATTCACACCAATGTCAAACAAGCCTTCACACCTTTGCTAGTGTGCACTATTCATCACAGGAGACTCAATTCGGTACTTGGCTAGTCACAACGAGATGCCAAGAGTTCACATATTGTCTATGCAACTTCAATTGGCCTCGTGGTAGCCACGCATTCATTTATGTTCGATTATAAGCACTATTCAAGTCATTGGTATTGATCAAAATCGTACTAAAATTTGCAAGAGAACAATCACATTCCACATAAACAAGGGGTGTCAAAACGAGGAGGAGGTTCACTAAGGATACTAAGTAGTCTCCACACCACCACCAAAAGCAGTCAGCATTGTCCCCAATGTGGGTAGAGAGCGAGAACTTACCGCAAATGAAACAAAATAGGAATAATAAATATAAAACTGACAAGAAATAAAAATAATATAGTGTGTAAACAAGTAGAGCAAGGTAATGAGGAATCTTCACTATATACCTAGTTAGCGATAGAGTGAAATGGTCGTCGAATGCTTCGATGATGCGCCAAATGTTCTTCCGATAGCCCTTAGTTCCAGTAGACTGCACTTCCATAGAAGGCAGGTCTGCAAAGATGTAAGGGATCCAAATAGATCGGTGATCGGCATAATGTACTTAGAGCATCGCCGGTCGATCCTTGAGAAACGTTGTCCGCATTGATTACAAAGACGAGGAAAATCGGGTCACCTAAACACATCGACGATACATCGACTGGTGAAGGTGTCCCACTGAATGTTCCAGAGCCTCAGTGTCAAATTTTTAGATCCATAAGGCGAACCAAATCATGCTCCCCAAAATGGTTCGGTGACTCGCCAAGAAGACTTTTGTCTCGTTCATGATCCTACTCCTGCAAAATCAACACGTATTATTTAAAACACTAACACTTGGGTTGCCTCCCAAGAAGCGCCTTATTTAACGTCATGGCATGACATGGAAATGCTCTCAAGCATCTTTGAAGTACACCACTCCAATCAAAGAAATCTCCTGGCATTCTCCAAAGTATAGTTTTAAGCGTTGCCCATTCACCTTAAATTCATGTACCTCTTGACCCTCAACTTCAGTGACACCATTGGTGAATACTCTTGTCAGTCTAAATGGTCCTGACCATTTGGACTTTAGTTTTTCAAGAAAAAGTCTAAGTTGGAAGTTGTATAGTAACACCCAATCTCCCGCCTTAAACTCTCTTTTTAGTATGTTTGCATCGTGCCACTTCTTTATATTTTCCCTGTTGAGAGCTTAACTTTCATATGCTTTAAACCGTAATTAGTCTAATTCGTTTAATTGCCCTACTCTCTCTTTTGAAGTTTTTTTCCAGTTCAAATTCAGAGCTTTCAATGCCCACATTTTTTTGTGTTCTAACTCGACTGGTAGATGGCAAGACTTCCCAAAAAAAGACCTACCGATTGGAGTTTTGTAAGCGGTGTGATATGCCCATAGTGCATCATCAAGCTTTCGAGGCCAATTAGTCCAATTAGCAATCAACTTGACTGCTTGTTTGGAGATGATAAGGAGTTGCTACTTTGTGGTTCACCCCATACTCACTCCATGCAGCTGAGAACCACTTATTGCAAAAATGGGAACCACCATCATTGATAACAGCTCGAGTACTACCAAATCTAACAAAGATGTAGCATTTCATAAATTGAGCCACACTTCTCCCCTTATTATTTGGAAGTGTAACAGCTTCCACCCATTTAGAAACATAATCTACAACCACCAAGATATACTTATTACCAAAGGAACTCACAAATAGCCCCATGAAATCAATTCCCCAAACATCAAATAGTTCAACTTCTAAAATGGGAGTAAGGGGTAACTCGTGTCTTTTAGATACTCCACCTTCATTCTGATATTGGGTGCATTTCTTCACAAATTTATGCGCGTCTTTGTAGAGGGATGTCTAGTAGTATCCACTTTGGAGGAATTTAGCGACTATAGGCACACCGCTATGATGTCCCCCAACCAGTGAAGCATGACAAACATGGAGAATTTCCACCGTTTCTTCTTTCTGAACACACCGTCTGATGTTATGATCCACATATTCTCAAAACTAGTATGGTTCATCCCAAAAGTACTTTTTAATGCCAAACATGAACCTCTTTTGTTGGTAGAAGTTCAGCTCATCCGGCATTAATCCGCACACTATGTAATTGGCAAAATTTGCATACCAAGAAGTTTGTTTGAGAGTTATTAAAAACACTTACTCATCGGGGAAGGAATCGTCTATCTCAACCTGAGGCACATCATTCTCCTTGCCCTCTAACCTAGATAAATGGTCAGCCACCTGATTTTTGCAACCTCTTCTATCTTTGACCTCAAAGTCAAAATCTTGCAATAGGAGCACCCATCCTATCAACCTTTATTTTGTATCCTTCTTTGCCATTAGGTAACGGAGTGCAGCATGATCAGTGTGAACAATTACTTTAGTGCCTAGCAAGTACGCCTGAAATTTCTCAAATGCATAGACTACCTGAAGCAACTCTTCTTCAGTCACAATTTATTTACGCTGAGCACTGTTTAGAGTCTTGCTTGCGTATTAAATTGGGTGAAAAGGTTTATTGCGTTTCTGCCCCAACACAACGCCTAATGTCATTCCACTTGAATTACATATTACTTCAAAAGATTCTGAGTAATCAGAACTGATAATGACTAGGGTTGATACTAAATTTTCCTTCAAACACCGAAAAGCCATCATATAAGCATCATCAAAATGGAATTTCAGTTTTTTCTCTAAGAGTAAAAGGATGTGCAATCTTTGAGCAGTCTTTGATGAATCTCCGGTAGAAACCGGCATGTCCTAAGAAACTACGAACCCCCTTTACCGAAATTGCTGGTGGTAATTTCTCAATAACTTAAACCTTTGCTCTATCAACCTACAGCCCCTTTTGTGATACCTTGTGACCAAGTACTATTCCTTCTTTAACCATGAAGTGACACTTTTCCCAGTTGAGTACTAAGTTCATTTCCACACATCTTTGGAGAAGTTGTCCATAATGTACTAAGCATGTCTTGAAGGTATCACCCACAACTAAGAAGTCATCCATAAATACCTCCATTGAATCTTCTACCATGTCTGTGAAAATCGATAGCATGAAACGTTGGAAGGTTGCAGGAGCATTGCATAACACGAAAGGCATCCTTTAAAAGGAAAAAGTCCCATAGGGGCATGTGAAAGTAGTTTTTTCTTGGTCTTCCGTCGTGATGGAGATTTGGTTATAACCGGAACACCCATCCAAATAGTAGTACCAACCCCTCTCTTATAGACTATCAAGTATTTGATCCATGAATGGCATAGGAAAGTGATATTTTTTAGTCAATGAATTTAACTTTCGATAATCCATGCATACTCTCCACACGATCACCGGTCTAGTCAATAAAAGCTCCCCCCTTTTATTTGGGACTACGGTGATACCTCTCTTTTTTGGTACACATTGCACCGAACTTACCCATGTGCTATCTGCAATAGGGTAGAACTCACCTCCGTTCAACCACTTGATGGTCTCCTTTTTTACCACTTCTTGTATTGGTAGGTTCAATCTCCTCTGATGCCCAACACTAGGATTACACTCATTATCAAGTTGGATTTTATGAGTACAAATACATAGAGGGATGCCCACTATATCAGCGATGGTCCATCCTATAGCTTTTATATGTTTTTGCAACACTTCAAGGAAAAGTTTCACCTGCCATTCAAGTAACTCAGCTGCAATGATCACCGATAAAGTGTTATTTTACCCCAATTAAGCATATCGAAGAGGAGAGGGAAGTTCTTTCAATTCCACATTTGGTGGTACTTTTGTTGATGGCTTTGAGGGAGGACTCTCTCTATTTTTGAGTTCAATATCCAACTTGATTGGAGTCTTTGAATACCCTCCAAAACTTGTCAAAGAAGCTATTACCTCCTCATACCCCTGAATATCGAATTCATCATAATTAGTAAGTACGGCTTCCAAGGGTTCATTCATGCACATCAAATGGCTGACACTAGTCACCGCTTTATCGATAATATCATCAGTAGACACCACATGAATATCACTTGGGTGTTTCATGGATTTGAAAATATTGAAAGTTACTTCATCTTCATTCACCCGAAACCTCAATTTTCCACTTTCAACATCCACCAATCCTCTCTTGGTAGCTAAGAATGGCCTTCCCAAAATAATGGGAATTTCAGCATCTATTTCACAATCTAAAATAATAAAATGAATCGGAAACATGAACCGATCGACCTTTCCCAAGATGTCATAAAGTATCCTCACAAGATGTTTGATTGAACGGTCTGCCATCAATAGTCTCATTGTGGTTGCTTTTGGTTCACCCAACCCTAGTTGTTTGTATATCGCATAGGGCATTAAGTTGATGTTTTCTCCTAGGTCGCGTAAAGCTTTAGCGAATTGGAGCATGTTTATGGTACAGAGAATGGTGAATGCCCCGGGATCTTCTCTCTTTTTGATTAGCTGCTTATTCATAATTGCATTGCAATTATGGGAAACTTTAATGTTCTTCAAAATCCGAACTCCTCTTCTTCATGACCAACTCTTTCGTGAACTTGGCATATACCGTCATTTCCAATAATTCTTCCAAAAGAGGGAGGTTGATTGATAGTGTCTTGGCAACTAACAAGAATTTCTTGAACTTCTCATCTTCATTTATCTTATTTAAACGTTGAGGAAATGGTGGAGGTTTTTTTGGCAAAGGTTGCATGACCTTTGGAAACTGAACGTGTTGTTCCACTTCCTTCTGTGATTCTTTGGTAAGGTTTTGATGCATAAGTAACTCCTGTTCCTGCATGCCTTTACATTCTTCATGCTTTTGATCATCTTCATTTCCCATCATATTACCTATTGCCACCATTCCTCTATGAGTACCCACAGACAGCCCTTTATCGTCATCATCCATCGTTATCTTTGGTTTCAACTGAGTTGATAATAAACTCAGTTGTCCTTCAAGTGTCTTGATGGCGTTGGCATCAGAGTTCACTTTACTGTTCAATGATGAAAAGTCATCTTTCATCCCTTTCAACAAATCATCCAAACTTTCAACTTTGTCAAGCATGCGTGGCAACAAACCATTCACCCGGGGACTGCTTGCATTCCCTTTTTGATTTTGGGCTTTCACTTGAGTGAGGATGGTTCTCCTCATAATCATCTTCCCTTCTCCAATAATCATTTTGCTCGGCCCAATCTTGATAGTATCTCCTTTATTCTTCTCCCTTATAATAGTTCTAACCTTCATTTCCACCTCACTATAGATAGCATGGGTGGAAACCCTCCTCATATCTCTTGGAGTTCCAATCTTGATTCTCCCTCGGCCTTGAGTAACCAGAAGAAGAACCCTCCTTAACTCTAAACACTCCACATGTCCCTTTCATGTGCTCTTGTAGAACTTCAATTTTGATCAACATCTATCTTCTTGATGTTTTCATCCCTCTCTCTTTCTTTATCAAGTTGCTCTTGCGTTAATCTAAAATGAAATGGAGAGACTTGATCTTCCTTGGTGTACCACGATTGGTTTATTCTAGTTAGGTCATCCAGAAGAAACAATGCTACCTCAAATGATTGTAACATTATTACTCCTCGTACGAATTGATTAGCCACTTCTTTATTAACTGAATCGAGACTCCGATAGAAATATTAAAGTAACAAATCATTTGGTAGCCCATGAGTCGGGCATTTAAGTAGGAGTCTCTTGAATCTCACCCACGTTTCATGGATGGGTTCCCCCTCCGTCGCTTGAAACTTTGAATTTCGTTTCTAAGTTTCATCATCCTTGATGGATGAAAGAATCTTGTGTTAAATTCTATAACCAGCTCCTCCCATGATGTAATGGAATTGTTTGGTAACTCAGCTAACGACTTATTAGCTTCTCTTATTAAGGACAGTGGAAATACCTGCAACCGAATTGACTCTTGAGAAACATTTTCGAATAAAAATGGGCTGCAAACCTCTATAAAGTTTCTCACATGCTCATGGGGGTCTTTGTGATCTAGCCCTCCATATAATCTCCGCATTTGGAGGAGATGAAGAGTTTTGCTAGTGACTTCAAAAATCGCATTCTCATCAGTTTGTGGGATGCAAATTGAACCCATTTCATTTGATTGAGCTGGATTGTAGACACTATTGATGTCTTCTATACCATCTCAATGACCTGCTTGGTTGTCATTCATCTCTTCCCTACTCATGTTCACTTCTATGTAGTCTAACCAATACTTTCACAAGGCAGCAATAACTAATTCAACTACAGCCAATGATTTTGAGAGTGTTAAATCTTCAATTATAGAATTCTAAGTAATGCTACTCCTCGGCAGCGACGCCATGTTGATTAACATATCAAGGCATTTAATCCAATACTAAATGCCAACAATCGTTGGATAGTATAATAACCCAACTACGTGAGTTGGGGTCGATCCCACTTAGAGTAGTACTTTCTTCAAATTCAATAATCAAAGTACAATGACAACCTCTTCAATGAAATAATTCTTGCACAATTATTGTTCAACTCTCAAATTTCAGGTTTTACCAATTAATCACAAATTTACACTTGAACATTAACAATCAAAAAGTAGAGTAAAGCTTGGGGATTTGATCAGCCAATTATTGAATCTCAACAAAGTAGATAAATGTTACTACTCATAATGGGATAATTTGTTGTGGGTACGGCGAAGTATATATAAAGTAACTTTATCTCGATCAATTACCTTTTCTATGTTGAATTCATTCAAACTTCAACACCAATAATATTGAAAGAAGCCCAGCTCTTTTCCCCCCATCAAATTCACTCTTTCGAGCTGAATATAAAGGATGGATCACTTGTTTCACTCTCTCTAGCTGAGACCAAGGAAATACTCTACTAAGGACTCTAAGATTGTCACCTTTGTCCCACACCTCTCTCTCAAGCAAGTGCACAACACTGAATTTGACACACAAAGTCACACAATTCAACTTCAAAACAAAGAAACAACTTAGACCCACTTAAAATTAACACCATTATTTGCAAATAACAAACACCCACTACGTAAATTCAACAATTGGCTTCATGATCAAAACCCCAAGTTAAGGGTTTTAGCCACTCATCTCAAAAATGAAAGAATCAAAATCAATTTTAACTCCCATAGTTGGGTACAAAATGAGAATTAAATATGAAAATCAATTGATAATCTCCTCTCTTACAAAATATCTCTCAAAATCTTGCTAAGAATCACTCACCAAACCCTTTGGTAGTCTTTCCTCTCTAAGTAGTTCCTTCCTCTCTTTTCTGAATGAATTTCTCTCTCTAGCCAAAACTAATTTATACAAGGCTGAAGTGTCATTGTGTATGACTACTCGGTGAAGTAAGTCGGGTGTCGCTGACAGCTCATTGAACCACCGATTGTTCTTCATTTCGCCTTTTTTTTGCTTTTTCTTGGTCTGGCTACTATAAATTTTGGCGAGCCAGGTCAGGATCGTCAACTGAGTCCGTGATTCGCCATTTAACCTTCCACCTCGCCCATCAGCACTTGCTTGAATCTTCTTTAGTACTTTTGGCAACCTGGTTGTCCTTCGCCAACTAGATCGGTGATACGTCGAGTATAGTTGTTGCTCGCCGAATTCAACCCCATTTTAGCTCTAGCATTATGTAACTTTAAGAGGCATCTTGGCGAGTTGGCCATTCGCCGAATGACAATTTGGTGTTTCGCTAAATGACATCATCGATCATCGGGTTTTTATTTCTTCATTCTTTTAGCTTGCTTTGTTTATTTCTACCCAATAGTGTCTATGCTTTGTCTCTAACTCCAAACACCTAAAACTCAAGGATTTTCATGAGTTATTGAGACCAAATATGCATTTGAGGACACTAAATTTATCAAAATAAAACCCTAAAATAGTCCAAATCATAGACTCATCAATAGGTTTTGAGAGGGATATGGTGTGATTCTCCAATGTCTGAATGTCTAATGAATGAATGTGCACTTAATGAAGCTAATAAGAATGTTTACTTAAATTTTTAATGTAATGATGCATACTTTACTTGGAATGTATTCTGAGTTATTTTCCTTGTAAGGACGTATGAAATGTTTGTGTTCCTCATGTATGAGTATTGATTAAAGACAAGTATGAAAAATGGCAAGTTCATTTAAGGTGGACTCAAAGTGGTACTTAGTAGGAATAGTAGTATGATATGCTAATCTTACATTGCACAAGTATAGTTTGGGATTACTTAAGGTGAATATTCAAATGTGATGTAATGACTTATATGATGAATCTTATGCCTTTTCCTAAATTTCATGATATTTCTCAAAAATTGGCATATAGCATGGTTTTAAACCAAAATGTCCTTTTAAAGCATGGTTTTTTGCATAGCTATCATACTTAGTACATTTTTGTGTGCTAACCCATATTTCTTCTATTTTTTTACAAAGTGTAGGTTCCAGTAATTGAGTTGATTTCTTCTAGTTCAAGGTTGAGTTGACTACTCATCAAGTTTGTGGTATGTCATCATGGATCCGAGGAAAAGTGCTTTATTGTCATTTCATTTATTCATTGTACTAGACACTTATTAGACTTTCTATTGAAAGGGTTGTGACCGTAGTTTTGATTCAACTGTATTAGATGGTCATGTGAGACAAGTAGACTCCATTGTATCAAATAATATTTTTCAATTGTATGGATTTAAAGAAAAGTTTTAAATTCTGCACTATTTCATATGTATTATGTTATGAATGCTATGAGGCTCTTCAGAGTCTTGTACGTCGTGTCACATCCAGGGTATAGGCTCGGGTCGTGACAACCTACAACCAAAACCAATGAACTGTTGGTGGGACCACAATCCATGATCGTGGGCCCGTGGTCCTGACCCCTAAAATCGATTCACCGACCACGAACAGTCGTGCAGGACAACTCGTCGTCCTGACCACAGTCCATTGATCATGGCCTGGATCAGCAACTGGAAGTTATCTTTTGGGGGAATTGGGTCTTTTCCTAATTAATCTAGCCTAAGCCTATGTCATTTTGCCTATGTCTAAGACCCGTATATAAGGATTTTTACCCCCAAATTTCCCAATAGAAATCATTCTCTCCGAACTCACCAAAAAGAAGAACTTTCAAATATTTCACTCTCTAGAACTTGAAAAAAATTGACTCAACCTAGGGTTTCAATAAAACGTCTTCATTCCTCCATTGAAGATAAGCAATTGGCTTTGAGGTATGATAGTTTTCAGCCATGTATTCCTTCCATTAATGGAGTTCCCAAATCCTTCTATTTGAAGAGTTAAAATTCCCCAATTGAGTTATGGTTTTCTTTAATTACAATGGGTTCTTTTATTTATCTATTTAAATTATTGAATTATGATCTCTTATGCATGAATTGATGAAATACTATGGTTTTATGATGTTTTCCCCTATGAACCCATGTAATTCCCCATGTTTTCAAGTTATGATTATATGTTGTGGGATTTTGACTATCAAGGATGAGTTTTATGAAATTAAGCATGCATTGATAGATATACATGAATTTATGATTAAATCCATAGCTAACCCATGTTCTCTAAATGGTGATGATTCAAAATGAATTTTGAGCCTTGAATGGTAAATTATTGAATTATGCATGCTCTTATGAAAGCTATGAAAATGTTTTAAGCATGCTTTTAGAGTAAAGTATCAATGATGATGTTAATGTTGTATTGTTGAAAGGATTATCTCATAAACACGTGGAAGCACGAATGTGAAATGTTTTCTCACATAATAAGGATTCTAAGGTTGAAAGGTTTTCTCGTCTAAATGAATCAATTAAAAGAAGCTATCCTAATGAAACCTACCTTGGATTGGGTAATTAATTGTGCCTTTCCATGGATGATGAATTAGGTTGGATTGGGAAGATGACGTGCCTTTCCATGGATAATGAGAATAAGTAAGAAATGACTATTTCATGGAATTTATGCCTAACGTCGAGAGGATATTGAGATGGAGGCTCTCCCATTATTAGAGGCTGGGTTTGTAGTTGAAATTTATTTATTCCTTACCTATTTGCCCCCATTGGATGATTGCCTTGATAGACATTAGCTAGTGCATCCACTTAAGCTAGAAGTTCATGGTCCTTACCTTGGCAAGTAGGACAACCCTTTCCTGTGTGGAGGACACTGGGGGATGATGTTATAGCTCACAGGGTCTCTATGTCGGTTAAGGGTGATTCCGCACAATAGTAATGAACTAAGGTTACTTCAATAAGTATGTTATTGAGTTCAAAGATTTTAAAGATGTTAGCTTGCAATGACCGTGTTTAATGAATTATGCTTTCTAACCCTTTTATATCATGATTTATCTTAGTCAATTACATGCCATGAAATGTCGTATTTTAGCATGATTTAATATAATTGTTTTATGCATGGCTATAATACTTGGTACATTATTTTGTACTAACGCGTATTCTTACCTACATTTCACTAAATGTAGGGTCCGACAGTCAAGGTCCTCAGTTTCGTGGTTAGAACTTTAATCATTCTATTTTAGTTCTTGTATTTCAATTTTGAACATGATGTATGGGCTGGCCTAATTTCATTCTATTGTATTAGATGGCTATTGAGACAATTGTTTAAGACTTCCACTTTTCTATTTTAAAACTATTGGACTTGAAATATGTTATAATCTCTTATCTTCTATTTCTAATGTTATGAATGCTAAGTGGCTGGTATGGGGTCCTTTGAGGTCTTATACGCCATGATACATCTAAGGTGTACCCTTGGGTCATGACATTTGGGTTCGTTCTACGCTAGTTAACTAGAGTTTGTTTTAGAAACAAGACCTTGTTACCTGATTTGGACGAACTACAGGGTGAAGTATAATAAACGATGTTGGATGACCACAAGTCAATTATTTGTTTATTACTTCAAATATCAAAGGGTTCTTTTCTGTAGGGAGAACTACGGATAACCACGTAACCTCCCTTATTCTAATGCAAACTATTTACCGTTTGATGGAATTTGATGCCATGAATGCAACGATTTATAATTTACAAGAATTGAAGCAAGTACATAACTAAACAAATAGCCAAATAAATCAATTTTATGGTTAGAACCCATTCAAGTCTCCAGCGGAGTTGTCATTCTATTTTATTTAATTAAAAAGGGAAGAGTCGCTACTTAATTTTTGAAGTAAAATTAAGAACACTAATTTTCAAAGGATTAAAACAGTAAATCTAATTAAATCTTATAAAGGGGTTCAAGGTTCATATAAATAAAAATATGTTTATAGAATTGGTCGAACTCCATTGAAGTTATATATACATGGCCTTGCTCTGAAAAGTGAAAAAATTAAGAGAAAATTACACGAAATGAAATGAAAGATATTATATACCTATAGATTGTCGTTATTTTTTTTATTCTCTCCGCATTTCTCTATTTTTAAACTTTGAATTTATAGGAGATAATTGTGAAAGCAACTTTAGAATATTTTTTTGTTTCAAGATCTATACTATATTAAGGAAAGAAGAATTCTCCTTGATATATTGGTTGAGTGTTTTCATCTTTTTTTAATTGCTTTTTAAGGATGTATTTTAGTTAAATTATTGTTTTTTAAGTTCATTTAGCTTTGAAACCACCATAAATATTTCACCGACTTTACAAATTTGAAATAGTAGTAGCGGACAAACGTGCAAAGTACGTTCCTAGAACTACTACAATATAGGATTTATGGAAGTTTTTTTTAGATTTATATGGTGAGCGTGTATGAACAAAAAACATAATATTTGCCTTCATGAAATATGAAAAAGTAATCATGATCCCTCCATCCTTAATAAAAATTACAGAATTAGGTGCTAGAAATGAAGAACTTCTTGATTAGGAGTGAATAAATTGACTATTAAGAGCAAGCCACACCTTAATCCATTTACTCTTTCGAGCTAAATGTGTGGGATTAGGTATAGGATTTACTCTCTCTCGTTAAATCCGTATCAACCCAATACCCGCAAACCATCAATCAAAAACCTTAGTTCTAAAACCTCTCTCTCAAGAAAGCCAATATAACAAACTTAGAATTTCATTTGCAACTACAATTCATAAATTAAACCACAATTAATGATTAAAATCACTTTTAAATAGCATTTAAACTAAAAATTAGCAATACCCATAAACTAAATCAACCCGTAATGACATGATCACACCCCAAGAATTGGGGTTTTAGCTAGACATTATAAAGAGGTAAAAAATGTTATCAAATTGATTATCCATCAACTAGGTAAGAGTGATTTCATATTTATAATGCTCAAATTTGATGATCCAAGATCCACTTTCAAATTATCAAAAGTGAATTTCTTCAATCCTTCAAAGCTAAGGAAAAACTCTCTAAAACTATTCTCCCAAATGATAATAAATACAAAAGATTGATAAAAAGACCTAAGATACTGAACTAAATGTTCAAAAACGTATTTATAGTCGCTAAAAATCTACTACAAATACACATTAGGCGAAGTAAGTCGGGCTCGCCGAACCACTCAGCGACCCGCCCTTTCATCTCTTCCATAGCCTTTTCACCCTGTAATTCAGTATCCTTGGGTTCTGTAACTTTGGGTGATCTACCACTATTTCATGGAATTACTTGGTGATGCACTGACTGGTCCTTCTTGTCACCGATTTGGTTTCTTCCATAGGGCTGGAACCCTGGAACTTTAGGTGGTGGATCTAGCCATTCGGTGGTTCGCCAAAAGTGCTTGGCGATCACCAGGCTCACCTTTCTTTAAGTCTTCATTTTGTTTTGTTCCTTTTTGCACGTTAGTATCCTTGCTTTGTTCCTCAATTTATGTACCTGAAAATCAAGGATTTGTTATCAGTTTATGGCACAATATAAGCATTTGAGGACACTAAATCTATATAAACAAAGAGCCAAATGAGTCCAACTCTCAGACTCATCAACACCCCCAACTTAGACTTTTTCTTGCCCTCAAGTAAAACTTAATTTCAGCAGTTGAAAACAGATGTCTCAAAAAGTTCTACAAAAGATTCAGCATGAATGTACAAAACAAGACTCAACTACTCATGCAATGATCAATTGTGTACTCAAAGATTCAAGTTGTGACTCACCATTACCAAAAGATGCTCAAGTTCACAATACTCGCTTCAAATACAAGTTCAAGCTCAACAAAGGTACTCAATTGCCCTAACAACAAAGATGATTCGCTATTCACACAAAGTTCTTCAACAATTTATAGTTTTGACATCACATACGACTCTCACACTCAAAAATATGAACACATGCATGAATTTACCCATAGGTTTGCCCTTATTTTCCACTCAACCTTTGCTTCAGCTCACTCAAGATCAAAAATGTCTTTTCAAGGCTTCTTAAGGGGTTGAGTGAAAAGGTATGGTCATTTAGCCTCAGTGGCTCCTACCCTCCTTAAATATGGTCTGAAACATCACTTTCTTCCTTTTCTTCAACATTTTAATAATGCTCATGATTCATCCCATTATTCAGCTTACAATGGACTACCGGACACCCATTTTCTTTTCAAACTTTCACTACTTTTATTTCACAACTTTTTCATTCTTTTTCTTTTGCTTTCTTCTTTTCTTTCTCTTTTTTTTTACATGGAGGTGTTCCATATTTTCCTAGCTTATTGCTCAAAGGGAAATTTTTCACACTTGTTGATTTGCCTTCCCTTTACACCACACCCCCAACTTAGGGTTTTGGCTTAAATTGGCTATTCAAACAAACCACACTTCATGGGATTTATGGGTGAATGGATAAACAGGGTTCATAACTATTCAAGTTTATTCCAAGAAAAGAATAAGGCTCAAAGGGGTTAAGCAAGGTGTATTGTCAAAGTGTTTCACACATTAAAATTGTTGCCTAATATCATTTCAAGAGCTTGCATCACTTAGTCAATGGTGTGTCCGAGATTTGGACTCATTTATGGCTTTATTCATATGGATTTAGTGTCCTCAAATGCTTATTTTGTGCCAATGGGTGAGATTTTCAAGTATACTAAATTGTTTACCTTATACTCTAGGTCTCTTTTTCTAACATCGGCATAGGACTTTTGTCGACTTTGAATTGTTCTCAACCTTTCTCTAATAAGTCAAACTTTCTCCATAGCCACATGAACTAACTCGGGTCGTATCATGGAAACTTCATCCACCTAAAACCCAACCTATAGGAGATCTACAACTCCTACCATAGAGAGCCTCAAATTGAGCCATACCAATACTGGACTAATACTTATTGTTATAGGCAAACTCAATCAAAGGCAAGAGATAATCCCAATTACCTTAAACTCAATGGCACATCCTCTCATCATATACTCCAAAGTTTTGATAGTACGATCCGAATGCAAAACTATTTGGGGGTGAATGGTCGTACTAATCTTAAAACGAGTGCCAAGACCCTCTTTGAAAGATTTCCAAAATTGAGAAGTGAATTTTGTACCTCGATCGGAGATAATGGAAAAGAGAACTCCATAAAACCTTACCATTTCCCTCAAATACAACTCAGCATAATATTCCACCGAATAAGAAACCTTGTCAGAAATGAAATGAGCCAATTTCTTGATTCAGTCTATTATAACCCAAATCAAATCATATTGTCATTGGGTATGAGGCAACCGTACTATGAAGTCCATCATAAAATCTTCTCATTTCCAAGTAGGAATACTAATGTCTAGGGTAAACCTCCCAATTTCTGATGTTCAACTTTCACTTGTTGACAATTAGAATATTTAGCCACAAATTTTGCAATATCATTCTTTATTCGATTCCACCAATAGACCTCCGACAAATTGCATTACATCTTGGTGTCTTTCGGGTGAATGGAATATCGTGAACTATGGGCTTCTGAGAAATTTTGTTCCGTCAAGTCATCAAAATTAGGAACCCACAAATGACTTTGATAATGAAGCACATGATCTCCCCCTTGGGAGAAAGACTTAAAAAGACTTTCTAAGCACCGTTTCTTACAATTTAAATAATGTTGAATCAAGATATTTTTTGGCTTTCACATCCCCCACAAAAGAAGACTTTCAACCATTTTGAACTATAACAAAATCCTTGGTGGAGTCCATTAAGCGAACACCCAATCGAGCTAATCCATGTACATCTCGTGCCAATTCTCTTTTACCCTTCTCAATATGGGCAATACAACCCATTGATAGTCGGCTAAGAGTATCCACTACCACATTTGCATAACAAAGGTGCTAGAAAATACTCATATCGTAATCTTTAAATAACTCAAGCAGCCTTCTTTGGCAAAGATTAAGATCATTCTGTTGAAACACATATGGTAAACCCTTATGGTCAGTGAAAACATCTACAAGACACCATACAAGTAGTGCCTCAAAATAATTAAGGCAAAAACAACCGCCGCTAATTCAAGATTATGTGTAGGATAATTCTTCTCATGAATCTTAAATTGCCTTGAAGCATAGGCAATAAATTTCCCATTTTGCATAAGCACACATCCTAGCCCTATTTTTGAGGAATCACAATAAACAACAAAATAATAAGTCCCTTCTGGTAAAGTAAACACCAAAGAGGAAGTAAGTCTATCATTCAATTCCTGAAAACTATTCTCACATGCTTCAAAACGTATTAACTTAGCCTTATTTTGAGTTAATGTTGTCAATGAAGAGGCAACCAATGAAAACTCCTCAACAAACCTTCTATAGTAACCAACCAAACACAAGAAACTTCTAATATCGGAAGGGGATACAGGTCTAGGCCAATATTTGACCGCATCACTCTTGTTAGGATCTACATCAATACACTTAGTTGAAACAATGTGACCAAGAAAAGCCACGGACATTAGCCAAAGCTCACACTTGATAAACTTCACAGAGACTTGTTGGTCGTTGAGAACTTGCAACGCCATTCTCAAATGATGGTATGCTCGTTCTCACTCCTTGAATATATTAATATATCATCAATGAACACGATCACAAACATATTCAGGTATTTTCTAAACACAATATTCATCAAATCCATAATTGCGGATAGAGCATTAGTAAAACCAAACGACATCACTATAAACTCATAGTGACCATACCGAGTTTGAAAGGCCCTTTTTGGAATATCTTCTTCCTTCAACCTCAGTTGGAGATAACCCGACCTAAGCTCAATCATAGAAAAATAACTCGCTCCATGGAGATCGTAAAATAAATCAATTATTCTTGGGAGAGGATACTTATTCTTTATGGTCACCTTGTTCAATTCCCGGTAGTCAATAAACATACGAAGTGAACCATAGTTCTTTTTAACAAATAAAACTGGAGCACCGGATGGAGAGATACTAGATGGGATGAAATCCTTATTCAACAAATCTTTCAATTGTTCCTTCAATTCCTTAAGTTATGCCGGAGACAGTCGGTAAGAAGGGATAGAAATTATTTGTGTATCAGGGAGAAGGTCAATACCAAAGTCTACATCCATTTTGGGAGGAATACCGAGTAGTTCATCTGGGAACAGTTCTGGAAACACACTAATAATGGTGACTAACTCAAGACTGGGGGTTTCGAAATCTACATCCCTCACCCTAACTAGATGGTAGATGTAACCCTTAGATATCATTTTTCTAGCCTGAAGATATGAAACAAATTGACTGTTAGGCATAGGATTTCCCCCTTTCCACTCTAAGATAGGCTTATTCAGATATTTGAATTTGAACACCTTAGTCGTACTATATATAGAGCCATAACATGAATGCAACCAATCCATCCTAAGAATGACATCAAAATCTAGCATGTCTAGCTCCATAAGATACACATAAGTGACTCTATGGGACAAGGAAATGGGACACTTTCTTTAGACCCTCTTCGCCACAACAGAATTAGCAACAGGAGTACAGATAGATAGGGGATTTAATAACACATCAGGAAGCACACAAAACCTCATAGCCACATATGGCGTCACAAAGGATAAAGTAGTACCGGTGTCAAGTAAAGCGTAAACATCAAATTGGAAGACTTTCAACATACCGGTAACCACATCGGGTAAACTCTTTTGTTCACCGCGAGTATGAAGTGCATAAAATCTATATTGCTTGTGAGAATTTAAACTCAAACCACTTGGACCGTGTGAAGGATAGGGTTGAGCCCTACGATGATTATCTCCTTCATTCGTAGCATTTGAAGGGCAATCTCTTCTATTGTGGCCCATCTTACCACAACCAAAACAATCAATGGAACATGATTGGCATTTGCCCTCGTGCTTCCTTCCACACTTAGT
The DNA here is from genome assembly GCA_029007595.1 of Solanum commersonii. Taxonomy (NCBI): domain Eukaryota; kingdom Viridiplantae; phylum Streptophyta; class Magnoliopsida; order Solanales; family Solanaceae; genus Solanum; species Solanum commersonii. The sequence goes on from JAJTWQ010000012.1 coordinate 5,349,651, forward strand.
ACAAGTAGGCAATGAAGGCCCACCACCAACTCCTTGAGGTTTAGGGTTACACACCCTACTTCAGTTGAGTCGTGGACGAGCATTAGAGAAACCTTACCTGAAAACTTGTCAAAACCTTGAAGGACTACTTCCACCAAACCTAAAATAAGAAGAGTAACCATCTTCGGTTCTTGCCGTCTTTACTTTACTAGACTTCTCCTTATGTTGCTTGTCCTCAAATTGTTGAGCATGGACCATGAGGCGAGATAAATCCATGTCATGGACAAGCATAGAGGTACACATTCTTTCGCCACCAATTCGAACACTCCCGAAACAAACCTGTATATTATTTCCCTAGAGTCGGCAATTTTAAAGGGAACATACCTTTACAATTGTGTGAATATCAAAGTATATTCTTTCACACTCATGTTCCCTTGTCAGAGATTGATAAACTCAAGCACCTTAGCCTCCCTCAACTCAAGAGGAAAGAACATATAGAGGACACCAGACTTAAATTTTTTCCTAATTTAGAGGACGTGCATCTTCTGTCCTTTATTCCATCCATTGGTTGAACCAAATTTGACAAAAGCCCTTAAGTTGATAAGCAGCAAACTCCATCTTTTCCACCGGTGTCACTCCCATAATAGCCAACACCTTGTAGACCTCATCAATGAACTCTTGAGGATCTTTCTCAACCTTAGGACCATAGAATTCCAGAGGATTCATCCTAGTGAAATCCCTTACTCTAGATGTCATCCTACCCACATTTGGGTTAATGGTAGCTCTTTTCCTTTTGCTTAGGCCATCACCGCTTGCGCAAAATCTTGAAAAGTGGTTCTAAACTCCGCATTGGTTATTTACTCGGCCAAAGGGTCGATTGGGACCTGCGGAGCTTGAAGAGGGACCTCTTGACTAACATCATTTTCGTCTTTCCTTCTAGCATATGCCCTTCTTAAAATCATATCATGTAGACCATCGGGTAAGTATTAAGAGAGAACCATCTAGAGTCAAAATATACAGCACGACTTAGAGTGAAGAAAGAAGTGAAGTTTCCTAAAAATATTGTAGCCTTCTATTCATATATGTGGCGCACTTCACCCTCATGAACAAGATTCTACTTGACATGGTTTTGAGACATACTAGAAACTTTTTAACCCTTGTGCTCTAATTACCAAGTTTGTCACAACCTAGGGGTACCCCCTAGATGTAACATGGCGTACAAGACCTAGAGAGGCCTCATACAAGCTACTAATCTTTCATAGTCAAGATAATAGATATCCATAAGATTTTAAAACATTATTTTAAGATAGCTAAATATTCAGAGCAACATGGAAGTTTAAACTCTTTTCTCGAAAACCATCTAATACAATATGATCTTGGGACATAGCCCATACATCATTGTTCAACACTCAAAATGAAAAGAACATAAGGAAAGTAGTGTACAAATCCTCGGATGAATGAGGACTCACCAATCTTCAACCTTTCTTCCACTGTGGATCCTAGCCACGAAAGTGAGAATCGAGAAGATCGGACCCTACATTTGGTTAAGAAATGTAGGGAAGAGTATGCATTAGTACAAAAGTGTTGTAAATTTGATAACATGAATCACGATAACATAGGAGTTAAACAACAAAAATCATAAAGCATAATTTATGCACATAATAGATCATTTCAACATGTAAGGAGTACTTCTTGATGTAATCTTAATTTATCCTTAATCAAGGCATGGGTAACCGCCTCAAGTCTTCCTCACCATGGAAGTAAAACTCAAGCAACAATGAAAGCTCATCATTTATCATAACATATTATAGCTTATCATTATTAGCACATGGGAATCGCCTCTTGCCTTCTTATGAAGGATCATGGGTAATCACCTCTCATCCCCTTCCTTAGGATCATGGGTAATCACCTCTCATCCCCTTCCTTAGGATCATGGGTAATCTCCTCTAATCTAACTTGCATTATAGGAATGTGGGTAATCGCCTTTAGTCCCACTCTAAGGAATATGGGTAATCACCTCTTATCCTTCTCATTTTGGGGGTCATGTGTAATTGCCTCTAGCCCTCATCATTTTCATAATTCCTTAGCTTAGATTCATTTTTGTGTAGAAATCCTTTCAACCTAGAATCATTCATGGAAGAAAGCCTTTCACATTCATGCACAAGAAATAATGTAGGAAAATCTCTTACACAACAATCATATCAAAAATCAACAATTAATAACATATGCTTCCCTCTCAAAGAAATTCTTATCATAAATCATCACACATGCTTCAGTCTCAAAGTAATTCATATTGTATCTTATTTATCTTATAAGAATAAGCATAAATCCATAAATTTTCCTATCATAGAGTAAACCCCATTTTAAAACAACTTTTTCTTAGAAACATGGGTTCAGCCTGGGTACATGAAATTTCATCATAAAAGAATAGAATCTTCTCAATTCATGCATAATCAATCATAATTCAATCAATTGAATCAATATTCCTAAGAACCCATGACTTAGAAGAAAACCTTAACTCAAATTTAGAAATTTCTAGTTTTCAATTTGGAGAACTTGGGGGCTCCATGGATGCAAGAGTTCCATACATGAAAACCTATCATACCTTGCTATCAAAGCCCAAAATAAATTGAAGAGTGGAGGCTTTACCTTGAACCCTAACTTGAATCTTCTCCTTCAAACTTTTTTACAAAGAGAAATATCCTTGGGAGAGAAAGCTCAACTTCTTTTGGTGAATTTGAAGAGAATGAAGTGAATGAATTAATTTGAGGTTAAAATTACTTATATAGGGGTCCTAGGCATGCGCAAAGCGACATAGTATTGTTTTAATGAAATCAGAAAAAGACCCAAAAGCCCCTGAACTTACAATTGACGAACCCCCCCTCCCCCCGGTGCCCTTCACGAACTGTAAAGGATCACACGACCCATAGTGGCAGCCGTGGTCCTTGACCAGTGGCCTGGAAAACTTACCCATAAATCTTACTCCCTTCACGCCCACTCCGAGCCATCTAGTGTCCCATGTGGAGGGTAAGCCTTAAAGTTTCTACTGCCTTTCCCTGCACAGGCATCACTACGTATCGTGGTGCTCACCACAAGCCGTCTAGGTTTTCTTGGGAGGGGATCCCGACTTGACTTACAATTGTGAGCCTTTCACAAGCTACACCACGCCTCCTGGTGCCCTTCACGGCTTGTTTGGGCCTTCAAGAAGGGTGCCTAAGCTCAGTCTTTGGCTTATGACCTCTTACTTGGTCCCTTGCTTAGCCTACTAGATTCCGAGGTATTACGAATTCGCACTGGAGTTCTCCAACATGAATTTGAAAAAGTGTTTTTTTGAATATTTTATTGAATAAAAATTAAATATAATAATAAAATTAAGAAAATAAATATTTATGCTTCGCAAGTTTAATATTTGGAATAATATAATTACAAATATTAATTAGATGTAAGACAACTTACTTATTCAATAATACCTTTTTCTCCTGCCAAAAAAGTCATTCTTACCCCTAAGGGTAACCAATTAAATATTCTTCAAAAAACAATTGTATAAAATATTTTTAGTGAACTTCATGGCTTTGAATTAGCAGAAGTTTTCGAATAGCTAATCACATTTATCACAATATAAACATGCACATCTTTTAAGTGTCTTAACTAACTTTATCGTGCATGTCAATAAGTCATTTATAAGTAAATATTTCATTCCATCAAATGATTTTTGTGATTTCAAAGGATTCTAACTATCTGAGAATCAGGAACAATTCAAAAGGCTTGATATTGGAATATATTAAATACTTACTTGATATATATATATATAATTCTTGACACTCAAAATTCTTTCTTTAAACATATTATATATTCATATATATTCCTTGACACTCAGAAGGCTTTCATTAGACAGATGCTACAATTGTTGCATGTTACTGAAGCACAAACCTTCAAAGTCTTTTGCTAGCAACCCACTTCAATTATATTATAGGAAAAATGAGTAGAATATTATTAATTAATATGTTCGATAATAAAGACATGAGATAGATAGTAAATATATAAAAATTATAAAATGAATTCATTTAAAAAAAAGTTTAGATTAATAGACTTAATATATTTTTCCCTCGAGCTATCATCATCATGCCTAAAAGTCACACTCTATACCCATGGACTCACTCAATTATACATCCCCTTGATTCGTGAGGGCCCTTTTTGAGACTTGATCCACCACCATATTGGGGGAGTGTCATAATTTACTACTATCACTACATCAAAAATCATCTTTAGCGGGCAATTAATTATTTGCAATTGTTGAATTGCCGCTAATTATGAATTTTTAGTGGCAATTAGCACTCTTTGTATATATCCCTAAAGACTTTAGCGATATTGGATCTAATGACACTTAACAAATCTTGATAAAGACTTTAGCACTCTTTATTAATGTGTCTATTTATTTCCGCTAAAAGTTGTTATTGTTGTAGTGTATGTTTGTCATACCTTAAGTTCATGAGAAATACATCTATTGTCCGCTTCTATCCATCAAATAACAAAAAATCTATCAAGAATAAATACTATCAGAAACTTGTCTCATGCCTTATAAAGCACTTTACATTAATCTTATCTCTCATTGAAACACAACAAAAAAAGACTTTTAAGGAAGGGTTAAAGAACGCTAGAGGATGGTGGAAGAGTCAATGGCCAGTTAACCCATCCTTTAACCCATGTCTTTTGAAAAATATTCTAAATCAAAGGTCTAAGGAAGGGTTCAACGATGGTGGAAGAGACAACAGTCAGTGAACCCATCCTTGAACCCAAGCCTTGTGAAAACTATTCTAAGGCAAGGGTGTAAGGAAGGGTTCAAGTAAGTTAAAAGACTCCCCGATGAGTGAACCTATCCTTGTGAAAAATATTCTAAGGCAATGGTCTAAGGAAGGGATCAAGTATAGTGGAAGAGTCCACGATTTATGAACCCATCCTTGAGCCCAAGCCTTGTAAAAATTATTCTAAGGCAATGATTCATGGTCAGGTTCACGGCCAGTAGAACGCTCCACAGATTGTAGACCCGTCCGTGGAGATATCCTAAGAAAAATAAAACTCGTCAGTTATATTTTCAAGGTTATATGGGACATTTCCTATGCATCTAATACCTAAACTAGGTCATTTTAATCCTAACCCTTTACCCTATATAATTCTTTTAGGCCTAAAATTTAACCATTTTAAATCACTTTTTAAATTTCCCCATATCCCTCCATGTTCTTCCCTAAAAAATTTCTCTCACTAAAAGCTTGAAGAAGAAGACTAGGATTTCAAGATCAAGTCTCCAAATTCACCATTAATTGTGGGTTTTGAAATATGATATACGATAGTCTTCATCCATGGAACTATTTCCTCCATGGAGCTCCCATATTCTCCAATTTACAAAGTTAGAATTTTGCAATTAAGTTAGGGTTTTCTTTCATGTCATGGGTTCCTTTAAATATTGATAATTAGAGAACTACATGATTTTATGATTAATTACCATGAACCAATGATTAGCCCACGTTTTTCTAAATATTTATGATTAAAATTGGGTTATGAACTAGGAAAGGTGAATTTGGAATAATACATGTTCTTAAGGAATTGATGAGATGATGTAGATCTCTTTGAGAGTAAAAGCATATCCGTTGTTGTTGTTAATTATTGTTAAAGGATCGCTCATAGTAATACCTCATGCATAATGTGAAAGGTTTCCTCACTTAAAATGATTCTATGGTTGAAAGGTCTTCTCACTTAAAATGAATAAAAGATAGGGAGCTATCTAATGAAACCTACCTTAAATTTGTTACTTAATTGTACCTTTCCATGGATGACGTATGACTTAGTTTGATTGTCAATGTGACGTGCCCTTACATTGATAATAAGAACAAGTTAAGAAAATAACTATTTCGTGGGATTTAGGCCTAGCACTGAGAAGATATTGAGATAGGAGTTCTCCTTTTAGTAGAGGTCAGGTTTCTAGAAGTAAAATCTTTATCCCATACCTATGTGCCCCTATAGGATGATTTTCATAGATAGACATTAGTTAGTTGATCCACATAAGCTAGAAGTACATGGTCTTACCTTGGCAAGAAGGACACTCATTTTCGATGTGGGGTAAACATTATATTCCGTGTTTATAGCTCACATGTATATGTCGTCTAAAGGTAGATCTACCACAATGATGAACTAAAGTTACTTCAATCTCACATATAACTTAAGATGATGTCTATTTGCATTGACCATGTTTCATTGGACTTTATAAAAATGTCATTTTTCTCATTTCTTCAAATGTTTTAGGCATGGCTACCATACATAGTACATATTATGTACTAATGCATACTCTTGCTTATGTTCCCCCAAATTTAAGGACCGGCCTTTTAGATTCATACTTCTATGGCTAGGGATCTCATATAAAAGATTGAAGTTTGGTCATTCCTCATATTTTGAGGAACAAGCTTGATTCCCCTTTTTTCTTTACTTTCAGTTTTGGAACTTCATGTACGAGCTACGCCCCGATATACTCTTATGTGCTGGATGGCTTTGAGACGATGTTCAATTTTTTGCTATTCTTTATAAAACTCTTATACGTTGAAATTGTCTTTTACTCTATTTATTCTATTTTCTTGTATGATTAACGCTAAGTGTCTTATGTGGTCCCTCTCGGGTACATATACACCATGTTACACCTTAGGGCAACCTTTGGTCGTGATAAACCTGGTAATCAGAGCAGAAGCTTTAAAAAGGTCCTATGAAGTGTCAGAAGCCACATTGAGTAGAGCCTTTTTCATGAGTGTGAAGCGCACCGCATTATGAATGACAAGCTATAAGATGAGTATAAACCTCAACTTCTTTGTTTACCTAAAAGTGATTCGATAGAGTGTAACTGTATATGTCTTTCTCCTAATCCCAATCCGGTGCTTTTTAGGACCCTCGAAGACTTGACGTTCTGATGAATTCAAATCTGGAAAGAAAAGCTCCTCCAGAAGCTCCTCAAGCTCTGATCGACCTTTTGGCCGAGCAAGTGACTAATGTGAAGTTTAGGGTTGCTTAAGTGTTGCCTTAAACATTGTCGGCTCAAGCTAATAGGGAGGTTGTGGCCCTCCATGAACCTAAATATGTGTACGATGTCATCTAGAGTGAGGGAAATTACTATAATGAATCCCCCAGAGTTTCATGGGTTCAAGGTTGAGGAAGATCCTCAAGAATTTAATGATGAAGTGTATAAGGTGTTGATGATCATGGGAGTGACGCCAGTGGAAAAGGAAGAACTAGCCGCTTACCAACATAAGGGTGTTTCTCATGTTTGATACAACCAATATAAGGAAGAGAGGGCAATTGATGCGGGTCCTCTCGCTTGGGAAAAGTTTAAGGTTGCTTTCCTTGATAGGTTCTTTCCCTTTTAAATAAGGGATGCAAATGTCCTTGAATTCGTCAACCTTTATCAATGAAATATGAATGAAGGAATCTTCTTTGAAGTTCACACAATTGTCAAGACATGCTCCTACTATGATTGTCGATCCTAGGGAAAGGATGAGTAAGTTTGTTTTCGGTATGTCCGATATGGTAGTTAAGGAATGTCATACCGCTATGTATGCTTATCAATAATATGGAAATTTCTCGTCTTATGGTTCATGCTCAACAAATCGAAGAGGACAGGCTTAGGGCTGGTCTAGTGAGGCAAATAGGGCTAAGACCTATGACGATAACTTCTCACATTCATGGTCTAATGGGCATGGTAATTCTATGTTTCGACAAAGGTTTTCTGGCCAAAGTTCCTCAAATGCTCCTTCTAAGTTGAAAAAAGATAGGGTATCTAACCCTAAGCATAGGAGGAAATGGTAGTGGATCTTCATTGCCTATGTCTACTTGTTCTAGGTGTTGAAAGAGGCATGAAGGGAAGTGCTTAGCCGATATGGATTGTTGCTTCAGTTGTGGTAAAAATGGTCATAACATGAGGGATTGTCTAATTGGGATGACCATTTACCGTTGATTGAGTTTGCTTACAATAATAGTTATCGCTCATGTATCAATATGGCTCCATTTAGGGCCATGTATAGTAGGAGGTGTAGATCTCCCATAGGATGGTTTGAGGTGAGAAAAGTTACCCTAATAGGCCCTGTAATGGTTCATGAGGCCATGGAGAAAGTACGATTCATTAGAGAGAGGTTGAGAATAGCTAGAAATCGGTAAAAGTCTTATGCTGATGTGAGAAGTAGGGATTTAGAGTTTGAGGTCAACAATTAGGTTTTCTTAAAACTCTCACCCATGAAGGGTGTGATGATGTTTTCCATGAAGAGGAAGCTCAGTCCCCGGTATGTACACCCATAACATATTTTGAGGCCTGTGGGTAACGTGTCTTATGAGTTAGATTTGTTAAATGAGTTGACAACCATGTATCTCTTTTTCAATGTCTCCATTCTTTAGAATTGTGTTGGAGATCCAACATCCATAGTTTCCCTAGAAGGGTTGGGGCTTGATGAGAGACTCTCATATGAGGACGTTTCGGTTGATATTTTGGACTAGCAAGTTACGAGATTGAGAATCAAGGAAATAGGTTTTGTGGAGGAATGTACTAGTTGAGGGTGCTACTTGGGAGGCCATGTATGATATGAAGTCTCCATATCCTCATCTTTTTTCCTCAACTCCCTTTTTAACTTGAGGTAATGAGGTCCTCTTGGGTTATTCTATTTTTGTGGAGTGATGTGTGTTTTATGTTATTCCATTATTTCCTTATGTTATGCATGTTCATGAAAAGCTTAAGTTTGAAAGAAATACCTTATGAGAATTATTTTCCTCATGTTGTGGTGCATTGAGTATTAGTTCCCTATACGCTTCATGTTATGAATTGATGAACATGTGTTAGCTATGCATTTTGATAGTAAATTTATAGAGGCTCCATGACATTTTGTTGAGCATGTTTTTATCTTGGAGAAGGTAACTTTCCTCCTTGAACATGAAATTTTTTGAGAATTCATGCATATTGGGTTGCTAGATGTAGTTCCTACTTCCTTATGTTGCATTTGAGTTTGTTGAGTTTGGAGTTGATATTTACTCATTATTTATGTGCTTTGCATGCGTAACGGGCTGATAGTGTTAGTTCACCCCTTCTTATGATATTTTGAGAATGTCCTACCTTGTAGTCGATAGTTCCTCATTGGTTGTATGCATTGCATCATTAGGTTGGGTTGTTAGCTCCTGTCCTACTCTTTTAAACCCCAAGTGGGAGATATTGTAACACTTAGTATGCAAAAGACAAAATAACAGCTTTTTTAGACCTTCCAGGTGTCATCAACGAAGGGCCAACCTTGGCCCATCGACTAGCCAAAACTCTCTGACCACCAACCACGGATGTGCAGGAAGGACTGTAGGTCCACCCACGGTTCATCGGTGGTGGGTCGTGGGTCAGTTTCTGGCAATTATTTTCAGGGGAAGTTGGGTCTTTTCATAATTAATTAATTCCTATACTATGTCATTTTGCTTATATTTAGAACCCATGTATAAGTATTTTTACCCCCAAATTACACCAATTTAGTTCATTCTTCCAAATTCACAAAAGAAAACCAACTCCTTCTCAAATATTCTTTCTCTAGAAACTTGAAGAAGAAGGAGAAGAATTCATCTAGGATTACAAGCTAAGTTTCAAATTCCTCAATAGTAGTAAACAACAATCACCAACTTTTGGAAAGGTTACTTTGAGTTTATTTTGTAGAATTAAGTGTTAGATATAAATTGATCATAAGTCCCTTGGGAATGATAACTCGTTTCTTTAAAGAATCTATATTACTTGAGCCACCACGTACACTTGTGTGTATACTGGGGAGCAACAACCATCATGACTCGAGGAATCGGGTCGTGACAATATTTTAGGTGAACTAGTTTATATTTAAGTTAATTATATTATTTTGTTAAGATTAAGATTAAGAAGTTCGTTAATTTTTTTATATTAATCTGTCTTATTTAATATTTATCCAAATTCACCAACTAAATTAAATTTTGGTTAAATTCTTAATTCATTTGGCAAAGTTTGCCATTTATATGGCCATTTTCTAAATCCAATTCCTAACAATTTTCACTTCTATTTTAAGAATGTATCCCCTTTCAGACTCCACTTTTTGAACCCATTTTCTTAGCCAAATTTTGGCCCAAACCAGTTACAAATACTCAGCCCATAACCCAGCATCAACTTATTCACGTTTTAGCCCACAAAAGACCAAAACCGGTCCAGTTCTACTATATCAACAAAATACCACTTGATTCAATTCCCATTCCCGAACGACACAACCTTATCTTCTTCACGACAAACCCACAAACGTGAATCAATCTAGTAGCAAAGAAGCAACCCAAAAATGCCAAGTAGTCTAGCACAATGAATCCAGCGACCCGAGCCAATCCTTGCGCGTCGTCCTCTTATTCCTTATGTTTTCCCTACGCAAATCGTACAAGAACATTCTCAAATCATATAGGTGGACGCATCTCCTTGCAATATCGTCCTTTGCTCACAAGCAGACGTCCCCAATCATATTTCTATTGGAATGGGTACTAAGTCTTGGCTCGTAACCTTATCATCCAAGAAATTTTTCTAATTTGAATTGGAAATCATCCAATATCCACCCAATTTTCCCCCAATCGAGCCTCAATTTTCCTCTATATAAACCCCTCATACCTATAGTGTAAGTGTAACACCTCAGATTGAGATAAGGAGAAAATATTCCTTCCATAGTAAATTCGGCGAAGTAGAGGGCGAATGCCGAGTGACATGGCAATCCGCCAAATGCAACCACCCTCGCCTATTGACCTTTTTTTAGTGTCCAGGTTCTTGAACTTTAGGCATGCCAAGTCAGGCTCGCCATTCCATTCATCGTGTTGCCCAAGGTCCCCTCCCCTTCCCAAATTCATTCTATTGTACAAGATAGTTTTATTGAGACAAGTGTTTTAGACTTTTGCTTTTCTTTAATAAAAACTATTGGACTTTGACTATTGTTTTACTCTTGTTCTATTTCTTATGTTATAAGATCTATGTGGCTTGTACGGAGTCCTTTGGGGTTCTATACCCCATGTTGCATCTAGGAGGTACCTCTGGGTAGTGACAGTGAGAGGGTTGGTTTTTTTATTAGCTTAAAATTTTACATCTAAGAAAAATAGGATATGAAGAATACACAGTGATAAACTGGTGTAACATCCCGTATCCAAAAAGGGAAAAATGGCATATTTCCAAAAAGTTGCAGATGCCATCCACGGCTCGTGGACAGTCGGGGTCAGTCGGGGTCCATGGATTGGTCACCTTGGATCAATTTAGGACCTTGAAACCACGACTGTCACACCTCAAATCCCATTAAGACGGACACGTACCCCGATGCCTTAAAGGCCCGACAAAACCAACATGTAACATGTGCTTACTATGAATATAACTATGGCATTCTTGTGACAAGTTCACATAGGATGCAACGATATGAACCAACATAAGTAGATCCAAAACTTATATACAAGACTTGGCCGTTGAGGCCACAACTTGTTAAAACACAACTAAACCATATACATAAGTATACAAAGACTCTAAAGATAGAAAACGTTAGATTAGGTCGGGACAGACCCCGCCTTACCCTTAACTACGATATAATACCAAAATGAATCTACCAAGGACTCAATAAGGCACCGAAGCAACCTGGAGATCACCAAAAGTAGTTGAGTGAGGTATGCTCCTATTGAGGAGGTCTACTAGCTGGAGTACCTGCAGCATGAAATGCAGCGTCCCTCGCGAGGAACGTTTGTACGAAAAAATGTACTGAATATGTAAGGCAATAACATATATAAAATAAGAGCTCTAATGAAACCAAGTATTAATAAATGTGTGCATAAATCAAAATAGAAGACCACCTTTGTTAAATCTTGTGGGATCGTGTATGCTACATTCTTGTCGTTACCTTTCTGTGTGTTATGATCTTTATAAAACATCTGATATGACTGACCAGCTGATCAGTGGTAGAAGAGGATGACCCATGCTAGGCATTTTAACCCCTGTGATGCTGTCCTCATATTTACACAATTTGGGATTGGCCCATGCTAGGATTTTGCCCCTGAGCTACCACCCTTCTGTACCAATTGGGATCGGCCCATGCTAGGCTTTCGCCTCTGAGCTGTCACCCTTAATTATATTGATTGCTTCACTTAGATTCTTTAATCTTTAAGATTGTTGGTTTGGTAGTCATAATTTTTTTTTATATTTGGAACTACGGACCAGTAGTGGAAGACATGAAAATAATACTTCAAGGCAGTAACAATGAAATAAGGAACTATGTAACATCAATGCATTACTTGTGAGCTTAAATGACACAATTGACTTCAACTAACTAGGAGGAGAATTCACCAAACTTACTTTTGCAAATACCATTTTTATACCAACACATAGAAGGATAATTAGAAAATTATAAAGTAGTAAACATATAATGAAACAATTCTATACATAAAGGAGAGGGGGAAATATTGTTAGCTATTTGGAGATCGTACGCTGCTACTATGTTTCCTTTACTAGGAATAGAACTTAGGAAATTCACTTATTGATATTAATCACAAGTATCAGATGTCATGCCAAGGAATATGGAATCGAATAGCCCTACATACCTTATTTTCTGACTAATACAACTGTCACGAGTCAGCCTCGCTTCTTTGGTGCTAATCTATAATATAAGTCATGATAAAGCTAATGTTAGCAGTTAATCACATTAAGGCCCTCAAAATAATAGTATCTAAACACTTGACGGAAAGTAGGCCCATACAACCCTTACACAAATGGTGAACCACCATACCCTTCTTGTAACAACCCTCAAAATGAAGTAGGATAAAGTAGAGCCTCACATGGGTTTTAAGAATTAATAACTTATCAAAATAATGAAGAATATCCTTTTAAGTCAGTTCTAAAGTGTTTGGAAGTCAAGCGTCAAGAGACGACCAAGACATTTGGAAACTAGTCTTTTACGTGTTGGTGTGTTCTAGTATGTTGTTCGTGTTTTTATGTATTGTTTGGAGTCTAAAATCAGTGGAGGTGACCCTAGTATCTTAACAAATTTTTTTATGGTCAAACAAGTTAGATATGATGCCCCGGGGGCCACCCTAAGGCTCCCCGAGGAGGACCCCAACCTTGGCCAAGCAAGCTACCAAGGCAGCTTGAAGTTGTCCCTGGAGGGAGTGGCTCGACATCGCGGACCTGCTCCATCAAGGGCCAAAATTTTGTCCGCATCGCGGATTCTACTCTCTTGAATTTAATTTCTAGAAAACTTGTGGAAACATCTCCGCGTCGCAAACTTGTTTCCCAACGAAATCTGTGAAAATAAAACTAACGTTTGACTTGTTTAAAAGGTACAACTAAGTGAGGGGTATGTTGGGTAATTATTATAAATGGTTATTCTACCTAGTTTAGGGTATTTTAAGGTTGTTAAAACCCATAAACCTAAAATTAGACCCTATTCTTCAAATTGACCCTTCCCTCTCAAAATATATTCTCTCAAAAACCCATTGAAGACCTTGAAGGCTATAATTTGGAGTCAAGGTATGATAGTTTTCATCCATGGATCCATTCCATCCATGGAGTTCTTAAATCTCTCTATTTCCAAAGGTTGAATTCCCCAATTAGAAAGGGTTTTCATCAATTATCATGGGATCTTATGATTATTGATCTAAATGAGTTAATGATGATCTTCTATGCATTAATTAATGAATTAAAATGCTTTTATAATGAATTCCCCTATGAATCCATGTGATCCACATGTTTCCAAGTTATGAACCCTAAATTGTGGTATTTTGATCTTTAAGGAAGAGTGTTGCGGAATAGAGCATGCATTACTAGTTTACATGAATTTATGATGAAATCCATATCTAACCTATTTTTTCTAAGCATTGAAGATTGAAAGTAGATTTTGACCTCAAGGAGGTAAAATTATAGACTTGTGCATTTTCTTATAAAATCTATGCAATTGTTTTGTGATGAGCTTTGACAGTAAAGTTCCAATTAGTTGTTTTGTTAAAGGATACTCATTTAAACACACAAAGTAGCATGATGTGAAAGGTTTTCTCACGTAAAAATTATTCTTAGGTTGAAATGCTTTTTCACCTAATTGAGTCAAATAATATGAGCTATCTTAATGTAACAAGATTGAATTATAGGTCAAGGGCTTCTTTTCATGCGTAAGGAAGTCACGCAAGAAATGACCATTTCATGCTAATTATTCTTAGCACCGTGTGGATATTGAATATGAGATAGAATCTCTCACGTAGTTTCGTCCGGGTTTCAATTGTAATCTCATGAGATAGGAGCTCTCACGCAATAGAGTCCGGGTTCCTAGTAGCAATCTCATTATCCCATAGCTATGATCCCACATAGGTTGATTACCTAGTGGATCCACTTAAGCTAGAAGGTGAAGGTTCTATCTCAAGCAAGTAGAACACCTCTTTTCTTGGCTTGGCACCAGATTTCATGTTATAACTCACATGGTCTCATGTCAGTTAAGGCTATTACCCACATTAAGATTAATAATGAACTAAGACATGCTTAAAGAAATATCTCGCAGTGTTCAAGGATTTTAAAGGAGAAGTTAGCTTGCATTGACCATAATTTATGACTTATGTTTTCTAAGTCTTTCATATGTTGTTTTAGTTGTTCAATTGCATTTCATAAAAAGAAATGTCCCCTTTTATCATATTTTAAATGTTTCATGAATGGCTATCATACTTGGTACATTGTTTTATACCAACCCATACTCTTGCCTACATTTTACCCAAATGTAAGGTCGGACAGAGAGGTTGTCGAGTCTGCGGCTAGTTGTTAAGTTAATGATTTCCCAAACTTTAGTTAGTCCTCATGCTTCGAGGACGGAGTCATTTTTTTAGTTTCTTTTGGACATGAAGTATGAGCTAGGCCCAATTTCATTCTACTGTAATAGATGGCTATGCTGAGGCAAAAGTGTAGATTTCTACCTTTCGTTTTAATAAAATGTTTTGGACTTGGACTTTTGTTTTTCTGTTATTGTTCTGTGTCATATGTTATGAGAGCTCAGTGGCTTTAATGGAGTCCTATGGGGTTCTATACGCCACATTACATCTATGGGGTACCCTTGGGTCGTGACAAAATGTGTTTGGAAAGTTAGGGCAAAGTTCAAGAGGAGGAAAGGGAGAAAAACTATAAGCGTACAAGATTTCTTGCGATTTTTGAGGATTTTTGCCAAGAATTTGATTCTTTCAAGGTTTGTAAGCTTTTAATAGTGATGGGTTCACTTACCCTCATGCCAATCCTGAGTTTCTTTATAAAATTCATCCATGAAAATCTATATATTGAGGTTCTTGATGAATCTATTTGAGGTTTTGTTCTTCATTCTTTGTAAATGAGGTTTTGATGAGTTCTTGTGGCGAGGTTATTTTTTAGGGTTGTTCTTGATGAAATTTCAGTATATTTTCAGTTACTTATGTTGGGTTAACGAATCTAAGAGAGTTTGGAATGGATTAATCGATTTTAGTTGAATGAGGGCCAAAAATTGAGAAAAAAAATCTTCGAAACTTTATGGAAAAAGGATGGGGCACACTCCCCTCAATGCGCCAATAGTGCACTAGAAACAAGCCCATTAATGGGAGGCCTGGCGTGACGCTCTACCCTTGTACCACAAGCATCAGGCCATTTTTCTTCTTTGTTCTCATTCTGCACTTGTTCCATTGAGTCGAGCGTTCATTGTATTCTTAATCTAAACTATTTAAACCTTCATTGAAGGATATGTTAAGGGGTTGTTTGACTAATTTTAAGGGAAATTGGTATGACATTTGCCGTTGATTGTGTTTGCTTACAATAATAATTATCACTCAAGTATCACTATGGATCAATTTGAGGCCTTCTGTGGTAAGAGGTGTAGATATCCCATAGGATTGTTTGAGGTGGGAGAAGTTACCCTAATAATCCTCGAAATGGTTCATGAGGCCATGGAGAAACTACATTTTACTAGAGAGAGGTTGAGAATGGCTCAAAGTCAGGAAAAAAGTCTTATGCTGATGTGAGAAGAAGGGATATTAAGTTTGAGGTCGACAATTGGGTTTACTTAAAAATCTCACCCATGAAGGGTATGATGAGGTTTGGCAAGAAGGGAAATATCATTCCCTAGTATATAGGCCCATATCATATTTTAAGGGGTACGGGTAAGGTTTCTTAAGACTTAGATTTACCAAATGAGTTGACAACCGTGCATCCCATTTTCGATGTCTTTATTCTTAAGAAGTGTGTTGGAGATCCAACATCCATAGTTTCCCTAGAAGAGTTGAGGGTTGATGAGAGTCTCTAATTTGAGGATGTTTCGATTCAGATTTTAGACCGGTAAGTTAAGAGATTGAGAAACAAGGAAATAGCTTCCTTGAAGGTTTTTTTTGGAGGAATCAACTAGTTGAGGGTGCTACTCAGGAGGCCGAGGCCGAGGCCAATATGGAGTTCTGATTTACTCATCTTTTTCCTTCTACTCCTATTGTAGCTTGAGATAATGAGTTCCTCTTTGGTTATTCTATATTTTGGGAGTCATGTGTGTTTTATGTATTTCCATGATTTCCTTATGTAATGCATGTTCATGAAAAGCTTAAGTTTGACAGAAATAACTTATGAGAATTATTTTCCTTATGTTGTGGTACATTGAGTATGAGTTTCTTATAGACTTCATGAGATGAATTGATGAGCATGCATTAGCTGTGGTTTTTGAGAGTAAATTGCATATAGGCTCCAAGAGATTGTGTTGAGCATGCTTTTAGCTTGGAGAAGGTAACTCCTCCTTGAACATGAGAATTTTTTTGGAATTCATGCATATTGGGTCTAGATGTAGTTCCTACTTCCTTATGTAGCATTTGAGTATGTTGACTTTGGAGTTGATGTTTGATAAGTCCACAAATTGGACTCATTTAGGGCCATCTTTTAATAGAATTAGTGTCCTCAAATGCTTCTTATATATCAATATCTGATGAAAACTCTTAAGTTTCAGGTATTTGAAGATTTAACGAGAGCTTGGACACTATGTCGTAAAAACGAACAAAAAGAATGAAGAATGAAGCATCAAAACCGCTCCCCACCTTTGTGCTATTTATTTTGATTATATATTTTGGATTGTGAACTATTATTGTGTTATTAAACTGCTTTGCGTGAATGTTTGCTCTTATGGCTCCTGTTATTTTAAATTGCAAAATGATTTTGACCCGTCCGAAAATTTTTGCCACCTCTCGTGTGTTGAGTGTTGTTGTTCTTTTGCAAAATTTGAGTCTCGGTTCTGATCAATACTGATAACTTGAATAATTCTCTCAATCGAACAAACATGAATATACGACTACAACGAGACCAAATGAAGGTGCATAGACAATATGTGAACTCTTTGCATCTCGTTGTGATTACCCATTTATCAAATTAATTCTATTGTGATGACCGTTGCACACTAGCTAAAGTGTGGAGTCTTATTTGACTTCGTGTCAATGCGTTGTGTGGTGAGCTTACTTTGAACCATGCATGAATACACCAAGAATTTACCCCATTAGTCCGGTTGATTAAGTAAGGCTTGCTCTTGAGATGATCTTAGACAAATTTAAAGAGTGTGAGCCAATTTGACATATACCTCTTTTGTGGTCTACTAGTGAGTATGTGAACCTCTCTTGAACACCCCTTGAACCTTATCTTTCTTTGGAAGAAACCTAGACCTTTCTTAATCCACTACCTATAATCCTCTTTATTTGTGGTTTAGTGAATAGAAAACTTAGGCTGAAAGCCTAAGTTGGAGGTGTGGTGTAAAGGGAAAGGGAAAATCAAGAAGTGCAAGAAAAGTCACCCTTAACCCATGTTGTTGTGAAAAATGGAAAACCCCCAATTAAAAAAAAGAAAAGGAAAGAGGAAGAAAAGGAAGTCATGGAATAAAGTACAAAAGTAATTGACTTTCCAAGAAATCTATCGAGAGTAAATAATAAGATGACTTATGAGCACTAGAAGAAAAATTGATGAAGGAAGAGAAAAGGATGTGTTGAGAGCACCACATTTCTAGAAGATGAAAAGTCACTGAGCCTAAATAACCATACCTTTTTCACTCAACACCATTATAAGCCTTGAAAAGACCTTTGTGATCTTGAGTGAGTTGAACCAAAGGTTAACTGCAAAATACTGGCAAACCTATGGGTGAAAGCATGAATTGTGTTCCTCTTTTTTAGTGTGAGTGTTGCATCTGATTCTTGATCTTCAAATGATTAAATCTTTGTGTGCGAAAATGGAATCGTTTTTTGTGTGAGGGCATTTAGATACTTTTGTTGAGCTTGAAGTTACATTTGAAGCAAGTATTGTGAGCATGAAAATCTTTGGTAATGCTGTGTCACAACTTGTATCTTTGAGTACACAATTGATTCTTGCATGAGTAAATTGAGTCTTGTTGTGTGCATTCATGATTGAGTCTTGTGTAGCACTATTTGAGACATCCTATTTGAACTGCTGAACTTGAGTTTTACTTGAGGACAACCAAAAGTTTAAGTTGGGGGTGTTGATGAGTCCACAAATTGGTTTCTAATTCAGTTTCTTTTTCTTTTTCTTTTTCTTTTTGTTTAGCTGCGTATAATTCTTTAAGCATAGCTAGCTCTATTTCTAATGCAATTATTTTATCATTTTTTACTTCTTCGATTTGCTGTATTTCTAGTTTTGTTTGTTGTTTTATCATTTCTATTTCTTTCTTTCTTTCTATCTATTTCTTCATTGTCTTTAGTAATTCGTACCATTGCAATTAACCTATCTTATAATCTTACTGTTTCTTTTTCTACCATTAGATATAGATTGTCACCTATGTTTTTATACCTTCTTCCTAAGTTTGAAAATATTATTTTTATTTTTAATCCTTCTGAATTTTCATAGGTTTTTTCTTCTATAGCAAATTCTTCCTTATTCATTTTAAATTATGTTTTAGTTTATACTCTATGTTTTGTATTTTCAGTTGTAATGCAAATATTACTTTTCTTTGGGCTTGCAAAGATTTTTGGCATACGCTTGCATATATATTGTATTGGAGTCTTTCTTGCTTATATTTTAATTCTTGTCAGTTTGTTATTATTGTTCTAATTAATTCATACCTATTATCCATGTTCGAATATTTACTATCTAGCTTTGATACCAATTTTTGGGGGGGTCCCTTTGATTCATCTTTTATTCATTGATTCGTTCATAATACATTTTTTCTAAAGGTACTAATATTATAATTTCTTTTATAGTTTCCAATATATATTCTATATATTGTATATCGTGGTTTTGTTGGAATGCTTCTATGTTTTCTTTTATTAGGTTACTTAATAAGGTAATATCTATTATAGTTTTTTGCCAATGTTCTAAGTATTCTTGGTTTATCATTAATCTAAATATTGAATTTCTAAGTTACTTAAGTTAGAGTCTAATTTGTTGATAACTCATTTAATATTGTAGCTAATCCAATGATTCTTTTCCTTACATAGAATTCTGGTATTTCTATCTTTTGTATTTCTTCTGGTTTCTCTATATTTTCTGGTATTACCATTTCTCTTGTTAATCCGATCTTTAACACATGTATAATAGGTTTAATCTCATCATAGAATATTTCGGCTGGTGCTGTATAAAATTTTATATAAAATAGTGTTTCTTTAGTAATTTGTTTATAATGCATAAATGCTTTGTGTAGTTCTGGGATTGTTGATATTTCTTCTCCTGTCGAGGTATATACTGTACTTAGTAATCCATAGTGATAGCAAGTTCCTACTAGATTAGTGCTAGTTCCTGGTTGTGTAATTAATTTATTATATCCTTGTAAAGTTTGGATAATATAGTCTTCATCAGGGTTTTTTGTATTTTTAGATCTAGGGTTTTGGTTTAAGAAAGTCTGTATTTTGTGGATGTTTTCTATATAGGTTCTGGTTATATGGTTATATGTTTGATTATGTTGTCCTAAGCTTTCTTTATATGTATTAAGCTGAGGTGGTATGAATAATTCTTTTTGGGTTTTTGGCATGAATGGGTTTTCAAATATCTTGTTCATGTTTGTATTGACATATCTTGTTTTGTTTTCTCCTTTTTGTTGCAGAGGTGCTTCCTGTAGCTGCATGAAACAAATTATTAGTTTGGGTTTTTTGGTGTTTCCCATCGTCACCTTCTAGCTCTGGAATTTTCAAGTCTTCCGATTGACTTAGTTCCGCATATTTATTGTCATGCTGCTGACTTTTCATTTGTTGTAGCTCTTTATCCATGCTATCTATTATTGTACAAAGCAATGTCATAGTATTGAGTATCTTCTCAATAGTGTTTTCTTTATCTAGATCCGTCTGTGTAGCTTTGTCTTGGAATGTAATCTGCAATGACATTTTTGTTAGTACTTATTACTTCTATTATAAATGTAAAATTATGTATATTTAATACTAGTCTACGTATTTCTTTGGTTGTAACCTAATCTTGTATCTTCCTTGTGATCCACCATTTTACCTGCGTATTATCTGTCCTTACAATAAACTTATTATATACAATATATGGTTCAAAAGATAATAAACATTTATATAGAGCATATAATTCTTTTCTATTTATTTCCCATTTTATTTCGGGTTTGTAAACGTTCCTGAATAGTATCTACAATGATGTTCTATTTTTTCTTTATCATATTTATATTTCAATACTCCTCCATAACTTATTTCACTGGCATCTGATTCTACTATGTATATGAATTTTTTATTTTCATCTGGGAAGTATAATTTTGGTAATTTTTTACATAATAATTTTATTTTTTGTATTTGTTCTTGGTCTTTTTTATCAAAGTAATATTCTACATCTTTTTTTAGTTTTTTATGTAGAGGTTTAAGATTTTCTGCTAAATTAGGTATATATTCCCTTACTTGGTTGACCAATCCTAAAAATGATTGTAATTTCTTTTTTGTATCTATTTGTTCTTCTAAATTTATTATTTTTTGGACTATATGGTTTTGCATTTTTATACCATTCTTATCTATTTGTATTCCTAAAAATTCTATTTGGGTCTTCATTATTTCTGCCTTCTTTTTACTCAAACTTATTCCTGAATGTGTTATAATATGAATAAATTTTTCTAGCAACCTTATATGTTCTTCTTCTGTTCGTGAATATAGCAATATATCATCTATATATACTATGCAGTTTTCTAGTTGATTAAAATAATTATCCATAAAATATTGATATCTTCCTGGTGCATTTTTATATCCAAAAGGTAGTACGTTCCATTCATAGAATCCTTGTGGTACTGTAAAAGCTGTTAATTTTTTAGACTCTTCTTCTAGTTTTAGATGATAAAATCCTGACTTACAATCAAATTTACTAAAATAATTATAACCTTGTAGTTGTCTTACTTTTAGCACTTTGTTTGGTATAGGGTAATTATATATGTTTTTGTTTTTGCATTTAGATTTCGGTAATCAATAACCATACAGCTTTTTCCTCTTTTTTGTTCGCTGTGTTTATTTACTATGAATGCTGGACTTGTATGTTTACTGTTACTTTCTTGTATATATTTGTTTTCTAATAGTTCTTTTATATGTATTTTAAATTCTTTTAAATCGTCAAAATTATATTTCAATGGTCTTTGGGTTATTATATTATTTTCATCAATTAGTTCTATTTTTACCTTTGTTTTATGTTTTTCTCATCCTCTCAATGGATCTTCACTATATAACATTTCTAATTTTTCTTTAATTAATTTTATCTTGCCTATGGAAAATATTATTAATTCTAAATTATGGGTACTCTCCTTGGTATTTTCCAATTTTTGAGTTATTTTTTCACTTCCTTTAATCCATGGTGTAGATTTTCTATTTTTATTAGTTACTCTTTTTGCTCCTATCTTTTGTTTACATATTGTATGATGAGATTAAACCTATTATACAAGTGATAAAGATCGGATTAACAAGAGAAATGACAATACCAGAAAAAATAGAGAAACAAGAAGAAATACAAAAGATAGAAATACCGGAATTCTATGCAAGGAAAAGAATCATTGGATTAGCTACAATATTAAATGAGTTATCAACAAATTATTTAAGCGGAAATTCAGTATGGAGCTATTATGCCAAAGAACAAACAATGATCTATTCAAATTCTAGAGAAACCAAAGCAGCAGATATGGAAGAAATACGACAGTGGATCTTAAGTCTACTAAAACTAGAACAACAACCAACAACAAGAGCTATACGATGAAATTTTATTTCAACAGAGATAATGACAAATTATTGCAGAACTATTGGACACAAATATCCAGACCATCAATGCTCAAAATGTTATGGCGAAGATAATGTAATTCCAGCTGTCAAGCTAGAATGAAAGAAGGCCGACAAGATAAAGATTAGCCAAGAAAAAGTTAGTGGAAGAAAAAGTTAGTGGAAGAAAAAGCTAGTGGAAGAAATAATGTAAAGTAGGAAGTAACGTGTATGTAAAATATTAGGTAACATGTAAATGTAAAAGTAGCTATAGTTTATAAAAGTAACTATAGTATAGACTAAAGTAACTATAGTAGAGTTACTTATATTTGTATATATAGAAGAGCCAGAAGGCAAGCTAAGGCAAGACTTTCTACACGGAAAGCAAAAGCCTTTTGTACTAAAATATTCTCTCAATAAAAATCTAAGCTTTGAAATAACAATGGATCAAAATATTGCAGATACTACACAGGTACATATACTCATGGCTATGAATAGCTAAATCTCTTGATTCTTGAATATCATATTGTTGATAGAATAAATTTATATTAGTTACTATATAGTAGAATTATTATCAAATGCTTTTTAGTTTGTTAACATGAGGAAAGAAAGGAAACCTTCCAACTATGCCATCCTAAAGTTGAAACCATAGGCGTGAGAAGCCGTGAGGGGAGTAAACATAGTCGAGGCGCTGGAGGAAGAAAGTACTTTTGAAAGTATGATGTTAACAGTCACAGAAAAATATTTGAAAATAATCTAGTTTATGGTAATCTAATATGAATAATATTCGTCAGGACTATGATATGAGGGAGTTATATTAAAATTGTTATGTCTTATTTACATGAAGAAATGATACTATCATATAAGATGTTAATCCTAAACATACTCAAAACTATAACAGTTGAAATAAGAAGGATAATATGGGAAAAGATATTTGAAGAAGAAGAATTAATAAAACAGATATGGTACGAAATAGATGAAATATATAATGAGATATTAGACTTTGACTTAAGTAACTTAGAAATTCAATATTCAGATTAATGATAAACCAAGAATACTTAGAATATTGGCAGAAAACTATAATAGATATTACCTTATTAAGTAACCTAATAAAAGAAACCATAGAAGCATTCCAACAAAACTACGATATACAATATATAGAATATATATTGGAAAATATAAAAGAAATTATAAGATTAGTACCTTTAGAAAAAATGTAATATGAACGAATCAATGAATAAAAGATGAATCAAAGGGACCCCCCCCCCCCCTCCAAAAAAAAATTGATATTAGAGCTAGATAGTAAATATTCAAACATGGATAGTAGGTATGAATTAATTATAACAATAATAACAAAACGACAAGAATTAAAATATAAGCAAGAAAGACTCCAATACAATATATATGCATGCATATGCCAAAAATCTTTGCAAGCCCAAAGAAAAGTAATATTTGCATTACTATTTCCTTTCCTTTTATTTGTTCAAATATATTGACATCAAATATTACTTTTTGTTCTGTAGATTCTTCATTTGTATATTCTTCTTTTATTATTTGTACGTCTTTGTCAGTCATTATTATCTTCGTCTATTTCATTTTCAGATAGTTCAGTTTCATGTTCAAATTCATATATGCTATCATCACTTTCCGGTTCATAATCTATATGATCTATTTGTGTATATATTTCATCATTAATTATTATTTCAGATATTTATTTTCTTTTTGGATCCTTGGGTAATTTACAATCTTTAGCTAAATGACCTAGTTTTCCACAATTATAATCTATTTGTGTATATATTTCGTGATTAATTATTATTTCAGATATTTGTTTTCTTTTTGGATCCTTGGGTAATTTACAATCTTTAGCTAAATGTCCTAGTTTTCCACAATTATAACATGTACATTATGTTATTTTTTTCTTTGGCCTAAAAGGTCTTTTCGCTTTAGTATTTTTTATATAATATCTTCTCCTTGGTCTGCTTCTTTTATATCAATATCTAATGAAAACTCTGAAGTTTCAAGTATTTGAAGATTTAAGGAGAGCTTGGACACTATGTCGCAAAAATGAATAAAAAGGTTAAAAAGAATGAAGAAATGAAGAGCTGAGCATCGCCGAGTCCACTTGGCGAGTCGTCGAAGGGTCTTACCTCTCCTTTTGTTACAGTGTGATGAGCCATAAAGAAAAGGATCAAATCGGTGGTGAAGAGGAGCAATCGACGTGTCGCTGAACAGTTTCGTGAAGCAGTACTATATCGCCCAATGGTCCAAGATGTGAAGACGATGTAGGCAAGAACGAAAGGCGATGAACTGCATGAAAGGGTGAATCACCAACTTGATCGCCGATTCCGACTCACTTCGCCGAGTGATCCGCCGCAACACTATTTTCTGAAAACTATAAATACTAGTTATAGCTTTTATTTTAGATATCAAAAAATTACTATCATCGAATATCAATTACTACTATCTGATACAATATTTTACTCTCAAGCTTTAGAGGGTTTTGAAAAGAAGAAGAAGAAAAGGGTTTCATCTCTTTTAATTTGGGAGTGGGTCTCTTGTATTCTTCATTCTTGACCTAAATTGAGACTTAGATCTTCATACCCATTTGAATGCAACATCATTTAGGTATAAATTTATATCTCTTGATTTGTGGCTAAAAATCCCAATTTTTGGGGTGTGATTGGGTGAATCTGGGTTAGATTAGTTGTTGGGTCTTTCTTGCTTATAGTTGAAATGTAGTTTAATTTTGATCTAGTTTAGTAGTTGTGGATGAATCTAATGGATTTGTAGTTTCAAATACAAGTTCAATCATGTGTTTTCAACTTGCTCGAAAGAGAATTCGCGAAACCAAGACTATTAAATTGATGTCCTAAGGACTGGGTCTACATGAGGTTCAGCTCGAGAGAATGAACCCTAGTCCCATATCCTAACACTCAGATCGAGAGAATGAGTGGGGTAAGGTGTAGTCTGGTTTTCATGCGGCAAATGGGTGTCCGAGAGGAACCCATTTGAAACGGGGTAAGTTGCTCGAGAGAGAGAGCTTATTTCCATTTACAGCATAGCCTAGTCAAAATTACTCTATAAGTTTTCTATAAAAAGCATGTACCCAACAATCTTGTAAATCCCATGTTCTGATCACATCCCAAGAATTCCCCTCTCATTCATAGATTTCTTTGTTATTTCTATTGTTTCTGCTATACTTGTGACAAAATCCCCAAATCGATATTTGACACTTTTTTGTCACCCCCTTTAATTTATTATGTTTTTAATCATTAATGTCTTTAGCGATGACTAGTTAGAACTAAATTTTAGTTTGCTGCTAATTCTCAAACTGCTCCTTTGGGATATGACCCCAACCCTCGATTGGGTTACTATATTATCATCGATCATGGACACTTGCATCGGAAGTTGTGTCATTGATGACGAGAAGCATCAATGTTTCCTCCTTATTTATGTGAATTGCAAGCATAATGGGCTGATAGAGTTAGTTCACCCCTATTATGATGTCTTGAAAACGTCCTAGCTTGGAGTCGATAGTTCCTCCTTGGTTATATGCATTGCATCGTTAGGTTGGGTTGTTAGCTCCTCTCTTACTCTTTTAAAACCTGTTTAAATATAATTCGGGGAAGAATGATCCCAAGGGGGATATATTGTAACATCCCATATGCAAAAAACCAAATACCAGATTTTTCAGACCTTCTAAGTGTCATTCACTAAGGGCCAACCAAGGCCCGTGGTGTGGCCCATGAACCGTAGGTGGGTCCGTGGATTGATCGGTCAGAAAAGGTCCATGCATGTACCAAGATGGCACCTACGGACCATTTGTGGGAACATGCCCCATGGTACAGTGGCCCATCGATTGGTCAAAACACTCTAAA
The DNA here is from genome assembly GCA_029007595.1 of Solanum commersonii. Classification (NCBI taxonomy): domain Eukaryota; kingdom Viridiplantae; phylum Streptophyta; class Magnoliopsida; order Solanales; family Solanaceae; genus Solanum; species Solanum commersonii. The sequence goes on from JAJTWQ010000012.1 coordinate 5,375,714, forward strand.
CACCAACCACAAATGTGCAGGACGGACCATAGGTCTACCCACGGTCAGTCGGTGGTAGGTCAGCTACTGACAGTTATTTTCAGTGGCAGTTGGGTCTTTTCCTAATTAGTTATTTCCTATACTATATAGTTTTGCCTATATTTAGAATCCCTATAATTCTTTTTACCCCCAAATTAGACTCATTTAGTTCATTCTTCCAAATTCAGAAAAGAAAAGCAACTCCTCTCAAATATTCTCTCTCTAGAAACTTGAAGAAGAAAAAGAAGGATTCATCTAGAGTTATATGATAAGGGTAAACTTCCTCCATTGAAGGCTAGCATTTTCATCCTTGGATCCCTTCCATCCGTGGTGTTCCTAAATCTCTCTATTTCAAAGGGTAGAATTCCCCAATTAGCAACGATTTTCATCTATTATTGTGGGATCTTAAGATTATTGATTTAAATGAGTTAATTATGATCTGTTATGCATGAATTAATGAGTTACAATGCTTTTATAATGAATATCCCTATGAACCCATGTGATCCCTATGTTTTCAAGTTATGAACCCTAAATTTAGGTATTTTGATCTTCAAGGAAGAGTACTATGGAATTGAACATTTATTATTAGTTTTTACATGAATTTATGATGAAAGCCATGTCTAACCTATGTTTTCTAAGCATTGAAGATTGAAAGTACATTTTGACGTCAAGGAGGTAAATTTATGGACTTATGCATTTTCTTATGAAATCTATTCAATTGTTTTGAGATGATCTTTGAGAGTAAAGTTCCAATTAGTTGTGTTGCGAAACGATATTCTCACTTAAAAACGTCAACTAGCAAGATATGAAGGTTTTCTCACATAGAAAGGATTCTTAGGTTGAACGGCTTTTTCACCTAATTGAATCAAATACTAGGAGCTATCTTAATGAAACTAGCTTAAATTGGTAGGCCAAGGGCATATTTTCATGAGTAATGAAGTCAACTAAGAAATGACCATTAGAAAGGATTCTTAGGTTGAAAGGCTTTTTCACCTAATTGAATCAAATACTAGGAGCTATCTTAATGAAACTAGCTTAAATTGGTAGCCCAAGGGCATATTTTCATTAGTAATGAAGTCGACTAAGATATGACCATTTCGTGGGAATTATGCTTACCACCGAGTGGATATTGAATATGAGATGGAAGCTCTCACATAGTACAGTCTGGGTTTCCGATGTAATCTTATTAGATGGGATCTCTCACATAGTAAAGTCCAGGTTCCTAGTAGCAATCTCCTTATCCCATAACTATGTGCCAGCATAGGTTGATTAGCTAGTGGATCCACTTAAGCTAGAAGTTTAAGGTTCTACCTTAGGAAAGTAGAACACCTCTTCTCGGTGTGGAGTAGGCACCCAATTCCATGTTATAGCTCACATGATCTCATGTCGGTTAGGGCTATTACCCACAACAAGATAATAATGAACTAAGATATCTTAAAGAAGTATCTCGTTGTGTTCAAGGAATTTAAACAAGAAGTTATCTTGCATTGATCATTATTTATGACTTATGATTTCTAAGTCTTTCATATGATGGTTAAGTTGATCAATTGTGTGTCATGAAATAAAATGTCCCTTTTTAGCATGTTTTAAATGTTTTATGCATGACTATCATACTTGGTACATTGTTTTGTACTAACGGATACTCTTACCTACATTTTTCCCAAATGTACGGTTCGATAGACATGTTTTCGAGTCTTGTGGCTAGTTGTGGAGTTCATGATTTCCTAAGTTTGGTAAGTACTCATGTTTTAAGGACGAAGTTATTGTATTAGTTTCTTTCTTATATTTTCTTTTTGAACATGATGTATGGGCTAGGTCCAATTTCATTCTATTGTAATAGATTGCTATGTTGAGACAACAGTTTAGATTTCCGCTTTTCGTATTTATAAAATATTTTGGATATGGAATATTATTTTATTATTATTGTTTTATGTCTTATGTTATGAGAGCTGTGTTTCTTTTATGGGAAACGGACTGCAGCGGAACAACTCAAACTCGTGTTGGAGGAGTTTTAACCGTGACGTAATACTCATGCAGTGGCAAGGACCCGCAACTCTCGTAGGGGAGTCCATACAGGGTTCTATACACCATGTTACATCTAGGTATGTAAGCTTTCATAGTAATGGGTTCATTTGCCTTCACTCCAATCATGAGTTTCTTTCTTAAATTCGTCCATGAAAATCCGTGTATTGAGGTGCTTGATGAATTTCTTGAGATTTCATTCTTCATTTATTGTAAATTTGGTTTTGATGAGTTCTTGTGGCGAGGGTTATGTGTTTGAGGATTGTTCTTGAGGAAATTTGAGTATATTTTTGGTTACTTATGTTGGGTTAATGAATCTAAGAGAGTTTGGAAGAAATCAATCGATTCTAGGTGAATGAGGGCCAAAAATCGAGAAGTAAAATTCATCAAAACTTTCTGGAAAAAGGATGCGATGCACTCTCCTTGATGCGCCAACAGTGCACCAGAAACCAGACCTAGTAATGGGAGGCCTGGCGTGACGCACCACCTTTGTGCCACAAGCGTCAGACCACTTTTCTTCTTCGTTCTCGTTCCGCACTCGCTCATTTGAATCGAGCTTTCATTCTATTCTTAATTCTAACCATCTAAACCTTTATTAATCATCATGAGATATTATATATCATGAATGAATACTCTTGAACTTACAGTTCAAATTCAAGAAAAGGTTAAGAGTTATGTTTTAGAGATCCTTTTGAGTCAGTTTGAGAAGTCTTTGACAAACTTTTAAAACTTGTTTTAATAACTGAGTACTTGAGTATGTGGAGGAGGAGAGTTGAATTCATATTTTAAAAAAGAATATAAAGGAACTAATTCCCAAGAATAAATGTTTTACATTTAAAATGAGAGGAAACTTTGATTTCCAAATGATTTCATGAGGAATTTTTGAGCACTATCTCTTTTAAGAGAACCTTTTGAGTAATAATCTCAAAGTTTGAGGATGGGATAATGGTTTTCAATATATGAGTCTTATTTATATTATTGGGAGTAGTATTGAGCACCGATATGAGGACGAGTTTAAACAACTCAAAGTCCTCATAAACCATTTATGCCAACATGGGTAAAGAGTGATGCTTTTTAGATGATTCTTTTTTTACTTTAAGAATATCATAGTGGATCCACTTAGTTGAGGAGGTCTTATACTCTAGCAGGGTATTGCATTGGTGAGCGTCCTTGCTTCGGAGGGTTCCACATTTTGCTTTAAAGTCTTGTTAGGATGTCGTGGTTCTTGTCCCTACTTCCATCATAGTTGTTAGAAGATTCATAGACAGTAGTATTTTGAGGAGTCTTTTTCATTTCCAATTGTTAATGTTCAAGGCTTGAGTTGCCACTTTTGGTCAATTGAATGTTTTTCTAAATATTCTCAGTTATTTTCTTTGAGACTTTGAGTTAAATCTTCGCATTTGAAGTTCCTATATGTTTGAGTAAGTCTTTCGCTAAGTACTGATCAAGGCCAAGGGTTCGCTTTGGGAACAGAAATAGTTCTTAAGTGCCAGTTACGCCTAGGATGTAGGCTCGGGGTGTGACTGCAAATGTCAAAGTGAAAAATATTAAAGTCATATTACTCTTGGCCTAAAAAACAACGTTACATGAGGACTATATCCTTACACCTTGGTATACACTAAAAAAAGTAAATACATTTTTTGTCATTAAAAGTGTATCTATTTCAAGAAAAGAAAAAAAAATACATTTTAATCCATTGAAATATATATGGTCTTAATCATATATTCTAAGAATAGAATTATCAATCCTAATTCTTTTTTAAAAAGTTATAGAAAAATATACCTTTGAATTTTATGCAACATTTCTACCTAAGCTTTTTACCCTTCGAACTTGGTCTAGGACTCCTAACATTTGGAAATAATTTTATATAAATAAATAATTGATCCAATCAATTAATTTGTAGTAGAATTTTTTTATTTATTTATTAGCTCGGGTGTAAATGTTTCAACTATTGCTAGCTCAAAAGGTTCTGACACCCCACTGGACCTAATATACATTCCTTCCTAAAAATATGTTACGAATAATAATATTAATAAACTCTAAAATATTTTACTTCGATAATAATTTATCACTTAATAATAACAAAAATAAAGAATTTATCACCTAATCATTAGAGGGGAAGCATTGGAAAAACTAGAAACAAATATATCATTGGATTCATCGATCTAGTATCCATTATAGAGTGAAATATGAAAACATTAAAAATAGCATTATATTAATCCTTACTAGTACGGAATAGTGCACCTACACGTCTTCATAGATGTTATCTTTCAATTGGAAGTCTGGGAACTAATTATCAAAACTTTAGATTATCCGTATACATGCTTCGTAAAGCAGTCAAACAAATATATCACTACGAAAAACGAGACCAAGTCGTGGTAAGGATTAGTGTTTACGTACTTTTTAGTGAGATCCTTACATAAATAGTCGATATTGATCCACTATTAAAAAATTTTAATTGGTATACATAGATTATGCTCTGATCAAATATGACATATATATTGTGTGTGTATATCATTTCTATTTCTCTGGTTATAGAAGCGCCACTATAGTTAGTTTTGGGCTGGTCTATGTATGGGCAAATGATGGTTTATGAAATCATCCAGCTCATATCTTTTGTTGTACTTTCAAATTCTCAACCTACTTTTAATAACACATCCCAATAATATCTTGTTTTATTCATGGAATAAGCCAAATTTTCTATAAACTCTAAAATAAATGTCACCTATTTTTTTTAAGTTATTAATGGCCTATATTAACAATCTAGTACAATATCACAAATGATATTGAGAAGAGTGGGTATACACAGATCTTACCATTCGTGCATATGATAGAAATCAGGATGTTTCTGATTGATTCTCAACTCAACAAACACATTATTATAACTAGATCTAAAAAATAAGAGTTGAAGTTATCAAACACATATTAATTAATTAAGAATACTACAACTACTTCTTCCAAGAGTGAAACATCTACTAAATATTTAAACATACCACACAACTAGGGGAAAACGAAATAATGACGAAGAATCCATCTATGATTTTCTGCATTAAGCTAGGATACTCATAAGGCTTCTTATTGTGACAGAAAAGTATCAAAACTACATCTACATCACACAATACGACCAGTTTTTTTCTTTCTTCATCAGGCCGTTCCTTCTCTTTGAGAAAGTAACTTGCCTCTTAGATGATTTCCCAATTCTCTTTAGTACAACTTTCCCTCTCCCCGTTTTTCTTTCTATTCCATTCCTCTTACAATCTTAAAAAAGGGTGATTGGTGATTAAGGAAGGAGAATGGAGTCAGGTGTTTATATAGGAATGTTGAATGCTTGAAACATTGAAAGTGTTACTACATTGGGATGGGAATTTGGAAAGGAAATAATGTGGTATTTATGTGACATCAGACTATCTTACTATGGAGGTTTCTATAGAAGGACAAGTTTGGCTTTAACATTTAGGTGAGATGATTAAAACTTACTCGCATATGGTATTTATGTGACATCAGACTCTCTTACTATGGTTAAGTTAACAAGTCAAGTTTATCACGTGTCGATTAACAATAGTTTAGAAAAAGAACAGATAAGTTAAGGATGTTACACCATATCCTTATTGTATTGATGCAAACGTCGGGTACAAGTACAAATTTACCCAGGTTGGTTAATTCATGTATATAAATTGGTTTACAATATGTTTCATACGACAAAAATTTTTCTCTGAAAAGAAAGTTATTTTCTAGAATTTCATTGTCAAAAAATTTATATAGTTTCTTTCGTGATACTTTAGATCAAGTCATGGTGCAATATAGTGAAATCCTAGTTGTTGTTTAATCTTGTAATATTAAGTTTTAAAAGACTAGTTTGGGAATGTTATGGAATTTTTCATTAGAGAAATTGATAGATAAACCCGACTCTTGTTAGGGGTAATGGAAAATCCTCATGGTAGATGAAAAAAACTAAATAGTTAACATCACTTATGATCATCTCGACCCAATAATTATTTCCAATCAACCTCAATTTTGACTCTCCCCATTATCCCTTCATTTCTTCTATTACCCTTTAGTTTCTTTTAACTATAATCGGGAGATTATTAAGAGATAAAGAATTTACTTCTTATGTTGATTCTTGTTGGGGATAGTTTGGCAAAGGCTACCACATTTGAAAAGGGAAATATAAGGGGAAATGATATTTTCCATGTTTGTCATGGTAGGTATAATATTAATATGGGAATGTTCCTATTAAAAGGCATGTTGGGATTAATATTAAGATTGGTCATCTATTGTTCAACTTGCTAGTTTTCATATACGGTATTTTTGGTACTTTTACGATCCAAGACTACCCCTTAAATGTGACATGACACCAAGAATCCATAGACACTTTAAGTTAACCACATGGTGTAGGTTCACTATAATAAAACATACATAAATGAAAAGCATGAAAAAGTTAATAAGTCTCAAAAGTCTGATATAGAGAAATAGAGAAAATCGAGTACAAAGAAGCATAAGCAGATGTACAAATATCTGACATAACCTCGAATTATAGTAAGTTACTACGACAAGCTCTAGCTCACTCGGACTTCGTAAACTGAAAATTAAATTTTGTAATAAACATAAAGAATACATAAGTGGCACATCCTATAACAATGTAGACTCACCAGGATCGTACGTAGTTGATAGAATCTTTTACTAAATGCGAGGTGGATAGGATGAGTCAAAACCCATATATTATAATATAATATATGCAGTCAGTGTTCGGAATGTACTAAATATGGAGAACATAAATGAATAAGATATAACAAAATGATAAGTCAGAAAACATGAAAATGTAATGACCAATTATTCATAAGATTAAAGTTGATAAATTGATAGTGAAAAGATAGTATATGGTCAATGCAATATTCTTGAAAGTCATAATCATAGTCATACTTGTTATAATTTGTTAGAGATACCGTTAAACGACATAAACCATGTGAGTTATAACATAGTGTTCATTGTATTACTTCCACAGAAAACAGAGTATCCTACATGCAAAGGTAAGGACCATAATCATAAGCTTAGTCTGATCCACTAGAAAGAGTTAATTAATACTAAGTCCTACGGGGTCACGTAGTTCTAGAATAAGGGAATTTCTATTAAAGGTCTCAAGCATATATACTAACAAGTGATCCTTCATCCCAAGGTCCACTAGATACTAAGTAAACTCCCAAAGGATAACATGCATATTGATAATCATATTCTTTCAAATAATAAGAATCTAGTAATACTGAATTATTCATAAAAATCAGATAATTATCAAAAGAATAGCTACTTAAAATTCATAATTTCATAACATAATATGTGAGACACTTATATAAAGAATCGAAATCATGATTAATACTTTATCTAAAAACATTATGCATTCATAGGATCCTCCATAACATAATGCATGATTATAATAGAGCTTAAATCATCATCCTAAAATACATTCATAGCACCGGTTAATGAAAATATCAATGAAAACATTGAATTATGATCAAATCATACACAATAAGATCAATCATGAAGAATAAAATTAAATCTAATGGAACTCATAAGAAAATCATGAAACCTTAGAGTTGGGTAAGAATCAAAATTGAGAAATTGAGGTTTCTTTAGTACTTAATAGATGAAAGAAGAACCCATTGATGAAGCCAAAACATACCTTGATGAAAACCCTAGATGAAATCTTTAATGGAGACTTGAGATCCTTTGAATATTAGATTTTTTACGGAAGAAGACTTGAGAGAGGATATGAAATTGAAGAGAATGAGAGTTAATGGGTAGGTTAGGGTTTTAGGAATTAGTTATACTCTTAAAAATAATCCTAAATTACGTAGTATAGGAATAAATATAGTAGGAAACTCCTAACTATCGCTAACTTAAAATTATTGAACAACTTTCATGAGTCTGTCTATGATCCCTCCATACTTCTACAGACTGTATTGTCCACTCATGGATCCGAATAACTGAAATTTCAAGTCTTCGATGAAAAACCATAGGAACCCAACAATCCACATCTCAAAGATCTTTGTACGACATGTACAATCCTTCTGTATGACCCAACGCATTAAAATCACAAGTTTCCAATGAACTAGTCCACCATACAACCTATGACCCACATACTCAACTACAAGTAGTATTATTGGCGAGTAAAATGATGCTTGAGGCTTGACATTTTGGAAGATTCTAATCTTCAACTACACGAACTTGTCCACGACGCGTACATCGATCCATGTACCATAAAGTCAACTTATAAACAATGAACCAACATTTTAGAATTGTAAGTGTCGACCATGACTGTGTTCCACGAACCATGGATCATTTCACAAACAGTACACATAGTTTGTAAAACACAACACCAAAAAATTTAAACCATATTTTCTGCAACTTGTAACTTCTAACTGAGTTAGGAGCTTCTGAGGTGTTACAAGTATGATGTAAAACATTTTTGAACTAATAAGTCATTGTGTGAGGTGTAGTTACTAACTAGTTTGTTTGTTTAATATTAACATAATGACATCGTGATCAAATATGATATTAGGACTTTAGGATAAAAAAATATATTTATATTAGCAAGGATAGCTGTGTTTTTTTTCCATATCACAGATTGACGAAGAGTTGATTTTGTTCTTTGTTACAATTTCATAAGATGTTAATATTAATGAGATAGCTATCACATAAAATTGAGGATGTGAAATAACCCAAATGGTTTGTTTATAAGGGTTGTTAGTGTTGAGTCGTTAATCCCTTAATGTGTTTAAAGTGTCATTCGAGGACGAATGTTCCCAAGTGGGGGATAATGTAACGACCCGAAAAATGAATAAGCGATACTAGAGCCTAACTAGTGAGTGCTTGAGTTTGTTATGATGTTATGAGTTGTAAAATGATGTCCCGAGCTATGGTTGAGAGGTTAAGTGGTTAAACATGAAGGTATGACTCTCCAAGGACCACCCAAGAGATCGTTGAGGAGGACCCTAAGCCTAACCCCCAAGACCCCAAAAAACCAAAAACTGCCTAAAATATCGTGTCGGATGGGGACCTATGTCCCGTAAGTCCATCCACGCCCCGTGGATGGCCTCCATAGGACAAGGCCCCTTTTAGTGACCCTTAGACCCAAACCATGGACCAGAAGGATGGGGCTTCACCCCACCTACAGTCCGTAGGTCTGGAGTCGTAGGTCACACATGCATGCTATCAAAGATTCGGCCTATGTGAGGTTAGTTTGGTAAATTTCTCTTTAATTTAGCTGAGTTAATGGACGGTTATTATTAGTTTATTATTGTATTTTAAGGGTTTTTAAAGTATTAAAACACCTTTTATAATTCATTCTTCCCAAACACAAATTAGAACCCACCTCTCTTCTCAAAAGTTCTCTCTTTAGAAACCTCCATTGGAGGTGAAGTATTCAAGCTTTCAAGCTCAAGATTTCACCATTCTAACTCAAGTTTTGTGGAGTTCTTCCCTAAAAGGTATGGTAGTCCTCATCCTTGACTTAGTTTCTTTCAAGGAGGCGATTTCAAAGATGATTTCAAGTTCCCAAAGTTCCCCAAAAACCCTTGTTATCAATCTATGCATGGATTCAACTCCACAACGTTTTCAAAAGGTTTTACATGGAGAATTATGAATGGATTGTTGAATTATTGATGAATTATGGCCAATTTTTTCTGTGAACCCATGTTTCCCCTAAAATCCTAAGTTATGATTTGTGATTGGGAATTGATTGATTATGAAAGTATGTTGAATTGTTTATGTTTATATTGAATTAGTTATTGAATCATGTTAATTCCCTTATCTATTGTAGTATCTTAGATGTTTGTGTTGTTATTGATGTATAGCTTTGTAAGGAAATTTCATGGAGGATCTATGATGATTATGATGTGAAGGAGATGTATGTGATCTCAATGAAAGAAGTATGATCATGTTTATAATGTAATTGTGTTATGATTGAAAGCATATTCTCAATTAATACTCATGAATGATGATGATAGAATGTGAAAGGTTTCCTCCTATGCAATGTTTATCTTGAATTGGTAGGCTTACGCATCATTTTCTTATATAAATGAAAGTAATGTGATGATGTATCTTAAAATGGTAGGCTTAGGAATCATCTTCTTGAATAAATTAAAGTATTGTTGAATGATGTACCTTGACTCGGTAATCTTAGGCATCCTCTTCTTGGGTTGCTATGTATAATGTCTTAATGACCTGAATTGATAGGCCTAATGTATGTAGCCCTTTCCTAAATGAATGATGAAGTATTCAAGGCTAAGACATGAACCGGTAGACCTAATGTTGGTAGCCTTTTATAATGAGTCTAGAAACTAATGTGATGATAAACATTGAAGAGGTAGACCTAATGTTGGTGGCCCTTTTTTGTGTGAAATGATTAACCTTGAAGCGATAGACCTAATTGGCCCTTTCTTCGAAAGACAATGAGCTATCCTTGTAATGTACTTTGAATCGGTAGACCTAATATTGGTGGCCCTTTCATGTGTATAGTACCTTGGGTTGGTAGGCCTAATGTTGGTGGCCCTCTCAAGTACAATAATGTAATGTAAATGAACTACTCTATGGGAATGTAGGCTAAATACCGAGAGGATATGGTAAGATGAAAGTTCTCCCTACGTTAGGCCAGATTTCAATGGACATCTTTATTATCCCATAACTATGTGCCCACATAGGTCCTAGCTAGTGGGTCCACCTAAGCTAAATTTTACCAGTCTTACCTTAGGAAAGTAGACCACCTCTTTACGTTGTGGTGATTCATGACACCGGATTCCATGTCTAGCTCTCATGGTCTATGTCGGTTAATTGCGTATTCCCATCAGGTGAGATGTGCATTATGGTTTCTTGAAGAGTTCTATGAAGTGTGGGTGGTAGTATGGGATGTCATCTATGCATTGCACGAGTAGGCTTTGGGAGGGCTATAGTGAGTTCTCTAAGGTCTTAATGACTAATGAATAAAAGTGCTCTTAATGAAGCAAATGAGGAATGTTGACTTATATGCTTAAATGTAATGATGAATGATATACCTAGATTGTATTATGAGTTACTTCCTTGTTATGACTTATGAAATGTTTATGTCTCTTATCTATGAGTATTGTGTAAACCTAGAAAGGATGAATGGTAAGTTAACTTTTGGTGGCCTTAACGTGGTATCTAATTTGGATGGTGGTATGGGACGCTACTCATACATTGCACAAGGTATGGCTTGGAGTTACTTGAGGTGAAATGTTAATGTAACGTAATGTCTTATATGGTTGATTATGTTCTAATGTGAAGAAATGACTTGTATGTTGGTTATGTTTGTATATTATGCCTCTTATACTTGTGTTCATGAAGTTTTCTCAAATTGGCATAACACATGACTTTCAAATAAAACGTCCTCTTTAAGCATGTTTTTTGCATGGCTATGATACTAAGTACTTAAATGTGCTAACCCATATTTCTCTTATTTTACTACAAGTGTACGTTCCGGCAATTGAGTTGCTTTCTCTCTAGTTCAAGAGCTTGGATTGAGAATTTTCCAAGGCTAAGTGCTATGTCTTCATAGATCAAGGACAAGTACTTTTGATATTCCATTTCTTACATGTAATAGACATATGTTGGACTTTCTATTGTAAAGGGCCATGACCCTACTTTTGTTTCGAGATATTGTTTTAGATGGCCATGTGAAACGATAGACTTCTGCTGTTTTAAATGAGTATTTTTTTCTTGGATGGATTTAAATGAGTTTTAATTCCATACTATTTCTATTATCTATTGCAATGACATGTTATGAGGCTTGTATGAGACTTTTCGGAATCTTGTACGCCGTGTCGCATCTACGGGGTGGCCATGGGTCGTGACAGTTTGTCAGTCCAAATGACATAACTACAAATTCATAATGACTATATCGAGTACTAAATGCTATTTTTGGAATGTCAGTATCTCTAACTCTGAGCTGATAATAACCAGATCTAAGGTCTATCTTCGAGAAATGACTAGCACTCTAAAGTTGGTTTAACAAGTCATCAATCCTGGGAATAAGATACTTATTCTTGATTGTGACTATGTTCAACTGCCAATAGTCAATCCACATCCTTAGGGAACCATCTTTCTTTTTCACAAACAACACTAGTGCACCTCATGGGTAAATATTGGGTATGATCAAGCCCTTATTGTGATGACCCAAGGGTACCCCTAGACGTAACACAACGTACAAGACTCTGAAAAGCCTCATAGCATATCATAACATAAGATAATAGTAAAATGGTGCGAAATTTAAAAAAAATTCTTTCACAGTCGAAGTCCTTTATAAAAACAAGTGGAATGTCTATACTTTGTCTCCAACCGTCTAATGACCATTAAGAATAAATCTTAGGGACACATCCCTTAAAAAAATCTCTAAACATAAAATAAAAGACATAAAGGGAAAATGTAACGATCCGGAAACTTGTTTAGCTGTATATAAAAAGATCCGTTTTGTTTTTCGAAAATCCGACTTCATATTCTTGTTTAGGGGGTCAAATTGAGTGGGAAATGGGTCTAACCCAAATTTTAGAGCAACCGTATCAAAATCCAAAATTTCCAAGTGAAGCCTTTTTTGAGGGTCTACTTTGGAGGGTCATATCTCCTAGCACACAAATTATTTGGGTGGCCAATAATATATCCATGGAAAGCCCTTTGAGTTATCTACCTAACGCACTTCGTTTCATCTCATTCGGAGTTCGGACGAAGAAGTTATGCCCATTTTCGTAAAATCTGTTCGGCAGGAAAAGACAATTTCCAGTAGACGTGGTTACTGTTCACCCGCCTCATTTTTTTCTAAGTGTTGGACCATTCTTCCAAAGGACTTATATTATTTCCTAGATACCATTAGTTCAATTCCCATCCCTAAAACATTTCCCTCTCTACAATCCTCCATTAAGAAGAAGTGGGAGCTAGGGCTTTGGATTCAAGGCTTTCTTCATCAAATTTTCTTGGGGAATCTTAACAAAGGTATGGTGGTCTTGATCCTTGTCTAAATTTCCATTCAAGAAGCCAAATCCAAAGTTATTTCAAAGTATGAAAAATCTAGGTTTTCACTCAATCTCATGGGTTCTTCCACCAAATGGTTTTAAAAGGTTTCTAATGGCACTTTATGGCTATATTGTTGTTGTATTGACGATTTAAGATGAAAATACTCCATGAACCCATGATTTCTCTTTATTCCTAGTTTATGCCTTTATGAAGTGGGTTGCTAGATAATGAATGTATATGAATCAAACTTGTTTAAAGGTCTTTAGATTGTTGAAGTATGTCATTACCCATGCTTATTTTATGGTGTATTGTTGGTGAATGGGTATGTGAGGCTTAGGGCCTTAAAGGCATAGTATGAGAAATTGGAGTGTTATCATGACATTATATGAATGAGAATTCAATGAAGATAATGTGATCATGTTATGAACGTAAAGGTGTTTCTATTGAAAGATTATTTCTCAATTTGACACTCATGAATGTTGATGATAGAATATGAAGGATTCTTCAATATAAAGTATACCTTGAATTGGTAGGGCTTATGCATCATTTTCTTGTATAAATGATTATATTGTTGATTGTTGAATCCTTGGATCGGTAGGCTAGTGGCACCCTTCCACACGAGCTTATAATGAACCTTGGAATCGGTAGGCCTATGGCACCTTTCCATGAAGGTTAATGATGAGACTTGAACCGGTAGGCCCATGGCACCCTTTCAAGAGGAGTTAATGAGCTTTCCTAAATGAACCTTGAAACGGTAGGCTTAAAGCACCCTTTCACGTGTTAATAAATGAAATTTGGAGTTGGTAGGCCAATGGCACCTCTCATATGTGATAATGTCAATGTAACGAACTATTCTATGGGAATGTTGGCTAAGCACCGAGTGGATTTGGTTAGATGGAAACTCCCCCAATAGTTAGGCATGAGTTTCAATGATCGTCTACCTTATCCCATAAACTATGTGCCCGCATAGGTAGCTAGTGGATCCATTAAGCTATATACCGGTCTTCCTTAGGCAAGTAGACCACCTCTTTACGGTGTGGGGACTTATGACACCGGATTCCATGACAAGCTCTCATGGTCTATGTCGGTTAAACGCTTACTTCCCATCATGCGAGATTTCATTATGGTTTCTTGATAGGTTCTACAAAGTGTAGGAAGTAGTATGGGATGCTACCTATACATTGCACGAGTAGGCTTGGAGAGGGTCATAGCGAGTTTCTCTAAATCCTAATGTATGTGATACAATTGTGGCCTAAATGAGGTTATTAAAGAATGTTGGCTCTCAAATGTTTAATATGAGATGCATGTTATACTTGGATTATATTACGAGTTATTTTTCCCTTGTCATGTCTTAATTAATGATATACCTCTCATGTATGAATATGATCCAAAGGTGAAAGAAAGGTAATATTATGACTTACTTGATGTTTATGCTTGTCTTGTATGTCTTTTATGCAACTATTCATGATACTTCAAAAAGTGGCATAATGCATGGTTTCTAGTCAAAATGTCCCTTTTAAAGCATGTTTTACATGGTCATCATACTTAGTACATTTTGTGTACTAACCCATATTCTTCATATTTTTACTATAAGTGTAGGTTCCGGCAAGTGATCCCTCCTAGCTGGTTTGAATTGTTGGATTGCTTTCCTCCAAGACTTGGTATGTCCTCATGGATTCGAGGATAAGACTTTTAGTTATGAATTTATTAATAAAGATATGCTTTTAGGAATGCCGTTTTTAGAAAAACTATATCCCCATATAATAACAAGAACACATTGGTGGTTTACCACACCATGCAAACAAAAGGTAGGAGCAAAAAGAGTAGCAAATAAAAATAGAAAATCTACCCCATGGATTAAAGGAAGTGACAAAATAACACAAAAATTAGAAAATATCAAAGAAAGTACACATAATATAGAAATAATAATATTTTCAATAGACAAAATAAAAATAATCCAAGAAAAACTAGAACTACTATATAGTGAAGATCCCTTAAAAGGATGGGAAAAACATAAAACAAAGGTAAAAATTGAACTAATTGATGAAAATAGTATAATAACCCAAAAACCATTGAAATACAATTTTGATGATTTAAAAGAATTTAGAATGCATATAAACGAATTATTAGAGAATAAATATATTCAAGAAAGTAATAGTAAACATACAAGCCCAGCATTCATCGTAAATAAACATAGTGAACAAAAACGAGGAAAAAGCCGTATGGTTATTGATTATAGAAATTTAAATGCAAAAACTAAAACATATAATTACCCCATACCAAATAAAGTATTAAAAGTTAGACAAATACAAGGTTATAATTATTTTAGTAAATTTGATTGCAAATCAGGATTTTACCATCTTAAGTTAGAAGAAGAATCTAAAAAATTAACAGCTTTACGGTACCTCAAGGATTTTATGAATGGAACGTATTACCTTTTGGATATAAAAATGCACCAGGAAGATACCAACATTTTATGGATAATTATTTTAACCAACTAGAAAATTGCATCGTTTACATAGATGATATATTATTATACTCACGAACAGAAGAAGAACATATAAGACTATTAGAAAAATTTATTCATATCATAACATCTTCAGGAATAAGTTTAAGCAAGAAAAAAGCAGAAATAATGAAAAATCAAATAGAATTTTTAAGAATACAAATAGATAAAAATGGTATAAAAATGCAAAACCATATAGTACAAAAAATAATAAATTCTGAAGAAAACATAGACACAAAAAAGAAATTACAATCATTTTTAGGATTAGTAAATCAAGTACGAGAGTACATACCTAACTTAGCCGAAAATCTTAAACCATTACATAAAAAATTAAAAAAGGATGTAGAATATTATTTTGACCAAAAAGACCAAGCCCAAATACGAAAAATAAAACTATTATGCAAAAAACTACCAAAATTATACTTTCCAGACGAAAATAAAAAATTTATATACATAGTAGAATCAGATGCAAGCGAAATAGGCTTAATACCCTTAGAAAAAATGTATTATGAACGAATCCATGAATAATTAACCTTATGATTTCTTTTATATTTTCCAATATATATTCTATATATTCTATGTCGTGGGTTTGTTGAAATATTTCTATATTTTCTTTTATTAGATTACTTAGTAGAGTAATATCTGTCATAGTTTGTTGCCAATATTCTAAGTATTCTTGATTTATCATTAATCTGAATATTGAATTTCTAAGTCATTTAGATCAAAATCTATAATTTCATTGTTTATTCTATTTATTTCATCTAGTTCATACCATACTTGATTCATTAATTCTATTTCTTCTTCTTCAACTATATTTTCCCATATGATCCGCCTTATTTCCTTTGGTATAGTTCGAGTATATGCAAAATTAATATCTTATATGTCAAAGTCATTTCATCATGTAAATAAATCATATCAATCATCACAATAGCAATTTAATACAATTCCTTCATATCATAATCCTGACAGATAGCATTCATATCAGATCATTATAACTAGATTATCTTCAAACATTTTCTTGTCACTGTTAACACCGTACTTTTGAAAATACTTTCTTCCTACAGCGCCTCAACTGTGTTTACTCCCTCACGGCTCCTCATGCCTACGGTTTCAACTTTAGGATGGCATAGTCGGAAGTTTTCTTTTCTTTCCTCATGTTAACAAACTTAAAAACATTTGACAATAATTCTAGTATAACAACTTAATATAAATTCATCTTATCAATATTATGATATTCAGGAATCAAGTAATTTAGCTATCCATATTCATGATTATAGATATATTGATGGATATATGTACTTGTGGAGTATCTTCATTATGTTGATCCATTGGTTGGACAAAGTTTAGCTTGAGAAAAATATTTATTTGAGAGAATATTTGTTACAAAGGAGCAATGCTTTCCGTGTAGAAAGTCTTGCCTCTATCTTGCCTAATGGCTCTCTATTTATACAAGTATAAGTAACCTTACTATGGTTACTTTTTCTAACCTATAGTTACTTTTAGCTAACTATGATTACTTTACAATACTTTACATTATATTATTCCTACCACTATCTGCACTAATTACAAGATTCCTAACTTTACATAAAATGACAAACAACTTTTTTACATATTTCTTTTTCTTCCACTATCTTTTTCTTCCATTATCTTCATGCTTTTATCTTCTTGTCGTATCTTTTTATTCCAAGTTGACAGCTGGAATGATATTGTTTTCTCCATAGCATTTTGAACAGTTGTGGTCTGGATATTTGTGTCCTATAGTTTTGCAATAATTTTCCATTAGCTCCGTTGAGATAAAGTTTTGCCTTATAGCTCTTGTCGTCGGTTTTTGTTCTGGTTTTAGTAGGCTTAATACCCACTGTCTTATTTCTTCCATATCTGAGTATATACTGTGTTTAGCAATCCATAATGGTAACAAGTACTTACTAGATTGGAGTTTGTACCGGGTTGTGCTATTAATTTGTTGTATCCTTGTAGATGTTGTGTAATATAATCTTCATGAGGGTTTTTTGTATTTGTAGATCTGGGATTTTGGTTCAAAAAGGTTTGTATCTTGTGGATGTTTTCTATATAGGTTCGGGTTATGTGGTTATATGTTTGTTTATGTTGTCCTAGACTTTCTTTGTACGTATTGACCTGGGGGGTATAAATATATCTTTTTGAACTTTTGGTGTAAATGGTTTATCAAATAATTTGGTCATATTTGTATTGACATATCTTGTTTTGGTTTCCTCCTTTGTTGCAGAGGTACTAGCTGTTCCTGTAGCTGCATTTAACAAACTGTTAGGTTGGGTTTTTCGGTGTTTCCCATCGTCACCTTGTAGCTCTGGAATTTTTGAGTCGTCCGATGGACTTAGCTCCACATGTTTCTTGTCATGCTGCTGACTTCTTATATTTTGTAGCTCTTTTTCCATTGTAGCTAGCTTTGTATGAAACAATGTCATTGTATTCAATATTTTCTCAATCGTATTTTCATTGTCTGGATCCGTTTGAGTAGCTTTGTCTTGATATGTAATCTGCAATAACATTTTTGTCAAGTACTTATCACTTCTATTGTGAATGTAAAATTTTGTATATTTAATACGAGTCTTCGTATTTCTTTTTAGTTGTTTGAATCTTGTATCTTTCTTGTAATCCACCATTTCACCTGCGTGTTATCTGTTCTTACAATAAACTTGTTATAAACAATATATGGTTCAAAAGCTAATAAACATTTATATAAAGCATATAGTTCCTTTCTATTTATCTCCCATTTTATTTCGGGATTTGTAAAGGTTCCTGAATAGTATCGACAATGGTGTTCTATCTTTTCCTTGTCGTATTTATATTTTAGTACTCCTCCATAGCTTATTTCGCTTGCATCTGATTCTACTATGTATATAAATTTTTTATTTTCGTCTGGAAAGTATAATTTTGGTAGTTTTTTGCATAATAGTTTTATTTTTCGTATTTGGGCTTGGTCTTTTTGGTCAAAATAATATTCTACATCCTTTTTTAATTTTTTATGTAATGGTTTAAGATTTTCGGCTAAGTTAGGTATGTATTCTCGTACTTGATTTACTAATCCTAAAAATGATTGTAATTTCTTTTTTGTGTCTATGTTTTCTTCAGAATTTATTATTTTTTGTACTATATGGTTTTGCATTTTTATCTATTTGTATTCCTAAAAATTATATTTGATTTTTCATTATTTCTGCTTTTTTCTTGCTTAAACTTATTCCTGAAGATGTTATGATATGAATAAATTTTTCTAATAGTCTTATATGTTCTTCTTTACGTTCGTGAGTATAATAATATATCATCTATGTAAACGATGCAATTTTCTAGTTGGTTAAAATAATTATCCATAAAATGTTGGTATCTTCTTGGTGCATTTTTATATCCAAAAGGTAATACGTTCCATTCATAAAATCCTTGAGGTACCGTAAAAGCTGTTAATTTTTTAGATTCTTCTTCTAACTTAAGATGGTAAAATCCTGATTTGCAATCAAATTTACTAAAATAATTATAACCTTGTATTTGTCTAACTTTTAATACTTTATTTGGTATGGGGTAATTATATGTTTTAGTTTTTGCATTTAAATTTCTATAATCAATAATCATACGGCTTTTTCCTCGTTTTTGTTCACTATGTTTATTTACGATGAATGTTTGGGCTTGTATGTTTACTATTACTTTCTTGAATATATTTATTCTCTAATAATTCGTTTATATGCATTCTAAATTCTTTTAAATCATCAAAATTGTATTTCAATGGTTTTTGGGTTATTATACTATTTTCATCAATTAGTTCAATTTTTACTTTTGTTTTATGTTTTTCCCATCCTTTTAAGGGATCTTCACTATATAGTAGTTCTAGTTTTTCTTGGATTATTTTTATTTTGTCTATTGAAAATATTATTATTTCTATATTATGTGTACTTTCTTTGATATTTTCTAATTTTTGTGTTATTTTGTCACTTCCTTTAATCCATGGGGTAGATTTTCTATTTTTATTTGCTACTCTTTTTGCTCCTACCTTTTGTTTGCATGGTGTGGTAAACCACCAATGTGTTCTTGTTATTATATGGGGATATAGGTTTTCTAAAAACGGCATTCCTAAAAGCATATCTTTATTAATAAATTCATAACTATATATTTCTTCTATAGTTAATATTTTATCCCATATTTGTAGCTTTATATTTTTTGCTTTGTATGTTATCATACTACCTTCATTATTAAAGCCGGTTACTACTATAGGGGTTTTTAGTTTTTCCCATTTTTCGTCTGGTAGACAATTATGTTTACACATATTTGCTTCTGCTCCCGTATCTAACATTGGAGTATAGTATCTATTATAATAATTTTCTACTATTATTTTTGCAAGTATATAGATTTTCATAATGCTCTTTTTATTGTGACTTTTTGGTTTTATAAGTTATAATTAATTGTGTATTATCTAGATTATAGGGTTTCATTTCTTCTAACCATTTTATTCCTAATATTATATTATTACCTTGGTTTATTGTAAATTTTATTAATATAATTATTCCTCCTATAATGACTTCTTTTTCTGTTGTGTCTTCTATGCATGATAATTCTTTTGGTAATTCGGGACATGCTTGTTTTTTAGAGATTATCTCTTCTTCATCTACTAGTTCTCTTGGTATATAATTTTCTTCTTGTCCAGTATTTATTATAATAATATGTTTTCTTTGTTCTATTATTCTAGTTATATAATAATGATATGGTTCAATTTCTTTTATTATTGAGTATTCTACTGATTTTCGTTGAGGTTGAGATGTTTCTGTTTTATCTATATTTTTCATTCTTTTTGATGTACTTATTCTATCACTTACTATTTCTAAATCTTCCTCTATATCGATTTCTTTATAACTATAATCATTATTATCTATGACTGTTACAATTTGCTCAAAGGGGTCTTCTATTTTTATCTTGTTTATCTTATTTTTAGCTGTTATTTTATGTTTTGTGGTGAGTACGCATAGATTTTTACAGCGAGCGGTGAATATTTTGCTGCCTGGGGCTAACTCTATTCCTGACATTTTCCAATATAATACTAATGATTTATCTATATTTTTATCATCTATTGCTACTGAATAATTTGCACTAATTATGAATTTAAATTTTTGGTATATTAGATTTCCTTTTACTGCACTTATTATACTTCTTTCTATTGGCTCTATTATCCTATCATCTGCTAAATGAGATCTAATTCTTTTCCTTTTATTTGTTCAAATATATTAACATCAAATATTACTTTTTGTTCTGTAGATTCTTCATTTGTATATTCCTCTTTTATTATTTGTACATCTTTGTCAGTCATGATAATTATTATCTTCTTCTATTTCATTTTCAGGTTGTTCAAGTTCGTTCATATCGAATTCATATATGCTATCATCACTATCTGGATCATAATCTATATGATCTAATTGTGTATATATTTCATCATTAATTATTATTTCAGATATTTGTTTTCTTTTTGGATCTTTAGGTAATTTACAATCTTTAGCTAAATGTCCTAATTTTCCGCAATTATAACATGTACATTCTGTTATTTTTTTCTTTGGCCTAAAGGGTCTTTTTTCTTTAGTGTTTTTTATATAATATCTTCTTCGTGGTTTTTTATATTTATATTGGGATTTGAATTTTTTAAATTTTCCTGGTTTTCTATTTTTCTTTTTATAGTAGTTATCATTACATCCAAATTGGGGTGCTATTCTATCTTTACAACAGGCTAGATTTTTTATTATTGATTTTTCCATTTTTATGTCTTCTCTATATTTTTCACATATTTCAGAATACCATTTTTGTAAATATCTCATACGTGCTCCTAGTGTATCTTGTAATCCTGCGCTATTCCAATCTTTTATTATTTTAGAACTAAATGGTTCTGGTAATTTTGTAAAATACAACTTTCTTATCTCTTGTGCTTCTATTGGTTCATATGTTCCTTTATAGTAATATTCTCTACATACGCACGTGTATTCATCTATGTAGAACATATTACATATAGCTAATTTTAACATTAAATTTCTATGTAACTGTTTTTCTTTATGTTGTTCTTCTATCTCTCGTTGTTGTCTTTGCTAAATTCATTTCTTATAGCAAGCTCATATTTGTCTAATATATCAATAGGAGTAGTTGCATTTTCTCCATCCATTTTCTTACTGTTTCTTAATATCTTAGTACTTTCTTCTCCTAAATTTTGTAACCATAATTTTATTGTTCCTATAAATGTTCTTTCTATATATCCTGGTACTTCTGTTATTCTAATTTTATTATCTACTAGTTGTTTTGATATGTAGCCTACCCATAATTATATTGTTTTGTTTATGTCAGCTACGCAATCTAGATCTAGAAAATTAGTATTTCTGGTTATTGTAGATGGTGTCCATTTTTATTTAATCTTTTATTCCATAAAGTATCATATCTATCTGATTCTTGATAACTAACTGTATAATAATTCGGACTCATTGTTCTAGGATTTTTGACTTCTGCACTTGTGCTTGTACTTGCTTTATTTTCTACTTCTTCAGTATTTACTTCTATTTTATTATTAATTTTGGTTCCTTCTATTTTTTCTAATATTTCTGTATATGTTTCGCTTATATCTGAACCTTGTTCTGAATAGTTTTCATCTACGTCAATATTATCAATGCTTATATCTGGGTTTAATTGTTCCTTAAATTTCTTTATTTCTATTTCTAATTCAGCCTCTTTTTCTTTTTCTTTTTGTTTAGCTGCGTATAAGTCTTTAAGTATGGCTAGTTCTTTTTCTAGTGCAAGTATTCTATCATTCTTTACTTCTTCTAACTGTTGTAATTCTAATTTTGTTTGTTGTTTTATTGTCTCTATTTCTATCTTTCCTGTCTATTTCTTCATTTTCTTTAGTTATTCGTACCATTGCAGTTAAACTATCTTCTAATCTTACTGTTTCTTTTTCTACCATTAAATGTAAATTATCACCTATCTTTTTATATCGTCTTCCTAAATTTGAAAATATTATCTTTATTTTTAATCCTTCTGAATTTTCGTAAGTTTTTTCTTCTATAGCAAATTCTTTCTTATTTATTTTAAATTATATTTTAGTTTATACTCTATAGTTTGTATTTCATGTTCTAGTGTAAATATCATTTTTCTTTGTGCTAGTATAGATTTCTGGCATACACCTGCATATATGTTATATTCAAGTCTTTCTTGTTTATATTTTAATTCTTACGAAAATCCAGAAGGATTAAAAATAAAGATAATATTTTCAAATTTAGGAAGACGATATAAAAAGATAGGTGAGAATTTACATTTAATGGTAGAAAAAGAAACAGTAAGATTAGAAAATAGTTTAACTGCAATGGTACGAATAACTAAAGAAAATGAAGAAATAGACAGGAAAAAAGAAATAGAGACAATAAAACAACAAACAAAATTAGAATTACAACAGTTAGAAGAAGTAAAGAATGATAGAATACTTGCACTAGAAAAAGAACTAGCCATACTTAAAGACTTATACGCAGCTAAACAAAAAGAAAAAGAAAAAGAGGCTGAATTAGAAATAGAAATAAAGAAATTTAAGGAACAATTAAACCCAGATATAAGCATTGATAATATTGACGTAGATGAAAACTGTTCAGAACAAGGTTCAGATATAAGCGAAACATATACAGAAATATTAGAAAAAATAGAAGGAACCGAAATTAATAATAAAATAGAAGTAAATACTGAAGAAGTAGAAAATAAAGCAAGTACAAGCACAAGTGCAGAAGTCAAAAATCCTAGAACAATGAGTCCGAATTATTATACAGTTAGTTATCAAGAATCAGATAGATATGATACTTTATGGAATAAAAGATTAAATAAAAAATGGACACCATCTACAACAACCAGAAATACTAATTTTCTAGATCTAGATTGCGTAGCTGACATAAACAAAACAATATAATTATGAAGTACCAGGATATATAGAAAGAACATTTATAGGAACAATAAAATTATGGTTACAAAATTTAGGAGAAGAAAGTACTAAGATATTAAGAAACAGTAAGAAAATGGATGGAGAAAATGCAACTACTCCTATTGATATATTAGACAAATATGAGCTTGCTATAAGAAATGAATTTAGCAGTACAACAACAGAGATAGAAGAACAACATAAAGAAAAACAACTCATAGAAATTTAATGTTAAAATTAGCTATATGTAATATGTGCTACATAGATGAATACACGTGCGTATGTAGAGAATATTACTATAAAGGAACATATGAACCAATAGAAGCACAAGAGATAAGAAAGTTGTATTTTACAAAATTACCAGAAAATGGTATTTCGAAATATGTGAAAAATATAGAGAAGACATAAAAATGGAAAAATCAATAATAAAAAATCTAGCCTCGTTGTAAAGATAGAATAGCACCCCAATTTGGATGTAATGATAACTACTATAAAAAGAAAAATAGAAAACCAGGAAAATTTAAAAATTCAAATCCCAATATAAATATAAAAACCACGAAGAAGATATTATATAAAAACACTAAAAGAAAAAGACCCTTTAGGCCAAAGAAAAAAATAACGAGAATGTACATGTTATAATTGCGGAAAATTAGGACATTTAGCTAAAGATTGTAAATTACCTAAAGATCCAAAAAGAAAACAAATATCTGAAATAATAATTAATGATGAAATATATACACAATTAGATCATATAGATTATGATCCAGATAGTGATGATAGCATATATGAATTCGATATGAACGAACTTGAACAACCTGAAAATGAAATAGAAGAAGATAATAATTATCATGACTGACAAAGATGTACAAATAATAAAAGAGGAATATACAAATGAAGAATCTACAGAACAAAAAGTAATATTTGATGTTAATGGGTTTGTCCTCGAAGTTATGAGGACTCACCAAATCTTCAACTCCTTGTACTTTAGAAACCTATCTTCCAATAATAGAACATTAAGTCTCCAAACCCTACACTTTGTAAAAATATAAAAGAAATATGGGTTAGCACAAATATGTACCAAGTATGATTGCCACGCATGAAAACCTTAGAAAACATGCTAAAAGGGACATTTTTAGATGAATGCATGCACTTGCTAATTTAAATCATCATTTGGAATGTAGTGTGGAAAAACAAGTCGTAAGCACAAAAGACATCATGAAGAAATGTAGACTATAGCATGGTAGACATCAATCCCAACTAGTGAACAAGAAACATCATTAGAAACGTGTACATAGTCCATGCAATCTACTGTTAACATGACACGTGAGCAACACTTCATGAGCAACCTCAAGGAAAACTTGTGAAACGCATAGGTAAGACCCCATAATCCCACCTACACCAAGCTAGTCACTCTTGATCCTTATTCATGTTTACCCTCTTATAATCTCATCCTTAGATTATCATATCATAGACTAGGAAACATTCACTTTTAGTCAACCATATCAATAAAATCAACTCATAGCAACAACCCAAGTTAACATGCAACATTACAAGTAGCCTTGCCATCAAATGCAAATACCATCTAGACACAAGCATATTCGTTATGTGAGTCATCTTGACAAATAGGAACCTACCATAACTACTCTCGAAGCCTACTTGTACAATGCATGTATGAAGTCCCATACTCCACCCATACTAAGTAGAACTCATGGAATAACCATTGTACATCCTAGACTTAACCTTGTGGTAATTAGCCTTAACTTGTAACAACCTGTATCATGCGTATGCTAGTTCTATTCACGTGATATTTGACATAGCCTTATAATATAGGTGAGGGACCGTACTCTTTATATGATTAGTGTTGGTTTAAACTAGCTCGCAAGGTGATGTTTAACCTTACACGTTTCAGCATGTGTACTGCAAGTTAGCTCCAACAGAAGTATTTAAACTAGAGGTAGTAAAGTGGTAATTGGGCCAAATGCATTACCACCTACTTGCATTAATTTGGCCCAAGTTGAGTAGAAGGATAAGGGAAAAATGGACAGCCAAGGCCCAATAGTCTTAAGTCCAAAAAGGCCCAAGTGAAAAGTCCAAATAGGTGGACCACCTACTTGCTTTAATTATGGCCCAAATTGACATGAATAGAGGGGAAATTCGGAATAGAGCCCAAACAAATGTTGAAGTTCCCAAAAGCCCAAGTTAAAAGGCCAAATAGGTGGGGCCAAGTAGGTGGGTCACCTACTTGACAATGTATGGCCTAAAATTGGTCAAGAAATTCGTCCATTACACATCCCTTTTAAAGGGATAAAGATCAAATCTTTTACTCCATTTTTCACTTGCAAAATTTTCAGATTTCTTAAGTTTCTCTAAGATCTCTCTTGGCTTCAATCAGCAGCCCTAAAACACCCTAGATTCTTGAGTATCTCCCTTTTCAAGTAAAAGTTTGAAGGAGAGCTTCAGTTCTTGAAGTACAAGTTTAGAGGATAAATTTTCAGAAACTAAGGTAAGGCTACTTGCCATATGTTTTTTTTTAAAAGTTTGGATTTGTAAGAATATGGTCTGCTGATTTAGTAATCCTTCATTATTCTCAAGATAATTTGGAAAAGACAACCTAAACCTTGAAGTTAGCAAGTGAGGTTGCTGTCCAACAAGGTGAGTTACTGAAATTTTCATCCCTCTTTTGTGCTTGAATTGGTTAAAGGATTTGATATGTGTTAATGAGCTGAGAATTGTTCCTTTTACATGGTGTGAGATGGGAGAATGTTCAGGTTGATTGTGCATGTTGGGACAGCCATGGAGGGGAGTCCCCTTTAACTCAATTGTTAACCCATTTGAGCATTTTAAATGTAATGTTAGTTGGATGCTCAAGGGACAGTAGTCGGAAACCGTGAGTTCATATACATAAGGAGGCATGTGCAGAAGTCATGAGAACTTGTTAAAGGATAAAACGGTAAAGGGTGCGAGTAACGTACCATCTAATTGGGCATTGCATGAGCTTGCTGCCTGCAACCCCTTTGTATACTTGTTTTACATATGTTACAAATGCCCAAGGAGTTTCAGGGGACCTTATTAGAAGGTCTTATTGTATATGACGTTATTAAAGGAGAAGGGGTGGAATGCATACCATCGGTTTGATAAGTATGGGTTTACTACCCGATTACTGTTTACCAAGTTCAAGTAACCCAATCTGTTGGTTAGCTACTAATATTAGTTGTGTTACTTATTTCATTGTAGATTAATAATCGGAAAGGAAGGAGGTTAATTCGTTGTACTATCCGAGTGGTAGCAAGGTATGTAAGGCTATTTGATTCTATATTCTTTGGCATGAACTCTACTTGTGTCACTACCAACAAGTGAGCTTCCTAAGTGCTCTTTCAAGTAAAAGACACATAGTGGCAGCGTACAATCCCAACCACAGCTAACAATATTTTCCCCTCTCCTTAGTGTGTCGAATTGCTTCAATATATGTGCATCTTTACTTTCCCAAGTATTGGTATGAGAAAGGGTAATTTCAGCAGTGGCTTTGTGATTCCTCCTATCAATCAAATGAGGTCCATTGCGTCATTTGAGCTCTTATGTAATTCATTAGTGTTACATTCTGTCTCGTGTTATTATTACTACCCTAAATGCTTATTCACATGTTTCCTACTACTGATCCACAGTTCTGATACTCAAAAATAATTATGACCACCAAAGTAACAATCTCAAAGATTACAGAAACTATATGAAGCGGTATATGTGTAAGGGTGGCACAGCCTAGGGGCGAAAGCCTAGCATGGGTCGATCCCAAATTTATATGTTTGAGGACAGCATCCCAGGGGTTAAAATGCCTAGCATGGGTCATCCTCTTTTACCACTGATCAGTTGGTTATTTGTATCACATGCTTTGAGAGATGACAAAGTAAAGAAAATTTCAGAAAAGGATATAATGTACATGATCCCACAACAGCAACAAGGGTGGTCTTTTAATCTGATTTATGTATTTACATATTGATACTTGATTTCAATTGAGCTCTTGTTTGCATATGTCATTGCCTTACATATTCAGTACATTTTTCGTACTGACGTCCCTCTCGGGGGACGCTGCATTTCATGCTGCAGCCACAGGTACTCCAGCTAGTAGACCTCCCCAAAGAGGAGCACAGGACACTCAGCTGCTATTGGTGAGCTCCCAGTTGATTCGGGGCTTAACCGAGTCTTTGGCATTTTTTTTTTTTTGTTACCGTATAGTAGTTAAGGGTAAGGCGGGGCCCTGTCCCGACCTAAACTAAGGTTGTCTATCTTGTAGAGGCTTTGTAGACTAATGTATAAAGTTTGGATGTGTCTTGTCGCTTAACAATTGTGGCCTCAACGGCCAAGTGTTGTACATAAGTTTTGGGCCTGTCTACGTTGGTTTCTTATCACTATAGTGCATATAAGCTTGTCATAGCTTCATTGTTATCATAGTTAAATGTATGGTAAGCACAGGTTACATGTTGGTTCTCTCGGGCCTTTGGGGTTCGAGTGCCTGTCCATCTTAATTGGATTTGAGGCGTGACATAACTGACATAGACCATATGAGCTTGCATGGAATCTGGTGTCATGCACCCACACCCAAAAGAGGTGTCCCACTTTCTTAAGGTAGAACTAAAATGTATTAACTTGGAAATGAAACGAATGGATAAATTACCTACAGGGGCACGCAGTTTTGGGATAAGGAGATTGCAACTAGAAGTCTGTCCTCCCATATTCAATATCTAGTTGGTGCTAGGCATGAAATCCCATGAATACATGATTAGTCTTGAATTGAATTTACAAGCATGAAGGAGTATCTTACCCTCCATCCTACACAATTCCTAAGGATAGTTCATAGATTCATTACGTGAGAATGGACTTTCAACCTAAGATCTTTATGATAGATACAATTAGGTGAGAACTATCTTTCAACCAAGAATCTTCAATATGTGAGGAAAACTTTAACATTATATTCATTATGCGTTTATGAGAATGAACTTTCAATAAACAAAATAACATCATCATAATCATGGAATAATCTTGCATAAGTGTGTGTGAGTGAGAATAGACTTTCAACTACACCATAATTACATCAAAGTGATGATCACTTTACTTTCTGAAAAGATGCTCTTACATCATGAACACTCTTTCACTATGCATGTATAATATCAGATCTTACCCTTTTTCAGGACCAAAGACCATATTCACTCCAACACATCTACCTTTCAATATATTAGACATGAATATAGTCTTAGTTCAAGTAATCTAGTCATTAAGTGCATGATCTCAAACACTAATAATATAGGTCATGTTGGTGGAGTCTTTCCACAATAAACCACATACAATTCAACACACAACAATTTAGGTTACCATCATGCTCATCAAGTATACACATAAAGCCACAACTTGGCATAAACCTCATGTTTTTCTCCTCTTGGATCAAAGTGCACATTCAATCAATGTCATTAAGGATTATTACATTTAATATGGAAGGAAAAAAGATTCAAATAACTCAACTAATACAACATAATCTCATAATGTTCAACTTACTATAACTTACCCACATCACAAAGTCACAATTTGGGGACATAGGGGTTCATAGGTTCTTGGTGGAAATTCAACATCAAACCCATATAAATTCCTTAGTTATTATATAATTATATCTATAATTCTACAACATTCTACTAAATAATTCAACACCCTAACTTTAAGATCCAATTTGAGAAGTTAGTAAAATTCATGGATTCATTGAAAAATTTCTCATTAAAACATCATAAATCAGTAATTAAATCATAATATAAAACAATTGAACCAAAGTAAACATTTTGAGAAAGAATCCATGACTTGAAGTAAAAGCCCTAGTTTTGAAGAATTGTATACATTGAAATCAAGAGATTTAGGACTTCATGGATAAAAGGCTAACCATGAATCAAAACTACCATACCTTAGTTGAAGAATCTTCAGGAATTTGAATGGAAAAGATGAGTTCTTGAGCCCTAAACCTTAACCTCTACTTCTCCAATGGAGGTGTTTAGTGAGAAAAATATTTGGGGGGTAAATTTAGTTATGATTTGGGGTCTTTGGAATTATTAAGTAAAATAGGTTAGTTAATGGTTTAAAAGTACTTATATTACTGTATTAAAATAATTTATAGCAACCCCACATAAAAATAATTGAACTAAGAATTTCCTAACTTGAACCCACCTTGGCAGCCTTGCAGGCATGACCTACGACCTGCCCCCCCCCCCCCACGGACCGTGAGTGGATCCACGGGGCGTGCTTCAGGGTCGTGGTTCATGACCTACAACTCCTCTACAAGACCTCTTGACCTACTCCCAGGAGCCACGCGGCATTGATGCACCTACGCCCAGTAGGTCGCATCCGTAGGTCAAGGAATTCTTGACAGCTTTTTGGCTCTTGGCAGCTTTGGGGGTTAGACTTTAGGGTCCTCCTCAAGGACCCTTGGTTAATCCTTG
This sequence comes from Solanum commersonii, assembly GCA_029007595.1. NCBI lineage: Eukaryota > Viridiplantae > Streptophyta > Magnoliopsida > Solanales > Solanaceae > Solanum > Solanum commersonii. Next base: position 5,405,691 of record JAJTWQ010000012.1, read on the forward strand.
GGGGATCGTACCTTGACGTTTAACCCCTAGACTTCTCAACCTAGGATTGGGGAACCATTTCACAACATAAAACCCCATATCAAACTCAACACCTCACTCGTAAGTCTCTAATTTCACCTACTAGTTTTAGGGGGCATAACAATATCTCCCCTTTGGGAACATTCATCCTCGAATTACACTTCTCAAAATTAAAACTCAAGACTAGCAGCCCATCATGCATGAAACATCAAAACAATGCATCATTTAAGGGAGGAAATATCAACTCTATCTCAAAACATCATCGAATGCAATACAAGGGAGTAAGAACTACTTCTAACAACCCAATAAGCACGAAACTCAATAATTCTCATTTTCATAGGAGGAACTAACTTCTCCAATTAAAATAATGCTCGACACAACATCATGGAGCCAATATACGATTACTCTCAAAAGCATACTATAGCATGTTAATCAATGAATCTCATGCAGTCAATTAGGCAACTCATACCAAATGCACAGTAACATGAGGAACATAGATCATGAAAAATCATTTTCTCATTAAGCATACATTTATCAAGAACATGCATCAATTAAGGAAACCATGGAAAACATACAACTTACACATGTTTTCCAAATCAAGGAAATTATGGAACACATACAACATCCAAGATTTCACATTTATGAATACAAGTCAAGGGAAACTCATCCTCTCAAACTAAAGGAGGAATAGAAGGAAAGATAAGGATATCGGGACATCTCATTGACCCCTTGGCCTCCCAAGTAGCACCCTCACCTACAACCTTCACACAAAACTACTACTTTACACCTTCATGAAAAAAACTTCCTCACTCTTCTATTTCTTCACTTGCCAGTCTAAGACCTCTACCAGAACTTCTAATTTAAAGAGATTCTCATTTCGGCACTCTAGCTCACAAGAACCCTTACAACACTACTCAACACCTCATATACGCCTACCAAACCGGGACTAAACTTCTCAAGCTCACTACACCTCTGAATGTGGGAATATAAAGACAATCCTAATCATGATCATCGACACACCCAACGACCTTTCTATCTAAGCACATTATCTGCCCCTTGGGAGTAAGCCTATACGGACTACTCAAAACACCATTTCTTTCAACTTTAAGGTTCGGTCAACCAATAACTCAACTTACACATCCCAGACTCAAGGTGATTCTAAACCATGATGAATTACACTCCTACCCTCCCTTTCAAGGAGTCTACTCACTCAACATCTCTAGATATCACTTAAACACCACTATTCATCAAGTCTTCCAACACACCCTAAAACTCATCTTGACTAAGTTGGGTTCTACCAAAAAACACACATAACCAAAATGCAACCTATTCATACCACATGATTTCATCTAAACCTATCATATCAAGCCTAATCTAGTCATATAGCCTTAATTGGCAGCACTACTAACCTTTTCTCCCTCGATCCTTATAACATGAGACCTTCAAGTGGTCCTATCCAAAACACCATCGGATAAGGAATAGGAGAAAGACCTTATTGATATAAGTGCTATGGAATGACTTGGAGAATGAAGAATTGAGGTTTTCCTAACATGGAATAGCCTTCTATTCATAAATGTGGCATGCATCACACTATGAACAAGACTCTACTAGATGTGGTTTCAGACATCCTAAAACCATCCCAAAATCTTGTGCTCTAATACAATGTTTGTTACGACCCAAGGGTACCTCGTAGATGTAGCACGGTGTACAAGACTCCAAAAAGCCTCATATCATATCATAAAAAAAATAAAAGTAAAATGGTGCGGATATTAAAACATTTTCTTTTACAATCGAAGTATTTTATAAAAGCAAGTGGAATGTCTATACTTTGTCTCAAACCATTTATGACCATTAAGACTACAACACTTGAATATATCTTAGGGACAGAAACCTTACCAAAAGATCTACACATAAAATAAAAGACATAAAGGGAAAAGTGTTTTTGTCCTCGAAGCAATGAGGACTCACCAAATCTTCAACTCCTTGCACCTTAGAAACTTATCTTCCAAGAATAGAACATCAAGTCTCAAAACTCTACACTTTGTAAAAATGTAGAAGAAATATGGGTTAGCACAAATATATACCAAGTATGGTAGCCATGCATGAAAACCTTCGAAAACATGATACAAGGGACATTTTTAGTTGAATGCATGCACTTGCTAATTTAAATAACCATTTGGAATGTAGTGTGAAAACACAAGTCATAAGCATGAAAGACATCATCAAGAAATATAGACTATAGCATGTTAGACATCAAACACAACTAGTGAACATAACAAATATCATTAGGAACATGTACATAGTCCATGCAATCTAGTGTTAACATGACATGTGAACAACACTTCACGAGCCACCTCAAGGCAAGCTTGAGCAATGCATAAGTAAGACCCCATAATCCCACCTACACCAAGCAAGTCACTTTAGATCCTCATTCATATTTACGTTATTTTAATCTCATCCTTAGCTTATCATATCATAGACTAGGAAACATTCACTTTTAGTGAGCCACATCAGTAAAAGCAACTCATAGCAGCAACCGAAGTTAACATGCAACATTACAAGTGGCCTTGTCATAAAATGCAATACCATCTAGACACAAGCACATTCATTACATGAGTCATCTTGACAAATAGGAACCTACCATAACTACTCTCAAAGCCTACTTGTACAAAGCAGGAATAAAGTCACATACTCCCACCCATACTAAGTAGAACTCATTGAATAGCCATAGTACATCCTAGACTGACCTGGTGGGATTTAGCCTTAACCGACATAGACCATGTTAGCTTGCATGGAATCCGGTGTCATGCCCCACACCAAAAAGAGGTGTCCTACTTGTCTAAGGTAGAAATAAAGTGTATTAGCTTGGAAATGAATCCAATGGCTAAATAATCTATGGGTGCACATAGTTATGGAATTAGAAGATTACTACTAGAAGTCCATCCTTAGTAATGAGGGAGCTTCAATCTCATGAGATAGTTTCTAGAAGTCCGACCTTTCTAGCGGGGGAGCTTCTATGTCATACTTAATATTCACTCGGTGCTAGCCATAACTTCCCACGAATACATGATTAGTCGTGAATTGAATTTACAAGCATGAAAGAGTATCTTACCCTCCATCCAACACAATTCCTAAGGATAGCTCATAGATTCATTAGGTGAGAATGGACATTCCACCTAAGTTCTTCATGATAGATTCAATTAAGTGAGAACTAACTTTCAACCTTGAATCATCAATATGTGAGGAAAAATTTCACATTATATTCAGTATGTTTTTATGAGAATGAACTTTCAATCAACACAATAACATCATCATAATCATGGAATAATTATGCATAAGTGCGTGTGAGTGGGAATAGACTTTCAACTACACCACAATTACATCAAAGTCATGATCACTTTAATTTCTCAAAAGATTGTCTTACATCATCAACACCCTTTCACTATGAATGTATATTATCATATCTTCCTATCTTTAAGGACCAAAGACAATAGTCACTCAATATATCTAGCATTCAATATATTAGACATGGATATAGTCTTAGTTCAAGTAATCTATTCATTAAGTGCATGATCTCAAACGCTCATAATATAGGTTATGTTGGTGGAGTCTTTCCACAATAATCATCATACAATTCAACACACAACAATTTAGGTTACCATAGTGCTCATCAAGTATATACATAAAGCCACAACTTGGCATAAACCACATATTTTTTCCCCTCTTGGATCAAGGTTCACATTCAACCAATCTAATTTAGGATTACTACATTTAACATGGAAGGCTACATGATACAAATAACTCAACTAATACAACATAATCTCATAATGTTAAACTTACTACAACTTACCCACATCACAAGGTGACAATTTGGGAACATGGGGGTTCATAAGTTCTTGGGGGAACTTCAACATCAAACCCATAGAAATTCCTTAATTAATACATAATTCAAGTAATCATCACATTATATCCATAATTGAACAATATTCTACTAAAGTAATTCAACACCGTAACTTTAAGATAAAATTTTAGGAGTTAGTAATATTCATGGATTCACTAAAGAGTTTCTCATAAAAACATCATAAATCAGTAATTAGTCCATAATATAAAACAATTGAACCAATGAAAACGTTTTGAGAAAGAATCCATGATTTGGAGTAAAAGCCCTAGTTTTGGAGAAATATATACTTTGAAATATAGAGATTTAGGACTTCATGGATGAAAGGCTGAACATGAATCAAAACAACCATACCTTAGTTGAATAATCTTCACGAATTGAATTGAAAAGGTGAGCTCTTGAGCCCTAGACCTTGACCTCTTCTTTTCCAATGGAAACTTTTAGTGAGAGAAATATTTGGGGGTAAAGTTAGTTATGATTTCGGGTCTTGGTAATTATGAAGTAAAATAGGTTATTTAATGGTTTGAAAGTACATATATTAGTGTATTAAAATAATATATCGCAACCCCACATAAAAATTATTGAACTAAGAATTTCATAACTTGAACCCACCTGTCCCCCTCACGGACCGTGAGTGGAACCATAGTGCGTGCTGCAGGTTTGTGGTTCCTGACCTGCAGCTCCTCTTCAAGGCCTCTTGATCTACACCCAAGAGCCACAGGGTGTGGATGGACCTAGCGCAGTAGGCTCCATCCATAGGTCAAGGAATTCTTGACATCTTTTTGGTTCTTGGGAACTTTGGGGGTTAGAGTTTAGGGTCCTCCTCAAGGACCCTTGGTTTGTCCTTGGGGGGTCCTGCCTTGACGTTTAACCCCTAGACTCCTCAACCTAGGCTCGAGGAAACATTTCACAACATAAAACCCCACATCAAACTCAACATTTCACTCGTAAGTCTCTAGTTCACCTACTAGTTTTAGTTGGCACAAAACTTATCTAGAAGGTCCTTTAACTTGTCTTTCAGTTCCTTAAGCTAAATTGGAGCCATTTTGTAAGGAGGAATGAAAATAAGTTGGGTATCTAGAAGGAGATCAATTCCAGAGTCTATTTCCCTTTCGGGAGGAACTGCAGGAAGATCTTTCGGAAACACCTCTGGTACTCATTCACTAATGGAAATGACTCAAGAGTCGGGGTTTCAGAGCTTGAATCCTTAACCCGAACTAGATAATAGAGACAACCCTTAGAAATTATCTTTCTAGCCTTACTGTAAGAAATGAATCGACCCATAGGAACTGAGCTACTACCCTTCCACTCTATGATTCACTCATCTGGAAACTTAAAACGAACAATCCTAGCTTTACAATCAATTGAGGTATAACATGAATGTAACCATTCCATGCCTAGAATAATATCAAAATCTACCATTTTGAACTCTACAAGATCTTCTAGGGTGACTTTCTGAGAAACTATGACATGGCAATTTTTGTATACTTGTCTAGCTATAATTGAGTCACCAACTGGAGTAGATACTGAAAAGGGTTCGGAAAGAGATTCTGCACTAACACCAGAGTTGATTGCTATATAGGGACTTACAAAGGAAAGATTAGCCCCTAGCTCTAACAAAGCATAATCATCTAAATAAATGACTCGTAACATACCAGTGACCACAGGGGAATCTTCTTGGTTCTGGCGTTGACCGCCACCTGTACTAGATGAAGCACCCTACGAAGTTGGGCGACCTATTGGTGCTGTCATAGTGGTAGACTGCGCCCTACTATTACTACTTCCTTGACTTAGTTTAGAAGAAGGACAATCTCTCAACTTGTGACCAATTTGACCACACCAAAAACTTCACTTTCTTGATTTTCTTATTGTACATTGGTATAATCTCTCTGAGCCAAAAGCAGAATATGATTCCAAATTTTTTCATTCGAAACCTTTTGATCAGGGACAGGAGGAACTGCATTACCGTTGCGAGAATTCACATTCCTTCCGTAAACTCTACGAGGAGGCATGATCTGAAAATGCATCATGACGGATTAGAAAGAGAGATCATACCAATGCACGATAAGAAAATCAAGAAAGTGAAGTTTTCCTAAAACACTTTGTAGCCTCCCTCTCATTAGATGTGACACACTTCACACCCATGAAAAAGATTCTACTTAGTGCGGTTTTTGCAACATCCTAGGACTCTTAAGCCCAATTCTCATATACCATGTTTTTCACACCCCGAGGTTACCCCCTTGACTTAAATAGCGGACTTAGGATAAAGAGTGACCCGAGCTAGCATATCATAAGCATACTAAGATAAACTAAAATAAGAAATACTGTGCGAAAGCTTAAACATGAGATAAACTGAAATGAGAGGGAATACCATCTCTAAGTATGAATATATAACTATTGAGAAAATTTTAAGATAATGAAATAAAATTCAAATACTGAAGCTGAATTTGTCTATGTCTGAAATAAGCCTCTAACTGACTAGAGATGCTGGGACATGACCAAGCTAACTCTAGCAAATACCGAAAAGTAAAATAAGAAGACTAAATATAGAAACATGTCTATTTTGCTTGAAGAATGAGGACTCACCACTGATACTGCTGAAGTGGAGATCATGAACCGATATATGTATGATCTAAATGCTGATGACCTGAACCAACATCATGAGAAGATGTAGCGCAGCGTATGTGTCGGTACTTCCAAAGGTACTGAGCATGCATGATATAATAAAGATGAATAAAAGATATAATTGAGAAAGCAATAAAGCATTGATATCATCTGAACATGATAAATATGCTAAACATACTGAATGTGAAGTAACTCAATGTAGTGACCAAGTTTATAACATACAGAAACTGAAAACTAAATTGTAACTGATAACCTAGTCAATACACTGAAATCTATTTGTGGGAGTAACTAATAACCGACATAAAACCATATGAACTAAATGTGGAGTCCGATGTATACGCCCCATCGAGAGGACCCAATATACCTTACCTAGGGTATAGAGGCATGACTGGCGTGATCACTAAGTAAAATTCCCATAAAGGGGACTTACCTGCGGGGACACGTAGTTTTGGGACTATAAGGGTAACTGACCCTAGTCCAACTCGGTATTAAGCCTACTCCCAATAGAATGTCTAAAATACAACTAACTGAAATAACTTGATAGCTCAATATTTTTACATGATTGAAAATGCAACATTAGTGTACTGATAATGAAACATTCTTAAATGGATCATGTATATCTGTGTAAACTCACCTAGCAAGTGTAATTCATAACTAAATGAATCTACACAACTAGGGTTTTGTGTTTCATACAAGGATTTCGCAACATAGTTACGAAAATGTCATATTCTGGTTAATATTAATCTAATAGTTAAATCACAACAATAATCTGAAGTTCTAGAAATCCTAGGTCTGAACATAATTAAGGGAATCAAGAATCTCATTGGAATCTAGGGACCTAGTGGGTGAAAGAAATCCACTAGTAAAATTCCATATTGCTGGTAATGAAATTCAGGGAGAAATCATTCAATTTCGAAGTTGGAACTGAGCAAAACCTTGCTCATTCGTTGAGAAATTTATTGCCTAAATTCTCTTATTTTATCTAAGTTTCACTTTATTTAGGTGAATAATTGATTAAGTTAAGTTCTAACTAAGTCACTAGGCTAAAATTGACCAAAACTACGTAGATTAGGGGTTAAACGACATAGTTTAGGGATCAAATGCATAGGGAATATAGATCAAATGATCCCTGAATTAAAAGTCTGACGCAGCTTTCCCTTGTCCCTCTAATAGACAAACAAAGGGACCACAGACTGTCAAACTGGTCGTGGTCCTTCGTCCAGTGGCTGCTGGTTTCTAGGGTTCCCCTCTATGGTCCACTTCACCAACCATGTGAAGGACCACAGACCGTGAAGGTAGTCATGGTTCTTTAGCTGAGGCTGAGGTCTACTAGTAAAGGTTTACGAGCCTCACCATGGCTCGTCGTCGAGACCACTACCCTTGGAGTTCTTCGTAGTCTGACACTTGAGTTGGGAGGTCCTGTCTCCCTTACACGAGCACCAGTACGGCTCGTGAGGTGGTCCATAGGTCATGAAGGTCTTTGTGGTCTACCTCTGCTGGAGAGTTGCTGAGTATACAGGCAGATCAATGAAAAGTTTCACGCTCACGGACCGTGAACCGTGTCGTGATTCACTAGTTCTGGTGTTTTTCTGCTGGATTTTCTATGTCTGGTTTCCGAGGTGTTTCAACATAATCAATTTGGCAACACTTTATTTAGTTTTGGGAAAAAATGAGTACCCAGGGGTAAAATTGGTATATGGGTAGCCTATTAAGTTGTTTTGGTGTTGGGTAGTTTTTGCATTTTGGCTCTTAATTTTGAAAAATTGGCATTAGACCTAAATTACTTGATCGATGAGCTTTTCAATGTGATTAGGGGAATCGCCGAGTATGTCCCACATCACATTTTTATTGTGAAATTGTTTCTTGGGTACTATCACTTTCAGCGAGCTTGTCTTAGATCACTAAACAATCTCAGTGAATCATCGAGTTGGAGCTAACATAGACGTTTATACATGGTGCTAAACTATTTTTCATTATCAGTTTTAGCAATCTTGTCTTAGTTTCCAAAACTATATTGACGAATCACCGAGTTGGAGTGGATATCACTCTTCATGCGTAAGTAAAATTAATTTTAGTTTTGTAAACTTGGGTGAGCTCGTTTGAGCTCACCTAACCTATTAGGTGTATCATCTACCTATTAGATGAGCCTCACAGAACTTTTTTATGCTATACTTTTTTATGAAATTCTTTTGAACTAACCTCCTCTCGATGTTTATTTTGAAATAACATGCTTTATGGGAAATTGCCAAAACAAAAACCCTTGTTTTTTAAAATGTTGTGTCATATGACTCACACTCCGACTCCACTCTTCCAGCCCTCCTAAAAAGGGAAAAGGTGTGTTGATAAATGAGCTTTCTGAGCAGCAAAATTCACTCCATACACCTCTAAGTGTGTGAAGGAAAATCAAAAGGAAGACGTGGAAGTTGCTAATAAATCAGGGATTTTAACTCATTTAAGGCTTAATATTTAAGGAATTAGTGTTCTCAATGCCTATTTTATGCTCTAAACTGATGATAAAATGTTAATTTACAGTAATGAAAGGAAAAAAGCAAGAATTACAAGGCAAAAAGGAGCGAGAAAACTGAAGGAAAGCAAGGGTGGCACTCGTCAAAGTAACTCGGTGACTCACAGAGTGGACCTTCAGCTCACCTAAATTTCCAATAGGCCAGCCCATGGGTGACATTTCTTGGTTGGAATTTGCGTATTTTTTCATATTTACTTCCTTGAATTTTGGTTGTGTTTGATTCTAAGGTTGGTGTCCCGAACATGATTTCATTTCTAGCCATTATGCATGGTCGTATTATTTTAGATCTATTGCATGATCTTACCTATTTGTTTCATTTTAAACTATGGGCTATTGTATTATCTTGTAAAATTTTGCGTTTGGCCCCTATATGTTGAATTTCGTGTTTAATTTGCTTGAAATTGCGGGTGTGTAGTTGTAGCATGTTCAATCTAGTGTGGGTGAGTAACCCAATTTGTATGGAACAACTGAATTTTCCCAATGATAGAGTGGGTGACATCATTCTCAAGGGAAAAAGATGTTGATTGGTCGATTTGAGATAAAACAGGGGAAGTCTGAGTACTTGAGGGTTGGTAGTGATTGGGCTAGGTGTTAATTGCATAGAATAGGTCTTTAATTGAAACACCGCAAAAATATTTTGAGCTAAGACTCAAATCATTCTTCGTTGAGAGTATGATTTTATCGAGGAATTTAATTTTTGTTATGTTTTAAGGTCACTAGATGTAGCAAATTGAGTTCCAAAAAGAACTAAAGAGAGTTCCTTCAAGTCATTCCTAGGCTCTTCCAAGTTTTGGGTCAACTTCAAATGACCATAACTTTCAGTACAGGATGAGTTAGGAGACCCACAAGATATCAAATGAAAGATCTTTGAGTTCTTTTTCCAACACCACCATGTTTGCTAATTTTCATGATCGTATGAGGGAGACATGTCTTTTTTAAGTCAGGCTATCCATTTAAGGAAAGTTACCAAAAAATAGGAGGAGTATTTTTGTCTTTTCCTTACCTCCACTTGTTCTAGAACAAATTACACCCAATTGAAGGTCTAAAGTTATTAGAATTAGTTTCATTCATGGCCAAAACCATTTAGGGTTTTAGAGAGAAGATTGAAGAGGAGAAAAAGTTCAAAGTTTCAAGCGTTCGTTCAAGAAATTCAAGATTTCGCGAAGAACCTAGTTTTTTTAGGTATGTAAGCTTCCTTAGTGTTGGGTATTTTTCACCCACACTCCAATCATGAATTTCTTTTGCGAACCTATCCATAAATATTGAGCAATTTAATTTCTTGATTAGTTCTTGATAAGTGTTCTTGATATCCTTATCCATTAAGTTTTGATGTAAGATTCTACTTGGGTCAACTTCAAACGACCATATCTCTTAGAATATAAAGAGTTATGTGCCCTATAACCTATCAAATTAAAGGTATTTTAATCAACTTTCGAAAGCCACCAATTTTGCGTCAATTCAATTTCTAAGTAAAAATTTATGACCATTTTATTAACCTGATACAGTGTTGTTACGAATTAGCTGACGGGAAACATTTAAAAGGGTCATTTTTGTCTTTTTACCTCCAAGAAAACCCTAAACGAATTTCTTGACTAATAAAAGGCTTAAGACAATCAGATTTTCATCTTTTAATACATCATTTCTCTTCTCCCTCAAACCTAGGGCAAAACTCTAAGGAAAAATCAAAGTAGAAGACTTCATTCAAGATTCGTTCAATCTTTTGCAAGATTGTTCTTGAAAGTAAGTTCTTCTCCAAGAATTTCATTCTTTCCAACTCAAATTCCTCCATACAGTTATGAATCACTAATGAAAATCATAATTCTTTGCCATAGAGAATTCAATAAACTTATTCAAAAATCTTAAGGAAGGTTTTCTTGATTGTTTACCTTCAAGCTAGGGTTCGAGGCTTCTAATCAAGTTCCTGTTAATGATTCTTCAATAACCTTGTTCTTCTAGGTACGTAAGGATATCATAGTGTTGGACTAGTTTATCCTTACTCACTACATCTTCTTTTAAATCACGAAAAGAGAAATCTAGGATTCTACCCCTATATTTGAGTGTTCTTGAGATAAGTGGATTTTAGTACTTGAGTTCATGGTTCTTTTAAAAAATGTATTCCTAATTATTAAGTTTCTATATTGTTATGAAGATCCTTGAGTTAATTTTTTCATGTCTATATTTGGGCATGAACCCTATTTTGAGTTATAAATCTTGAGAAGCTTTTTAAACCCAACACTTGTTTTTCGAACTGAGTTTTCGAGAAAGTTAAAGATGAGGTTTGAGAGAGAGTTTCTAAAACATTATTAGTTTGACAATCGAATATGACATCAATGTTTAAGCAGTATTGTATCTAGTTATGTCATCAATATTTAAGCACTATGGTATCTAATATGACATCAATGTTTAAGCAGAATGGTATCTAGATACACCATAAATTTTGAAGCAGTATGACTTCCCAAGTCATGAATGATCATATTAAAATATGATTTTGATATATTTTTCAAATACACTTTAAAAGTATGAATTAAGTACGAGTATAAGGAAAGTTATCGATATTTAGATTGATAAAAGAGAAACTTTGATTTCTGAATGAGTTATTAGTTCAAAAGATATTTCAATAGTAGTTATTGTCTTTAAAGAGGGTTGTTTGAGAAATTATCTCAAATTAATGGAAGATTTATGTTTTTAAATATGTGAGCATTGGTATATATTATTAGGAGTAGTATTGAGCACCGATATGGGGGAGAGTTTAGAAAACTTACAGCCCCTATAAACCATGTATGCCAACATAGGTAAAGGATCATACTTTTTAGATTATTTCTTATTGATTTTTAAGATTAGCTTAGTAGATCCACTCAGTTATGGAGGTCTATACCCCGGCAAGGTTTATGACAGTTCTGGCAGCATGGGCGAGATGTTGTATCATCATGTTGCTCATAGTGTTGGTTGTCAATTAGAAAATCTCCCAATAGAGTTAAAGAGTATTTTCGTATATCACTTATTATGTTTAGTTCAGAGATGAGAGTGTATTTTTTAAATATTTAAATGATATTACTCATTTATTTTTGTACATTCACTTGAGTATATATCTATATCTATTACAGTCCTTTCATTCAGTTATTTATCATTCAACCATTTTACACCCTCGTACATTCCATGTACTGATGGCATTTGACATGCATCCTTTGATGATGCAGATACAAGTTCTTAGGATCCTCAACATGAGTCCATTGAGATTACTTTGTCTGCTCGCCAGCTTTTGAGTAAGACCTCCTTTCTTTCGGAGGATTCCGAATTTATGAGTTGTTAGTATTAGTAGAGTCTTTATAGATATATAGTTTTCGAGAGTCTTTTAGTTTCACATGTTTTATTTATAATTTATTTTCATACTTAGTGCATTGAATGAAATTTTGAGATTCAGGAAACTGTTTTAAATATTAGTTTCAATTTAATACTTATGTATGCTTGAGTTAGTCTTCCTCTTGTAGTCATCAAGAATGAAGGTTCACTTGTGAACCATCAACAGTTCTCGAGTGTCACCAACTAGACGTGTAGGTTCAGGTTGTGATAGACTTGGTATCAGAGCTAAGAGTTGAACTGTCCTATGGTGTCTATGAAATTGTTTTAGTAGGGTCTTGTTTATGGTTGTAGGAGGCCCACTTCTATAAATAAGGGTCTACAGACATTTAAGAAAAGTTTCCCGTATTTTGTACCCTTAATCATGTATTCGAGATATATCATAGAGGTGCATTTTTACTTGTGTGATATCCTATCCATTCGACTACCCCTCACACTAAAGGTGGTTGAAAAGCAAAGTGAGTTCTTTATCTGAGTTTCTCTAAGAGAAATATTGAGGAAATCATGATACTCTAGAGGGGCTTGAGAGAAGCCTATGAGTGAATTAAATGTTGTGTTTCAAGGAATGCACTCATGTTCATACGAATCATGCGTTCAAGCTAAAAGAGAGTTGTACTATCTTCTCTAAGCAATGTTTCAGCTTAGATCCTTATGAGTAAGTATGTTTAGAGCTTGGGTAGCATTTTCATCAAAAAAGGTAGCATGAGTTACGAGATTATGAGTAGTAGTAGTGAAAGTGCCTAGAGTTAGAGGAAAGCATGTAGAGGTATAGAAATCTAAGGAAAAGAGATATTGGTGGGGGCAGACTATGTTATTTGAATTATGCACCCAATCAATTAGAAGTGATGAGTTCCTTCATGAGTCGAATAAGGAATAAAAAGGTTGTAGAGAGTTTGTGATAAGAGGGAGAGTTGCTAGTGAAGATGAGATAAAGTACATATTTTAACCAGAATAAATTTGATGTTGATGTGCCATCTTGTTAGAGGAGACTATGTACATGTGTTGAATAAGAGAACAAAGTACTCATTAAGTTATAGATCTAATCCAGTCTTATGATTTGTCTTAGAGGGTCATGATGCTTAGAAGGTTATAGAACTGATTAAGTAATGAGGTATGATAAGTGGAAAAATAGTACTTAAGTTGTGAAAAGGGGATGTAGACTAGTTTAGAGATTATTAACTAGGTCATTAGCTTCCAAGTGTATGCTTTAGACCTAAGAAGGAGATGATAAAATGAGAAATCAAGTCCAGTTTTGAGAATAAGATAGTAATGAGCTCAAAAAAGTATAAGAGATATATTTTCAAAAGTCTTTTTTGTAGTGGAGTGATGTTAGAAGGAGAAGATTAATGTTCTCATTGTGATAATGATGGTGTGTTAATTCCACATATCGTTTTAAATGAGGAGGAAGAAGAGGAGGAGGTTTTACTATGAGAAATAGTTAAAATGAGAGCCCTTAGTTTTTATCGAGTAGTACTGCAGGAAATCCTAGTTGGTATTGGAGGGATAATGAGAGAATGAGAACTTCTTAGGTAGTTGGTTAATAGGGGTCCATGGTGTTGTTAGAATACTAAGCTTGAATGTGTTATTGTTAAACATCATGTTGTTCTTGATATGAGCCTAATGTTGATTAAATGAAGTAACAGAGTAATATTCTTAGGATGAAACTTCCTATAGAGGGGTATAGAACTTGAACCTTAGGATTTGGGTTAATCTTGAATATGGTAAGAGCGTGTCGTTAGACTCAGGCCTTGGTAAGAGAAGCCAAGTACCCTTGAGGGAACTATGAGTTGCAGCGAATGAGATTAGGTATAGGGAAAAAAGAGCGTAGTCAAAGAGTGTTGCTAAGCTTAACAACTAGTAGTCATAATACCCCAGGCATGGTATTCCTGTTCTTCATTTCTGCACAAATTTCCTTTGTTTCAGATAAGGTAATTTCAGAGAGACTGTGACTACGTTCACAACAACATCATTCTTAACTTAGGTGCTATATAAGGTCCCAACTCTTGGTATGAATCAGTCCAAACTATGTTAGTAGGAAAGTTCATGAGTCAAACGAGATAGTGAGAGTAACCATGTTCCGTAGCCAGTCCAGCCATCATGAAGACGAATGATCCCTAGGGGAGATAATGTAACACCCAGAAAATGTTGAGCTAATACTCGAACAATTCTTCGTTAAGGGTTAGATTTTATCGAGGAATTTAAATTTTGTTAGTGTTAGGGTTGCTAGATGTAGAGCCTTGAGTTCCAAAAAGAACTAAAGAAAATTCCTTCAAGTCATTCCTAGGTTCTTCTACCTTTTGGGTAAACTTCAAATAACCATAACTTGTGGTACAAGATATGTTTGAAGACCCACAAGATATCAAATGAAAGATCATTGAGCCCTCTTTTCAATTCCACCGTATTTGCTAATTTTCGAGCTCGTATGACGGAGATATGCCCTTTTAAAGTAAGGCTATCTATTTAAGGAAAGTTACCCAAAAATAGGAGGGGTATTTTAGTCTTTTCCTTACCCACACTTATTCTAAACATGAATTACACCCAATTAATGGTCTAAACTGATTAGACCAAGTTTCATTCATCCAAAAAAATGTTAAGGGTTTTAGAAAGGAGATTCTGGAGGAGAAAAAGTTTAATGTTTCATGCGTTCGTTCAACAAATTCAAGATTTCACCAAGAACCTAGTTCTTTGAGGTATATAAGCATCTATAGTTTTGGGTTTTTTCACCCATATGCCTATCATGAGATTCTTTTGTGAATTTATCCATAAATATTGACCAATTTAATTTCTTGATGAGTTTTTGATAAGTTTTCTTGAAGTATCCTTACCAATTAACTTCTGATGTAAGATTCTACTTGGATCAACTTCAAACGACCATATCTCTTAGATTATAAAGAGTTACGTGGCTTCTAACCTATCAAATTAAAGATATTTGAATCTACTTTCTAACGCCAACCAATTTCGCGGCAATCCAATTTCTTAGTAAAAAGTAAGGACCATTTTAGTAACTTGATAAAGTGTCGCTATGAAATAGCCGATGGGAAAACATTAAAAAGTTCGTGTTTTTCTTTTTACCTCTAAGAAAATTATAAACAAATTTCTTGACTAGTAAAAGGCTCAAAACAATCAGATGTTCATCTTTTAATCCATCATTTTCTACTCTTTCAAATGCTAGAACAAAGCCTTATCGAAAAATCAAAAGAAGACTCCATTCAAGATTCTTTCAATCTTTTTCAAAATTCTTCCAATCTTTTACAAGATTCTTCTTCAAGGTAAGTCTTTCTCCAAGAATTTCATTCTTTCCAACTCAAATTACTCCATAAAATTATGAATCACTATTGAAAATCATAATTCTTGGCCATAGAGAATTCAAGAAACTGATTCAAGAATCTCAATAAAGTTTTTCTTGATTGTTTACCTTCAATCTAGGTTCAAGGCTTCTAATCAAGTTCCTCTTCAAGATTTTTCAAGAATCTTGTTCTTCCATACTTGTAAGGCTATTATGGTGTTGGACTAGTTCGGCCTCATGCCCTATACCTCTTTTCAAATCAGTGAAAAAGAAATCTAGGATTCTACCCCTAAATTTGAGTGTTCTTGAGATAAGTTGATTTGAGTTCTTGAGTTCATGGTTCTTTTAAAAATTCTATTCCTAATTATTGAGTTTCTATATTGTTATTGAGATCCTTGAGTTAATTTTTTCAAGTCAATATTTTAGCATGAACCATATTTTGAGTTATAAATCATGAGAAGCTTAAAAAAGCCAACACTTGAGTTACAAACTAAGCTTTTGAGAAAGTTAAAGATGAGTTTTGAGAGGGAGTTTCTAAAACATGATTAGTATGACAATCGAGTGTGACATTATTGTTTAAGCAGTATATTATCAATGTTTAAGCAGTATAATATCTAAAATGCTATCAATGTTTAAGCAGTATGGTATGTGGATATACCATCAATGTTTATGCAGTATGACTTCTCGAGTCAACAATGATCATATTAAAATATGATTTTGATATATTTTTTAGACAAATTTTACAAGTACTAATTAAGTAAGAGTATAAGGGAACTATATATTTCTAAAGGTACCAGTTTTAAATTGATAAAAGAGAAACTTTGAGTTCAAAAGATATTTCAAGAGAAATTACCGCTTTTAAGAGGGTAGTTTGAGCAATTATCTCAAACCAGAGGAAGAGTTATGTTTTTAAAAATATGAGCATGAGTATATACTACTAAGAGTAGTATTGAGCACCGATATGGGGGGAGATAAACCATGTATGCCAACATGGGTAAATCATCATACTTTTTAGATGATTCCTTATTGCTTTTTAAGCATATCTTTGTGGATACACATAGTTTAGGAGTTCTATACCCCGTCAAGGCATTGGATAGTTTTGGCAGTGTGGGCGAGATGTTGTATCATCATGTTGATCATTATGATGGTTGTTTGTTAGAGAATCTCTTAATAGAGTTTAAGTGTATCTTATATATCACTTATTCAGTAGAGTTCAGATATGAGATTGTATTTTTTAAAGTTTGAAATGAATTTCCTTCTTTATTTCTTTACATTCACTTATGTATACATCTATATCTACAACAGTCCTTTTATTCAGTTATTTGTTATACAACCATATCATATACTCATACATTTGATGTATGGATGTCATTCGACCTACATCCTTTTATGATGCAGATACTGGTTCTTAGGATACTCAACATGAGTTCGTTGAGATTACTTCATCTGCTCGCTAGCTTTTGAGAATGCCCTCCTTGATTTCGGAGGATTCCAGTTTTATGAGTTGTTAGTATTAGTAACATTTTGAGTAGTCGTGGGTCTTGTCCCGACACTCATCTATATACAGTAGAGGGTTCATAGATGTACAGTTTTGGACAGTCGCTCAGTTTCACATGTTTTATTTAAAACTTATTTCCATAGTCAGGATGTTTTGAAATTTAGTAAACTATTTTTAAACTTTAATTTCAATTTGATGGTTATGGATGCTTGATTTAGCCTTCCGCTTTTAGTCTGCCAAGATGAGGGTTCACTTGGGAACTAACAGTGGTTCTCGAGTGTAGGCTTGGATCATGACTTCAATTTTGTTCTCGTAGGTGTGCACTAAAAATTGAAGCTGGTGTAGAAAATCTGACACAGTAGTTTGGCAAGCTTAGATGAGCTCACCGACTAACTCGGTCTATCGCCAAATGTCTTTATAATAGACCTTTTTACGTTGAAAATGAATTGTTAGCCTCTATAAAATTTGGCAATATGCTTTCTGATGTATTGTTAGATCCCTTTGATATCTCTTCCCCTTTTGGTGATTCTGTGTTTGCTAAGAGGGTCTTTATAAAGTGTCACGTTTCCTTGTCCAATGGAGTTACTCTTGTTTATTTGGTAGAGCTTGATATGTTAGATTTTTATGTCATTCTTGGATGGATTGGTTACAGTATTGTTATGCTACTATTGATTGTAGAACTCATGTAGTCAAGTTGAAGTTCCAGCCTGCCCTAGAGTGGAAGGGTTGAAATTCAATGCCAAAAGGTCGGTTTATTTCTTTGTTTAAAGGTAGAAACATTGTTTCTAAGGGTTTCTTGTAACATCTAGTTAGGGTGAGGGATATGGATTCCAAAACCCTTAGTCTTGAGTCAGTCCATGTGGTTAATGAGGTTTTGGAACTGTTTTGAGATGATCTATCAGTATTCCTCTCGAAAGGTATATAGATCTCGGTATTGACATTCTCCCAATTACTTAGCCTATTTCTATTCTTCTATATAGAATGGTTCGAGCAAAACTTAAGGAATTGAAAGAGCTATTGAAAGATTTGTTGGATAAGGGTTTCATCCGACCATGTATCACTTCATGGGGTGCTCTAATTTTGTTTTTTTAGAAGAAATATGGCTCACTTCGTATTTGTATTTACTACTGGAAATTGAGCAAGGTGACCATAAAGAATAAGTATCCTCTTCCAAGGATAGATGATTTGTTTGACCAACTCCAAGGAGCGAGTTAATTTTCTAAGATTGACCTCTAATTGGGTTATCACCAATTGAGGGTGAAGGAATATGATGTTTTGAAAATGACTTATAGAACTTGGTATGGTCGTTATGAGTTTTTGGTGATGTCGTTTGGTTTGACTAATCCTTTGGCGTCATTTATGGATTTGATGAATAGGGTTTTTAGACAATCCCTTGATGTATTTGTAATAATGTTTATTGATTATATATTGATCTATTTTAGAAGTGAGGATGAGCATATTGATCATTTGAGGATTGTGTTGCAAAGTATCAAGGACCGATAACTCTTTGCAGAGATTAGAAAATGTGAGTTTTGGCTAAGGTCAGCAGCTTTTCTTGGCCATATTGTATCAATTAAAGGTATTGAGGTATATCCTAAGAAGACGAATGTGGTCAAGAGTTGGCCTAGACCTCTATCACCTTCTGTTATTAGAAGTCTCTTGGGTTTAGTTTGTTACTACACAAAAGGTTTGTTGAGGGATTTTCTTCAATTGCCACTCCATTGACAATTTTAACTCAAAAGAAGGCCAAGTTCATATGGTCCGAAGCTTGTGAGAATAGTTTTCATGAATTTAAAGATAGATTTCTTTCCACTATGGTATTGACCTTAGTGGAGAGGAAAAATGGTTTTATTGTTTATTGTGATTCCTTGAGAATTGGGTTAGGATGTGTGCTTATGCAAAATGGGAAAGTTATTGCCTATGCTTCAAGGCAACTTAAGATCCATCAATGGAATTATCTAACCCACGATCTTGAACTAGCGGTGGTTGTTTTTGCCTTAAAAGACATGGTAGCATTATTTGTACAGTGTGCATGTAGATGTGTTTATACAATATGTGTTTAATCTGAAAAATCTGAATCTTCGCCAAACAAGGTGGCTTGATTATTAAAAGATTATGATATGAGTGTTCTCTATAACCCCGGTAAGGAGAATGTAGTAGCGGATACTCTTAGCCAATTATCAATGGGAAGTGTTGCCCATATAGATGAAGGTAAAAGAGAATTGGTATGAGATGTACATAGACTGGCCCAAATGGGTGTTCCGTTAGTGAACTATACCAAGGGTGGTGTTATGGTTCACAATGGCTCAAAATTGTCTTTTGTGGCAGATGCGAAGGCCAAGTAACGTCTTGATCCAATTTTGGTAGAATTGAAAGAAGTGGTACATAGAAAATTTGTTGAGTCTCTCTCCAAATGGAATGATGGTATACTTAGATATCAAGGTCATTTGTGTGTTCCGAATGTTTATGATTTAAGGGAATGAATCTCATTAGAAGCTCATAGTTCTCAATATTTAATTCACCCAGGAGCCACCAAGATATACCGTGAATTGCGGGAGATCTATTGGTGGAATGGGTTGAAGAAGGATATTTTGGGATTTGTGACTAAGTGTCCTAATTGCCAACAAGTGAAAGTTGAGCATCAGAAACCGAGAGGTTTATACCAAGACTAAGTATTCCTACTTGGTAATGGGAAGATTTAAATATGGACTTCATATTTGGTTTGCCTGGTACACATCGACAATATGATTCCATTTAGGTTATAGTAGATGAATGATGAAATCGACCCATTCATTCCCAACAAAGTTTCTCAATCGGCGGAGGATTATGCTAGGTTGTATTTGAGGGAAATGGTAAGGTTGCATGGAGTGCCATTGTCAATTATCTCTGATAGATCTGTACTCAATTTACTTCTCACTTTTCGAAGTATTTAAAAAGGGTCATGACTGTAAATTTAAGTTTAGCACGGTATTCATCCTCAAACCGATAGGCAAGCGGAGCGTACTATCCAAACTTTAGAGGATATCTTGAGAGCGTGTGTCATCTATTACAAGGGAAATTGGGACGAGTATTTGCTATTGCTTGAATATGCTTATATTAATAGTTATCACTCTAGTATTGGTATGGTTCCATTTTAGGCTCTCAATGGAAGGAGGTGTAGATCTCTTATAGGTTGGTTTTTGGTAGGTTAAGTTGCCTTGATAGGACCTGGGTTAGTAAAAAGTCTATGGAAAAAGTCCAACTTATTAGAGAGAGGTTGAGAACAGCCCCAAGTAGACAAAAGTCCTATGGCAATTTTTGAAGAAGAATACTTGAGTTTTATATACACGATTGGGTTTACTTGGAAATCTCACCCATGAGGGTGTAATGAGGTTTGGTGAGTAAGGGAAGCTTAGTCCCCATTATCTAGGCACATGTCAAATTTTGAGACTTGTTGGTAAGGTTAATTATGAACTAGATTACCCTAAAAAGTTGGCATCGGTGTATCCAGTTTTCCATGCATGTGTCTATGTTAAAGGAATGTGTTGGACATCCGACATCGATATTTCCCTTAGAAGTTTGTGAAGTGAGTGAAAATATTTCTTATGAGGAAGTTCTTGTTGAGATTTCAGATCGGCAAGTCAAGAGGTTGAGAAACAATGAATGAAGTTTCTTCTGTAAAATTGTTATGGAGGAACCATTTAGCTGAGGATGCTACTTGAGAGGTCAAGGCCAATATGCTTTCCCAATACCCTCATCTTTTTCCTTGTACTGCTGCTCGAGCTTGAGGTAATGAGTTCCTCGTGGGTTTCTCTTTGTTTGGGTATCATGTGTTTCATATATTCCAATGATTTCGTTTTTATGCATGTTCAAAAAAAACTTTTATTTTGAAAGAAAATGAGTTTACATGATTGATTTTCCTTATTTTGTTGTGCATTGAGTATGATATTTCCTCCTTGGATATATGCTTTTGAGAATAGATTGCATATTGGCTCCATGAGATGATGTTAAGCATGCTTTTAGCTTGGAGATTATAGTTCCTCCTTGAATAAGAGAAATCTTGAAATTTCATGCATAGTGGTTTGCTAGGTCTAGTTCTTACCTTCCTTATGATACATTGAGTATGTTTAGCTTGGAAACGATGTTTCCTCCTTGATAAGTCCATTTTAATGAAATTGCATGCATGATGGGCTGCTAATTTTGAGTGTTTTTCTTCATGAGGTATCACTAATTCCATTAGAAAACGAATGTTCCCAAGGTGGAGATAATGTAACACCTCTGAATATAGTAGTCTAAACAAGGGACCAAATGTGAGGTCATGAGCCAAAGAAGTGGCCTGGGAAACCTTCACGTGGGCCCATAGAGGTCGTGAAGGGCACCACGAGGTGTGGTGCTTCCCGTGGTGGCTCACCGTAGCTAGCTAAGGCAGCCTCTGCTCCCACGATCACGATGACAGCTTGTGGTGGGGACCGCATGTCGTGCTGATGAACGCGGAGGGCTAGGCAGTGGGTAGGTTTAGGCAACCTCTTCCCATAAGCCACTTGACGGTTTGTGAAGGCGTTGACTGCTCATGGAGATGGGCGTGAGGGATGTTGGGATTTAGGGGTGGTTTTCCAAGCCACTAGTCAAGGACCACGGCTGACACCACTATTTGTGGAGCCTGGAGTGATGTGGTTCAATCCACTGAATGTTTAGGGGCTTTTGGGTCTTTTCTGACTTTAATCAAATCAAAGTTATGTCATCTTACCCAAGCCTAGGACCCCTATAAAAGTGATTTTATCCCCAAAACTCATCTATTCAAGTCATTCTTCTCAACACCCAAAAATAAACCAAAGTTCTTCCTCTCAAAATATTACTCTCTCTAGAACTTGAAGAAGAAGAAGGGTGAATCTTGGGCAAGGTCAAGTTTCCATTTTCAAATTGCTTATGGGCTTTGATAACAAGGTATGATAACTATATTCATCCATGTAATCCTTGCATCCATGGAGTCCCTAAGATTCCCCAACTGAAAAGTAGAAATTCCCCAATTTTAGTTATAGTGTAATTCTAAAGTTTTGGGTATTGATAAATGTTTATCTGAATGATTGGGTGATAACTGTTTATGCATTAAATGACATGCTTACATGTTTTTAGGATGAATTTACATGAATCCTTGCCTATCCCATGTCTAGAAAGACAAAATTGATTTAAATCTGTTTCATGCCATCAAAAGGAGAAATTATGGGTTTAGATGTATTCTTATAGGATTGATGAGAAACATTTGAATTGCTTTGAGATTGAAGCATATATGATGATTTATGATTAGAATTGCTTCAAGAACGAAGCTTATATGAAGATTATGATATGAATGTTTTTGAGAGTGAATCCTATACATCAATTTTTTTTTATTGATGTGTTAATAGTGGGAGGGAATTTCCCACATGATTTCCTCTATGTATGTATGAATGTGAAATAAATTCTCACATTGAATGATTCTAGGTTGAAAGGATTGCTCACCTAAAATTAATCTAAGTTAAAAGACTTCAAAATTGATGAGGCTAGAGGAAATGAGAAGGATATGGGGCGATTACCCATATTCCTTAGAGTTGAATAAGAGACGATTACCCTTATTCCTATAAGTTGAACAAGAGGCGACTACCCACGTTCCTATAATGATTATTGGATATGGAGGCGAGTACACATGATCCTTATTGAAAGACATAGAGGCGAGTACCCGTGTCACATGATCTTAGAGATGGAGGCGAGTACCCATGATTATAAGTAAAGGAGTTACAGGCGACTACCCATGATCTTTCATAGTAAGGCAACAGGTGAATATCCATAAGCCTGTATAGTTAGGCAAAAAGGCGAATCCGCATGTGTTTAAAAATAAGCAAGATTAATATGTGAAATGTTAAGATGAATGATTAGCTTGGATTGTTGCTTGAGTTGCCTTCCCTGATATGTAAGACTAGAGGCGGATTACCCAAGGCTTGACTTGAGATGAATTGAGATTTCCTCAAGAAGTACCCCTCTTATGTTATGATGATCTATTATGTGCATTGATTGTGTCTTATGACTTATATTGGCTAACTGTTATATTTATGTTGTTTATGCAGGTTATCATGTTTAGTACATATTTAAACTAACACATACTTTTGCCTACATTTCTTATCCAAAGGTAGGGTTCGACGATCTCGACTCTCATCCCCGTGGCTAGGATCATTAGTAGAGGCAAGACTTGAAGATTTGTGAGTCCTCATATAATTCGATGATTTGTCCAGTATTTCCTTATGTTCTTATATTTTATGTTTTTAACATTGTTTTATGGTTTGTGTCTCAAAAATCTATTATATTAGATGGTTTTGAGACAATTGTACGAGAGTTCTGCTTCGTTTTATCAAACTTTGATTGTGTTAAAAAATAAATAAATTTCTATTATCTTGACTGTGAATATTAAGTGGATTATGTGAGGCTTCTTGGGGTCTTGTACGCCATGTTACATCTATGGGGTACCGCTGGGTCGTGACAAACTTGATTATCAGAGAACAAGGTTTAGAATGGTACTAGGATATCTCAAAACCACGTCAAGTAGAATCTTATTTATCAATGTGAAACGGACACATTTATGAATTAAAGGCTACAAGATGTTTAGGAAACTTCACTTATTTCTTCACTCTAAGTCGTGTTATAGAGTTTAACTCTATAAAGTGTCTTTCCTCTGATCCTTAACTGATGGTCTACAAGAAATGACTTCTCGAAGAGCTTTTGCTAGAAGGACCAAGGGAGAAAATGTTGGTCAAGGATCTCCTCCCCAAGCTCCAGCTAACCCTTTGGCTGAGCAAGTGACTAATGCGGTGTTTAGGACCTCTTTCCAAGTGTTGGCTCAAGCCGCGATGGACCAAGCCAATAGGGAGGTTGTGGTACTCGTGAACTCAAATGTGGGTACGACAACATCTAGACTAAAGGATTTCTCTAGGATGAATCCTCCAGAATTCTATGGTTCTAAGATTGAGGCAGATCCTCAAGGGTTCATTGATGAGAATTACAAGGTATTGGCTATTATGGGAGTGACTCCGGTGGAAAAGTCGAGATTGGCCGCTTATCAACTTAAGGGTGTTGCTAAAATTTTGTTGAACCAATGGAAGAAACAAGACCAATAGATGTGGGTTCCATTCATTGGGAAAGGTTCAAGTATGCTTTTATTGATAGGTTATTTCCTCTTGAGATGAGAGAGGAAAAAGTGTACGTGTTTATTAATCTTTGACAAGGGAACATGAGTGTGAAGGAATATGCTTTGAGGTTCACTCAATTGTCAAAGTATGCTTCAACTATAGTTGCCGACTCTAGGAAAGGATGAGCAAGTTCATTTCGGGGGTGTTGGAATTGGTAGTGAAAGAATGTCATGTAGGTATGCGTGTCCCTGAAATGGATACTTCTCCTCTAATGGTCCATTCGCAACAGATTAAAGAGAAGAAACTTAAGGAATGGTCTACGAGAGATAGAGGGCAAGAACCGATGATGGTAACTCTTCATACTATAGGTTCGATGGATCTGGCTGTTCAAGGTCTCAATAAAGGTTTTCTAGTCAAGGTTCCTCCAATGCTCCTAGGTCTAACAAGGAGAGGGTGTCTTACCCTAAGCCTCAAGGAGGGAATAGCAGTGGGTCTTTATTGCCTTCTTGTGCTAAGTAAGGAAGAAAGAATAAAGGTAAATGTCTTGCGGGTTCCAATAATTGTTTTGCTTGTGGTAATATGGACGACAAGATAAGAGATTGTCCTATAGTTGCTAAAAATGCGCGAGATAGTCATTGTAGGGCTTAACCCTATCCTTCATCTGGTTCAAGTGGTTCGAATTCGAATGCTCCTAAGAAAAACAACAGCTATACACTTTTTACTCGTGGTGATCAAGAAGGTTCTCCTAATGTGGTTAACGGTATGTTGAATGTTTTTCAACTTGATGTTTATGCGTTACTTGATCCCGGTGCTACCTTGTCTTTTGTGACGCCATATGTGGCTATGAGATTTGATATGCTTCTTGATGTGTTGTTAGATACCTTTGTTGTATCTACCTTTGTTGGTGATTCTGTGGTGGCTAAAAGGGTCTAAAGAAAGTGTCCCTCATTACAACATTTTAGTCTTTTAGCCTCCCCACTAAAGTCTGTCCTAAACTAGGGAAAAGTGTTGTCTTTAATAAAAGCCTATGTTTTTTTGGCAATACTTTTTTGGAGGTGGCCTAAAGAGGTGTAACCTTTGACTTTAGGTTAAGCTTTCCGGTGTTGACATAGCAGCTATACTTAAAAGGTGTAGCCGATAAGGTACAATAACCACGCTTTGTACACTTCAAAAGTGTTGCCTTTAATATTTCTTCTACAACAACACTTATAAAGTCTAACCTATTCTTATATAGATGCTCCAATTTATAATCAATAAGCTACACGATTCACCTTCCTATAGCCACACTTTTATAGTGTGACAACATTGTCTAGAATTCATGTAACCGTAATTTCTATTGGAAAAATAATAATTCTACTTTGCACAAATTCATGTATCACATAATTATATAGAAATGATCTCAAGAAAAAAACTAGCTAACAAATAATTTAAATGTATAGATTTACAAATGCATTTAGAAAAACATGTCTTGTACTACACATACTTAGAAAGCAATATCTTAGAGATATGTATTACCAATAAATTCTACTACATCAAATGCATTCAAACATATATCACAATAGTTCAAAAGCACTTTATTGTTCACTTCAATAAAATACAGTTGACTTGTTGCCACTATTCAAATTTGATTACCCGCATTTCCCTACACATTCAAAGTAAAATTGAAAGTTAGAAAAAATATCATGCTCAACACTAGTCGTGGTTATTCATCCCATGAGAACTTTGAAGGAGGAAGAAAAACATAAATCATGATGGAAGAATCAAATTTGAATAGTGGTTACCCAAAGCTGTAGGTAGCTACCTGAATATGCAAGTTTATAATATCATGGAGTAGAATGTGGTTACCCAAAGCTGTAGGTGGACTCAATCTTATCAATCGAATTGACTGGAATAGAACAGAACGAGACATTATGGAATAAATTTATTCACTCTTACTATATCAAGAAGTATCGTGCTATTAGTTGTTCATTCTTACAAAACCATTTAATGTATTTACAAACACATTTGAGAAATGATGATTTTGTTCAACAAAAAAAAAGTACAATCACTACTTTTAGAACATAGATGAGAAAACATTCCCGTGAAACCTAGACTGAAGCAGCACAAATATATATATATATATATATATATATATATATATATATATATATATATATATATATATATATATATATATATATATATATATATATATATATATATATATAGATATATATATATATATATATATATATATATATATCAGCACAATATATATATAGTTTGGATCTTTGGATCTCATTCTATATCAGCACTTTGGATCTCATTCTATATCATCACTTTTAATAAATTATATAGTTTTTTGTGAAACTGTACAATGGTTGTAAAAATTTTAACAGATGCCCTTATGACCTATCACAATAGGGCTTCTTGTCTGCATATTATGGATTCATAAAACTCAAATTTTTCATACAACTTATTCGCTATCATTGTCTTCATTCAAAGCTTTCGATCATGTCTATGAATTGCAGCCTCTAAGTCCCATTTTAGGAGAGTTTGCATCCAAAATGTATTTTAATATAATATGTCTTTGAATATCTATTTAATTTACAGATTTTCTTATTTAGATTAAATGCTTCAGATGAATGAAGAATTCTAGAAATCAAAGAAAAATTACTAATTCTTTGGACTTCTGGTAGTTTAATGCAACTAAACAAACTTTTGCCCTAAATTGAAAAATGACCTATTATACCCCATCGCTAGTATTATTCAAAAACACAAAATTAAAAAAGAGAACAAGAAAAGAAGAATTAGTCTTCAATATTGAGACAAAATGCAAATCCATCAAGCCATTACAAACCTCATAAGAGTTGTTCCCTTTATGCCTTTAGGTGCTCCATTTCTATGAACTTATCTCCTACCTTAACACTTGTAACTCCCCTACTTCCTATGCCAGAGATGTGGCTTGAAACATATGTACTTTTGCTAAAAAAAACATGTAGAATCTTGCAAAACTATGTCAAAAAAATGAGAATGGAAGAGTAATATATGTACAAATGAAGAGTTATAATGGTGAAACATTGTGATTGTTGCTACTAAACAGATTAAAAAGTATAATAACAATACATATGTTTTATAAGATATAGCAAAAGCACATCAAGATAGCTTGAAAGAGCTCTTAAACTTCCTCTATATGAGAACGACTAGAAATATAGTTAATAAAACTAACACTAGTCCTTCTAATATTTTCCAACCTTAGTATGAGGAGCATGATCCCGTGTGAACTCTTTATATATTGTCACATTAAATATGACACTCCTTTATTGGTAAATATACTATGCATTGCTTCTACAAAATCTCAGTGTTCGGTAAAAATTATATAGCTTATTACTAAAACAAATAAGGCAACTAACTTGAGCATGTTGAGTCATTGAATCTACTTCATCAGGGATTATGATTAAAAGGTGGGCAGGGATAAGCACTTAAGTAAGGAAGATATGTTGTTAAACAACAAAGTAAAAGATAGGCTCAAAATGCATTAAATACTGAGCTAGACAAGACAAAACTTTACCTTTGCTAATTATAACGTTAAACAACATTCTATTGTGCTTGCCCTGTAAAGCTTTGTTTCTGTTGGAATTTAATAAGTTAAGATTGTGGTTTCTCTTCTTCGACCCTGCAACTAAGAGTGAGAATCTGTTATTGTGATAAATGAGTCAAAGAGATAATTTCTTTAATCAAAGGTCATACACACTTCTTTTTCCAGATGAGGTGATAGAAATCATAGATATCTTTGACATGTCTATGTCTGAACTAAAACAAACAAAAAGAATGTATCAATCAATTATCTTAATCAAATCTTGGTTTATTTAGGTGATTAGGGTGATATGTTTTTACTTAAATTTTCCTATTAATACTAGTACAATCTATTTTATGATTCTCAGTCCTCTTAATATGAACATGTGGCAAAAAAAAGATATCTTTTTTTATTTCTTTTCAAACGGGTTATAGTTTTATGTTTCATTTATTTCTTTTTTCTTTTCTTGATAAAAGGAGTCCAGTTCAAATGAGTCAGATCCTTCTGCTTTTTTTGAAATGAGTCAGAGCTCTTCTAGTGCTAATGTTCATCATTTATCTGACGACACCAAGCAGTTCAAGATTTCATACCATAAGACTTTTCAGAAGAGCGAATGAGTTATTATCGAACGACATAACACATGTTGCTCAACTGCATGTTGTTCCTACATATACTTACATGGTCAATGGAAGTCAGGCTTTTCAAAATACAGAAGATGAGGAGTCACCTGGGCATGAAAATCTTGATCTCAACTTCAATGTGGATTGTTGTGGTCCAGTTTTAGATGACAAGCAATACAAAAGAAGCACGCCACATAAAATGAGCAACAACTATATCATGCATGAAAGTGATTCAAAAAACCTAACTAGCTATGAATCATGGAGAAAACATGTATGAAGAAATATGACCAAGGTCAAGACAGCTAACTAGCAGCAATTATAAGAAAATCCAGGGCTTGATTAAAGGTCCTAGAAATTTTAGCAAGGCAATAGGCTATTTAAGTCCGTTCAATATCTAGAAAAAAAAGAAAGAAATTAGATATGCCAAAATTCAACTAGTACTCAATATAATTCTTTGAAAACAAAGGTAGAGTTTGAATGGTCCAAAAGTTGTGCACTTTTTTGTAAAAAGTTCTAGTTTTACACTTTTGTCAAAAGTTCAAGTTTATTCAAATTTATCTCAAGAGGTTGAAATGTTTTGCTTCAATATTTATGCAGCTTTTCCTATGAGCTTTGAGTTTCAAAACTATACAGTCATCACTACATAATCATAAATGTTTTTCTTTTTGGTCTACCTTGTTGAAATACCCTTGGGACACAAACTATTAGGATTTGTCCAGTATGATGATCTTTGATAAAAGAGTATTTGCATCTTGAGTGACATCTTTCGGTCGTAAAACACAAGTTGACATTGTGATATTAGGTTTATGCACTATCCTGATTTCTAACAAGATAGTGTTTATGCATACCTTACACCTACTTTGGACTATTATATATAGCTAAAAATAGTATTTCTTGCATACAAAATGTAATGATATTTTCTATTATTTTATTTGTTTTCATAAGGTGCTTGTGGTTGAGGATGCAAGATATAACTTATAAGCCAATTCAAGGAGCATTGGGAAAAATTCACTTGTATTAGACAAGTATTCTGTTCTCTGGAAATGGAAAAGACATACACAATTGAAATTTTTTAACAAGTTACAACTTACAATAAATGGATTTTGTTTCAATAAGCGCTTGTGCATCAGTGAAAAAGTTTTCAAAATTGCTATGTGGTAAGAGGAATAAAATCCCGAGAAGTGTATAGTTGGTCCAGATGTGTCCTAAAAAGAAGGAAATTAAGAAGTTATATGACCAATTGATTCTCAGTGGAGTAATTCATTTTTTTCCAAATGCAGTAAAGCTCGTAGAATCCTATGTACGAGTATCTGAAACCTATGATGCATTGTTAGTCTTCAAGTCATCAATTCAATCGCTTGACGCATGTTCACATTTATTATGATCATAGGACTGATTCTTATCAAACGCCCTATGGAGTCGTTTCTCTATGAAGGATTAGTACCAGATGAACTATTAAAGGATACCAATACATATGCTTTTGATCCCAAAGCTTGTTCCAGGTTAAAAGTTCTTCTTGAAGGTAAACAAGTATATGCACAAACAATGAAGATGGTAATAGAACCAAATACCCATATTTGTAGCTCTTTAATATCTATGTACTCTAGTGTTCGTAATATGACATCTACAAAACATGTGTTTGATTAATTGTCATTGCATAACATTTTCGTTTTCCCCTTAAACTCCATGATTACCAATTTATATGAATTAGAGCCTCATAAAAGAGCCCTTCAAGAATTTGAGATCGGTGATACATAGGGAAATAAGGATGCATCTACTTGGAGCGCAATGTTTGGGGTATGTTAAGAATGGTATGCACGAAGATGCATTTTTAAAAAAAATAACAAAACTACTTTTCTTCACAAGCTTGAAACATTTCCAGAGGGAAACAGTTTGCCCTAATTTGATGGCAACTAGCATTATAGGTCATTGGGTAGGTGGAAGGGATTTTCAGAAATAAGATTTGTAGAGAGTTATTTCATAATCAATTCCACCAAAATACAATTTTTTTAATGGATTTGACATCAAAATGTACTTTCTCTATTAAAATGTAAATTGATTTTCAAGAATAAGATATATAAAATCCATAATCGATTAATCAGACTATAAATTGCTAGATGAAATTAACATAAACTAGAGGAATCCCTAAGTAAACTCCATATGTGACATTAACATACCCAAAAGAATGATGGGACGACAAGAGCAGTCGTCGTCTCTCCAGTTCTAGGAGGACCGCAAAACAACATATGTGAGAATTGTAAGAAAAACAAAAAGATCGATTATTCACCTCTGCCATGTTACAACCCAAAAGTGAACTTTAGATCTAAAATTTGTGAAAATACTACAAGAAACTTCAGCAATTAATATAGGAACCGTTCGCAGAAGCCGACGAGAAATACTATGAACAAAATATTTAGTAAAGCTTTGTATGTGATTTGGGAAGTTTCTTACTATACTGAGTTTGACCAAGAGAAGCTCTTACGAGAGTTCTCTAATTTGGGGGAGAAGTAATAGTTTTTTATTTGGAGCAAACAACATCTTTGATGCATTGTTTTTTGGCCAATTAGAAATTAGAGGGATTGTAAAATATTTAGCAGGAAATATAATAATTTAGTGAGAAAACTTGAAATATTTTAGGAAAGATATAAGGTTCCACTTATAAGTGTTGTTTATAGAACTATTAAAATAGCATACTTAAAAGTGTCATTATATGTGTAAATGGGCGTTGTCAATTATGTCATAGTTTTATAACATTTATAAAGAGTAGACGATAGTCCTAAAGAATACGTTTTACAAGTGTTTCAATATTATTGTTGCCAAAATCTAAAAACTAAAGCTACACGTTAAAAGGTTACCCTAAAAAAATTTGGCAACACTTTATAAATGTTGTCGAAATTTAGTGTGGCCTTCATGTTGTAGTGCCATTTCCTTATCCCTTAGAGTTACTCTTGTTGATTTGGTAGCGCTTGATATGCTAGATTTTGATGTCATTCTTGAGATGGATTGGTTACACTCTTGTTATGGTTCTATTGATTGTAGAACTCGTGTAATCAAGTTTTAGTTCCCGAATGAGCCTATCCTAGAGTGAAAAGGGGGAAATTCTATGTTGAAAGGTCGGTTTATTTCTTATCATAAATATAGAAAGATGATTTCGAAGGGTTGTTTGTACCATTTAGTTAGTGTGAGGGATATGGATTCCGAAACCCCTAGTCTTGAGTCAGTCCTCGTTTTTAATGAGTTTCCTGAAGTGTTCTTAAATGATCTACCCGGTATTCCTCTAGAAAGGGAAATAGATTTTGGTATTGGGATTCTCCAAGATACTCAACCTATTTCTATTCCTCCTTATATAATGGCTCCGGCAGAACTTAAGGAATTAAGGGAGAAATTGAAATATTTGTTGGATAAGGGTTTCATCCGACCGAGTATCTCTCCATGTGGTGCTTTAGGTTTGTTTGTTAAAAAGAAAGATGGTTCACTTTGTATGTGTATTGACTACCAACTATTGAACAAGGTTACTATTAAGAATACGTATCCTCTTACAAGGATAGATGATTTGTTTGTCCAACTGCAAGAAGCAAGTTACTTTTCTAAGTTTGACCTCCAATCGGGTTATCACCAACTCAGGGTGAAGGAAGATGATGTTCCAGAAAAGGCCTTTATAACTCAGTAGGGTCATTACGAGTTATTAGTGATGTCATTTATTTTGACTAATGCTCTGACAACATTTATGGAATGAATGAATAGGGTATTTAGAAAATACCTTGATAGGTTTGTACTAGTGTTTATTGATGATATATTTATCTATTGAAGAAGTGAGGATGAGCGTATTGATCATTTAAGGATTGTGTTGCAATTTTTCAAGGACCGATAATTCTTTGTTAAGTTTAGTATATCTTTTGGTAAGATCCGTAGCTTTTCTTGGCCATATTATTTCAAGTAGAGATATTGAGGTAGATCCTAAAAAAACAGATACAACTAAGAGTTGTCCTAGACCTCTATTACTTTCTGTTATTAGAAGTTTGTTGGTACTACAGAAGGTTTGTTGTGTGGTTTTCTTCCATTGCATCTCCATTGACATCTTTTACTCAAAAGAAGGCCAAGTTCATATGGTCCGTAGCTTGTGAGAAGATTTTTCAGGAATTGAAAGTTAGAATTACTTTCGCTCCAATGTTGACCTTACCGAAAGTGACTGATGGTTTTGTTATTTATTGTGATGCCTTGAGAATTGGGTTAGGATGTGTGCTTATGCAAAATGGGAAAGTTATTGCCTATCCTTTAAGGCAACTTAATATACATTAAAGGAATTATCCAACCCACGATCTTGAGCTAGCGGTGGCTGTTTTTGCCTTAAATACTTGGAGGAAATATTTTTACGGTGTGCATGTAGATGTGTTTACCGACAATAAGAGTGTACAATATGTAAACAATCATAAAAATCTAAATCTTCGCCAAAGAAGGTGGCTTGAGTTATTAAAAGATTATAATATGGGTGTTCTCTATCACCTCGTTAAGGAGAATGTAGTAGTGGATGCTCTTAGCTGATTATCAATGGGTAGTGTTGCTCATATAGACGAAGGTAAAAGAGAATTGGTACGAGATATACATAAATTGGTCCAAAAGGGTGTTCAGTTAGAGGGCAATGACAAGGGTGGTGTTATGGTTCACAATGGCTCAGAATTGTCTTTTGTGGTGGATGTGCAGACCAAGCAAGGTCTTAATGCAATTTTGATAGATTTAGAAGATATGGTACATACAAAGTCTGTTGAGGCTTTATCCCAAGGGGGAGATGGTATACTTCGATATAAGGGTCATTTGTGTGTTCTGAGTGTTGATGACTTAAAGGAACAGATCTTGTCTGAAGCCCATAAATCTCGGTAATCCATTCACCAGGGAGCCACTGAAATGTACGTGATTTGCAAGAGATCTATTGATGGAATTGGATAAGGAAGGATATTGCGGGATACGTGGCTAAGTATCCTAATTACCAACAAGTGAAAGTTGAGCATCAGAGACCGGGAGGTTTATCCCAACACATTATTATTCCTACTTGGAAGTGGGATAATTTGAATATTGACTTCATAGTTGGTTTGCCTTGTACATGGAGGCAATATGATTAGATCTGGGTTATAGTAGATCGATTGACAAAATTGACCCATTTCATTCCCGTCAAAGTTTCTTATTCGACGGAAGATTATGCTAAGTTGTATTTAAGGGAAATGGTAAGGTTACATGGAGTTGTCCATTATCTCCGATAGAGGGACTCAATTTACTTCTCAATTTTTGAAGTCATTCCAAAAGGGTCTTGGTACTAAAGTTAAGATTAGCACGACTTTTAATCCTCAAACCGATGGGAAAGCGGAGCGTACTATCCAAACCTTAGAGGATATGTTGAGAGAGTGTGTCATCGATTTCAAGGGAAGTTGGGATGACCATTTTCCATTGATTGAATTTGCTTATAATAACAACTATCACTCTAGTATTGGTATGGCTCCATTTGAGGCTCTCTATTATAGGAGGTGTAGTTCTCCTATAGATTTGTTTGAGGTGGGTGAAGTTGCCTTGATAGGACCCGAGTGAGCTCATGAGGCTATGAAAAAAGTCCGACTAATTAGAGAGAGGTTGAGAATAGCCCAAAGTTGACAAATTCCTATGTTGATGCAAGAAAAAGAGAACTTGAGTTTGACACTCACGATTGGGTTTACTTTAAAATATCACTGATGAAAGGTGTAATGAGGTTTGGTATGAAAGAGAAACTTAGTCCCCGTTATGTAGGCCCATATCAAATTTTAAGATGTGTTGGTAAGGTTACTTATGAACTAGATTTCCCTAATGAGTTGGCATAGGTGCATCTGGTTTTCCATGTCTCTATGTTAAAGAAATATGTTGGAGATCCAACATCAATAGTTCTCTGATGAGTCCACAAATTGGACTCATTTAGGGCAATATTTTGATAGAAATAGTGTCCTCGAATGCTTATTTTGTCTCAATATCTGGTGAAAACTCTTAAGATTCAGGAATTTGAAGTTTTAGTGGAAACATGGAAACTTAGGCTAAAAAAGAAACAAAGAGACTGAAAAGAACAAAGAAGCTGAAGCATGAACATCGCCAAGAACCTTTTGCTATTCGCCGAAAGGATAGACTCCGCCCTTTGTTCCTGTATGCGAATCCCTGAACGAAGAGGATAAAAAAAGTGATGAAAGGAGCAGTCGATACTTCAGCGAATAGTTCCACGAAGCAGTACTATAACACCCAATGGTCCAGAATGTGAATATGCTAAAGAAAAGAATGAAACAACAATGAAATAGAAGGGGCTAGTCGCCGAGTCATTCGGTGGTATCGACTAACTTCACCGAAATATCCGCCAATGCTATTTTCTACAGTCTATAAATACTAAACTTGTTTTTAATTTTAAAAGTTCTGAACCATTATTATTATTTTCAGAATAGAATAGTACATTTTTTAGATATTTTCTCTAAAGTTTGGAAAGGGTTTTGTGGGAGACTTGAACAGAAAATGATTTCTTCTTCCCCAAGTTGGAAGTAGGTCTTCTCCAATATTCTTCCTTTGGTTAAATGGAGGTTTAATTTCTTATACCCATTTGATTTAGTATCGTTTTAGTTGTATTTTGCTATTTCTTGATGTGTGTCTAAAAACCCCATTCCTGGGGTGTGATATAGCCGATAAAATTTGCGAAGGCGGTATGCTACACCAGCCCTACGAAGTTATAGCAAAACTCCTTAGTGGCATGTTAAAAGCCAACAAAGAAGCAAAAAAGAAGCAGTAGTGGGACACACTAGCTACCTAGTTGAATGCTCTATCTACTAGAGTCACATAATTGGAGGTACTTGGAGAAAGAAAAGCACTCCTCCCTTCGAGAATGTAGACATTGGAATAAGCAGAGAGCTATACCTGATGATGAAGCCCTGTCACCCATTCAACAAAATATTAAGGCACATGAGAAGATGTTAAATGAGATAAAGGAGAACGTCGAAATGCTAAACGAAGCGTCATCCACTCACTCCATGACAATTCAAATGTAGGATGCTCAAATCACCCATTTAATAATGGGTCACTATCCTCCATTCGGCGATGATTCACTTAATTACACCATGGGTGATTTTGAGGACGAAGAGTAGTCTTTGAATTGTGTCGTGCCGTAACGTTAACTCAGGCGTTGTTTGGGAGGCAACCCAAAACCCCATATTATCTTATATTGTCGTACTAGTAAAATAATAGTGTCTTGGTTTTATAGACTAAAGTGTAATAGGTGAGAAAGAGGTGCATAATGGCGAGCAGCAGATCCATTTGGCGGGTCATCGAAGAAGATGGTGATCAAATCTATTCCGCCATTTGACTGAAGATATCTTCAAAATCTGGAGTTTGTAAAATTTGTAGAGCTCAGCACAGTTTTGGTGAATCGCCCACCTTATTGGCGACCCAGATAGTCACCATCGTTTGAACATCTATAACTGCTGTAAAGTTCTGTAAAACTGGACGAAGTAAAAATTTGTTTGGCGAAGCACCGAATCACTCAGAAACAAAAACGTGACCATCAAATAGAAACGAACTAGATAAGTTGCAGGCCAACACACAAAAAGGCAATTGATTAATCATTCGAGAGAGTGGGTTGAAGATAGGTTCATTGGAAAGCTAAGAAAAGTTGAACAGAGCTTGATGAATCACTCGGCATTGCACCAAACGTCCCTAGGATACCTTCTGCTTTACGTGACATCTATTGAAGGACTCCAACTCGAAACAACTGCCTAACCAGGATTGTTCTCTAGCCCTATCTCTGTATTTCTTTAATTTGACCTCTGGATTATTGTTATATATTTGAGGACAAATATATTTTGATTGTGGTGGTGTAACACTCACCTTTATATGCTTGCTATGGATGTTTGTGTTTTGTATAGATTTGGGTTTGTCTGTTTTTAATTGTATTTTTAAAACTACTTTGCAATTGTTTGAGCTTGTGACTTCGTTTTTGTTTGTTTTTAATTGCAAATAACTTTGAACCTTCCGATTTTTTTTATTTTTTTGCACATTTATGCCACCCTTCGTGAGTTGAATGTGGCTATTCTTTTGCAAAAATTTGAGTCTCGATTTCAATCAATACCGATGACTTAAATAGTGCTCTCAATTAGACGAACATGAATGTACGACTGCGATGAGGCAAAATGAAGTTTCATAGACAATATGTGAACTCAGTGCATCTTAATTGTGATTAGACATTTATCGAACTGATTATTTTGTAATGACCGTTGCACACTAGCGAAAGTGTGTACTCTTGTTTGACTTAAGTATAGGCCTTCTGTAATTAGCTTGCTTTGAAACTTGCATGAATAAACCTAGAATTTGTCCTGTTAGCCTGATTTATTTAGAAAGGTGTCCTCTTGATATGATCTTAGGAAATTTTAAAGAGTGTGAGCCAATTTGACATATTCCTCTTTTGTGGCCTACCCGTGAGTGTGTGAAACTCTTTTGAACACCCTTTGAGCCTTACCTTTCTTTGGAAGAACCTTGAAGAACCCTAGACCTTACTAGAAACATTACCAAAAGCCTAAGTTGGGGGTGTGGTGAAAGGGAAAAGGAGAAGTCAAGAAGTGCAAGAAAAAACACCCTTAACCCATGGTATTGCATAAAAATGGAACCCATTCAATTCAATTCAAATAAAAAATAATGAAATGTGGAATAAAGTATGAAAGGAATCGGGTTTCAAGCATTTCATGGAGGAGAATAAAAAAAGGTTATACTTAGAAGCACTAGAAAAAAAACTGATAAAGCAAAAGAAGGGAATGTCTTGAGAATATCGCTGTCACGACCCGGGAGCACCCCCTAGTCGTAACCGGCGTACTCGACCTCGACGAGGTCTAATACAAGCCTCGTAGCATTCATTCATCGCATATACACTAAAACCATAAGGAATTAAAATCTTTCTTTACCAAGAAAACATTTCAAAAAAAAAATATAGCAAGTGGAAGACTTTTTAGACTTTATACATGATGTCTCAAAACCATCTAATACTTTAGAGTACAAAATTCGGGACTAATCCCATACACAACTTAAACAATACTAAAAAGACATAAAAGAACATATTAGGTATTGTCCTCGAATATATGAGGACTTACCAAGTCTTCTTCTTCAACACTTAGAAATCTATCAAATAGCCATGACATGTCATCATCTCCAAATCCCTACACTTTAGTCCAAAAAGGGAAAGAAAGGAGCACAATTAAGTACTAAGTATGGAGACCATGCAAAAACATGCCAAAAATGACATTTTCAAGGAAGTAAAATGCTTTCATATCATTTGATAAAACCTTTCCTTTACAAGTATAAGAGACATAATACAAGTCAACATTAACATATAAGACCATAGCCAACCATACATATACTCAACATATGTCCATATACAACCCATCCTTAACTTTAAAAGAACACATGTCATTTCATTACCATAGGACCTCTACCTAATATAACCTTAAGACACACTTGAGTGAGATAAGAAGTGACCGCCCATACAACCTCTTCAAGCACACTTAAGTGTTCCCCAAGATTACCTTAGATAAGGACATAATCGAAATGCAAGAAATAGTTCCATAGACATAATGAATAACAATATGAGGATGCATGATCAAAGTGACGTCAAAACATGTTTAAGTAGATATATACTAATAGTAGATATCATATGTGTGTGCCTAATCCAACCAATCTATAACCCCAACTTAGGATGGGGGATACCGTTCACACCCGGACACCCTGCTGGCAAGGTATAAACCCCTCACATGGTTGATGTTGGTCACACCCCAAGCATCCTAGGTGGTGAGGTATAAACCCCTCACATGGTTGATGTTTGGAATGCCATACATCTCATAACTCAAGCCTTAAAGCATCAATTCATCAATTCTCCATAATTGGACATTTTGTCAAACACCTTGAAGGCATGTAATGGGGTCAAAGAGCATGGAAAATAGGGTAGTAATTATGCAGCAAAATTAGTGAACAACCTGCAACAACGCCTTTTAACACCCACAAGACCACATGAAAAAATCTCCACATCAATTCCAAGTTTAGGTTCAAGTTCTAGAGTCACAACATGCTCAAAACAACCACTTTTCATGCTAGAATTCACTGTGCAGAAAATTTATATAAGGAACAAGACTAATTTATGAATCTCAACTTAAACCATGAATTAGTGAGTAGAATAGAGTCTAGGCACTATGGGTGGAAGGACCC
Source organism: Solanum commersonii (assembly GCA_029007595.1). Lineage (NCBI taxonomy): Eukaryota > Viridiplantae > Streptophyta > Magnoliopsida > Solanales > Solanaceae > Solanum > Solanum commersonii. Next base: position 5,444,442 of record JAJTWQ010000012.1, read on the forward strand.
ATGAGTTCAACACCACATACTTTAACTCACAATGCTATCCACTTTACATAGGATCATCACAAGATCACATAAAACTCATTCACATCATACCTTCACATAAAACATTACATATAGCTTCATATAGGACTTTACATATAGCCTCATATGTGTATAATAATACAACAATATAATAACATTTATATAAGGCCCTTCATGGCCTCAATTCACAATAATACAACAAATAACCACCTCCACCAAAGGTGGATCAAACCAATCAATAACAATTATATCAAATACTAAGAGATTAAGCCATCTTACCATCCTTCAAAGCCATAACCAACATTACTCAATTCCCTACTAATTCAACATTATTCATAAAGTAGGTCAACTTACCATCCTTTCCAAGCCACAATCGCCATCCTTAATTCTCCAAATATCACAATAGAATAACATAGATAATAGTAGAATTTAGCTATACAATACAAGCTAAACATAATCCAATAATCAACATAAGGACCGGTTCACTATTTGCCCATGCAAGGCTCAAATCTCATATCCTTAAATTCAACATCAATTCTTCACAATTCAACATATATAATACCATATATGAACAGCCCATATTATACTAAACACAATTCTATAATCATCTACTCAAAATTAATACGCCCACTTTATGGTGAAATTTAGAGAATTTGAGAAAACATGGGTTCATGGGGATTTCTTTCTAAAAACCATTAATAATCATTAATAACAATATATATCATCATTTAAAACCCTTTTTATGCAAGAACCCGTGCTAGAATCGAAATTAGGACTTTAGGGTTTTTGAAGAACTTTGAAAATACTTTGAATTGGCTCTTTGATTGAAAAAGGAATCAAAGATAGAGAGTCCCAATACCTTAATATTGAGAAATCCCACGGAAATCGATGAAAGAAGCCTCCAATTTGAAACCCTAGTTCTTCACCCTTCTTCTTCCTTGAACTTGAAAGAGATATATGAAAGGAGATGGGTTTCTTTTTAATTCTAAGAGGAGTGACTTAAATGAAAGGAATTAAGTCATAAAAAGGTCTTATAGTTGCTAGGAAAGGAATAAAATAGTATAGGGTCAATTTTGGAAAAGGACTAAGGACCCATAAAGTCTAAACTTAAAAATCTGCCCCTTCCCGTCTTAGTTCGCCCTTTTTTTTCAGCCTGACAGTGCTTTAATATTTCGGGCATAACTTTTTACTCCAAGGTCAGAATTGGGAAAACTCGGTAGCGTTGGAAAGAGGACTCAGAGACCTTTAATTGGATAGGTAAAGGTCCACCTTATTCATTTTGAGCTAAAAGATATGACCATTTGAAGTTGACCCTTATAACTCACTAGTTCAAATGACTAGTTTCCGGACGTCACGGTCATTTCTCATCGTTTCATCAAGTTCTCAACTCCAAACTCACATGTGAGGCTCTAGTTTCACTAATTCATTTTTAGGGTCGTTATAATCGCATCCCACGAGAAAGGAGCCACTTAGCCTAAATGACCATACCTTTGCACTCATCCCCATTATATTCCTTAGAAAGACCTTTTTGATCTGGAGTAAACCGAATCAAATGTCGATTGGAAAATAAGGGCTAACCTATGGGTGAAAATATGCATTGTGTTCCTCTTTTTGATTGTGAGGGTTGCATCGGATTCCTGATCTTGAATTGATTAACCTCTGTGTTTGAATGTGGAATCATTCTTCATGTGAGGGCATTTAGATACTTTTTGATGAGCTTGAAGTTGAACAAGTAGCAAGTACTGCAAGCATGATAATATTTAGTAATGGTGTGTCACAGCTTGAATCTTTGAGTACATAATTAATCCTTCCATAAGTAAATTGAGTCTTGTTGTGTGCACTCATTATTGAGTCTTGTGTAGCACTTTTTGAGACACCCTTTTTGAATGGCTAAACTCAAGTTTGCTTGACGACAAGTAAACGTTTAAGTTAGGGGTGTTGATGAGTCCACGAATTGGATGCATTTAGGGCTTTATTTTGATAGAAATAGTGTCCTCCAATGCTTATTTTGTCTCAATATCTGATTAAAACTCTTAATTTTTTTGTATTTGATGTTTTAGTGCATGGACACTTAGGCATAAAAAGGAACAAAAAGGATGAAAAGAACGAAGAAGCTGAAGCATGAGCATCGCCAAGAACCTTTGGCGATTCGCCGAAAGGACAGACTCCCCCCTTTGTTCCAGTATGCGAAGCCCTGGAAGAAGAGGATCAAAAAGTTGATGAAAGGACCATTTGGTGGTTCATCAAATAGTTCCGTGAAGAAGTACTATACCGCCCAATGGTCCTGAACGTGAAGATGGTGAAGGCAAGAATGAAACGGCAATGAAACAGAAGAAGGGCAAGTCGCTGAGTCATTCGGTAGCATCGACTAACTTCGCCGAAAGATCTGCCATCGCTATTTTCTGAAGTCTATAAATACTAAATTTTTTATTAATTTTAAAAGCTTTAAATAATTTTAATTATTTTCATAATAGAATAGTAGATTTTTTAGATGTTTTCTCTCAAATTTGGAGAGGGTTTTCTGGGAGACTTGAAGATAGAAGGATTTCTTCTTCCCCAAGTTGGAAGTGGGTATTCTCCATTCTTCTTCCTTTGCTTAAATCAAAGTATAATTTCTTATAACCATTTGATCTTAGTATAATTTTAGGTGTATTTAGTTATTTATTGATGTGTGGCTAAAAACCCCCTATCTTAGGGTGTGATTTAGCAAATATGTGTTGGTATTGTTGTTGGGTCTTACTTGCTAATAGGGTAGATGTATTTTAATGCTGATTTCACCTAGTGATTGTAGTTTAATTTAATGGGTTTGTAATTGCAAATACAAAACCACCCATGTGTTTTCGGCTTGCCCGAAGGGTGGTCGCGAAACCAAGACCACTAGACTGATGGCCTAAGGTGTGGGTCGACATGAGTTTCAGCCCGAGAGGGTGATCCCTAGTCCCATACCCTAACACTTAGCTTGAGAGAGTGAGTGGGGTAAGGCGTAGGCACTTTAGGAGGCAAAAGGGTGTTCGAGAGGAACCCATTTGAAACGGGGTAAGTGGCCCGAGAGGGAACTTATTTCCATCTAAAGCTTAGCCTAGTCACTATTATCTTGCAAATTTACTATTGAAAGTATGTACCCAACGATTTATCTCAACTTGTATTGTGGTCACACCCCAAGAACATTTTCCTATACTTGATTTTCTTGTTAACTTTTGCTATTTTTACTACCTGTGACAAAAACCCCAAATCGATATTTGACACTTTCGTGTCACCCCCTTTAATTTACTATGTTTTTGTTAGTAAATGTCTTTAGCTACGACTAGTTAGATCTTAATTTTATTTTTCTATCAATTCTCAAAACCACTCCCTTGGGACACGACCCCAACCTTTAGTTGGGTTACTATAGTACCGACGATTGTAGAGACTCAGACCGTAGGTTAGTGTCATTGGTCACGATAAGCATCATTCACTCAGAAGATTTGAGAGTTGATGAAAAACATTCTTATGAGGAATTTGCGATTGAGATTTGTAATACCCCGAAAACTAGTAGGCTAAGCTAGAGCTAAAACGTGAGGGTTAGAGTCAAAGAGGTGGGAAGGGGCCAAGGGAGAGGACCAAGGAACTCCACACTCCTCTAGACACTGCCTTAGTTACTATGACCACCACCACGGCTCATGGTAGGGACCACGGCTTGTGGTAAGGTCCGTCATGGGCTAGGCAGTGAGCTCCACAAACTACCCAAAACAAGCTCCTCTTCAAAAGCACCTTCACAACTCGTTGTTAAGACCAATGCTCATGGAAAGTCACGTGGAGGATAGTTAAGTGTATGAGGGCGGCAAGGAAGTAGCTTAGCCGTTGCTTCAAGGCCCACGAGTGCGACCATGGCTCGTGGCAAGCAACGCGGCTAGTGGAGCCCCTCATGAAGGTGCCTTAGGGTTGTGGGCTAAAAGCACAAGTTGCGTAGCCACTACCTCAAGTCAACGAGTAGGACCACGGCTCGTGGAGCCACTCGTGGCACCTGGGCAGCTCACTTTAAGTGAGGGCTGTTTTAGGTAATTCTGGTTTAATACTTATTAAAGTGAAGTTGTTTTGCCTTAGTTTTATACACCTATATAAGTCATTTTAAGTCAAAATACACCAATTCAACCCATTATTTCCAAAATCCCAAATTAAAACAAACTCTTCACCAAAAATTCTCTCTCTAGAACTTCAAGGAAGAAGAAGAAGAAAGTTGGACCTAGGGTTAAAAGAGAAAAATCTTCTACTGAAATTCATTGTATTTCATTGCTAAGGTATTGTAGTCCTTCATCCATTGAGTCCCTTCAAAACCCCAATTTCAAAGATAGAAATTCCCCCAAAAGCTAGGGTTTGACTCTAAGTCATGGATTCCTTTCAAAAATGATTCTAATGATTAAATTACTTCATATTATGATTTAATTGATGATTTATAAAGGTTTTTATGTTTGAATTCCCACTAATCTATGAAATCCCCATATTCCCAATTTATGACCATGTGATGTGGGTGAATTGATGGAAGAAGGATATTATGAGATTATGCTTGTAGTAATTGAGTTATTTGAATCATGTTATTATCCATGTCTAATGTAGTAATTCTAGATGTTCTGATTGAATATTATATTTGATCCTTCAAGGGCAAAGTATGAGAATTATGCATGATTATCAGATTTATGTATATGCTTTCAAAACACTTTGAGAGGAAAGTGATTTTATTATGACATTGTTGTGTGTTGTTGAAATGATATTCTCATTATACACCTATGTATAAATATGACTAGATGTGAAAAGTTTTCTCACAATATGATGATTCTATGGTTCAAAGGCTATTCTCACATATTAAATCTAGGAGCTATCTTATGAATTATGTTAGATTGAGTGTCAAGACGTTCTTCCATGCATATGAACTTAAGTCAAGACATTATATGACTTCAGTGGGAAATAATGCTTAGCACCGAGTGGATACTGATATGAGATAGAAGCCCTCACGATAGTAGAGGCCATGTTTCTAGGAGCAATCTCTTGGGATGGAAGTTGTTACGATAGTAAAGGATGTGTTTCCAGTAGCTATCCTATTGTCCCATAAAATATGTTCCCTAATAGGTACTTAGCCAGTGGATCCACCTAAGCTAAGAGTATGGTTTTACCTTATGCATGTAGGAAAACCCTTTTTCGGTGTGGGGTAGACACCAGATTCCATGGTAAGCTCACGGGTCTATGTTCGTTAACGCTTAACCCCACTATGACAATAGTATGAACAACAAAATGAATTATGAACTATAGTTACTCAAGAAGCTTTACTTAGTATTAGTTTGCTAGGTCTAGTTTCTACTTTTCGTTTGATGCTTTGAGTATGATTAGATTGGAGTCGATGTTTCCTCCTTGATATGTTCATTTTGATGAAATTGCATACATGATAGGTTGCTAATTTTGAGTCTTTTCCTTCATAAGGTGTCTTGAATTACATTCGAGGGTGAATGTTCCCAAGGGAGAGATAATTTTACACCTCAAAATCTAGTAGTCTAAGCAAGGGACCAAGTGACAAGTCATGAGCCAAAGAAGTGAGTCTGGGCAACCTCACGTGGATCAATACAGGTTGTGAAGGGCACCACAAGGTCTGGTGCTTCCCGTAGTGGCTCAGACTAGGTATCCAAGGCAGCCAAACATCCCACGACACCATGATGGCTCGTGGTGGCGACCATGGGTCGTGGTGATGAATGTTGAGGGGTAGGCAGTGGGTAGGTTTAGGAAGCCTCCTCCCACCAACCAATTGATGGATTGTGATGGCCTTGACGGCTCGTGGAGGTGGGAGTTAGGGAACTTGGGATTTTGGGGTAGTTTGCCAAGCCACTAGTCAAGGAAAATGGCTGGCACCATGGCTCGTGAGAGCCACCACGATTTGTGGAGCCTGGCATGAAGTGCTTTAGTCCACTAATTGTTCAGACGCTTTTGGGTCATTTCCTGTTTTAGTTAAATCAAACCTATGTCATATTACCCACGCCAAAGACCCTTATATAAGTGATTTTAACACCAAAACTCACCCATTCAAGTCATTCTTCTCAAAACGTAAAAGAAAACCAAAGTTCATGCCATGACAGGAGAAATTTTGGGTTTAGATGTATTTTTATAGGATTGATAAGAAACATTGGAATTGATTTAAGATTGAATCATATCTGTTATGATATGAATAGCTTTGAGAGGGAAGCCTATGCATTAATTTTGTATTGTTGATGTGATTGATTGTAGAAGGGAATTTCTCACATAATTTCCTTTATGTATGTATGAATGTGAAAGGCTTTCTCACATTCAATGATTCTAGGTGCATAGGATTTCTCACATAAAATGAATCTAAGTTAAAATACTATGAAATTGATGAGGATAGAGGCGATTACCCTGGACCTCTTAATGAGAAGGATATGAGGCGAGTACCTATATTCCGTAGAGTAGAATAAGAGGCAATTACACTTATTCCTTGAAGTTGAACAAGAGGCAACTACCCACATTTCTATAATGATGATTGGACATGGAGGAAAGTTCTCGTCACATGATGTTTGACATGAGCCAAGTACCCATGATCCTAAGTAAAGGGGCTAGAGGCGACTACCCATGATCCTTCATAGTAAGGCAAGAGGTGAATACCCATTAGCCTTTATAGTTAGGAAAAGCGGTGAATCCTCATGTCTTTAAAAGTAAGGAAGAATAATATGTGAAATGTTAAGATGAATTATTTGCTATGATTGTTGCTTGAGTTGTCTTCCATGATATGTAAGACTAGAGGCGGATTACCTAAGTCTTGACTAAGAATGAATTGAGGTTACTTCAAGAAGTACCCCTCCTATGTTATGATGATCTATTATGTGCATTGATTGTACTTTATGACTTATGTTGGCTAACTCTTATGTTTATGGTGTTTATGCAAGTTATCATATCTAGTACATGTTTTTACAAATGCATATTCTTGCCTACATTTCTTATCCAAATGTAGGTTCGACGATCTTGACTCTTATCCCCCAAGCTAGGATCATTAGTAGAGGCAAGACATGAAGATGTTTGAGTCCTCATAGTATTTTAGGATTTGGCAACTATTTTCCTATGTTCTTTTATTTTATGTTTTGAACATTGTTGTATGGGCTGTGTCCCTAGAATCTATTGAATTAGAAAGTTTTAAGATAATTATATGAGACATCCGATTCATTTTATGAAACATTTATTGTGTTGAAAATGCTTTAAATTTCCCGTAAGTTGCTATTATCTTGACTATGATAGCTAAGTAGTTTGCATGAGGCCTCTTAGGGTCTTGTACTGTAATGACTCGAGAGCACCCCTAGCCGGTACATACCTGTTCGACCTCTCGGAGGCCTCATACAAGACTTAGCATTCATTCATCGCATAGATCATAAAAGTCACTAAGAATTTAAAAACATTCCTTACAAAGAAGACATTTTTATTAAAAATAGCAAGTGGAAGACTCTCTAGACTTTATACATGATGTCTGAAAACCATCTAATACTTTGAATTCAACAATGGGACTAAGCCCATACAAGACTTAAACACAATACTAGAAATACATGAAAAAGAACATGTAGGGTGTTGTCCTCGAATCTATGAGGACTCACCAAGTCTTCATCGTCAACACTTAGAAACCTATCAAGTATCCATGACATGTCACCATCTCCCAATCCTCACACTCTAGTCGGGAAGGGAAAGAAAGGGGTTAGCAGAATTAAGTACTAAGTATGGAGACCATGCAAAAACATGCTTCAACAGACATTTACAAGGAATATATGCTTTCATATCTTTTTTGATAAACCTTCACTTCACAAGTATAAGAGATATAATACAAGTCAACATTCACATATAAGACCATAGCCAACCATACACATACTCAACATATCCATATTCGAAATCTGTTTCATGTAGCTTGGCAAGGAAATTTTGAGTCGTGGGTACAGGACCCTTTACATGTAAGACCTATTGCTCATGCAATTTGGGATCCTCATTTTCAAAAATGCCGAATCTCGTCTGAATCACCATTTGTCAGGACTCTTTGGCGTAAGTTCCTTGGCTTGGACAGGGCATTTAGTCCATGTTGCTATTCCTGCATCCAGAGGGGAGTACGTTCGGTGGAATAATTTCTTAGATGTATTACCAACCCATGCTTAACGTTAGAAGAACACATGCCATTTCATTACCATAGGACCTCTACCTAATATATCCTGAAGACACACTTGAGTGAGACAAAAAGTGACCTCCCATACAACCTCTTCAAGCATACTTAAGTGTGCCTCAAGATTACCTTAGATAAGGACATTTCCTTTACAACATAACATCAATAGACCAACATTCTTTAAGGAACCACTTAGGAGACCTTCAAGCACATAAGGGGACTTTCCCATAATAGTCGTTAGACTTAGAGAACTAACTTTAGTATCTTGAAAGCCTACTCATGCCATGTGTAGATAGCATCCCATACTACTACCTACACGTTGTAGAACCTATCCAATAACTGTAGTGCACTTCCCACATGATTGGAATAGGCATAACCGATATAGACCATACTAGCTAGGCATGGATTCCAAAGTCTATCCTACTCCATGGAGGTTGTTCTACTTGCCAAGGGTAGAAATAGTAAGCAACCCATGTAGGCACATGGTTTGGGAGATGTCCAAGGAAGTTCATTGTTCCTAATCTCATACTCAACTAGGCCACCTTCCTAACCACATCTACTCAGTGCTAGCCTTGTTTCCCATAGAATATTCAATCACATATGTACTAGAGAGGGTTCCTTTTCTAGTTCAACCAACTCATAGTACCTTTTCCCAAGAAAGGCCCCATTTCTTAGTCATAGCCAATCAAGGTTCATAAGGATAGCTCATTTAACTTTCTTAGATAAGGTTTCTCATGCCGTTCCAACTCCATCCATCTCTAAGTCTATCATTTCACTCAAGAAGGGAACATCGCCCGAAGGCCCATCCTTCAAGGTTATACATTTACTTAGGAAAGCTAGACTTATGAAAGGGCACCATTTCTTAGTTCTTCCGATTCAAGTCTGGGCCTAGAATTCCTCTTTTAGCATTTATAGACAGGACACCATTTCTTAGTTCGAGCCCACTTCACAAATTCATACATTCAAGACTTTAAGTAACAAGAAGAGACACTTTAGTCTACTAATCAAGTCACAACATTATCATTTGAGGAGACTTCATAATCCAACATCATTACATATATACATCATGAGAAATCATACTTTAAATCACAATGCTATCCACTTTACATAGGATTAGCTCAAGATCACATAAACTCATTCACATCATATCTTCACATATAGCTTCACATAAAACTTTACATATAGCTTCATATAGAACTTTACATATTAGCTTCATATAGAAATTTACATATAGCTTCATATAGAACTTTACATATAGCTTCATTTATATATGAACACAATAATACAACAATACTCATATAATGCCCTTCATGGCCACAATCATAATTCAAAAGCAACAAGCAACACTTCCACCAAAGGTGGATCCGACCTAAGAAGAAATTATAGCAATATTAAGAGATCAATCCATCTTACCACCTCTCCAAGGCCATAAGGCACAACACTCAATTCCATGCCACTTATACAATATTCATTAAGTTAGGTCAACTTACCCTCTTTCCACGGCTATCTTCATCATCCTCATATTCCAACAATTAACAATACAATAACAATGATAATAACAACATTCAACTATACAAGCTAAGCTAAACAGTAGCCAATAACTAACATAAAGTCTAAGTCCCAATTTATGACCATTCAAGGCTACTACCTCACGTTATACAATTCAATAACAATTTCCAACAATACCACATAGCTAAGATCGTATAAGAACAGTCCACATCAAACCACTAAAAAATCCTTCATCAATTACCCAAAATCAATAGACCCACTTTAGACCAAATTTAGAGAATTTGAGAAGACCCAGTTCATGAAGATTTCTTTCTTAAAACCATCAATAATCATTAATAACAACATAAAACATAATTTTAAAAGTTTTCATGCAAGAACCCATGCTAGAATTGAAATTAGGGATTTTGGGAGAACTTTAAAAACACTTTGATTTGGCTCCTTGAATGGAAGAAGAATCAAAGATAAAGAATCCCCATACCTTAACCTTCATGAATCCCACGAAATTTGATAAGAAAACACTTGAAACCTTCAACCCTAGCTATAACTTGACCTAGCCTCCAATGGAGTTCTAGAGAGAACTTTTGGGGAGAGAAGGGGTTTGATTTGGAATAATAAATTCTAAAATACAATATACAAGTTTAAATACCTTAAAAATACTTAAAAACACATAAAACAATAACCCACAAATTACCCAAACTACCCCTCACTTAGTTGGACCTTTTTAAACAAGTCTAACATGAGTTTAATTTTGCAAATTTTGTCGGGAAACAAGTCTGTGACGTGGAGGTGTTCCCACAAGTGTCTAAAAATTAAATTTTGAAATAGAAGATTCTGCGACCCGTCCGCGACGCGGACCACACATTTGGCCCTTGGTAGAGCTAGTCCGCGATGCAGTCATACTCCCTCCAAGCACAACTTAAAGCTGCCTTGGCAAGTGGCTTGGCCAAGGTTAGGGTCCTCTTCGGGGACCCTTATGGTGGCCCCTGGGGCCTTGTATCCGAATGTTTTGACCCTAAAAATATTTATTAAGACACTAGTGTCACCTCCACTGATTTTAGACTCCAAACAACACAAACAAACATGAACAACATACTAGAACACACCAACACGTAAAAGACTAGTTTCCGAACGTCTTGGTCATCCCTTGACGTTTGACTTCCAAACTCTTTAAACTATCTAAAAAGGATATTCTTCATTATTTTAACAAGTTATTAGTGCATAAAACCAATGTGAGGCTCTACTTTATCCTATTTCATTTTGAGGGGTGTTACATGTACACCATGCTAGATCTAGGGGGTACCGCTGGGTCGTGACATGTGTGGGCTATATTCTTTCAACAACATCACTCAGGAATGAGTCCAACTTTGTTTATTTCCTTTTTCTCTAATAGTGGAGGCAACGAAGTGGTTGGCTGATTTAACAAGTTAATCAATTACTTCTTGGAAGGGGCTCACTGTTCCATTTTATGTAAGGTTTTTCCCTCCCTCGAATATGGTGAAGTTGAGAGATAATATTCAAAACTTTAAGCGAGTGGATGGTGAACCTATTCATGAGATATGGTTGAGGTTTGAGAAATCGTCGCTTCGATGTCAAACACACGGACTACCGAACAATGTTTTGCTATAATATTTCTACCGTAGCCTTTACTCAATCAAAAAGGGTATTGGCAGACTAATTTGTTGGAGGAGGAATCATGCAACAACCGTTTGAAATAACATCTACTCTTCTTGATGTGATAACAAAAATCAATCGTGCTTGGTACACTTGGGAAGATTAGGTGTCTTTTTTGAACTTTGGGATGACAAAGGAACAAATAAAAAGGAACCAAGAAAGAGATGAAAGCATGGTCAAGATGATGCCGAAAATTGATTTATTAACGAAGCATATCATAGGAAGTAGTTCTAAGATGGTGAATATGGTCGGTGTTAGTGGAGTAAATCCGGATGAAGCATATTTTGATGTCATGTACATTGAAGAAATACACTTCTTATCAAATCAAGCAGAAGGTTTCTATTTGAACTATCCAAGACTGGGTGTAAATAAATGTTGGAATAAAGATCGCGATGACGGTTGGACAGACCGAGATAGGAAATGGCATGACCATAGTACAAATTGGAGAGAGAGGGATTGCGACAAAGAACGATATGTACATCCCCATGAGCGTCGAAAGTCGAAAGAGCCAAGGGTTGATCCTGAAAATTTCCTCACTGAAGATATGCTTGTTCGCATTATCAACAAAGGGGAAGGATAAATAAAGGATCTAAAGGTAACGAAAGATGACGTCTCTTCTCTGAACCAAATAGTTACTTCACACTCAGTATCTATTAAGCAATTGGAATCACAGATGGGTCAAATCTTAAATCACTTAAAACCAAGACCAGAAGGTGGTTTACCGAGTGATACCATGGTTAACCCAAGAATGAAGCTTCAAAGCGTGTCTTCATGTTTCCACGACGTTAAACAAGGTTCTTCATGGGAGGAAACCCAAGTTTTAGTTTTTCATTTTCTTGTTTGAATAAAAGTTGTTATAGTTGCATGTTGAAAATTCAAAATTTATGGAAAAGGGGTAATTGGGAGAGCTCAGTTACCATTCAACAAATCACCGAATAGGTTGGTGTGCCCGATATAGAACGCTTTTTTGACCAACTAAATGTTTGGAGTTCTGGTAACTTTGGCAGGCAAAAGGACTATTCAGTGCAACACCAAATGCGTCGGTGACATAAGTCGATACCGCTGATTGGGGTGTGAACTACAGGGTCAAAAAGAATTCTAATCGTTTTAAATTTAAAATTCCCTTTTATTTTGTATTTTTCGACTCTTGGTCATTTACACTTCCAATTTAGATCATATTCTTCTTGATATTCTTGCGTGGGTTTGCTTGGTGGTAATTTAAGTTTGCTTTCGTTTTTACTCACCTGATTTTTGTGTCTGTTTTCCTCTAAGGTTCGTGTCCTACTCTTGATTTGATATCTAGACATTTGTTGTGCGCGCTCATATATTGTTAGATCTATTGCATTATCTTTTGTATTTGGTTGATATTGAACTATGGACTACTTTATTGTCATGACAAATTTTATGTTTGGACCCTAAATGTTGAATTCCGTGTTTAAATTGCTTGAACTTGCAGGTGTGCAGTTGTAGCATATTGGGTTTGTTTTGGGTGAAGTTAGAGTAACCCAATTTCTATAGATCAACCATATTTGCCTAATGATAGAGCGGATGACGTTATTCATAAGGGAAAAAGACGTTGATTGGTCGATTAGAGATAAGATGGGGAGAAGTCTGTGTAACTTGGGGTTGGTAATGATATGGGCTAGGCGTTAATTGGATAAAATAGGGCTTTAATTTTGTTCTCATAGGCAGTGCACAGAAAATTGGAAGTAGGGGTAGAAATTTGGCACGAGACGCAATTTGGTGAGCTTAGTCAAGCTCGCCGACTCACTCTGCGGTTCGCCAAATGTCTTTTTTATTAATTTTTTTACCCTAAAAGTTTGTTGTTAGTCTCTTTAACATTCAGGATATGCTTGTACTCACCGAGTTCACTTGATGACTCATCAAATTTCTTTGTGATTACCCTTTTTCAGCCAAAATTTTGGTAAAACATTGTGTCATATTCGGTGAACAACCTTTGGTTCGCTGAATGAATTCGTCGTTTCACCAATTAGCCTTAGACCTCAGCCACTTGTGCTGATTTATTTGCCATTTTGTTCTTTTACTTTTGGCAAGCCCGCTAAAGGTCGTCGAATGAGTTCAGGGGCATGCCCCACTAGTCGGCATGTTTTTCTCCAAATTTTAAAACATGAGGTTATACTTACTTGTTTCTAATGCATTGGTTCAATATGTGTTAGTTGGATATATGGCCAGACCTAAAGTTCTAGGAAGGAACTAACTCCCCCAAAGATAGCAAGAACAGTGGTTATTTCTGAAGAGGCTACCCCACCATAATCAACATAGCCCTAACTTCCTCCGATATGGGTAAAGGGCACAGATAAATGGAATGGCCTTGTTGAGCCGAGTCTGGTTAAGTAAAGCGCTGACAGCATGGACATCTACGACACCCACCTCATCACTTCACAATCTGATCATGAGGATAATTCAGGGTCTAGATCGCCAGCCTCTAGTCAGAGCCAAAGGATGACTAAACTCTTAAGAGGAGACGGGATGAGTTGTACTCTAAAGTGTTGCATCATCTGGCTAGAAGCCCAGTCACTCCTCCACCTCTAGAACACACTGCTGAGTAGGCACCACCAGTGTCCTCGGTACAGGCACCTCCACCTCGCTAGATGAACAAATTGAAGGCTGCCAAATTGCGTACAATATTAGAAGAGAAGAGGTTGTCCTATGATGGAGTGGTGGACAAGTATCCAGATACGTGGGACACCATTCTATTCAAAAAATAGATCTGTTCACAAAGTCCTGAGGCTAATACATACCTTCTTGGGTCCAATATTTTTACACATAGTATGAGAGGCTGGTCATGAAGGGGAAAGAAAACTAGTTCATTCGCACTGGTTTATCATGTTATTTTGTGAGGTAAAAAGGTTAAGTGCAACAGTTAAGATATTTTTGAGGCGTTAGGGTACACTATCAATATAATACATTTCATGGAAGATAATATTGAGAAGAAAACCTTGAATAATCTTAAGGGGTGGCTCGACCTTTTGATTTCTGACATTACACCGCCATGGATCAGTTTTATTAGCAGCACACTGATGCCATCATAGAATTAGTCCATACTCCGACATTCAAGGCAACTTTGTTGGGTTATATTATTTACCTTGATAGACCAAATATCTGGTTGGTCATTACGTAGGAGATGGCCATGAGGGCCATGTAGAGTAAGACATTGCCCCCTTTGCCGGTGCTTATCACTAAATTGTGTCAGCTTGCTAGACTGACCTTTGCAGTGAAGACAGATATCAAAGTGATTCCTAGTACTTATACTATCTTTCGGAGGATTGAGGTTGAGTGCACCATGGACAAGGCTGAGCGGAGGTGAGCAACTCCAGTGGACACATCCTCAATGATCAATGTAAACATGTTGGATGCAAATAAAGCTCCTCCCACTCAAGCCGGTGAGCCTTCAGGTACTCATATTACTACTACTACCACTCCTTCTACGTCTGCTACTACTACTACTTTTGTTGGTGGTGCTGTCTTGTGCCCTCCGTTGACACAAACAATGGTCTACATAATAGGGCATCTAGCCTAATCTGCTGATGTGCATTCATCCCTGGATGAGGCTGTTGTTCACGGACTGATTGAGCGGGGTATTGTTGCTTCCCTAGATCCTATCCAAGATGAGCTGCAAGAGCACCGAGAGTTGATCACTACACATGGCCTAGTCGCAGATGGCCTCACGGTGCGAGTTGAGGCTTGTGAGAAGGAAGGTCGCCAGTCCGCCAATGCTACGACCTTGATAGCAGATGTTGCTAGATAGAGCCATGACGTGGAGGAAATCAAATAAATAGATCGGTGTATGTTGTTTGGCAATGTGGATCTCCTCAAAGTTCTAAGATCCATATAGATGTTGCGACGGGAGATGCTTCTATAGCTGATGATGATGATGAGTCAGACAGTCCCAAGACTGATGAGGAGGAGCTTGGGACCCTTGATGCAGCTTTGTATGATAATCTTGAGGATCTAGAGGGTGTGATGGTTCAGACGACCATGGAGGCTTCTCTTTGGGACACCTCGATTATTGGCTCCAATGGAGATGAACTGGGCAGTGATGCCTAGACTGAGAGAGCCAACATCTTAGAAGTTCACCTCAAGCTTAGCTTGGCTGGGGGATCTTGACTCTCTTCTTGTTTTGCTTTTGAGACAACTATTTTCTTTTGCATTGAGGACAATGTTAGGTTTTGTTTGGCGCGGTGAGGTGTCTTCATACCTATCCCTTTAGGTTGTATCTATCTTTTTATGGATTCTTACGTTTTTTACTGTTGGCTTATGCTTTTTAATGTGAATGTTGGTTTCTTATTGGATTTAAATTTCACCTCTTTATTTTTGTGTTTTTGAATATGGTTGTTATCTTGCATATTTGACTATCGGTTATTATCAATACCGATGACTTGAATAATTCTCTTGATTGAATGATATGTTTGTGCAGTTTCAATGAGGAAAAACTTGAGTTGCATAAGTTATGTATGAACTCTTAGCATCTCATTGTGACTAGCTACTTATTGAAATGACTCTTGTGATGATCATTGCAAGCGAATTAAATTTGTTGAGTCTTGATTGATAATTGTGTTGAATAACGTGTATTGTGAGATTTTCTTGACATATGTTCTTGGTGATTCCTAGAACTTGCCCCGTTGGTCCAATTTACAAATGTCGGCGAATGAAAGAGATGGTCTTAGGCACAAATTTTGGAGAGTCAACCAAATTGCTATTATACCTCTTTGTTACCACCTTCTGAGAGTGTGGTGAAAAATAAGGAAAGTCAAAAATATGTGAAATTCATCCTTGGCAATTGTGTTCAAAAAGTTGTTACCCCTAAATATAAAAAAAAAAAGAAATGAAAACCAAAAGAAGAAATAGATTGAAAAATAATATTGCAATTTATGCATGGATAGTTAAAATAAAAAAAGAGTGAAAGAAAACGATAAGAAGTGAAATGCAAGCCATGTTTCATGAAGGTAGAAGTCACTAAGACAAAATGATCATACCTTTGCCCTCAGCCCTGTTACTAGCCTTGAAAGATCTTAGTGAACTTGATTGAGCTAAATGTCATCTTCATTGGAAAATACGTGCATGCCTATAGTAGAATTATGCATGTGTTTATCTTTGAGAGTGTGAGAGTTGATTTTGATTGCTTAATTCGTAAATTTTAATGAGCTTTATGTTGGTATGGATTAATTCTTGACGTTAGGGCATTCAAATACTTTAGTTGAGCTTGAATTTGCATTTAAAGCAAGAATTGTGAGCTTGACTTCTATTTAATTATGAATAGTCACAGTTTGAATCTTGTAGTGCACAATTGAACATTTCATGGGTAGGTTGAACCTCACATGCATTGATGTTATCAAATAGCACTATTTGTAGACATCTCTGTTGAACTGTTTGATCTTGTATTTTACTTGAGGACAAGCAAAAGATTAAGTTAGGGTGTTGATGATTCGGGGATTTCAATATATTATGGCTGAATAATTAAGGAATTAGTGTCCTCAATGACTATTTTATTGTCTAAATTGTTGATAAAATGTTAATTTGCAGCAATGAAGGCTAGAGAGCAAAGAAAGGGCATCACAAGGCACAAAGGAGAGAAAAAGCTGAAAAAGTTGGAGGAAAGCAAAGGTGGTTCAAGCTCGCCAGAAGTTCTAGCAGGCCAGCCCATGGACAAGACAAATTTGGCTAGTACATTGATGGTTCGGCGGTGCACTGAATGAGTCGACGATATCGATCGCAGTCGCCTAAAGTCAAAGAAAAGAGATGGTGAAAGACTAAGCCAAGAAGGTTCATTTTTCCTTTTTGATTGACAAAGGAAATGAGAGAAGGTACAGGTTCACATGTTAAGAAAAAGGTACAAGTTCAATGGTTATAAAAAGGATCAAGTTTACAGGTTAAGAAAAAGGATTAGATCTCAAAAAATGGAAAGAAAGAAAAAGAGAACAATTCTCTATATTTTTTTCATTCCATTATAGAGGTTTTGCAAAATCAAATGATTTAGAAACACAAGACTCCTTTGATACAAACCTTAAAAAAAATAAAAAAATATACAACCAAACGAAAATTGAATACATAATACCACAAGAAAGATATTTCTTCTCTATACACTTTTGAAATCTTACAAAGATTAACAAAAAATATTTTTCAAGGTCAAGACCCCATGGATGAACCATACTCTTAGCAGAGGTGATATTACCAAGAATAGAATACATATATTTTGCATAGTGATACCATCCGCAATCCCATGAATAATATTTGATGAGTAAGAACTAGGTCCTACAACAACGATAAATAAAGGGCATCTTCTAACCCAAACGAAGTTTATTTTATTGCGTTTAATAACATGTGTTATAAGTGAAAGTTGAAATAACATGACATAATGGGCGATGCAAATTTCCATTTGATGATCCATCGAGCCAGTTAGGTGGACATCTTCATGGTTGCCTTCTTTGCCATTTATTTTGTAAAATGGTACTGTCAACTTCTCCTTACAGGGACTTGTTCAGTGATTAGCCGAATGGCATTAGGCATACAACATCGGGTCTTTCGAGTTGAACTTCAATTTTTGGTTTTTATATATGTATCCTTTGTGAGCTTATAAGCTCATTCGATGATGTTAGTGGCAAACTATCAAATGCGCCTGACAACGAAATGTAAAGAGTCTTTTCTCCTTAAGAAGTCAATCCTTTGATATTTTTTAAACTTCTCACTTTATACACTCTATACACTTAGCCTAAATACTAGTCAGAGTCTTTTTTGCTTTGATTTTCTTACGTCAAGTGGTATACTTCTTGTGATTCTAGAACCGATCCCTTCATCCCTCATTGTTTGAGGATCTTTAATCATTGAGGTTGATTCTTGAGTTCACTTTTATTATTTTTGCATGAAATTGGTGCATATGTTAGGTTAATTATTGATATAGCTAATTTGATGTATAAATCATGTGGGTTGCTTTATCTTAGTCGATTGAGTATTTACCACTTCTTAGAATTGTCAAATTTGTGTCCAACATTGGAATTTTTTAGTTTGTCGTTTGATAATTGAAAATGGATTGATGATTAGTATGGGTTTTGTTTGAAATTTTCCTGCTTGAAGTCTAACTAGCCTTATGATGTCCATAGGCTTGTTTTTGCCCAATGATAAATAGAGTGACATCATTCTTAAGGGAAAATTATTGATTTGGCAACACTTTATTTATTTTTGGGAAAATATGAGTACCCAAGGGTAAAATTGGTATATGGGTAGCCTATTAAGTTGTTTTGGTGTTGAATTTTGGTTCTCAATATTGAAAAATTAGCATTAGGCTGAAATTAACTGATTAGTGAGATCAGTGAGCTTGTCAAAGGGATTAAGGGAATCGCCGAGTATGTCCCACATCAATTTTTAGTGTAAACTTGTTTCTTTGGCACTATCACTTTCGGCGGGCATGTCTTAGCTTGCCAAACAATCTCGATAAATAAACGAGTTAGAGCTGGCATGGCCCTTTATACATGGTCCTCAACTATATTTCATTAGAACTTTCAGTGGGCTTGTCTTAGATTGCAAAACCATATCGACAAATCGCCGAGTTGGAGTGGATATCACCCTTCATGGTTAAGTAAAATAAATTTTAGTTTTGTAAACTTGGGTGAGCTCATCTAAGCTCGTGTAACCCTTTAGGTGTATTGTCTACCTATTTAATGAGCCTCACGAAACCTGTTTGAACTATACTTGTTAATGAAATTCTTTTCAACTAACCTCCTCTCGATGATTAGTTTAAAATACTATGCTTTATAGGAAATGGACAAAACAAAAATCCATGTTTTTTAAAATGTTATGTCATCTGACTCACACTCCGACTACAATCCTCCAACCCTTCTAAAAGGGAAAAAGGTGTGTTGATAAATGAGCTTTCTGAGCAGCGAAATTCACTCCATACACCTGTAAGCCTGTGAGTGAAAATCAAAAGAAAGACATGGAGGTTGTTGATGAGTCAGGGATTTCAACTCATTTAGGTAATTAGTGTCCTCAATGCCTATTTTAAGCTCTAAATGGATGATAAAATGTTAATTTGTATAAATGAAGGGAAAAGAGCATGGCAAGGGAGTTACAAAAGAGGAGTGAAAAAGCTGAAAGAGTTGAAGGGAAGAAAAGGTGGTACTCGTCAAAGCCAATCGACAACTGGCAGAGTGGACTTTCAGCTCACCTAAAGTTCAAGAAGGCTAGCCCATGTGTGTCACTGCTTTGTGGAAATTTGCATATTTTTTCGTATTTACTCCCTTGAATTTTTTGTCTGTTTGCTTGTAAGGTTGGTGTCCTAAACATGATTTGATTTCTAGCCAATTGCTATGCATGCTCGTATTATTGCATGATCTTTCTTGTTTGTTTCATTTTGAACTATGGACGACGATATTATCGTGTTAAATTTTGCATTAGGCCCCTATATGTTGAATTTAGTGTTTAAATTGCTTATAATTGCGGGTGTGTAGTTATAGCATGCTCAGTTGGATGTGGGTGAAGTCTGAGTAACCCATTTTTTATCGAACAGCTGAATTTTCCTAATGATAGAGCGGGTGACATCATTCTCAAGGGCAAAAGACTTTGATTGTTCGATTTGATATAAAATGGGGGAAGTATGAGTACCCCCGGGGTTGGTAGTGATATGGGCTAGGTGTTTATTGTATAGAATAGGTCTTTAAATTTTCTTTAGTGTTAAGGTTACTAAATGTAGCACCTTGAGTTCAGAAAAGAACTAAAGAGAATTCCTTTGAGTCATTTTTAGGTTCTTCTAAGTATTTGGGTCAACTTCCAACGACCATAACTTTTAGTACATAGAGTTAGGAGACCCACAAGATATCAAATGAAAGATCTTTGAGTCCTCTTTCCAACACCACCGTGTTTTCTAATGTTCAAGATCGTTTGAGAGAGATATACCCTTCTGAAGTCAGGTTGTTCATTTCAGGAAAGTTACCCAAAATAGGTGGGGTATTTTAGTCTTTTCCTTACCCCCACTTATTCTAAATGTGAAATACACCAAAATAAGGGTCTAAACAGATTAGAATCAGTTTCATTCATCTCCAAAAACATTTAGGGTTTTAGAGAGAAGATTCAATAGGAGAAAATGTTCAATGTTTCAAGCATTCGTTCAAGCAATTCAATATTTCACAAAAATCCTAGTTCTTTAAGGTATGTAAGCTTCCATAGTGTTGGGTTTTTTCACCCACACACCAATAATGAGTTTCTTTTGCAAATCTATCCATAAATATTAAGCAATTTAATTTCTTGTTGAGTTCTTCATAAGTGTTCTTGAAGTTTCCTAATCGATTAAGTTTTGATGTAATATTCTTTTTGGGTTAACTTCAATCGACCATATCTCTTAGAATATAAAGGGTCACGTGGACCATAACCTACAAAATTAAAGGTACATAAATTTTCTTTTTAACGCCACCAATTTTGCGACAATTCCATATCGTAGTAAAACGTTATGACCATTTTAGTCACCGGATATAGTGCTTTTACGAAATAGACTATAAAATTAAAGGTATTTACATCATTGTTTTTGTGTTTATACCTCCAAGAAAACCCTAAACGAATTTCTTGACTAGTAAAAAGCTCAAACCGATTAGATTTTCATCTTTTAATCCATCATTCTCTTCTCTATTGCAACACCCTGGAAATTAGTAGGCTAAACTAGAGCCTAACAAGAGGGTTAAGAGTCATGAAGATGGCCTACAACAAAGGCAAAGGGGCAAGGGACAAGGCTGTTCAAGCCTTACCAAGGTGCTGCCCATGACCACGAGGACCTTCATTGCTTATGGTGGTCACCACGCCTCGTGGTGCCACTCGTAGTGGTGAGGCAGTAGCCTCCCCAAGGATGCCCCAAATTGGATCCTTCACAATACAAATTCATGGCTCGTGAAGCCTTTGACAACTCGTGAGAGTCACCTTTGTCATGCATTGGTGGTGTGAAGATAGAAAGGAAGTGGCTTAGCCACTGCCTCAAGGTCCATGAGAGGGACCCTCGTGGCAAGCCCCATAGCTCGTGGAGCCCCTTGTGAGGTTGCCTTGGGCATGTGGGCTAAAGGAACAAGTTACCTACATACATCTTCAAGTCCACGAAAGGGACCACAGCTCGTCGAGCCCCTCGTTGCACCTGGGCAACTCACTTAAAGTGAGGGGTGTTTTGGGAGATTTCGGTTTAAGTCCAATTAATGTGAAGTCATTTTGGGGAAGTTTAGGGTCACTATAAAAGTCATTTTAAAGTCAAAATAATGCAGATTAAATCTTTTAACTTATTCTGCCAATTCCCAAAAGAAAAACCCAAATCCTCTATAAAAATATTCTCTCTAGAAAACTCCAAGAAGAAGAAAAAGAAGGTGAAAGCTAGGGTTCAAGAAGAAAGGAGATTTACATCAAATTCTTATGGCTTTGTGATTAAGGTATGGTGGTTTTCATCCATGGGTAGCTTTCCCCCATGGAGCCCTTTCAAAATTTTAAATTTCAAATAGTAGATTTCCCAAATTAGATAGGGTTTTCTTCATTCACCATGGGTTCTTTGATACAATGATTTTAATTGTTAAATTATGTCTATAAATGCATGAATTGATGATCTACAATGCTTTTATGATACTTCACATATGAACCCATGCAAATCCTCATATTTCTCTAAAATGTGATTTCAAAGGTTGGGTTGTTGATTGAGAAAGAGGTGTTTTTATGATCTAACATTTCAATTGATAGATTTACATGAAACTATGAAGAAATCACTATCTAATGCTTAAATTATAGATTTCTTCGAAATTTGGAAGGGGAAAGTCTGAGTTTATGCATGATATTATAAACCTTATGTAAATGCTTTAAGGGTGCTTTGAGAGTAAATTGCCAATGTTAATTGTGTTGTTGTTTTGTTGAAAGGTTATTCTCAAGAAACACTTACAACCATGATGTGAAAGGTTTTCTCACATAGAAGGAATTCTTAGGTTGAAAGGCTTTTCTCACCTAATTGATTAAATTAATAAGAGCTATCCTAATGAACTAACATCGGTTGGTTGTCAAGGACATCCTTATATGAGACATGTGTTAAATAAGATTTAGTAAGTATTTCGTGGGAATTATTCTTGTCACCCAGTGGATATTGACAATGAGATGGAAGCTCTCCCATGAGTACATTCCGACTTTCTAGAAGAGGTCTCATGAGATGGAAGCTCTCCCGTGAGTAGATGCCAGGTTTCTAGTAGAAATCTCCCTATCCCATAAACTATTTGCCCCCATAGGTTATCTAGCTAGTGGATCCACCTAAGCTAGGACTTCATGGTTCTGCCTTAGGCAAGTAGAACAACCCTATTCGGTGTGGGAGACACTGGGTGATCATGTTTTAGCTCACATGGTATTATGTCGGTTAAGGCTATTCTCCAACAATCAGAATATGAATAATGAACTATGGTTACTAAAGAGACTTTGATTATGAGTTCAATGGTTTTAAGATGGAATTGACTTATGTTGTCCATGATTATGACTTATGACTTTTATTGTCTTATATGATGTAAACTTGCAAAAGGACAAACTTTCAAATGAAATGTCCTTTTTCACATGTTATTAATGTTTTTAAGCAAAACTACCATACTTAGTACATTTTTGTGCTAACCCCTACTTTTCCTACATTTTCCCGAGTGTTGGGTCTAGTTGTCGAGGTGATCATTCTACTGGCTAGTGCTTGGACTTTACTATATTCGAGCTTGTTGGTGAGTCCTCATGGTTCGAGGATGACTTTTTCTTATGATACAGTTTCTTTTGTTGTATTTCCATTTTCGGACATGTTGTATGGGCTAGGCCTTATTTCATTCAAGTATTGTAATAGATGGCCATATTGAGACAAGTCTAGACTTCTGCTATGCTCTATGAAATTTTTTTGATACTTGAAATGTGTGTTTACTCTTTATTTTTCTATGTTTATATTCTGATATGCTCAGTGGCTTACATGGAGCCTTTTGAGGTTCTATGTTCCTTGTTACATCTAGGGGGTACCCTGGGTTGTGACAAACTATGTAAACAAAGCATGAGGTTTATAATGATTCTAGGATGATGTCTCATAAGCCACATCGAGTAATGTCTTGTTCATGAATGTTAAGCACGCCAGACTTGTGAATGAGAGGAAATAATATGTTTAAGAAATTTCAATTCTTCATTACTGTTATGTCATTTCTTAGAGTTTAACTCTACAAGATTTCTCTTTCCTAATACTTCTTTGTTGTCTTCAGGATATGAATACACGAAGGGCTTATGCTAGAAGGATGGAAGAGGGCAATGGAAATCAAAGAGCTCCTCTTGAAGCTCCCCAAGATCTGGTAGATCCTTTGCTTGAGAATGTGACCCATGCGAAGTTTAGGTTGGCTTTCCAAATGTTGGCTCCAGCCGTGACATCTCAAACCAATAGAGAAGTTGTAGCTCTAATGAATCCTAATGTGAATTCAACAATTTCTAAAGTTAGGGGTTCTACGAGAATGAACTCTCTCAAATTTTATGGCTCTAAGGTTGAAGTGGACCCTCAATAGTTTGTTGATGAGGTTTACAAAGTACTTTCTATCATATGGGTGTCTCCACAAGAAAAGGCGGAATTGGCTGCTTACAGATTATAGGGTATGGTATGGCCATTAGAAGGAGGCAAGGCCGATTGGAGCAGGTCCCGTAGAGTGAGAGATTCTTAAATCAACATTCCTTGATAGGTTCTTTACCTTAGAGATGATGGAAGCAAAGGCACAAGAGTTAATTAACCTACATCAAGGGAGTATGAGTGTGGAGGCATATGCCCTAACGTCACTCAATTGTCTAAGTATGCTCCATCCATGATTGGGATTCTAGGGCTAGAATGAATAAGTTTGTGATTGATGACATGGACATCTCTCGTCTCATTGTCCATGAATAACAAATTAAGGAAAAGAAACTCAATGAGAAGAATAGGGAGGTAGAAAGGGCTTGAACCTGCGATGGGAATTTTTCAATCTCAAGGTCCAATGTACAAGGTCGACCTAGGTTTCGACAAAGGTTCTCCGGTCAAGATTCATATAGTGCTCCTCCTATGTAAAATAAGGAAAGGGTATCTAACCCAAATCTCAAGGAGGAAATGGAGGTGGTTGTTCTTTTACTAGATCTACACATGTCAAGTGTGGGAAAAAACATAATAGTAAGTGCCTGGCCGGTATCGAAGGTTGTCTTAGTTGCGGGAAGATTGGCGACAAGATGAGAGATTTCCCCATGCTTGCGGCAAAGGGAATGGAAGGTAAACAAGCTCCTCTTAGCGGTTCAAACTCCAATGCCCCAAGTCAAAACCACTTTTATGCTCTTCAATCCCGAGGTGACCAAGAGACCTCGCTGGATGTTGTTACCGGTATGTTAAAGTTTCTTATTGATGTGTATACCTTGTTATATCATCCTTTATGCCTTGTTATATCATCCTTCTAATTTTGTCTTTATGACACATTATGTGGCTATGAAGTTTAATATGCTCCCAGAAGTGTTATGAGAGCCTTTTTCCATCTCTACCCTGGTTGGTGACTCGGTGGTGTATAAGAGAGTCTATAGGAGATGTCCCATTTCCCTATCCCATAAAGTTACTTTGGTTGACTTGGTAGAGTAATACATGTTATACAACGATGTGATTTTGGGTATGGATTATTTGCATGCATATTATGCCTCTATTGTTTGTAGGACTCGGGTGGTTAGATTTCAATTTTTAAATGAGCCTATTTTAGAGTTGAAGGGGGTAAATTCCATTCCTAGAGGTCATTTGTCTCTTCTCTTATAGCTAGAAAGTTGATCTCGAAAAGGTGTATTTGCCATCTTGTTAGGGTGAGGGATGTTAAATCGAAACCCCTTATCTGGAGTCGATTATGGTAGTTAATGATTTCCCAGATGTTTTCCTCGATGATTTGGCCAATATTCCTCCTAAGTAGGAAATAGATTTAGGTATTGACCTTCTATTGGATATGCAACCTATTCAATCTCTCGATCGGGTGCTTCCTTGTTGTTTGTTAGAAAGATGGATGGGTCTCTTAGAATCTACATAGACTATCATCAATTCAATAAAGTGAACATCAAGAATAAATATCATCTTCCGAGAATTGATGACTTGTTTAACCAATGTCAAGGGGCTAGCTATTTACTAATTCTCCGACGGGGTTCATGGATTTTATGAATAGAGTGTTTAGGCAATACCTAGACATGTTTGTAATTTTGTTTATCTAGGATATTTTGATCTATTCAAGGAGTGAGAATGAAAATGTGGACCATTTTAGAATTGTGTTGCAAGTTCTTAAGGACCAACAACTTTTTGCAAACTTTAGCAAGTGTGAATTTTGGATAAGGTAAGGACCTTTCCATGGTCATATTGTGTCAAGCAAGGGGATTGAGGTGGATCCTTAGAAGAAGGATTTGGTCAACAGTTGGCCTAGACCTCTAACTCCTTCCGTTATTAGAAGCTTTGTTTGTTTGGCCGGTTACTATAAAAGGTTTGTTGAGGGATTTTCTTCCATTGCTTCTCCTTTAACGGCTCTAACTCAAAAGAAAGCAAAGTTTATGTGGTTGGAAGCTTGTGAGAAAAGTTTCCAAGAATTGAAAGATAGACTTACTTCCACACCCCGGTGTTGACCTTACCGAAAGGTTCAGATGGTTTTGTGGTATACGGTGATGCCTCTAGAGTTCGATGGGGATGTGTTCTTATGAAAAATGGTAAAGTCATTCCCTATGATTCAAGGCAACTTAAAGTCCATGAGAATAATTATCCTACCCATCACCTTGAGTTAGCAGCAGTTGTGTTTGCCTTAAATATATGAAAGCATTATTCGTATACGGTCCATGTGGATGTTTTCACCGATCACAAAAGTCTTTAATATGTGTTTAGTTAAAAGGACTAGAATCTTTGGGAAAGAAGGTTGCTAGAACTCTTGAATGATTATGATATGAGTGTCTTTTATCGCCCCAACAAAACTAATGTGGTAGTGGATGCACTTAGTAGATTGTCCATGGGTAGTATGGCTCATGTAGAGGACGAAAAGAAAGAATTGGTTCGTGAGGTGCATAGGTTGGCCCGACTAGGTGTTCAACTAGTGAATTTCACCAAGGGTGGTTCCATGGTCCATAATGGTTCTGAATAGTCCTTTGTGATGAATATGAAGTCTAAGCAAGATCTTGATCCCATATTAGTTGAGATTAAAGAGTAGGTACTTAAAAAGTCCATTGAGGCATTCTCCCAAGGGGCAGTTGGGTTACTTAGGTACCAAGGTCGATTATGTGGTCCGAATGTTGATGCTTTGAGGGAACAAATTTTGGAGGAAGCTCATAATTAAAGTTCCAATGTTAATTGTGTTGTTGTGTTGTTGAAAGGTTATTCTCATGAAACTCTTACAACCATGATGTAAAAGGTTTTCTCACATAGACGGGATTCTTAGGTTGAATGTACATTCATACCTAATTGAATCAATGAATAAGAGCTATCCTAATGAAGTAACTTGGATTGGTTGTCAAGGACATCCTTCCATGAGACATGAGTTAAATAAGATTTAATAAGTATTTCGTGGGAATTATGCTTAGCCCCGAGTGGATATTAACAATGAGATGAAATCTCTCTCGTGAGTAGATGTCAGGTTTCTAGGAGAGGTCTCATGAGATGGAAGCTCTCCCGTGAATAGAGGTCGGGTTTCTGGTAGGAATCTCTGTATCCCATAAACTATGTGCCTCCATAGGTTATCTAGTTAGTGGATCCCCAGAAGCCAAGTGTTCATGGTTCTATCTTAGACAAGTAGAAGAACCCTTTTGGGTGTGGGAAACACCAGATGATCATGGTTTATCTCACATGGTCTCTATGTCAGTTAACACTATTATCCCACAATAAGAACAAGATTAATGTACTATGGTTACTAAAGAGACTTTGATTATGAGTTCAAAGGTTTTAAGATGGTATTGACTTTTGTTGTGCATTATTAAGACTTATGACTTCTATTGTATTATCTGATGTTCAAACTTGGCAAATGACATGCTTTCAAATGGAATGTCCCTTTTCACATGTTTTTAATGGTATTATACATGGCTACCATACTTAGTACCTTTTTGTGGTAACTACTACTTTTCCTATATTTTCCCAAGTGTAGGGTTCGATTCTCGAGGTGATCATTCTAGTGGCTAGTGCTTGGACTTTTCTACCTTCCAAGCTTGTTGGTAAGTCCTCATGGTTCAAGGACAAAATTTTCTCATGATGTAGCTTCCTTTATTATATTTCCATTTTTAGACATGTTGTATGAGCTAGGCCTTATTTCATTCATGCATTGTAATAGATGGCTACAGTGAGACAAGTCTACACTTCCGCTTCCGTATATGAAATTATTTTAAGACTTGTAATGTGTTTTAACTCTATTGTTCTATGCTTATCTTATGATATGCTAAGTAGTTTATAGGGAGCCTTTCGAGGTTCTATATACTTGTTTCATCTAGGGGCCACCAAGTTTGTCACGACCCAGGAGCACCCACTAGATGTAACACAACGTACTTGTCCCCGAAAGGGTCTCATAAAAGTCCTTAGCATAATCATAAACATAAGTAATAGAAATGATGTGGAATTAAATTTTTTTACGATCGAAGTCTTCTCATAAAACCAAACGGAAGTCTAGACATTATATCAAATGAACCATCTAATAAAATTGAATATCAATAAGGGTCACAGCCCTTTACAACGTAGTATCTAAAAGCGAAACTAAGATAGAAACTAGAAATGAACAATCCATCCCCCAACCATGAGGACTCACCAAAAGCGTGGAGAGAATCAATCAAAGTTTTACTCAAATGGAGAAGTACACCTCAATGGCGGAACGTACTCTTATAGAAAATATGGGTTAGAACAAAAGTACTATGTATGGTAGCTATGCACAAAACTCCTTAAAACATGCTAAAAAGGGACATTTAGTTAAAACAATGCATTTATCAAGTTTAAAAGTCATTATGCACATTTGTGAAGAAACACAAGTCAAACCACTTCATAAGCAAACCTAAGCTATACTTATGCAATTCATAGGCAAGATCCTAGAATCCTACCAAATGCTAATTACCACTTTTAGGTCACCAACATCATACATATCATACCTTGACCTCATCCATAGCCAATACTCATAGACAAGGAAACATTTATGTTCAGAACTTGTAGAAAGTAAAGTAACTCTTAACAACAATACATATCATACATGCATAATTCATAAATCCTCATAGAATAAGAGAACCTCACCACAACTACTCTTAAATCTTACTTGTGCAATGCATAAATGGAGTCCCATACCCCAACTCATACTAAGTAGTACCTATTAAGAAGTCATAGTTACAGTTCATGTTCTTGTCATAGTTCGTATTCTTGTCATATAGGGAAATATAACCTTAACTAACATAGACCATGTGAGCTACATGGAATCTGGTGTCTTACCGCCATACCAAAAAGAGGTGTCCTACTTGCCTAAGGTAGAACTCATATATTAACTTTTAGGTGGATCCACTAGCTAAAGACCTATGTGGGCACATAGTTATGGGAAAAGGAGATTGCTACTAGAAACCTAGACTAACTAACATAAAAGGTTTCCATCTCATCAGATAACTATTTTGGGAAGCCGGACTAACTGGCGTAAAAGTTGCCATCTCATATTCATATCCACTCGGTGCTAAGCATAATTCCCTTCAAAATTCATGTTAAGTCTTTACTTAAGTTCATGTTCATGAAAGAATGCACTATGCACTCAAACCAACATGGTATCAAAATAGCTAATATATTCATTAGGTGAGAATGTACTTTCAACCTTAGAATCATCAATATGTGAGTTGTAACACCTCGTAGAACCTAGTTAAATCTAGCTATTGTTTGATGGAATCTAGTAGGTGAAACTAGAGCCTAAAGATGTTGTTTTGAGCCAAGGTAAGGTTTAAATGATTTAAAATGGATTTTCAAGTTAGGTTGAGTATTTTAGAGGTCAAACATCAAGAAATGACTATAATGTCCAAAAACTAGTCATATGAGCTAGTGTGTTGTAGTGTCTTGTTATTGATGTGTAGAATGTTGTATGAGAGTGAAAACTTATAGAAGTGACTCCTACAATTAGAACATCATGTTGAAGGGTTAAACGTCCAGGTATGACCCCCTAAGGACTACCCTAGGGGTCCTTAAGGAGGAACCCCAACTATGGCCAAAAGTTGTCCAAAACAGCTTGACTTACGGAGGCAATTGATGCCCCTTAAGTTAAACGATGCCCAGTAAGTCTTCTTCGTAGGTTACGACTTAGTCTAGGAAGCCCTAGCTCCACATGACCAAGTCCTAGACCCAAACAATGAAGGCATAGAATGGCCTGTCACTCCACCTATGGTGTGTTGGTGGAGGTCTCGTAGGTCTGCCCAGTTTTCAGCTTTTAGTTTTTAAGTTACTGTTTAGGGGTTAGTTTGGTAATTAGTATAGGGCTTAGGAGGAGAAATTAGTTAGTTAATTTACCGCCTATAATTAGTTAATATACCCTAAACTAATAATTTTTACCCATTCATCTAAAGACGCCTAAAATCCTCTCCAAAAAAATCATCTCTCTAGAATTGAAGAAGAAGAGAAAAAAGAGAAGAGAAAGGGCAATGTCTTAGGGAGATTTCATCAATTAATTCAATCTTTGTTTAGGGAATTTATTGAAGGTATGCAAAGATTATTCATCCATGGGTTCTTCCACCCATGGACCCCCCTTAGAAATTCCTCAATTTGGAACTCAAAAACCCAATTCTAGCTAGGGTTGTGATTGCATTGTAGGTAGGGCTTGGGTGTGATTCCAATCTAGTGGATATAACCCAATATTGATTGATTTATATTTTATTGATGATAAATGTGATGATTTCTATTATGAACACTAATCTAAATTGATGAATGTGATCTTTGTGGGTTTATTCCATTAGAGGCAAAGTTGAAGGTTCATATGTGATCTTCCTAATTCAATGTTGGGTGTTGTAATTGATCAAAGATAGGATCATCGAATCATGAATTGAACTAGAGACTATTGTATATGGTTGATCTTGACTTGTACAGTTACAATTGAACCTTTAGTATCAATTAAGACTAGAATCACCTAGTAATGAAAGATGTGATCAAATTACCTTGAAATCTAGGTATAAAGAAGATATGAAGAAAGAGACCTTGAGAGTAGGGTTTGGGATGATGATAGTTAGGGCTTTAGGGTGAGGCTAATGTGATTACCTACTGATCCTAAGGCTTCGAGAGTAAAGTCTAAAAGAGAATAGAAGTCTAATAGGTTGAATTGTGGTGAAAGGCCTATACTCATCTAACCTACCTTATGAATGCTTGATAGATGAAAATCACTTGAACATGGATGGGTTGTCAAGGACATCCTTCCATGAGAGGTGAGTGTTAAGAAAAATGTTAACAAGTAAAACTTGGGGTGTATGCTTTATTCCAAGTGGATCTTAACAATGAGATGGTGTGTCACACAAGATAGGGTCCGGACTCCAAGAAGAATTGAGATCCACACCTAGTTGATGTGAGGACTATCCAATTTAAAGGGGGAACTCTTACGTAGTAGAGTGTGAGTTTTCCAAAAGTTAGGTGTCATGAGATGGGATCCTTCACATAGTTGAGATAAGGTTCCTGGAAGCAATCTCCATATCCAAGGAAAGAAGACATGCTCAGAAGCATCTCATAGTGTTCAAAGCATAATGAACTAAGACTTACTTAATGAAGTAACTCATAGTGTTCAAGGTATAAATCGAGTTAGACATGCTTAAGTAAGTATTTCATAGTATCCATGCTAGTAACGAACTTACACATACTTAAGATAGTATCTCATAGGGTTCAAGTTATTAATAAACTAAGTTGTGCTTAAGAGAGTACCACATAGTGTCCTAAAGTTAAAGAAAGGAACTAGGTTCCAAAAAAAGAAGTGTTAGCACGAGGACCTAAAGGTAGTACTTAGCATGCATAGTATTATGGTGTGCTATGCATGCATTGTACAATTATGACTTAGGGCATTAAAGAGAAGTATTGAGATAGGATTGTGCTAGAGTTGCCATTCCTAGTTATAGTTGACTAAAGGTGTGAGATTCCCTTAGTTATGAGAGCTAATCTAATAAGGAGGCCAAAGTAGGGTGAGTATGACTAGGATGACTTCACAGCTATACTTAGTGTAAAGGGTAGTATGGGATGCCTTTCATGCATTGCACAAGCATGTCTTGAGGTTACTTGGAAGTATGATACCCTTATGGCATAGAGAAGCTTAAAAGTTGACCATGTATAGAGGTTAAGGTTATAATGAAAGGAAGACCTAAGTTTTGAATGTGAAGGTGGACTATTACCAAGAATGACCAAAGAGAGGTACTTAGCTTTGATGGTAGTATGGGATGCTATCCTTGCATTGCTCATGCATACTTGGAGGTGGCTTGTGAAGTAGTTCTCTTGTAAAATGAAGGAATTAAGGTTGAAGTATGTAACTGTGGAAGTCTAAGTAAAGACTAGGCCAAGAACATGATGTATCTCCTATGCTCATTAAATATCTCTTATGTGGCTTGTGTTTATATGATACTTATATTGGAGACCATGCTATGACTATGATGATTATATTGTGAATATGTTATTGTCTCTTATGCTTATGTCTTATGTTGACTAACCATTTGAGATGCTCTTATGATGTTGTGTTAGTTTTCATACTTGGTACGTTTTATACTAATGCATATTGCCTACATTATAACAAAATGTAGGGTTGGAGATTTGAATTGCTTTGGAGGCTAGAGTTTCAAGGATTTAGAAGAATTGAAGAATAGATGAGTCCTCATATCTTCGAGGACAAACCCTTTATTTCCTTAAGTCATTATTTTATATTTTAGAGTTTGTATGTTCTGCGTCCCAAGACTTTTATTCATGATTATAAGAGACGGTTTGAGACAAAGATTTTAGTAAGACTTCCACTTTCTTTATGAAATAAGACTTCGATTGTAAAAGTTTTCAATATTTCCTGTATTTTCTATTATCTTATATTAAGAATGTGCTAAGGGCTTGTATGCGACCCCTTGGGGGTCAACTACGCCATGTTACGACTAGGGGGTGCTCTCGGGTCGTGACATAAGTAAACCTTTCACATCATATTCATAGTGTGATCATGAGAATAGCCTTTCATTCAACACAACAAGATCATCATAGTCATAATAGTTCATGCATAATAATATGTAAGGGTGTAGGGGAGAATGATCTTTCAATCAAAACCACAATTACACCATAGTCATGTGATCTTCATTATCAACATAAATCTTCAAGCACATACATAATTCTCACATTCATGTACAAAATTCTCATAATTTACCCATCAAGAATCATGAATTACATTCAACCCAACATCTAGAATTTCTAAATTAGATATGGGTAGTAACATAATCCAATCAATTCAATTAATTCATACAAGACCCATTTACATGCTTATAAATACAATTAACCCACATTAAGATTACAATTTTGCAATAGAGGGGATCCATGGGTTCTTGGGGGAATTTCACAAAAATTCAACCATAAATCATCAATTGAATAATAACCCAACATAATTCAACCATTGAAATCACTTTAAAAATGATATCATGGTGCTCGACCCAACCCTTGAAATTGGGGAAATTGGAAGTTTGAAAATGAAGTTTTGAAAGGGTTGTTTGGGTGGAATCTACCCAAAGATGAAAACTTCCATACCTTGATGATGAATCCTGGAAGAATTTGATGAAAAGCCCTTGATTTTTTGCATCACAACCTTCAATTTTAATCTTCTTCTTCTTGGGGTTTTAGACAGAGAAATATTGTGAGGAAGATGAACTTTTGATTTTGATTTGGGTCTTTGTGAAAATGATTTTGATAAGGTATTTAATGACTAAAAATATGATATATATTTTTTATAAAATAATATAAAATATACCCATTTAAAAATAGGACTTAAACATAATATTTACAAAATTGCCCCTTGCTCACATGGAATTACCAAAAAAACTAAGGCAAACTCCAAGGGAGCTTTTAAGGGCCTTGGAGTTGTCTACCAGCTGTGGACCCTCCCTTGGACTTGTGCGTTATGCTTTTTAAGCTAAGGTATTTTTACGAGGGTCTACACGGGCAGTGGGCTTGTCCAGTTGCCATGGACCCTCACTTGCACACACACACTGCCTAAGAGCCTAAGGCAGCCTCCACGTGTGGTGCTCCATGTGCAGTGGAGTCCTCCACACTCTTTGGACCCTCACGTGGACTGCCCTCTTTCCATAATCGTCTTAGGCAAAGTCCATGAGGGACTTGTATAGGTAGTGAAGGCTCTTTACACCTCGTGAACCCTCATGTGGACAAAGCCTCTTGCCCACACGGCTAAGTCACAGTCCCCAAGGGACTTCCAAGGGTGGTGGAGCCTTCCACGCCCCTTGAACCCTCAAGTGAACTTTCCTTCATGCCTATACGTCTAAGGCATGGTACAAGGAGGCTTCTAAGGGTAGTGAAGGCTTTGACCTTCCTTGAAGCCTCTCTTGAAGAATGCCCTTTGCATATTTGGCTAAGGGAAAGTTCAAGAGTGCTTTTAAGGATAGTGAAACCTTTCGCCTTCTTGAGCCCTCTCTTTAACATATACGTAGTCAAATTTTTGGACTATTTTACAACTCTAAATTATGCATAAAAATTTAAGACTCATATGTTAGGCTCTAGTTTCACTTATCAATTTTCAGGTTGTTACACCTAGGTCGTAACATCTCTCAAACCCTAGGACAAAACCTAAGGAAAACTCAAAGTAGAAGACTCCAATCAAGATTCTTTCAATCTTTTTCAAGATACTCCTTCAAGCTAATTCTCCTCCATAGAATTTTGAATAGCTAATGAAAATCATAATTCTTAGCCATAGATATTTCAAGAAACTAATTCAACAATCTCACGAAAGGTTTTGTTGATCGTCTACCTTCAAGCTAGGGTTCAAGGCTTCTAATCAAGTTCCTCTTCAAGATTTTTAAAGAACCCTGTTCTTCAACGTATATAAGGTTATCATAGTGTTGGACTAGTTCGACCTCATGCCCTACATCTTCATTCAAGTTAGTAACAGAGAAATCTAGGATTCTAACCCTAGTTTTGAGTGTTCTTGAGATAAGTTGATCTGAGTACTTCAGTTCATGGTTCTTTTAAAAATTATATTCCTAATTATTTAGTTTCTATAATGTTATTATTATCCTTGAGTTCATTTGTTCATGTCTATATTTTAGCATGAACCCTATTTTTAGTTATAAATCTTGAGATGCTTTTTAAAGCCAACACATGAGTTTCAAACTGAGTTTTTGAGAAATTTAAAGACGAGTTTTGAGAGAGAGAGTTTCTAAGAAATGATTAGCATGACAATCGAGTATGACATTCGTGTTTAAGTAGTATGGTATTAATTATGTCATCATTGTTTAAGAAATATGGTATCTAATATGCCATCAATGTTTTATCAGTATGGTATCTGGATATACCATCAATCTTTATGTAATTTAACTTCCCAAGTCATCAATGATCATATTAAAATATGATTTTGATATATTTTTCAGAAAGAGTTTACAAGTATGAATTAAGTAAGAGTATAAGGGAACTAAGTATTTCCAAATGTAGCAGTTTTTACATTGATAAAAGACAAACTTTGATTTCTAAGTAAGTTATGAGTTCAAAAGATATTTCAAGAGCAGTTACATTTTTTAAGTGGGTATTTTGAGAAATTATCTGAAACTAGAGGAAAAGTTATGTTTTTAAACATATGAGCATGAGTATATATTATTGGGAGTAGTATTAAGCACCGATATGGGGGGAGAATTCCGAAAACTCACAACCCCCATAAACCACGTATGCCAACATGGGTAAAGGATCACACTTTATCGATGGTGCCTTCTTTCTTTTTAAAAATAGCTTTGTGGATCCACTTAGTTGAGCAGTTCTATACCCCGGAAAGGTATAGGACAGTTTTGGCAGCATGGGCGAGACATTGTATCATCATGTTTCTCATAGTAATGGTTGTTGTTTAGAGAATCTCCCAATAGAGTTAAAGTGTATTTCTTATATATCACTTATTATGTTGATTTTAGATATGAGAGTGTTTTAAATAATTTTACTTATTTATTTCCCTACATTCAGTTGAGTATATATCTATATCTATAGCAGTCCTTTCTTTCTGTTGTTTATTATTCAGCGATATTACATACTCATATATTCTATTTACTGATGTCATTCAACTTGGATCTTTTTATGATGCACATAACAGTTCTTAGGATCCTCAATAAGAGTCCGTTGATATTACTTTGTCAGCTCGCCAGCTTTTGAGTAAAACCTCCTTGCTTTTGGAGGATTCCAGTTTTATTAGTTGTTAGTATTAGTAAAATTTCGAGTAGTCGTGGGTCTTGTCCCAAAACTCGTCTATATATTGTAGAAGTCTCATAGATATAGAGTTTTGGAGAGTCTTTTAGTTTCACATGTTTTATTTAACACTTATTTCCATACTTAGTATATTCGACGAAGTTTTGAGATGTAGTAAACTATTTTAAACGTTAATTTCAATTTAATGCTTATGTATGCTTGAGTTAGTCTTCTCCTTGTAGTCATCCAGGACGAAGGTTCGCTTATGGACCAATAATGATTCTCGAATGACGTCCACGCTCAAGGTGTAGTCTTGGGTTGTTACATTAATTTTTTTCTTGTACGTTGTGCACTAAAAATTTGAAGCAAGTGTAGAAATCTAGATCGAGAGGTAGTTCAACAAGCTTAGTCGAGCTCACCGACTAACTCAGTAAATTGCCAAATGTCTTTGTGATTGCCCTTTTTACCCTGAAACTAAGATGTTAGCCTCTATAACATTTGTCGATATGCTTCCTCATGTGTTGTAAGATTACTTTGTTGTCTCTTCCCCTATGAGTGATTTTGTGTTGGCTAAGGGGGTCTTTAGAAAGTGTCGTGTTTCCTTATCCCATAGATTTACTCTTGTTGAATTGGTAGAGCTCGATATGCTAGATTTTGATATCATTCGTGGAATGGATTGGTTACACTATTGTTCAGCTTCTATTGATTGTAAAACTCGTGTAGTCAAGTTCTAGTTCCAGAATGAGCCTGTCCTAGAGTGGAAGGGTGCAAATTTTATGCCAAAAGGTCGGTTTATTTCATGTCATAAAGATAGAAAGATGATTTCTAAGGGTGTCTTGTAATATCTAGTTAGGGTGTGGGATATGGATTTTGAAACCCCTAGTCTTGAGTCAGTCTCCGTTGTTAATATGTTTTCAGAAGTTTTCCCAGATGATCTACCCGATTTTCCTCCTAAAAGGGAAATAGATTTCAATATTGACCATCTTTGATAGCATCCAAGGAAGCTCTACTCCATTGAAGGAAAAGGAGGAAGCTTTAGAACCTCCAAGGAGGCCCATAACAAGATCTCAAACCAAGGAGTTCAACGATAAGCTCAATGGGCTTCAATCCCTGATCCAAAGGTGTCTTATTGGGGAAGAAGAGCTCAAGCTCAAGGGAGAGGAATTGTCCAAATGCTACAATTAGTTGGTGGCCCATATTCAAGCCCAAGATGAGGAATTTTAAGGTTCAATTTCGTGCAAATAAGGTTAAGAAGAGTCCAAGAATCAGCCACAGCAAGAGTTGCTTTCTGCCCAAGTTTTGAGAGAAGACTAGTCAAACTTTCCAAGATTGTCAAGATTTTTTTCCTAGTTGGGATTTACCCTATTTCTTTATTTATAGATAGGTTATTCATATTTTCCTTAGTCTATTTATGGTCTCCTAAGTACCATTTAATGCTTTCCTAGAAGTACTAAATTTGTTCCTAGTTAGGTTACTGTATTTCCTTTCTAGAGTAGGATTCCTTATAATTGTCTTTCTAGGGTTTGGCTGACCTCTTAGTATAAGGGGTCTTGGACATTCTTCCTTCTTGTCCTATATATATGAGCCCTTTTCATTCATTAAAGTAGAATTTAGATTGATATTAATAATATTTGAGAGAGTTCTTTGAACCTTTGTGACTTGTTCTTTGAGAATTTATGTTTAAACCTTTACTAGTTTCATAGTTTAAGGTATAAAGTAACTTCTTCTTGTGATATCTTTGGTTTCTTTTTGGTATTCTTTAGAAGGTGATTAGTTTCTACATACTAATTATTGTCTTTAGTTACTCATAAAGCGGTCAGGATCCGAATCTATCGTTTTGATTCATTTTCTCAAGTAAAGGCGTTAGATTTATTCGATAAATCTATACGTTGTTACTTGGATCTTTTCTAAACCTTAGAACATCTAATCCTTGGAAATTCGTGGATCTTTCCTTCGAATTTCCCATATCTTTAGTAAGTTTTTTTTGTTTCTTTTCTTTGTGCTTCCGCATTATAATATTCAATTCTCTATTTGTGATCTCCTTAACCTTGCGGTTATCAAGTGGTATCAGAGCGGTTCTATCAAGATTCCGTTCTTGATAAGTCTTGGGATTTCTTCTTATATTAGAGCAGAAAACAATTACAGTAGCGTGAATAGAAAAAAAAAGTTATAACTTAATCTCTAAGAAATCTAATTACTTGTCCTCTAAGAAATTTGATTACTTGGTACCCAAGAAAGCTTATTACTTGCTATTCAAGAAATCTTAATACTTGCTCTCCAAGTTTTGCATTAATTTGTTTCCAAGCAAGAAGAGGGGATTCTAGATCTTTAAGAATAAGAGGAATTTTTTTTTCTTGTTCTTATAATTCTAAAATAAGTTCCTTTTTATTCGTGTTTTGTTTCAACTAAATCCTACTTGTTCTAGGACTAGTTCTTTACTTTCTTTTTGTACCCCAAGATTCCATACTTTATTACTACGAACTTGATACACGTTTTGGTTTATTATTAATCTACAAAGTATTCTCATTCAAAGGTTATTTTGAGTGGAAAAAGACAAGTGTGGGTGAGTTTAAAAGAGGGTAAAAGCCATATTAAAAGTGTGTTTGATTATTTTTATTTTTTATTTTTTTTAGATGTCTAATTCAGGTGGTGATGAGGAAAGGGCTCGTTTAGAAGCCGATGTCAAAGGAAGGAACGACTTCACCCTTCATGCTATGCACCAATAATTTGAGAGATGGACCCTTCAATTTCAAGAGATGAGGGATATGATTATCGAGCAGAATGACACCATAACTACATATAGGAGGGAGAATGATATTGTACCCCCAAATAATGTTAGACCCCAAGTTAGAAGGAATGTACCCCATATCCCTTTTGTAAATCCTGAATATGATAATGATGATTTTGATGTTGAATTTAATCTAGAAAGAAGAGATAGGATGGGACAAAGAGGTAGAGTAGAAGATGATAATATAAATAGTATAAAGATGAAGATGCCATCTTTTAAGGGGACAAGGGATCCAGACTTGTACCTTGATTGGGAGACACGAGTTGAAGCCATCTTTGATTGCCATAACTACTCTGAGGGTAAGAAAGTTAAACTTGCTATTATTGAGTTTTCTGATTATGCTGCTTCTTGGTGGAAAAAACTTGCTAGGGATAAATTGCAAGAGGAGCTACCACCTATTACTACGTGGGCAGAGATGAAGAGGGTAATGAGGAAGTGATTCATTCCATCATACTTCCAAAGAGATCTACAGTCTTGCCTTCAACACTTGAAGCAAGGCTCCATGTCGATGGATGAGTACTTCAAAAGCATGGATATGGCTATGGTCCAAGCTAACTGCATGGAGGAAGAAGAGGCTATAATAGCTAGATTTTTAAATGGCTTAAATACAGAAATAGCTAATGTAGTAGAGATACAACAATATGTAACTTTAGATGAGTTAGTTGATTTGTCTGTTAAATTTGAAAAACAAATTGAGAAAAAGCAACAAAATAACTCATGGAGAAATCGACCAAATACTATCTCTAAGAAGACATGGTCAACTCGAGAGGGGAAAGCTCCTTCCAAACCTCAAGATGATAGAGGTAAAGGTAAAGTTGAGGAGGGAGGTAAAACCTTTAATCCTAAATCTTCTAAACTTTCAAGTTCTATTCAATGTCACAAATGTCATAGAAGGAGGCATATGATGCATGAATGTCCAAGTAGGAGAAACATCCTACTTAGAGAGAATGGAGAATATGAGAGTGAAAAAAATGAAGGGGAAGAAGAAGAAGGAGAAGGTGTAA
Source organism: Solanum commersonii (assembly GCA_029007595.1). Lineage (NCBI taxonomy): Eukaryota > Viridiplantae > Streptophyta > Magnoliopsida > Solanales > Solanaceae > Solanum > Solanum commersonii. The sequence continues at coordinate 5,483,957 of JAJTWQ010000012.1, forward strand.
GTGAGGAAGATGATTTGTAACTGCCTAATGATGGTATAATTGGGGTGGTTAGGAGAATTATGACTATCAATTTGGGTAGTGTTGATGAAGGGCAGAGTGAGAATTTGTTTCATACTAGGTGTGGGATAAAAGGGAAGACTTATTCTATGATTATTGATGGGGGAAGTTGTGCAAAGGTGGTGAGTTCATACTTGGTGGATAAACTAGGAATTGCATGCATGAAACGCTGTACCCCATATAGGCTCCAATGGTTGAATGATTGTGGAGAAGTAAAAGTAAACAAACAATGCATGATTTCATTCAATGTTGGTAGGTATGAAGATGAAATTCTTTGTGATATAGTTCCAATGCAAGCATGTCATGTTTTACTTGGCCGACCTTGGCAGTATGATATGAATACTACTCATCATGGGAGAAAGAATAGGTACAATCCTCTGCATAATGGTAAGAAGTATACTCTTGCACCATTATCTCCTTCCCAAGTGTTGGAAGATCAAAAACGATTGAGTGAAACAATGGGAAAACAAAGGGGAGAGGTAAAAAGTAAGCTTGAGGGAAAAGAAAAAGGGCAAGAGATAGAAAAAAAGAGAGATGGCCGAGAGAATGAGAGAGAGGGCAGCGATCTAAGTAAAGAGGTAAAAGATGGTGTGAGTAAAAAAATAAAATGTTTTGGTGAGAGGAAAGAGGCTAAGGAAAAGAAAATTGAGAGCCTTTATATAAAAGCCAAAGAGTGTTTGAATGCTAGGAGAGAGGGGCTGCCCATAATACTACTTACTTACAAAGAAGTATTGATTAATTTTGAACTACTAACTCCTTCTTTGCCAAATAGTGTTTCTTCTCTTTTGCAGAATTTTGAAGATGTTTTTCGTGATGACACTCCAAAGGGATTGCCACCTTTAAGAGGGATTGAGCACCAAATAGACTTTGTGCCTGGGTCTCAACTTCCTAATAGGCCTGCCTATAGGAGCAATCCTGAAGAGACCAAAGAATTACAAAGGCAAGTTGAAGAATTGCTTGAAAAGGGATTTGTTCAAGAGAGTAGCCCATGCTCTATTCCAGTCCTATTGGTCCCCAAAAAGGATGGAACATGGAGGATGTGTGTAGATTGTCGAGCCATCAACAAGATAATGATAAAGTATCGCCATCCTATCCCTCGTCTTGATGACATGTTGGACCAACTGTATGGTTCCAAAATCTTTTCTAAAATTGGTCTAAAGAGTGGTTACAATCATATTCGTAAGGATCCTGGAGATGAATGAAAAACTGCTTTTAAGACCAAATATGGACTTTATGAGTGGTTAGTTATGCCCTTTGGCTTGACTAATGCACCAAGAACTTTTATGAGACAAATGAATCATGTTTTTAAAGATTTCCATGGAAAATTTATTGTGGTGTATTTTGATGACATCTTGTTCTTTTCTCAAAATCTGGATGAACACCTAGAGCACTTAAAACAAGTTTTTTATGTTCTTAGAAATCAACGCTTATTTGCTAATCTCAAAAAGTGTACTTTCTGTGTGGATCGTGTGATTTTCTTAGGTTTTGTGGTCAGTTCTAAAGGAGTTGAAGTAGATGATGAGAAAATCAAGGCAATAAAAGAACGGCCTAAACCTAATAGTGTAACTTAAGTTAGGAGTTTTCATGTACTTGCTAGTTTTTATAGGAGGTTTGTGCGAGAATTTAGCACCATTGCTGCTCCTTTAACTGAAGTTATTAAAAAAAGATAAGGTTTTTACATGGGAAAAGGAATAATAAGATGCATTTAACTTGCTGAAGGATAAATTGTGTTCTGCTCCTCTTTTGCAATTGCCTTATTTTTCTAAGTCTTTTGAAGTTGAGTGTGATGCCTTTGGTAAAGGCATAGGTGCAATTTTGATGCAAGACTCCAAGCCAATTGCCTACTTTAGTGAAAAGCTAAGTGGAGCAACATTGAACTACTCAACTTATGATAAGGAGCTATATGCCTTGGTGAGGGCGTTAGCTACATGTCAACACTACTTGTGGCCTCGAGAATTCATGGTCAAGACTGATCATGAGTCATTAACATACTTGAAGAGCCAAGGTAAACTTAGTCGTAGGCATGCTAAATGGGTAGAGTTTATTGAAACTTTTCCTTATGTAATTTTTTACAAACAAGGAAAGGAGAATGTGGTTGCTGATGCACTCTCAAGAAGGTATGTTTTGATCTCTACTCTTACGTCAAAGTTGTTGGGTTTTGACCAAATCAAGTTCCTCTATGCTAATGATTCTGATTTTGGTGAGATTTTTGCTGAATGTAAGTTAGGTCCTTTTAAGAAATTAAGTCTTCAAGATGAATTTCTATTCAAGGAAAATAAATTATGTGTTCCTAACTGCTCGTTGCGTGAACTATTCGTTACGGAAGCACATTGCGGAGGGCTAATGAGACATTTTGGTGTACCCAAAACACTAGAAATACTTTCTGAACATTTTTATTGGCCTAGCATGAGAAAGGATATTGAAAAAGTGTGTTCTTATTGTCTTGAATGTAAACAGGCTAAGTCTAGAAAATTGCCGCATTGTCTTTATACTCCTTTACCCGTTTCTGATTCCCCTTGGATTGATATTTCTATGGATTTCATATTGGGGCTGCCAAGGAGTAAGTATGCTAAGGATAGTATATTTGTGGTAGTAGATAGATTTTCTAAAATGGCTCGTTTTATCTCATGTAAAAAGACTAATGATGCATCTCATGTGGCTGACTTGTTTGTAAAGGAAGTGGTTTAATTACATGGAATACCTAGAACTATTGTTAGTGATTGGGATGCCAAGTTCTTAAGTCACTTTTGGAGAATTCTTTGGGGAAAGTTGGGAACTAAATTGCTATTTTCTACATCTTGTCACCCACAAATGGACGGACAAACGAAAGTGGTTAATAGAACTTTAGGGAACATGTTGAGGGTTGTTTTCAAAGGAAAGTTGACTTCTTGGGAAGATTACTTACCTATTGTAGAATTTTCTTATAATAGGACCTTCCATTCTTCTACTAGTAAGACTCCTTTTGAAGTTGTATATGGATTCAACCCCCTTACCCCCTTGAGTTATTGCCTTTGCCTACTAATGATTTTGCTAATCTTGATGTTACGAAGAAGGCTGATATGATGAAGAAAATTCATGAACAAACAAGGCTTGCAATTGAAAAGAAGAATAAGGAAGTTGCATTGCGAAGGAATAAGGGCAGAAAATACGTTGTTTTTAAACCTGGTGACTTGGCTTGGGTACCTATGAGAAAGAAAAGATTTCCTTCCAAAAGAAAGACCAAACTAGATCCTAGAGGAAGTGGGCCATACAAAGTCCTTGAAAGGATTGGAGAGAATGCTTATAAACTTTATCTTCCTGGTGAGTTCCAAGTTAGTGCTACTTTTAATGTTTCTGATCTTTCCCATTTTGGTGCAGATTTGAATTCAAGGATGAATTCTCTTCAAGAAGAGGGGAATGATAGCATCCAAGAAAGCTCTACTCCACTGAAGGACAAGGAGGAAGCTTTAGAAACTCCAAGGAGGCCCATAACAAGATCTCAAACCAAGGAGTTCAATGATAAGCTCAATGGGCTTCAATCACGGATCCAAAAGTGTCATATTGAGGAAGAAGAGCTCAAGCCCAAGGGAGAGGAATTGTCCAAATGCTACAATTATTTGGTGGCCCAAATTCAAGCCCAAGATGAGGAATTTTAAGGTCCAATTTCGTGCAAACAAGGTCAAGAAAACTCCTAGAATCAGCCACAATAAGAGTTGGTTTCTGCCCAAGTTTTGAGAGAAGACTAGTCAAACTTTCCAAGATTGTCAAGATTCTTTTCCTAGTTGGGATTTACCTTATTTCTTTATTTATATATAGGTTATTAATATTTTCCTTAGCCTATTTATGGTCTCCTAAGTACCATTTAATGCTTTCCTAGAAGTACTAAATTTGTTCCTAGTTAGGTTACTTTATTTCCTTTCTAGAGTAGGATTCTTTGTAATTGTCTTTCTAGGATTTGGCTGACCTTTTAGCTTCTTATAAGGGTCTTAGACATTCTTCCCCCTTCTGCTATATATAGGAGTCCTTTTCATTCATTAAAAGAGAATTTAGATCGATATTAATAATATTTGAGAGAGTTCTTTGAACCTTTGTGACTTGTTCTTTGAGAATTTATCTTTAAACCTTTACAAGTTTCATAGTTTAAGGTATAAAGTAACTTCTTCTTGTGATATCTTTGGTTTCTTTTTGGTATTCTTTAGAAGGTGATTAGTTTCTACATACTAATTATTGTCTTTAGTTACTCATAAAACGGTCAAGATCCCAATCTATCGTTTTGATTCGTTTTTTCCAGTAACGGCGTTACATTTCTTCCATAAATCTATATGTTGTTACTTGGATCTTTTCAAGACCTTAGAACATCTAATCTTTGGAAATTCATGGATCTTTCCTTTGAATTTCCCATATCTTTAGTAAGTTTTTTTTGTTTCTTTTCTTTCTGTTTCCGCATTCTAATATTCAATTCTCTATTTGTGATATCCTTAACCTCGCTGTTATCAATCTCCCAAATACTCATCCTATTTATATTCCTCCTTATAGAATGGCTCCGGCAGAACTTAGGGAATTAAAAGAGCTATGTTGGATAAGGGTTTCATTCGATCGAGTATCTTTCCATGGGGTGCTCTAGTTTTGTTTGTTATGAAGAAAGACGGTTCACTTTGTATGTGTATTAATTACCGACAATTGAACAAGGTGACCATTATGAATGAGTATCCTTTCAACAATAGATGATTTGTTTAACCAACTCCATGGGGAAAGTTACTTTTCTAAGATTGACCTCTAATCGGGTTATCCCCAAGTGAGGGTGAAGAAAGATGATGTTCCAAAATTGGCTTTTAGAACTCGGTATGGCCATTCTGAGTTTTAGGTGATGTCGTTTGGTTTGACTAATCCTCTCGCGGCATTTATTTATTTGATGAATAGGGTGTTTAGACAATACCTTGATATGTTTTTACTAGTCTTTATTGATGATATATTGATCTATTTAGGAAGTGAGGATGAGAATATTGATCAATTTAGGATGAGCATATTGATCAGTTTAGGGCCGATAACGCAGATTAGCAAATCTGAGTTTTGGCTAAGGTCTGTAGCTTTTCTTCGCGATATTGTTTCAAGTAAGGGTATTGAGGTAATCGTAAGAAGACAGATGCAGTCAGGAGTTGACCTAGACCTCTATCACATTCGAATATTAGAAGTTTCTTGGGTTTAACCGGTTACTACAAAAGGTTTGTGAATGGTTCTTTTTCTAGTTGCCTCTCCATTGATAGCTTTGACTCAAAAAAAGGCCAAGTTCATATGGTCCGAAGTTTCTGAGAACAGTTTTCACAAATTTAAGGATAGACGTACTTTTGCTCCGGTATTGACATTACTGAATGGGATAGATGGTTTTGTTTTTTAAATGTGATGCCTAGAGAATTGGGTTACCATGTGTGCTTATGAAAAATGAGAAATTTATTGCCTTTGGTTCAAGGAAACTTAAGATCCATGAAAGGATTTATCATACCATGAGGACTCACAAAGCTTGGGAATCACCCAAACCAACCTCTAACCACGAAATTGCGGACTCTGACTGCCGAACCCTACATTTGGAGAAGTGTAGGCTAGAGTATGCTTCAGTACAAAACAATGTACCAAGTATGATAGTTATATATAAAATATTTAAATCATGCTCAAAGAGAACATTTTCATGACATGCAATAGACAAAGCTAAAACATGATATAAAAGGGTTAGAAAACATAATTCATAAAACATGGTCAATGCAAGCTAACTTCTTTAAAACCTTTGAACTTATATGAGATAGTTCATGAAGTAACCTTAGTTCATTATTAATGTGGGTAAGTAGCCTTAACCGACATAGGGACCTTGTGATCTATAACATGATCCCTTGGGGTCTCCCACACCAGAAAGGGTTGTCCTTATTGCCAAGGTTAGGACCATGAACTTCTAGCTTAAGTGGATCTACTAGCTAATGTATGTCTAGACAATCATCCTCTGGGGAACACATGTAAGAAATAAATAGATTGCAACTAGAAACCCGACATCTACTAATGGGAGAGCCTCCATCTCAATATCCTCTTGGTGCTAGGCATAAATCTCACGGAATAGTAATTTCTTACTTATCCTCATTATCCATGGAAAGGAACATCATCTTGCCGATCGAACCTAATTCATCATCTTGGGTACAGTTAAGTACCCAATCCAAGCTAGGTTTCATTAGTATAGCTCTTTATCATTGATTCATTTAGATGAGAAAACCTTAGAATCCTTATCATGTGAGAAAACATTTCACATTTATGCTTTCATGTATGAGAAAATCCTTATTATGTAAGAAAACCTTTCACATTCATGCTTTCATGTATGAGAAAATCCTTTCAACAACACAACATTAACATAATAGTTGATACTTTACTCTCAAAGCATCCTTAAAACATTTCCATAGCTTTTATAAGAACATGCATAATTCAATAATTTACCTTTCAATGCTCAAAACCCATTTTCAATCATCCACATTTATATTACATGGTTAGGTATGGTTTTAATTAAAAAATCATGTATATCTATCAATACATGCTTAATTTCATAAAACTCATCCTTCATAATCAAAATCCCACAACATATGATCATACTTTGAGAATTTATCTTTTTGGTGAGTTTGGAGAGAACAATTTTTATTGGGAAATATGGGGGTAAAAATTCTTATATAGGGGTCATAGACATAGGCAAAACGACATAGTATTAGGCTAGATTAATTAGGAAAAGACCCAATTGCCCCTAAAAATAACTGTCAGTTGCTGACCCACGACCATGACCTGACTGTGGTCAGGACGATGGGCCATCCTGCACGACTATCGTTCATTGTTAGTAACTCAATTTTGGGGGTCAGGACCACGTTCCCTCAACCATGGATCGTGGTCCTGCCAGCGGTTCATTGGTTAAGGCTATAGGTCCGCTCTTTTGGAGTCATTTTATGGAGCCATCCACGAACCACACCTATGGTCCATTATCCCATCCACAGGTCGTGGGTTGGCTCTTGCGATTTCTAAAAACAACAACCTTGCCTTTTTCCGGATCTGGGGTCTTACAATATCTCCCTCTTGGTATCATTCGTCCTTGAAAGAGGTTCTAGGCATTACTTAGAATAAAAGAACTTTTATTAGCAACACATCATACATGGAACATCATCAAAAATGCACACAACCATAGAGGAATACCGACTCCAAGCTAAGACATACTCAACATAATAAAAAAGATGGAAACTAGCAGTCCAATCATGAATGCAATATCTTAAAATGCACATATAAGATGAGGAAAATATCAAATCCAAGCTATTATGTTCAATGAATGACAAGGGAAATAGGAAATAGACCTTGAAACCAAATATGCATGAAATTTAAATATTTCTCATGTTCCAGGAGTAACTACCGTTTCCTAGCTAAAAGGTAACACTCCGGAAATTAGTAGGCTAAACTAGAACTTATCGTGAGGGTTAGAGTGTTAAATGTAACTCCCCGTACTTACATATAAAGGGTTTCGGGTTAAAATGTCAATGTACTCCCTCCAAGGACCAATCATGGGTCCTTGAGGAGGACCCTAGAAACTGCTCAAAGGTAGTGGACCACGGCACGATCTACACCTCATCAGTCAGTCAATGCCCATGGGTGAGGGGTCATAGGTCAAGGCCCTGAAATAAGGCTATCTGAATCTGACCCACGCTTCACTAGCATGGGCTGTAGGTCCAACCCTGGTATGTCAGTGAGGGTCGTGGGTGGTGGGTGACCTGTGGACTGTTTTGAGAAGTTAGTTTAGGGGTACTTTGGGGTTTTTGATTTTAATTAATATTAAGTGGTGTCATTTTTGCCTAATTTAGACCACCAATATAAGTATTTTACACCACTAAATTCATTCATTCACATCATTGTTTCTAAAACACAAAACTATTCCCAAAACTTCATCTTCTCTTAATATTCTCTTTCTATAACTTCAAGGAAGAAGAAGATGGAACTTGGATCTAGGTTTCAAGGAGAATGGTTTTATACTCAAATTCATTGGGCTTCATTGCTAAGGTATGGTATCTCTTCATCCATGGATAGAATTCATCTATGGAGCCCCTTCAAAACCCCAATTTCAAAGATAGAAATCACCCAGAAAGATAGGGTTTGATTCAAAATTCATGGGTTCCTTTCAAAAAAAATTCTAATGCTTGAATTATTTTATGTTATACTTAAATTGATGATTTATTATGGTGTTTATGTTGAAATACCCAAGAACCCATGAAATTCCTATATTCCCAAATTATAATCTTGTGATGTTGGAGTGTTGATGAAAGAAAGATATTATGATATTATGCTTGTAGTAATTGGGTTACTTGAATTATGCTTATATCCATGTCTAATGTAGTGAATTCTAGATGTGCTGATTCGATATGAGCTTTGATCCTTGAAAGGGAAAACAATGATATTATGCATGTTTATAAAGTCTTTGTATATGTTTTAAAAGAATTTTGAGAGTGAAGTGCCTATGATTATGATCTAGTTGTTGTGCTGTTAAACTGTTATTCTCATATACACACTTATGAATGAATATGATATTATGTGAAAGGTTTTCTCACAATATGATTATTCTAAAGTTGAAAGGCTTTCTCACCTATTAAATCGATATGTAGACATGGACGGTGAAAGGTACTTCTCACGAATGATCTAAGATCTATCCTATAAATTATATTGGTTTGAGTGTCCAGACATTCTTCCATGAATATGAACTGAAGTGAAGACTTACTATGTAATTTGTTGCAATCAATGCTTAGCAACGAGTGGATATTGTATATGAGATGGAAGCTTTTACACTAGTTTAGTCCGGCTTAGAATGGGATCCTTCTACACTAGTTGAGTCTGGGTTCCCAAACTATATTTCATGAGATGGAGACCTTCTACCTTAGTTGAGTCCAGGTTTCTAATAGCAATCTGCTTATCCCATAAACTATGTGCCCCTATAGGTTATTTCGCTAGTGGATCCATCTAAGCTAAGAGTATGGTTCTACCTTCGAAAAGTAGGACACCCATTTTCGGTTTGGGTAACATATTTTTCCATGTTAAGCTCACATGGTTAATGTTGGTTACGACTTATTCCCAACAATAATATGAACAAGAATACAAATTATGAACTATAGTTACTCAAGAAGCTTTACTTAGTATGTGTGAGATTTATGGAGTCTTATTCATGCATTACACAAGTATTATTTGAGGGTATTTATGAAGTGTTTCTCTTATGATATGATGATCAATGTATAGACTATGCTTATGACTTATTTTGTTCCACTGTCTTCATAACGATGTTTTAACTTAGTAAATTGTATACATTCAAAATGAAATGTCCATTTTAGCATGTTTTCAATGTTTTTATGCATGGATATCATACTTATTGCATTTTGGTACTAACGCCTACTATTCCTACATTTTCCCCCAAATGTAGTGTCTGGTTCTCAAGCTGATCATTATTGTGGCTAAAGCTTGGATTTGCTTATTCTCCTAGCTTGTTAGTGAGTACTCATGATTTGAGGACGAATGTTATCTCATTGTAGTTCATTTCTTGTATTTCCTTTTCGGACTTTGTTGTATGGGTTGTGTCCCTATTCTCATTTCGAATATTGTAATAAATTGCTATGTTAAGACAAGTCCAGACATCCACTTTCGTTTATGAAAATTTTAGACTCGTAATGTGTTTTTACTGTTTGTTGTTCTATTCTTATATTATGATATGCTAAGTGGCTTACATGTAGCCTTTCGAGGTTTTATGTGCCTTTTTACATCTAGGGGGTACCCTTGGTCGTGACATAAAAGCATGTTAAACATCCTATCATGGAGCCTTCATGTAATTCATACTCAAATGCACATCAACATTAGGAAAATAAATCATATAAGTCATTTTCATTCAAAACTTGCTTGTTCATGAATGCATAAATAAGGAAATCATTGAAACACCTAAGACACATGACCAAAACAAGGAACAATTCATGCGAAACTCATTACCTCAACCTAGAGTAGGAGTAAAAGGAAAAGTTGAGTACATCGAGACATCATATCGGCCTTGGCCTCCTATGTAGCACCGTCAACTAATTGATTCCTCCACAACACTTTCACAAAAGCAACTTCTTTGTTTCTCAACTTCTTAAACTTGCTGGTCTATAATTTCAAGGTGAACTTCCCCATATGAAAGATTCTCTTTAACTCCCAAACCTTCTAAGGGAACTAAAGATGTCAGATCTCCAACACATTATTTCAACATAGAGACGAAAAATAGGATGCACCGATGCAAACTCATTTGGCAACTCTAGTTCTTAACCAAACTTACCAACATGTAGCAAAATTTGATATGGGTATACATAACGGGGACTAAGCATCCCTTTTATACCAAACATCATTAAACCCTTGATGGGTGAAATTTTCATGTAAAACCAATCATGAACATCAAACTCAAGATCTCTTCTTCTCACATTGGCATATGACTTTTGCTGAGTTTGAGCTATTTTCAACCTTTCTCTTATAACTCAAACTTTCTCCATGGCCTCATGTACCAATTGGGAACCTACTAGGGAAACGTCACCCACCTCAAACCATCCAATAGGATATCTACACATCCTACCATATAATGCCTCTAATGGAGCCATATCAATACTTGAGTGATAGCTATTGTAATAAGAAAACTCAATCAATGGCAAATGGTCATTCCAGTTCCCCTTAAAATTAATAGCACAAGCTCTCAACATATCTTCCAATGTTTGGATAGTACGCTCCGCTTGCCCATCGGTTTGGGGATGAAAGGTCGTACTAAGCTTCACACGAGTACCAAGACCATTTTGGAAAGACTTCCAAAACTGAGAAGTGAATTGGGTACCACAATCGGAAATAATCGACAAAGGCACTCTATGGAACTTTAAAACTTCTCTTATGTAAAACTTAGCATAATCCTCCGCTGAATAGGAAACCTTGACGGGAATAAAATGTGCCAATTTCGTCATCGAATCTACTATAACCTAAATCGAGTCATGTTGTCGCCGAGTACGAAGAAACCAAACAATAAATTCCATATTCATATCATTCTGCTTCCAAGTAGTAATACTAATGTCTTATGATAAACCTCCCGCTTTCTAATGCTCAACTTTCACTTGTTGACAATTCGGACACTTAGTCACAAATTCCACAATATCCTTCTTCATTCCATTACACCAATAGACCTCCTATAAATTAGGTACATTTTAGTGGCTCCTGGGTGAATAGAATATCCAAAACTATGAGCTTTTGACAAGATATGTTCCCTCAAGTCATCAAAACTTGGAACGCACTATCGACCTTGATATCTAAGGATACCATCTCCCCCTTGGGAGAAAGCATCAACGAATTTCTTAAGAACTGTTTCTTTCAACTCAATCAAAATTACATCAAGACCTTTCTTGTCTTTCACATCCACCACAAAAAATTATCCTGGCCCATTGTGAACCACAACACCACCCTTGGTTGAGTTCACTAACTGAACACCCAACTGGGCCAATCTATGCAAATCTCAAACGAACTCCTTATTTTCCTCAATGTGGGCAACACTACCCATAGATAACTGACTAAGAGCATCCACCACCACATAAGCCTTACCTAGCTGATATAGAACACTCGTATCATAATCTTTCAATAACTGAAGCCACCTTCTTTGGCAAAACCTTATATCTTTTTGGTTAAACATATATTGCAAAGTCTTGTGGTCGGTAAAAACATCAACATGAATTGCTTACAAATAATGCCACCAAATATTTAATGAAAACAACCGCTGCTAATTCAAGTTCATGGGTAGAATAATTCTTCATGATTCTTAAGTTGCCTGAGGTATAGGCAATAACTTCCCCATTTTGCATAAGCACACATCCTAACCCAATTCTTGAAGCATCACAGTATACCAGAAAACCATCTGTCCCTTCAGGCAGAGACAACACTGGAGCGAAAGTAAATATACCTTTCAATTCTTGAAAACTATTTATCATGCTTCGGACCATATGAACATAGCGTTCTTTTGAGTCAAAGTCGTCAAAGGAGAGACAATTGATGAAAATCCCTTAACAAACCTTCTATAGTAACTTGTGAAACCCAAGAAGCTTCTAATATCCTAAGGGGTTAGAGTTCTAGGCTAACCACCATCTTATGATCTACCTCAATACCCTTACTTGAAACAATATCCCCAAGAAAAGCTACGGACCTTAGCCAAAACTCATATTTAATAAACTTTGCAAACAATTTTTGGTCCTTGAGAACTTGCAACACAATCCTCAAATGATCAATATGCTTATTCTCACTTCTCGAATTGATCAATATATCCTTAATGAAGACAATCACAAACATATCAAGGTATTGTATAAAAATTTTATTCATCGAGTCCATAAATGCAACTGGAGCATTAGTCAACCCAAAGGTTGGGGTCCTGTCCCAAGGGAGTGGTTTTGAGAATTGATAGAAAAAATAATGTTTAGCTCTAATTAGTCGTAGTTAAAGACATTATTGATTAAAAACATAGTAGATCAAAAGTAGGGTGACACAAAAGTGTCAAATACCGATTTGGGGGTTTAATCACAAGTAGTATAAATAACAAAAATAACAAGAAAATCAAGTATTGGGCAGAGTTCTTCGGTTGCGACTGCAATACAAGTTGAGATAAATCGTTGGGTACATCTCTTTGATACGAAATTTGCAAGATAATAGTGACTAGGCTCAACTTTAGATGAAAATAAGTTCCCTCTCGGGCAACTTACCCGGTTTCAAATGCGTTCCTCATGGACACCCATTTGGCGCATGAAGGTCTGCCTACGCCTTAGCCCACTCACTCTCTCGAGCTGAGTGTTAGGATATGAGACTAGGGATCACCCTCTCGGGCTGAACTTCATGTCAACCCACTCCTTAGGCCATCAATCTAGTGGTTTTGGTTTCGCGACTTTCCTCTCGGGCAAGCCGAAAAACACATGGGTGGTTTTGTATTTGCAACTACAAACCCATTAAATTAAACCACAACAACTTGGTGAAATCACCATTAAAATACATATATCCTATCAGCAAGCAAGACCCGACAACAATATTAACACATATTTGCTAAATCACACCCCAAGAATGGGGGGTTTTAGCCACACATCAAGAAATAACAAAATACACCTAAAAGGATACTAAAAGCAAATGGGTATAAGAATTTAAACCTTGGTTTAAGCAAAGGAAGAAGAATGGAGAAGATCCAGTTCCAACTTGGGAAGATGAATTCCTTCTTTCTTCAAGTCTCCCAAAACACTTTCCAAACTTGAGAGAAAATATTCAAAGAGTACTATTCTATTCTGGAAATTAAAATTAATGTTCGAATCTCTAAAAATTAATAACAAGTTCAGTATTTATATACTTCCAAAAATAGTGCTGGCAGATCTTTCAGAGAGTTTAGTCGAAATCATCGATTAACTCGGCGATTCTCCCTTTGGTGTAGTTCGTTGCCCTCTTGCACTAGCCTTCAGCGTCGTCGCGCTCTATGTCATTGGGCGGTATAGTACTACTTCGCATAACTATTCGGCAAAGTGCCGACAGCTCCTTGCATCCCCTTTTTTATCCTTATCCTTCAAGGCTTGGCGTACTGGAACAAAGGGTGGACTGCGTCCCTTTGGTGAGTTGCCAAGTATGCTTGGTGATACGCAAGCTTCAACTTCCTCGTTCTTTTCAACCTTTTTGTTCCTTTTTGCGCCTAAGTGTCCATGCTTCCACCAAAACATCAAATACCTAAAACTTAAAGAGTTTTCATAAGATATTGAGACAAAATATGAAATTGAGGATACTATTTCTAGTAAAATAAAGCCATAAATGAGTCCAATTTGTGGACTCATCAACACCCCCAACTTAAACTTTTGTTTATCCTCAAGCAAAATCAAGTTCAACCATTCAACAAGGCATCTCAAATAGTGCTACACCAGACTAAATCATGAAGATACACAACAAGACTCAATTTACTTATGCAAGGATCAATTGTGTACTCAAAGATTAAAGTTGTGACACACCATTATCAAAGATTCTCATGCTCGCAATACTTGCCACTTGTGCAAGTTGAAGCTCAACAAACAGTATCTCAATGCCGGCACATAAAAGCTGATTCCATATTTACACATAGAGGTTAATCAATTCAAGACCAGGAATCAAATGCAATGCTCACACTAAAAAATGAGGAACACAATGCATGTTTTCACCCATAGGTTTGCCCTTATATTCCAATTGACTTTCGATTCAGCTTATTCAAGATCAAAAAGGTCATTCTAAGGCTTGTAATGGGGATGAGTGCAAAGGTATGGTCATTTAGTCTCAGTGAATTCTTCCTCGTGCGATGTGGTACTCTCAAGGCATTTCCTTGTTTTCCTTTATCAATTATTTTTCTAGTGCTTCTAAGTTATATTTTTATTCACATCCATGGAATCGCTTGGAAACCCAATTTCTATTGTACTTTATTCCATAGTTTTTTTTGTCTCCATCGTTTGGCAACACCATAGGTGAATGGGGACTTTCCTTGCACTTCTTGACTTCTCCTTTTCCTTTTTCACCACACCCCCAACTTAAGCTTTTGGCCTAAGTTGGCTATTTGCTAAACCACAAATCAAGAGGATTATAGGTAGTGGGTCAAGTAAGGTCTAGGGTTCATGAATGTTTTTCCAAAGAAAGGTAAGGCTCAATGGGTGTTCAAAAGAGTTTCAAACGCTCACGGTAGGCCACAAAAGTGGTATATGTCAAATTTGACTCATACGCTTTAAAGTTGCCTAAGATCATTTCAAGAGGACACCTTTCTAAATCAATTAGACTAACAGGGCAAATTCTAGGTTTACTCATGCATGGTTCAAAGCAAGCTAATCACACAAGGCATCGACACTTAAAGCAAACAAGACTACACACTTTCGCTAGTGTGCAATGGTCATTACAAGAGAATCAATTCGATAAATGCTAATCACAACTAGATGCAAAAGGTTCACGTATTGTTTATGGAACTTCATTTGGCCCCATCGTAGTCGTACATTCATGTTCATTCAATTGAGAACACTATTTATGCCATCGGCATTAGTCGAAGTAGAGATTTAAATTTGTACGGGAACAGCCACTTTCAACATAAGAGGTGGCTTCAAGAAATAATAATTATTTTTCGGAAGGGTCAAAATTGTTTTGCAATTTAAACTAAAAGGAGCTATAAGCTCAAACATCCACGAAAAGTAGTGTAAACACAACTTTAAACAAAACAACCCAAATATATACAAAACATGAATCACAAATAGCACACAAAAGGTTAACCTCACTCCACGACAAATAAAAGTGTTTGTCCTCAAATTCAAATAATACAGAATACAAAAGGCAAAGTAAAGAAAGATAAGACATAGAAAGAGATAAAGAAGGATCATGTCTATGCATTCTCTCTATTTGCTAGAGCATCAGTGACCGATGCATCTCCCTGAAGTAAAATAATTGTGTTCAGAGTACGGTTGTTTTGGTTCTAATTGTTTGCCTTTGCCTTGGCTTCCTTGGGATATTTATTTTGTCTGGCTAGCTCTGCTTTCTTTTCATCTTTTAAAAATCGCATGCCCTTATGTGCATGGGTGGATCATATTTCCCTGCGACTTTTGGTATAGCCATTTCTGCAAAGGCTTCGAGGATAAGTTCGATAGTAATTCAAACAGGAACAAAAGGGTGTCTCTGTGTGTGGAATCGCTTAGCTAAGCTAGATGGCGAGGTACTTGTCCTGTTAGGCTATTCCATTGAAAATGATGTACAAAGACACAAGGGCACAGACAAAGGGCGAACAAGGGATCTTTTGGCGAGTCGCCGAGTGCATTGCGCGAATTCAACTGACTGTTGAAAGTCACCGATTAATCAATACATAAAGTATTCAGTTAAAGGTGAAATGGGGATGTTAGCTGAACCGCCGAGCAATTCGACGGATTTTGTTTATCTCACCGATCAACTCAACCTGTCTATTTTCAACCCAGCTTTTCAAATTTCACTCCGTAACCCAAGATAATGCAACATGAGCTTATATAATTCAATTTCAATGTAGACCCGGAGAAACATCTATTCCCACCGCGTAAAAAT
Organism: Solanum commersonii; assembly: GCA_029007595.1. Lineage (NCBI taxonomy): Eukaryota > Viridiplantae > Streptophyta > Magnoliopsida > Solanales > Solanaceae > Solanum > Solanum commersonii. The sequence continues at coordinate 5,500,115 of JAJTWQ010000012.1, forward strand.
TTAGCTCAAAGCATAGCTAAGTAGAAGTCCCTAAAATCATGTAGAAAATACCAAATCACAATCAATAATATATGCAATCCCTGTAACTTAGAGACTCATCAGAGATTTTTTGCTATCAATCACTATGTGAATGAGTACAAATTTTGATAAAATAACTAAGGGGTTCAATTACCAACCTTTGGTGTAGATTTAGATAATATTGACGTGCTAGGCGGCAATGTGATCTAAGTTCGAGCACAATCCAACACTTCAAATATTCTAGAAGTGCAAGAAATAAAATGCTAGAGTGCGGGTGTAAGTTTGTTATGATGAAGCAGTGAGAGAAAGTGAATGAAATTGAACTTTTAAACCCGTGGCTTGCAAAAACCGTGTAGTTCCTGCTCATTCGGCAATGTTAGTCAAGTTCGCCCATTCAGTCGGCGATGCGCCAAGTGTCTAGTTTCTTCAACAACTATAACAGGCTCTGCAGCTCATGCGAGGATTCCAATTGACAGTTTGCATCGAGAATGGGATAAATAACTTCGGCATCCATCCACTTGATGATCTCTTTTTTAACTACTTCTTGCATCGACAGATTTAATGTTCTTTGGTGTTCAATACTAGGTTTGTGATCCGACATGAGTTAGATTTTATGAGAACAATTACCAGGAGGGATCCCAATACTATTCGCAATAGTTCACGCAATGGCTCACTTGAACCTATTTAATACGGCAACCAAATACTCTATTTGTCGCCCACTCAAATCAACCGCAATAATGACCGGTAAAGTATCATCTTTTCCCAAGAACATGTACCTCAAATGCGATGGTAGAGCCATAAGTTCTAATTTCAGTGCCTTCTCAATAAACTGTCATGCTAACTTACAATTTTTCATCTCTAACTCCAGTTTCTTTAGTTTCAAACGACACTTACACATATGAAGTGCGGTGACCAACTCATCATACTCTTCAATACCATCACTCTCAAAGTTCATCATAACCGCTGCTAGTGCCTTCACACCCAGTCTCTCCTCAACCTGCACCTCAAAAACACTCTCAACTATATAATATAGGGTATCACTAATACAGATTAGAGCTCACTACTTTGATTCATAGACCTACAAATATTAAAAGGCGCCTCTTTATTTTTCAATCTGAATTTTATCTGTCCCTTTTCCACATCTACCAAAGCTCGCCCCGTACCTAAAAATGGTCTCCCTAGAATGATGGGAACCTCAAAATCAACCTCATAGTCAAGAATCACAAAATCTGTCGGAAAGATGAACGACTCCACTTTCACCAATACATAATGGAGCACACCTATGGGCCTCTTCACAGTTCTGTCAGCCATGAGCAATCACATCACAATTGGTTCTGGATCACCCAAACCTAACTTTTTGTAAATCGACAATGACATCAGATTAATGCTAGCCCTAAGATCACACAATGCCTTAGCAAAATGCAACAACCCGATGGCACTTGAAATAGTAAAGGCACCAGGATCCTCCTTCTTCTGCACAAGGGACCTAGTAGAAATAGTGTTATAATGTTGCAATCTATCATCATCCTTGAAGCTCACAGCCCTTTTCTTGGTCACTATATCCCTCATAAATTTTGCATACCTAGACATTTGTTCCAAAGCATCTATCAGGGGAACATTGATGGAAAGCTGCTTCAACATACTAATAAACTTGCGGTATATGTTTTCTTCAGTCTTTTTCGCTAACCTTTGTTGGAAAGGAGGTGGAGGTCTGGGTATGGGGAAAACTCTTTGAGTTACCTCCTCTTCCTTCTCTGTCGCATTCTCGGACTCTCTAGTCACCTCAACCACATCATCATCTTTACTAGCATCAGTTTCTACCCCAGAAGGCAAGGTGGATAAATGGTCTGCGTACCTTCTGGAGTGGCGACTGCCATACAATGGCCATCATTCTTTGGATTATGGATAGTATTGCTAGGAAGAGTGCCAGGTTGACGTGAGTTTATTGTAGTCGACAACTGAGTTATCTGTAACTCAAGATGCTTGATCGACACTGCGTGGGCATCAACTTTTTGACCAATACCAGACCAGTCATTTCGCATCTCCTTCACATTCTTGTCAATCATGTCATACATCATTTTCTGCATCATATTCTCAATATGTGACATATTACCTTCCGCTTCCCTAGGAGATTAATCCCAATTTTGAGGAACATAAGGTCTAGCCCAACCATTTATGTTGCCATAGTTATTCTGGTTGTAATTTTTGTCACGATTGTAGTTCCCATCCCGGACATATTGACCTTCGTGGTTGTAGTTTCTATAGTTTTGGCCTTGGTTTCCTTGACCCTGGGGCCAATTATCCGTGTTGGAAACTTAGGCATTTGGTCGGAAACCCCCCGTCTGCTCATTCACCGCATAAACATCCTCTTAAAAATAATCCTCCTTTGTAGGTGGTGGAGTTCTAGTCAAATAGTTCACAATATTTACCTTCTCCACTCCTCCAGTCACATGCTTTAACACCAACCCTAGTTCAGTTCTCATCTATGCCATCTCCTCGCGAATCTCATTTGCAGGCTGGTTGTTTGTAACATAAACGACAAATGTGCTCCTCCTAGTGTCTGACTTTCTAGTGCTCCAAGCTTTATTAATTCGAGATATCTTCTCCATTTTTTTTGTAATTTGGCCAAAAATGCGTTCACCGTATGAACCTCCTGCAATATTATCGAGCACTGCCTTACCATTATCATCCTATCCTTGGTAGAAGTATTTCTTCAGCGACTCATCATCCATATGGTGATTTGAGACACCCCTCATGAAGGGAGTGAACCTATCCCAAGAACCACTCACAGACTCTCCAAGTAATGCTAAGGGAGTTCATTGAACCACACAGCAACATCTTCGGTCAATGATAGGGGGAACACACGCAACCCAATGACGTTCATATCCCAATTCGGTCGACCTATACAACTCTTCCAGACATGATTCAGTTTGGCTATGTGAGCATGTGGATCATCGGCTGGCAACCCCATAAACAATCCCCTCGTTGTAACCATCTACATCAAGCTACTGGTCACCACAAATGTATGCCCCTAAGGTAGAGGTAGTAGGACAAAAGGTCCATTAGAATCGGCATTATTAAAGTTGACCTTGAAATTTTCATGCAGACGTGGTCCTTGTGGTTCCTGTGCCGTTAGTGAATCTCCCAATCTATTCTTCACTGGATCCTGATTATTCGCGTAAATTACCCTCGAAGATTTCAATCCAACACCTTCACCTAACTCTCTCCCGATAGAGTTAACTGGAACTCCTTGATTATTCATTCTACGCAAAGTTCTATTCAGTTCGGGATTGTAGGGAGAAAGTGGTTCGCCTTGGCTCCGTGAACTTTGCCATAAACTAGAGTAAGACCTTGAGAGAGACAAAAACAAAAGAAAAAGTAAAATTAGGAAATATTTGACAAAAAGTTCAATAATGCAATTAAACTTAATCTAAAAGCCTTATTCCCTGAAGCTGCGCCAAAATTTGATATGCTCAAATTACACCTCATTTCAGAATCATAAGCGATCTTTATCACATAAAGAACCCAACTTATAGGTTGGGGTCGATCCCACGAGGAATATGGTTTAGACTTAAGTTCAATAATTATTATATTTGTTTAGCCAATGTATTTATGAGATAAATAAGTAAATGGGGGGGGGGGGGGATTTGTGTAACAAATTTTGGAAATTATAAAAGTACTTAGTAAGAAAGATTCAAACTTTTGTTGTTATCAAATTGAGAAGGAAACTAGGGCGTACGTGTTCCCTATAAGCTCATAACTCCATAATCCTAGTAATAGCAATCCCTTCCTAGTGTATTATTACATGCAAAGCGATAAGTTATGTATCTCTAAATCCTTGGTCCGGCATGTAGAGAATTTCACCCCGCACCTTGGTTCGGCTACGTGTGCATAATTTACTAACCCTTACCATTTCCTCATAATAGACGTCACATCGATGTATGGCTTAATTTTCACCCTCGCACCAATCCCCATTAATTCTATTAGATAGGATCACACTAAATTTATATTGATAATTCTTTTCTTATTAACTACTTTCTTGGTCCGACAAGTAGCAACAAGGTGAGTTCTAACATTGCGCACCGTAAAAAAGACTTCTAGACGAAAGAATTATCAATGAATGCAAAACAATATTCAGGAATTACTTAGTTACTATTCATACTTCATTAATTGCTCATGGTTCCCATAACCCTAGTTGTGGATTTAGGTACCCATATTAGTAAGAACACAATTCATATTTTTAGAGAAAAAAATCATAAACTTACGTAATAAGAATGATAAACTCAAAATTTCAACTTGAATTTCCAAACCAAAATCTTCAAAACAAGCTTAGGAAATTAAGAATTGCTAAAGTTGCAAGTTAATCTCCCAAGACAAAAAATTCGAACAAAAGTAATAGAGTCTAGCCTCCAAAAATAAGGTTTACATGCCCTAAATATATAAAAATAAGTCCTAACTAGAAAGGAAAAGAAATAAGGAAATAATGTTTCAGTACGAGGTTTCAATCGACAATACTAACCTACAGACAGTGCATTAATCTACGGTCTGTAGGTCCCTTCGGTGACTTTAGGACTTGGGGAAATTTCTAACTTCAAAATCTTCAAATCTCTGAACCAAATGACGGAGCACCAATACGGACCGTGTATTGATATACGGTCCTTTGATCCACCTTCGTAGCTCCATACATAGAATCTTCAAAATCAGGTAGTGGAACCCTTCTCTGAATCATTTGACGGATCAGTAGTATGGCCCGTTGATGAATCTACGGTCCATCTAATGGAACTGTGGTTCCACACTTGGTCAAAAATTTCCTAATTTTCCTTCAAGCCTTTCCTGCCCATCTACGACACCCATCTATGGAGCGTGAATTGACCTACGGTCCGTGGATCACCTCCGTAGATGCCCTTTTCTGCACATCCTTCACCTGCATCTCTGAGTTTCCACGTTCGAACAAATTTCCTGCAAACACGAGGAAAATAAATAAAAACTAATACAAAATGGCTCTAGACACACACAACTCTTAAGTGAAATGAATTAAAAATACCGTGAACTCACGGTATATCAATAGGCAATTGAAGAAGATTCCTCCACAAACATTCTATAGTAACCGGCTAAACCCAAGAAACTTCTAATATCCTAAGGGGTTAGAGGTTTAGGAAAAAACCGCATTCGTCTTCTTAGGATCTACCTCAATACCCTTACTTGAAACAATATGCCCAAGAAAAGTTATGGACCTTAGCAAAAATTCACATTTACTAAACTTTGCAAAGAGTTGTTGGTCCTTGAGAACATGCAACACAACTCTCAAATGATCAATATGCTCATTTTCACTTCTCTAATATATCAATATATCATCAATGAACATAATCAAAAACATATCTAGGTGTTGTCTAAAAATCCTATTCCTCAAGTCGATAAATGTCGCCACAACATTAGTTAGCCCAAATGACATCACTAAAATCTCATAATGACCATACCGGGTTCTAAAAGCTGATTTTGGAATATCATCATCTTTCACCCTCAATTTGTGCTAACCCGACTGAAGGACTTGCTCCTTGAAGTTGGTCAAACAAATCATCTATCCTTGGAAGAGGATACTTATTCTTAATTGTCACCTTGTTCAACTAACGATAGTCAATACAAATATGAAGAGAACCATCTTTCTTTTTAACAAAAAAAACTAGAGCACACTATGGAGAGATATTTGGTCTAATGAAACCCTTATCCAACAAGTCTTTCAATTGTTCTTTCAACTCCTTAAGTTCTACTAGAGCAATTCTATATGGAGGAATAGAAATAGGTTGGGGTCAATACCAAAGTCTATTTTTCTTTCAGGAGGAATACCGAGTAAATCATGTGAAAACACTTCCAAAAACTCTTTCACAATAGGGACCAACTCAAGAATAGGGGTTTCGGAAACCACATCCCTCACCTTAACTAGAGGAGAAATTCAACCGTTAGAAATCATCTTTTTAGCTTTAAGACAAGAGACAAACTGACCCTTAGGAATAAAATTTCTCCCCTTCCACTATAGGATAGGCTCATTTGGGAATTGAGCCTTGACTACAAGAGTTATACAATCATTAGAAGCATAGCATGAATGCAACCAATCCATCAAAAGAATAACATCAAAATCTAACATATCAAGCTCTACCAAGTCAACAATAGTAACTCTATGGGACAAGGAAATGGGGAACTTTCTATAGATTTTTGTTAGCCACAATAGAATCACCAACTATAGTAGAGACATGTAAAGGATCTAAAAAAACATCCCTAAGAACATCAAACTTCATAGCCGCAGATGGAATCACAATAGAAAAGGTAGCACCATGCTCAAGTAAAGCATAACCATCAATTTGGAAAACATTTAACATACCGGTTACCACATCTGGAGAAGCCTCTTATTCATCACAAGTATGAAGTGCATAAAATCAATTTTGCTTAGGAGCATTGTAACACAAACTACTAGGAGGAGCTTTCTTGCCCTCTCTTTCTTTAGCCATAAGCATTGGGCAATCCCTCATTTTATGACCACACTTACCAAAACTAAAGCAACCATTTGTGCCGGCTAGGCACTCACCCTCATGCTTCTTTCCACACTCAACACATGTAGACATTAGCAATGAAGATCCACTACCATTCCACCTTTAAGTCTTAGGATCAAATACATTGTCTTTGTTGAAATTAGGATGATCATTGGAGGAACCTTGACCGGAAAACCTTTGTTTAAACCAAGGAGACCCATGCCTATCGGACATTGCATAAGAGAAATTTCCATCACTGTTTTTATCCCTTTTTCCCTCCCTAGACTTTTCCTTAAGTTTATCCTCTTAAATCTATTGTTCATGAATTATTAGACGAGAGATCTCGATGTCATTAATGAGCATGGTGATATGACACTCTTTATCCACCATTTCTGACATAACCTAAATGAACTTGCTCATCCTTGTCCTAGAATCGGAAACCTTTTTTGGAGCATATCTAGATAGTTGTGTAAACTTGAAAGCATATTCCCTCACACTCATACTTTCTTGAGGAAGGTTGATGAACTGAAGAATCTTTGCTTCCCTCATATTAAGGTTAAAGAACCTATCAAGAAAAGCAACCTTAAACTTCTCCCGATCAAGAAGAACCGCATCTTCTGGTCTCCCTTTTTTCCATTGGTTGAACCAAGTTTGAGCAACACAGTTTAGTTGATAAGAGGCCTACTCCACCTTTTCCACCGGCTTCACCCCCATGATCATCACGACCTTGTAGACCTCATCAATGAACTCTTGAGGATCTTCCTAAACTATAAAACCATAAACCTCTAGAGTATTCAACCTTGTGAAGTCTCTTACTCTAGATGTCGTCGTACTCACATTTGGGCTTACGGGAACCACAACCTCCCTATTTGCTTGAGCTCTCATGGCTTGAGCCAATACTTGAAAAGCATCCCTAAACTCAGCATTAGACACTTGCTCGGCCAAATGATCGCCCCAAACTTAAGGAACTTTGGGAGGAGCTTGTTCTTCTGCATTCTCTCTAATATTACTTCTAGCATAAGTTCTTCGAGTAGCCATATCCTGTAGAGCTTCGGATAAGGATAAGGAGAGAGACCTTATAGAGCTAAACTCTATCACAAGACTTTAGAGTAAAAAGACAAGTGGAGTTTCCTAAACATCTTGTAGTCTCTCATTCATAAATGTGGTGTGTTTCACACTCGTGAACAAGACTCTGATGTGACTCATGAGACATCATAGGACCATTCTAAACCTTGTTCTTTGATTGCCAAGCTTGTCTTAGTAGCCATCAAATACAATAGAATTAAATTGGGCCTAGCCCATACATCATGTCCAAAACAAAAATACAAGAAGTAAACTTGAATAATAAAAGTCCTTCCTTGAACCATAAGGACTCACCAAACTTGGGAATCAACCAAGCCAAGCTCTAGACATGAAACTAAGCACCCTGATTGTCGAACCCTATATTTGGGGAAATATAGGCAAGAGTATGTGATAGTACAAAATAATATACCAAGTATGACAGCCATGCATACAACATTTAAATCATGCTAAAAGAGTACATTTCATGACATGCAATTGACCAAGCTAAAACATGATATATGAGGGTTAGAAAGCATAATTTATAAAACATGGTCAATGCAAGCTAACACCTTTAAAACCATTAAACTCATATGAGATACTTCTTGAAGTAACCTTAGTTTATTATTAATATGGGGAATTTTCCTTAACCGACATAAAGACCATGTAAGCTATAGCATGATCCCCCAATGTCTCCCACACTGAAAAGGGCTGTCCTACTTGCCATGGTAAGGACCACGAACTTCTAGCTTCAGTGAATGCACTAGCTAATGTCTATCTAGAGAATCATCCTATGGGGGCACATAGGTAATGGATAAGTAGATTGCAACTAGAAACCTGATTTGTACTAACGGGAGAGCCTCCATCTTAATATCCTTTTGGTGCTAGGCATAAATCCCACTGAATAGTCATTTCTTACTTATTCTCAATATCCATGGAAGGGCACGTCGTCTTGCCATTCGAAGCTAAGTCATTATCCATTTAAAGTTACAATTAAGTATCCAATCCAACCTAGATTTCATTAGGATAACTTCTTATCATTGATTCATTTAGGTGAGAAAATCTTCCGACATTAGAATCCTTATTATGTGAGGAAACCTTTCACATTCATTCTTTCATGTGTTTATGAGAAAATCCTTTCATTAACACAATATTAACATCACCATTGATACTTTACTCTCAAAGCATCATTAAAACATTTTCATAGCTTTCATAAAAACATACATAATTCCATAATTTACCTTCCAAGGCTCAAAACACACTTTCAATCATCATCATTTAGAAAACATAAGTTAGCTATAGATTTCATCATAAATCATGAATATCCATCAATACATGCATAATTTCATAAAATTCATCCTTCATAAAAAAAATCCCACAACATAAGATCAGAACTTGAAAATATGGGGAATTACATAGGTTCATAGGGGAAAACATCATAAAACCATAGTATTTCTTCAATACATGTATAAGAGATAATAATTTAATCATTTAAATGAATAAACATATGAACCCATGATAATTGAAGAATTCCCTAACTGAATTGAGGAATTCTAACTTTTGAAATAGAAGGATTTGGGAACTCCATGAATGGAAGGACTCCATGGATGAAAACTATCATACCTCAAAGTCAATTACTTATCTTCAATGGAGGAATGGAGACTTTGGCTTGAAACCCTAGGTTGAATCCTTCTTCTTCTTCAAGTTTTAGAGAGAGAAATATTTGAGAGTTCTTCTTTTTGGTGAGTTTGAAGAGATGATTTATATTGGAAAATTTGGGGGTAAAAAGACTTATATAGGGATGTTAGACTAGATTAATTAGGAAAAGACTCAATTGGCCCTAATAATAACTACCAATGACTCACCCACGACTAGGACCGATGTACTATGATTAAGACGATGAGTCGTCCTGCACGACCGTTGTTTATGGTCAGTGACTCGATTCTGGAGGTCTGGACCATGGGCCCTCTACTATAGACAGTGGTCCCACCAACGGTCTATTGGTTCAGGTCATAGCTCCACCCTTTAGGACTGTTTTTGGTAAGCCATCGACATACCACACCTACGATCTGTGGTCCCATCCATATGCCGTGGGTGTCCCCTTATGGGTTGCCTACTGCAATTTCTAAAAATAACATCCTTTCTCTTTTTTAGATCTGGGGTGTTACAGAAAATCCCTTTTAGCACAGTGAACCAAGATGATCCGACACCCAAGGCATGCTGGGCCTATCAGAGAGACCACCTTAAGTCCAAAATAGCTGATGGCTTTAACAGATGATCATACTTATGTGTTTAAATTTGAAGGATGCATACGTTGTTTTAAAAATCATTTCTCTTTGGGGTTGGAGTAGATTTTAATAGCTTTTCTAGTCGAAGAAGGAGTTTTACAAGTTACTAGTCCATATAAAGCATCGACATTCGGATGTGTCAACAAATCAACATTGAAGGAAATTCCATGGAGGCATATATTAGGATGGTACCCCTGCATGGGACTTGTTATTTGTATCCCATTTTCCCTATTATGTATCCACATTCAGCTTTATTCATAATATTTGTATAAATTTGGTTTCCAGGGAAATGAAATATTTTATATGACGTTATATATCCTTCAAATCATTAAGACTAACCCTGGCACAAAAGGTCACATATATGTTTAGAACATGCAATATATATTTATGTGTTATAACTACTTGTGTGAATATGTTGCTTTATTCGGAGATATTCTAACTCACTCTTCTTCGAATTGTTTTTAGAACCCCTAAGCATAAATATCAAGTCACTATCAAAAGAATGTTTAATACTCTTTGAATCTTTAGTTTCCAAATACTCTCTGATTCCTTAGTTTCCCAACAAAATTCGACTTCACTTTCAAATCCTTACTCTTCCATCTCAGAAAAGGTCGATATTCTTTCAAGTGAAAAAGGAAAGTCGAACTACATAGGACCTGAATTCTCACTTGTGAGATACATAGGCAATCTTTCAAGGTTTGGTCCCCATTTTTGAGAAATTCTATCTTTTTTAATTATTACAAAGAAATTAGTGTTACATCTCAATCAAAATCAGAAGTGCGACAATGGAAGATACATAATCAGGTTTGTCTCAACTCAAGTCAACATTTTTGATTCACAAAGCTTAAAATCATATAGAAAAATTCCTGTCCGTTAGGTCATTTTCTATATATGTGGGCTAGTTTATCTTCAAGTGGAGCAACTGTTATATGTTTGTGAGCATGTGTCTGATATTTTGTATTATTTATCATCGACACATAATAATACATGTGTATTTTAAGTTGTTTTTCTTTGTCTTATACTCAAAACTTATCTGTGTTAAGAAATGACAGAACATCCATACTTCACAAGGTCTAAAGACCCCTAAGATTCCTTCTCCAACTACTGTTTGTGAAAAGGAAAATAAAAAGTGGTTGAAAATGCTGAAAAACTGATATGACCAAAATTGTTGTGAATGACCCTATCATTATTGAACAGAACAAGTTAATTGCACAATTGTTCCAACAGATTACTGAAATGATGGCTGAAATGGATGAGACCTGAAGTTTGACAAATCTGGCTATCATTGCCAACACTCCTACTCCTGAAAAAACGAAAGGCCTCCACTCCATTTTCCTACTTCGGATCTAACATTCGAACATTTTCCAAACAATTCATCCACCTTTATGATTCAAAAACCTCCCACCACTGATTAACCACCCCTAACATACATCATCCTAGTTCCTCACACCAAAAGCTACCTACTCCTAAAAATTTAAATTCCAACATTTTCAAGAATTTTCCTCTGATCCATCAAATCCCTAATCAAATTGTCCAAAACCCACCTACCACTCAATCCATACCTGTAAAAATGGCAATTCATCTTCCAATATTGCTAGAATCATACCCTTCCTCTACAACACATGTTGAACTCGAACATTATGAGAAGAAGGAGAAGGACTGGAAAGTCATAAAAGGAAAGGCTGAGCAAAGCATCAGAAAGGAAGTTATGAATGCAATGAAGGAATTTCAATACACCCCAGACATTGTGGGATTGAATTATAAAGATTTGTGCATTCATCCACATTTTGAGTGGAGTTGAAAATCCTTTGACTCATTTGAGGGCTTATTGTGACCAACTAATAGGAGTAGGGAAACGTGAAACTTTGTGAAAGCATTTCTTTAGTTGAAGTCTAAATGGAGAATGTTCAGAATTATTTATTTCAAAAAATATCAAGTAGTGGCCAAGTTAGAACGCTTTGGCTAAAGACTTATTTGAATGGTTTAGTTATAATGTAGAATTGATCCCTAATCGATACCCTTTAGAAAGAATCAAACAAAATTATACTGAAAGCTATCGAGAGTATGCATACCATTGGAAAAGGGAGGCTACAAGAGCTAGGCCTCCCATGGAAGATAAAGAAATTATTAAAGTCTTCATGCGCATTCAAAAGCTAGAGTACTACAATAGGATGTTGCTCATTTTAGGAGGGAAGTTCAGTGAGATAGTCAAAATTGGTGAGGCTATTGAAGACGATCTCAAGCCCGGAAAAATTCGTCTGAATGACTCCCCATGATGAATCCTCAGGTCCATTGAGAAGGAAGAGGGAAAATGTTTCCTTTTTTCATTTGAATCTAGCCAAAAATGAAAGAGGCATGCCGGTCTCAATGTTCGAAAGCCTTTACCATCCAAAATCTACCCTTTAGCTTCGCTAAATCCTTACCCTATCCAACCAAATTACAAAGCTCACCACAAAATTATCCAAATTACCAAGATCCATTGCTAAATTACCCAAATGTTCAATAAGTTACAAAGTTGTATTGCCAAATTACCTAAATGCCCCTCCTATCTATCAAGTACCTCTGGCTACACAAAATTTTTATAATCTTCCTCGTCCAAACCATGAGAAGAAATACTCTTGAGTGTTTATTTTTTTGGTTGAAAGTGAAACCCAACTCTTTATGAGATTGAAAGCAGATGGTTTGATACAAACAATTGATCCAAAAAATGTCACCCTCAATTCCTGACATTACATCCTCGGTCATTATTGTCTTTACCATTCAGGAGGTGTTGGACACACCACCGAGAATTGCATCCATTTATAGCATAAAATTCAGCACTTGATTGATCAAAAAATTGTCAGCCTTCAAACTGTCACTTCCAAAGCCAATGGTAATTAACTATTGAATCATGAATGATTCGTTATTCACATGATTGATCAAAAGTTTCAAGCACCTCCCTGCCAAAATGATCATAATTATTTTCGATTACTTCCCCTTTAGTAAGGCATTAATGATCCCCCTCGTCCATGTTTTGAGAAGAAACCTGCTCGAAATTTTACTCCTCTCATTGAAATTAAGACAATTTTTGTTTTAGCAATTGACTGCGGTAGGCATAATTCATTCGGTCGAGGCCAAAACCTACCCTTTAACTTCGCAAAATCCTTACCCTATCCAACCAAATTACAAAGCTCCACCACAAAATTATCCAAATTACCAAGCTCCATTGCTATATTACCCAAATATTCATTAAGTTACAAAGTTGTATTGCCAAAGTACCCAAATGCCCCTCCTATCTATCAAGTACCTCTGCCTCCCCAAAATTTTTATAATCTTCCTCTTCCAAACCATGAGAAGAAACATTCTCGAGTGTTTATTTTTTTGGTTGAAAGTCAAACCCAGCTTTTTAAGAGATTGAAAGCAGATGGTCTGATACAAATAATTGATCCAAAAAATGTCAATCTCAATTCCTGACATTACATCCTCGGTCATTATTGTCTTTACCATTCAGGGTGTTAAGAAGCCCATTTATGGTGCACTAGTAGTGTGCCATGCCTCAAACGTACTAAGGCCGATGAAAATACCGATGACAGGCACAACACAGGCGCGTCGTGCCACAGGGATTGGTGCATCATCAGCTCGTTGCCCCAGGTAGAGTTGACTGGGGTTGGTTTTTGGCAGACTGAAAGCACGCCACCCTCCCCCATCGCTCCACATATATATATATATATAAGAACTTTTTAAGCTTTTAAACCTTTCCCCTACACACAAAAACCCCACTTTTCTAAATTCGCTCTCTCTAAAACCGCCCATCTCCTCCAAATTCCAGCTTTTTCTTCACCCACATTATTTGCCAAAACCCCAAATTTCTCCATTAATCCTTATCAAAACCTTCTTCCCTAACACTTTCCCCAACTTTCACCCACTAAAATCAACTCTACTCCACCAAACTTTCAAAACCCCAAACACCCACCCACCCCACTGCCTACCAGACCTCCCTTCTTTTCCCCCAAATTTATTTTATCTTTTCTTAGTTTCTTCCATTGTTGGTTGTAAAAGATGGCTCATAGAGGCAAGAATGTTTCTAGTGGTTCGAGTACTAAGACGAAAAGGAAAGGAGCGGCTGTCGGAACTTCTAGTCGGGAAACTTCCAAAATTTTGGATGGCAAGCTGTAATGCACTATAGAAAGGATTGGTACAAATGTCAACAAGAATCCAAGTACCTAGGTGATGAGTATGCTGATGAGGGGCGATTACGACAATAATTTCCCCACATTCTCGCCCAAATCAATGCTTTGGGACTCCAATATGTCTTCATGGACTAAGGTGAGTGCAATTTAAGCTTCGTTTGTGAATTTTATGCAAATTGGAATATACATCGTGTTGAAGTAAACAAAGGGTTCTTTAGAGATAGTTGGGTGAGATTTAGTGTGAAAGCATTGAATGATTTTTTGGGTACACCAAATTATGACAATGCTAAATTTCTGGTAATGATTGAAAGACCCCCATATCGTGATATTAGGCATACATTGTGTGGGGTAAATTCTGTTGCACGGTGGGATAGGGTTAGATACACGGAACATCATTTGCATCTTCACTATGGTCATTTCAATTTAGAGGCTTGCATTTGGTTGAAAATTGTGTGTAGAACCTTGCTACCGTGTAAGCGTACAATTGATTTCCCTGGGGAGAGAGTGGTGTTAGTAGACCATTTGATGAAGGTTTGCTGGTGAATGTTGGGGCTATTTTGAAGTAAAACATGCTTAGGTCAATGGCATTTATGTTATGGGAGCATCATTACTCGATACCTCTAGGATTTACAAATTGAGGAGAAAGTCAATGATGTGTGCCCCCCCTCGTGCCCTCCACTTAGTGTGCCGCTTGGTTGATGTCACAAGAACTAAAGCGCATGATCCATTGCAAGGGCTTGTGTTAACTGCTATTGATAGGAAAGATCGTGATGATAGTTGGATGGGGCGTATGTTTGGAATGTTTGAGCTACACCTGCAGATAGGTGGCCGCCCGGTGACTGAGGATAAAATGGTGACATTCGCGCAGTGTTACCCTTTGAAGGATAGTGCAATGTACATGTATTGAATGGTCCAGGCTTTCCAAGAACCCATTGATGATGATGATGCCACTATTGATGAGGAGGACGGCTCGGAGGAGGATGAGTGAAATGATACTAGCCCTGGAGATAATGTTACTGATGCGGGCGATGGAGATAGTAATGCAGCCTCTCTAGATATGGATTTTACCACTAATGTGGCAACCCACTGATTTGAAGCACGTGGCCTAGAGGCCGATAGGGACTTTTCTTTTACCTTGGCACTTTGTTTTGTTTTGCACATTGAGGATAGTGTTTTGTATAAGAGTGGGATGGAAGTCGAACTTCATTGTACATAATTTACTACTTTATCGAGTTTTTTTTGTAATTTTTAAGAGGGTTCCTCACATTTTCTTGTTGGTTCTTTTCCCGAGGATAGCCCCATTGAATAGACTAGGAATAGTGTGTTTAGTTTTGTTGTGTCTTAGAGTCATCATAAGAGTGACAATTCCTGATGATGGATGGATGACGACCGTCTTAAGGGAAAATTAGTCACTAGGAGTAGAAAGTATGAAACGAACCTCTTTGGCACTTTGAAACCTTGTCTTGATAGTTGGCTAGACGTTATGGGTGGTAACACTTTGTTTGAAATATTGAGATGGTGACCTTGAAAACAAACATAATCTATTTGTCTTGACTGTAAATGAAAAATAAAGAATATGGGCTTAATTGTATGGAAACACCATAATGCATTTTATGTGAGAATGCTACAAGTGTTGGGTCTTTATGTGGGTCATGATTCCATGTGTGGTGAGTGGTGTTTGTTCTTTCTTCAATTGATATCCAGAACTTTCCTTGTGTGTGATTGAGTTAGTAGATTGTATGACTTAGCGAATGTGATTAAGGTGTTTCTTTGAAAAAGCAAATTCTTGACCCTACTTGGATGCCTACCATTGAAATTATCCCTAGTAAAGCCCTATTGAGCCTTTAGCCGTGTTTGTTGATAAGCCATCTAATAAGCCGAAACCCATTTGTTTGATACCAAAATCTTTTGATCCTAATAAAATCCTTAATGCACTATGTTAAGAAGAAGGGTTGAAAATGTTGGTTGATATGAAGAAGGGGTAAAATGCTAAATTGTGGGTAAAAGAAAAGAATAAGTAAAAATTCTGTTTTGGCCCTAGTCATTACTGACATTTTGCACCTTAACAAAATTAACGATGGCTATATCAGAAATATGCTCGAAACATTGGCCCTTGTCCTAATAAGGACATTGTGTAACTCACTTGGACCTTAAAATCTCAAGTGAGGATGGCTAGTGCAAAGGCATATTCAAAAAAAAAATTAAAAATATATATAATTCCGAGAAATAAAGGGCAGAGATGGAGCAACAAAACGGAGTAAATACTCATGAAATGTGTACTCGGAGAAAAGAAAAGCTAAGTAGGAAGTTGTTGGCAAAACAATGACATGTGCATTAGGGAGGAGTAGTCACTAAAATGATTTCGAAATATTTCCTCCCTTACCTTGAGCCAACATTACAACCAAATGAAAATCCTCTAGATTCCTTGAGAAATATAATGCAAAAGTGAAAATACACTATGGGCAAGCTTATGGCATGATGAGGGAGGTAGGAACTTCATTTGTGAGCGTGAGAGTGAATTTTATAAAAAGAGCCTTACGATTGAAATGCAATGTTGTTGGTGTGAAAGAAAGGCTATAATTGAATTGGTGAGAGCATTCATGAAACATGTTTGGTGCTTAATCTTGTTTGGTGTGTCTCTATGATATTGCATTAGCCCAAAATTATTGGAAAAGAGTCATTCATCGAGATTGTGAATAGTTGATTGGTAGACTATAAGGAAGAGTAGAAATTAATGCATTTAGTGTTTGCTACAAGATCATGATTAAAAATGTTTGGTCGATTGTAAAGCGAGGTGAGAAGTCCAAGGGTTAAGAGTGTGATTTGATAAGATATAGTTTGTTTGAGGACTAACAAATGTTTGAGTGTGGGGTAGTGAACTTGGACATATTTATATGCCCAACTCTTGTGAATTACCCATCTTTAACGTAAGTTTTAGGACATTTACTAATCTAACTAGCATGTTCTGGCTAAGGATTGCGATGATTGCATACTAACATACAATTACAAATTTTGTAGGGTTCCTAAGGGAAGTGATCGATACAAGGAAGAATAGTAGTTGAAGAAGACAAGGGATGCCATAAGAAAAAGCTGACGCGGCGCCCCAGCATCAGTGGTACAGCTAGGGCGTGACGTGTTAAAGGCCAAGTTACTGGGCCTGCATCTGGGCACATTGGCAGAGCGATGCGCCAACCTGCCAGGCGCGATATGGGGGCGATGCCGCACCCCTGTTCCGACTGTTTTAGTAACAACATTATTAAAAAGAATTCCTAATTGTAGTATACTTCGACTCTATTATCCCCAACTATTATAAATAGACCCTTAGGGCACCATTGTTAGGGTTCGACTTTTTATTCGTGTGCAAGAGCAAGTTTCATCATTTGTAATGGGTTTCGATCCTCTAACTCTTCTATTTTTCGAAAATCGCATGAACAATAGTATTTTGTGGTTTTCTAATAGCATGAGTGGCTAAACGCCCTAGTTCTGGGGCTATAACTATGAATTGATTGTTGATTATTTAAGGCTTTTTGAATTAATTATTGGTTGTTACTATAAGTTAATTTATATTCTTGTTTTAGTATTTCTTGACTGACCATCTAGAGATAAATATATTGTCTAAATCTTAAAATCGAGAGAGGAGGGATTAGATAGACTAGAGAATATAAAGAGCTCGGTCGACCCATTTGATTGAGGTGAGTAGTGTTCAGGAGTGACGCTTGGATGAACAATTAGCTTTGTTACAAAATAGGATGAAATATAAATGCTCGCCAGTTAGTCTATTTATCACTGCTCAATGATGTAGTTAGATAGCTAACTGGAGTAGGTGACGAGAGGTGTATAACCCGACTCATACAATTAACCCTTCAAACAAGTAACTTGAGAACTAAAATTAGTTGTAAGCCGATAATATGATACATGATATTCATTGCCTACTGTAGCCCTGAAATTGTAAACTTGCTTGAAATATCATGTTAAAGTCGTTCATAATTAGTTACTATTAGTTATTGCATAATTCGTAGTAGTAGTAAACAACAATCACCAACTTTTGGAAAGGTTACTTTGAGTTTATTTTGTAGAATTAAGTGTTAGATATAAATTGATCATAAGTCCCTTGGGAATGATAACTCGTTTCTTTAAAGAATCTATATTACTTGAGCCACCACGTACACTTGTGTGTATACTGGGGAGCAACAACCATCATGACTCGAGGAATCGGGTCGTGACAATATTTTAGGTGAACTAGTTTATATTTAAGTTAATTATATTATTTTGTTAAGATTAAGATTAAGAAGTTCGTTAATTTTTTTATATTAATCTGTCTTATTTAATATTTATCCAAATTCACCAAATAAATTAAATTTTGGTTAAATTCTTAATTCATTTGGCAAAGTTTGCCATTTATATGGCCATTTTCTAAATCCAATTCCTAACAATTTTCACTTCTATTTTAAGAATGTATCCCCTTTCAGACTCCACTTTTTGAACCCATTTTCTTAGCCAAATTTTGGCCCAAATCAGTTACAAATACTCAGCCCATAACCCAGCATCAACTTATTCACGTTTTAGCCCACAAAAGACCAAAACCGGTCCAGTTCTACTATATCAACAAAATACCACTTGATTCAATTCCCATTCCCGAACGACACAACCTTATCTTCTTCACGACAAACCCACAAACGTGAATCAATCTAGTAGCAAAGAAGCAACCCAAAAATGCCAAGTAGTCTAGCACAATGAATCCAGCGACCCGAGCCAATCCTTGCACGTCGTCCTCTTATTCCTTATGTTTTCCCTACGCAAATCGTACAAGAACATTCTCAAATCATATAGGTGGACGCATCTCCTTGCAATATCGTCCTTTGCTCACAAGCAGACGTCCCCAATCATATTTCTATTGGAATGGGTACTAAGTCTTGGCTCGTAACCTTATCATCCAAGAAATTTTTCTAATTTGAATTGGAAATCATCCAATATCCACCCAATTTTCCCCCAATCGAGCCTCAATTTTCCTCTATATAAACCCCTCATACCTATAGTGTAAGTGTTACACCTCAGATTGAGATAAGGAGAAAATATTCCTTCCATAGTAAATTCGGCGAAGTAGAGGGTGAATGCCGAGTGACATGGCGATCCGCCAAATGCAACCACCCTCGCCTATTGACCTTTTTTTAGTGTCCAGGTTCTTGAACTTTAGGCATGCCAAGTCAGGCTCGCCATTCCATTCATCGTGTTGCCCAAGGTCCCCTCCCCTTCGCCTGCTTTCCTGGCTTTTAAGCCAACTCACTGTAAATTTAGGTGAGCCAAGCGTCCATTTGGCGAGTCTCCAAGTGAGGTTCAGCGAACCTCGGCGAGCAGTACTTATCAGTTTTAAGTCATGATCTTTTTTGTATTTTTTTGATTTATTTTAATTCTATAATATCATATTTTACCCTTCATCTAAAGAACTATATAAGCATTCTACCCTCAAATTTCCCCAACATAAGACATTCTTCTAAGAACCTAAAAGAAGATCAAACCACCTCTCCAAGATATTTCTCTCTCAAGAACATGAAGAAGAAGAAGGATTCAACTAGGGTTTTAGGCCAAAGTCTCAATTCCTCCATTAAAGGCTAGAATTTATATTCAAGGTATGATAGTTTTCATCCGTGGATTCCTTCCATCCCTGGAGCTCCCAAATTCCTCTATTTCAAAAGTAGAATTCCCCAATTGAGTTAGGGTTTTCTTCAATTATCATGGGTTCTTTTCATTATTGATATAAATGAGTGAATTATGATCTTTTATACATGAATTGCTGAAATACTATGTTTTATGTGGGTTTTCCCCTATGAACCCAGGTAGTCCCCATGTTTTCAAGTTATAAATCATATGATTTGGGATTTTGATCTTAAAGGAAGCGTTTTATGAAATTAGGCATGTATTGCAAGATTTACATGAATTTATGATGAAATCCTTATCTAACCCATGTTTTCTAAGTATTGATGATTGAAAGTGGACTTTGAACCTCAAGAGGTAAATTATGGACTTATGCATTTGTTTATGAAATCTATGCAAATGTTTTGAGGGTTCTTTGAGAATAAAGTACCAATGATGATATTGTTGTTGTGTTGTTGAAATGATATTCTCATAGATATATACTAGCATGATGTGAAAGGTTTTTTCACTTAGAAAGGATTCTTACGTTGAAAGACTTTCTCTCCTAATTGAATCAAAGAGTAAGAGTTATCTTAATGAACATAACATGGATTGGTTGTCCAAGGACACCTTCCATGGATAATGAGAATTAGTAAGAAAAGACTATTCCGTGGGATTTATGCTTAGCACCGCGACGATATTGTTATTGAGATGAAATTTCTCCCATTAGTAGAGGTTGGGTTTCTAGAAGAGATCTCATGAGATTAAAGCTCTCCCGTTAGGAGAGGTCGAGTTTATAGTAGCAATCTCCTTATCCCTTAACTTTGTTTCCCCATAGGATGATTAGCTAATGGATCCACTGAAGATAGAAGTTCATGGTTCTACCTTGGAAAGTAGGACAAACCTTTTCGGTGTGGGACACACCGGGGGATCATGTTATAGATCACATGGTCTCTATGTCGGTTCAGGCTAATTCCTCATATTAATAATGAACTAAGGTTACTCAAGGACTATCTCATATGTGTTCAAATATTTTAAAGATGATATTACCTTGAATTGACCATGTTTTTATGAAGTATGTTTTCTAACTCTCTTGTATCATGATTTAGCTTGGTCAATTGCATGTCATGAAATGAAATGTCCCATTTAGCTGTTTAACTGTTTTATGCATGACTATAATACTTGGTACATTTTTTTGTACTAACGCATACTCTTCCCTACATTTTCCCCAAATGTAGGGTCCGATATTCAGGGTCATCAGTTCTATGGCTACAGGTTGACTTGAGATTTCCTGAGTTTTGGTGAGTCCTCATGCTTCGAGGACAGAAGTTTATTGATTCACTTCCTTTCATGTATTTCTCTTTTGGACATGATGTATGGGCTAGTCCCAAATTCATTCTATTGTACAAGATAGTTTTATTGAGACAAGTGTTTTAGACTTTTGCTTTTCTTTAATAAAAACTATTGGACTTTGACTATTGTTTTACTCTTGTTCTATTTCTTATGTTATAAGATCTATGTGGCTTGTACGGAGTCCTTCGGGGTTCTATACCCCATGTTGCATCTAGGAGGTACCTCTGGGTAGTGACAGTGAGAGGGTTGGTTTTTTTATTAGCTTAAAATTTTACATCTAAGAAAAATAGGATATAAAGAATACACAGTGATAAACTGGTGTAACATCCCGTATCCAAAAAGGGAAAAATGGCATATTTCCAAAAAGTTGCAGATGCCATCCACGGCTCGTGGACAGTCGGGGTCAGTCGGGGTCCATGGATTGGTCACCTTGGATCAATTTAGGACCTTGAAACCACGACTGTCACACCTCAAATCCCATTAAGACGGACACGTACCCGATGCCTTAAAGGCCCGACAAAACCAACATGTAACATGTGCTTACTATGAATATAACTATGGCATTCTTGTGACAAGTTCACATAGGATGCAACGATATAAACCAACATAAGTAGATCCAAAACTTATATACAAGACTTGGCCGTTGAGGCCACAACTTGTTAAAACACAACTAAACCATATACATAAGTATACAAAGACTCTAAAGATAGAAAACGTTAGATTAGGTCGGGACAGACCCCGCCTTACCCTTAACTACGATATAATACCAAAATGAATCTACCAAGGACTCAATAAGGCACCGAAGCAACCTGGAGATCACCAAAAGTAGTTGAGTGAGGTATGCTCCTATTGAGGAGGTCTACTAGCTGGAGTACCTGCAGCATGAAATGCAGCGTCCCTCGCGAGGAACGTTTGTACGAAAAAATGTACTGAATATGTAAGGCAATAACATATATAAAATAAGAGCTCTAATGAAACCAAGTATTAATAAATGTGTGCATAAATCAGAATAGAAGACCACCTTTGTTAAATCTTGTGGGATCGTGTATGCTACATTCTTGTCGTTACCTTTCTGTGTGTTATGATCTTTATAAAACATCTGATATGACTGACCAGCTGATCAGTGGTAGAAGAGGATGACCCATGCTAGGCATTTTAACCCCTGTGATGCTGTCCTCATATTTACACAATTTGGGATTGGCCCATGCTAGGATTTTGCCCCTGAGCTACCACCCTTCTGTACCAATTGGGATCGGCCCATGCTAGGCTTTCGCCTCTGAGCTGTCACCCTTAATTATATTGATTGCTTCACTTAGATTCTTTAATCTTTAAGATTGTTGGTTTGGTAGTCATAATTTTTTTTTATATTTGGAACTACGGACCAATAGTGGAAGACATGAAAATAATACTTCAAGGCAGTAACAATGAAATAAGGAACTATGTAACATCAATGCATTACTTGTGAGCTTAAATGACACAATTGACTTCAACTAACTAGGAGGAGAATTCACCAAACTTACTTTTGCAAATACCATTTTTATACCAACACATAGAAGGATAATTAGAAAATTATAAAGTAGTAAACATATAATGAAACAATTCTATACATAAAGGAGAGGGGGAAATATTGTTAGCTATTTGGAGATCGTACGCTGCTACTATGTTTCCTTTACTAGGAATAGAACTTAGGAAATTCACTTATTGATATTAATCACAAGTATCAGATGTCATGCCAAGGAATATGGAATCGAATAGCCCTACATACCTTATTTTCTGACTAATACAACTGTCACGAGTCAGCCTCGCTTCTTTGGTGCTAATCTATAATATAAGTCATGATAAAGCTAATGTTAGCAGTTAATCACATTAAGGCCCTCAAAATAATAGTATCTAAACACTTGACGGAAAGTAGGCCCATACAACCCTTACACAAATGGTGAACCACCATACCCTTCTTGTAACAACCCTCAAAATGAAGTAGGATAAAGTAGAGCCTCACATGGGTTTTAAGAATTAATAACTTGTCAAAATAATGAAGAATAGCCTTTTAAGTCAGTTCTAAAGTGTTTGGAAGTCAAGCGTCAAGAGACGACCAAGACATTTGGAAACTAGTCTTTTACGTGTTGGTGTGTTCTAGTATGTTGTTCGTGTTTTTATGTATTGTTTGGAGTCTAAAATCAGTGGAGGTGACCCTAGTATCTTAACAAATTTTTTTATGGTCAAACAAGTTAGATATGATGCCCCGGGGGCCACCCTAAGGCTCCCCGAGGAGGACCCCAACCTTGGCCAAGCAAGCTACCAAGGCAGCTTGAAGTTGTCCCTGGAGGGAGTGGCTCGACATCGCGGACCTGCTCCATCAAGGGCCAAAAATTTTGGTCCGCATCGCGGATTCTACTCTCTTGAATTTAATTTCTAGAAAACTTGTGGAAACATCTCCGCGTCGCAAACTTGTTTCCCAACGAAATCTGTGAAAATAAAACTAACGTTTGACTTGTTTAAAAGGTACAACTAAGTGAGGGGTATGTTGGGTAATTATTATAAATGGTTATTCTACCTAGTTTAGGGTATTTTAAGGTTGTTAAAACCCATAAACCTAAAATTAGACCCTATTCTTCAAATTGACCCTTCCCTCTCAAAATATATTCTCTCAAAAACCCATTGAAGACCTTGATGAAGCTCAAGCTAGAAGATGGGTTTTCAACTGATTTCTTCTTCAATTTCATGGGTCTTCAATAATTAAGGTATGGTGACTCTTGATTCTTGAATAACCTCTGATTCAAGGAGTTCTATCAAAGATTTTCAAAAGTGATTCAAAGATCAAAATTCCCAATTTTCAATCTAAACATGAGTTCCTTGTCAAATGATTTTCTAAATCATTCTATTGATGAATTAATGTGGAATTAAGCTTTTTAAGACAATTTTCAAAGGAATTCTTGAAGAACCCATGATCCCCAAATTCTCAAAAATTGGCCTATGATGTGGGTATTTGTGAATATGATCTCTGTTGGTGAAATTATTTTAAATTAGATTGTATTGATATTTCTTATGATTATATATACTTATTCATGTTGAATAGTTGGTATATTGATGAGTTGAGGATTATAGTCTTATGGGCAAAGTTATGGGTTGATCCCTTTGTTTATGAAATTGTAATTAGACTATGTTTATGATATTGAATTACATTGTTGATTCCTATTTCTACCTATGTCAATTGATTATGAATTGTTGAGGATTGATCCATGGTTATCATGGCTTGGAGAATTGATAAGTTGACCTAACTTCTAGTCTACTGTAACAACCTGTATCATGCGTATGCTAGTTCTATTCACGTGATATTTGACATAGCCTTATAATATAGGTGAGGGACCGTACTCTTTATATGATTAGTGTTGGTTTAAACTAGCTCGCAAGGTGATGTAACACCTTACACGTTTCAGCATGTGTACTGCAAGTTAGCTCCACAGAAGTATTTAAACTAGAGGTAGTAAAGTGGTAATTGGGCCAAATGCATTACCACCTACTTGCATTAATTTGGCCCAAGTTGAGTAGAAGGATAAGGGAAAAATGGACAGCCAAGGCCCAATAGTCTTAAGTCCAAAAAGGCCCAAGTGAAAAGTCCAAATAGGTGGACCACCTACTTGCTTTAATTATGGCCCAAATTGACATGAATAGAGGGGAAATTCGGAATAGAGCCCAAACAAATGTTGAAGTTCCCAAAAGCCCAAGTTAAAAGGCCAAATAGGTGGGGCCAAGTAGGTGGGTCACCTACTTGACAATGTATGGCCTAAAATTGGTCAAGAAATTCGTCCATTACACATCCCTTTTAAAGGGATAAAGATCAAATCTTTTACTCCATTTTTCACTTGCAAAATTTTCAGATTTCTTAAGTTTCTCTAAGGTCTCTCTTGGCTTCAATCAGCAGCCCTAAAACACCCTAGATTCTTGAGTATCTCCCTTTTCAAGTAAAAGTTTGAAGGAGAGCTTCAGTTCTTGAAGTACAAGTTTAGAGGATAAATTTTCAGAAACTAAGGTAAGGCTACTTTGCAATATGTTTTTTTTTTAAAAGTTTGGATTTGTAAGAATATGGTCTGCTGATTTAGTAATCCTTCATTATTCTCAAGATAATTTGGAAAAGACAACCTAAACCTTGAAGTTAGCAAGTGAGGTTGCTGTCCAACAAGGTGAGTTACTGAAATTTTCATCCCTCTTTTGTGCTTGAATTGTTTAAAGGATTTGGTATGTGTTAATGAGCTGAGAATTGTTCCTTTTACATGGTGTGAGATGGGAGAATGTTCAGGTTGATTGTGCATGTTGGGACAGCCATGGAGGGGAGTCCCCTTTAACTCAATTGTTAACCCATTTGAGCATTTTAAATGTAATGTTAGTTGGATGCTCAAGGGACAAAGAGTCGGAAACGGTGAGTCCTTATACATAAAGAGGCATGTGCAGAAGTCATGAGAACTTGTTAAAGGATAAAACGGTAAAGGATAAAATAACGTCCCATCTAATTGGGCATTGCATGAGCTTGCTGCCTGCAACCCCTTTGTATACTGTTTTACATATGTTACAAATGCCCAAGGAGTTTCAGGGGACCTTATTAGAAGGTCGTATTGTATATGACGTTATTAAAGGAGAAGGGGTGGAATGCATACCATCGGTTTGATAAATTAATAATCGGAAAGGAAGGAGGTTAATTCGTTGTACTATCCGAGTGGTACAGCAAGGTATGTAAGGCTATTTGATTCTATATTCTTTGGCATGAACTCTACTT
The DNA here is from genome assembly GCA_029007595.1 of Solanum commersonii. Classification (NCBI taxonomy): domain Eukaryota; kingdom Viridiplantae; phylum Streptophyta; class Magnoliopsida; order Solanales; family Solanaceae; genus Solanum; species Solanum commersonii. The sequence goes on from JAJTWQ010000012.1 coordinate 5,525,928, forward strand.
GTGTCACTACCAACAAGTGAGCTTCCTAAGTGCTCTTTCAAGTAAAAGACACATAGTGGCAGCGTACAATCCCAACCACGGCTAACAATATTTTCCCCTCTCCTTAGTGTGTCGAATTGCTTCAATATATGTGCATCTTTACTTTCCCAAGTATTGGTATGAGAAAGGGTAATTTCAGCAGTGGCTTTGTGATTCCTCCTATCAATCAAATGAGGTCCATTGCGTCATTTGAGCTCTTATGTAATTCATTAGTGTTACATTTCTGTCTCGTGTTATTATTACTACCCTAAATGCATATTCACATGTTTCCTACTACTGATCCACGGTTACGATACTCAAAAATAATTATGACCACCAAAGTAACAATCTCAAAGATTACGAAACTATATGAAGCGGTATATGTGTAAGGGTGGCAGCCTAGGGGCGAAAGCCTAGCATGGGTCGATCCCAAATTTATATGTTTGAGGACAGCATCCCGGGGTTAAAATGCCTAGCATGGGTCATCCTCTTTTACCACCGATAAGTTGGTTATTTGTATCACATGCTTTACGAGAGATGACAAAGTAAAGAAAATTTCAGAAAAGGATATAATGTACATGATCCCACAACAGCAACAAGGGTGGTCTTTTAATCTGATCTATGTATTTACATATTGATACTTGATTTCAATTGAGCTCTTGTTTACAAATGTCATTGCCTTACATATTCAGTACATTCTTCGTACTAACGTCCCTCTCGGGGACGCTGCATTTCATCTTTGCAGCTACAGTACTCCAGCTAGTAGACCTCCCAGTAGGAGCACAGGACACTCAGCTGCTATTGGTGAGCTCCCAGTTGATTCGGGGCTTAACCGAGTCTTTGGCATCTTTTTTTTGTTACCGTATAGTAGTTAAGGGTAAGGCGGGGCCCTGTCCCGACCTAAACTAAGGTTGTCTATCTTGTAGAGGCTTTGTAGACTAATGTATAAAGTTTGGATGTGTCTTGTCGCTTAACAATTGTGGCCTCAACGGCCAAGTGTTGTACATAAGTTTTGGGCCTGTCTACGTTGGTTTCTTATCACTATAGTGCATATAAGCTTGTCATAGCTTCATTGTTATCATAGTTAAATGTATGGTAAGCACAGGTTACATGTTGGTTCTCTCGGGCCTTTGGGGTTCGAGTGCCTGTCCGTCTTAATTGGATTTGAGGCGTGACATCTACAGTATAAGAATTGATGTTGTAAGGTTTGATCCACTTATGGTGGAGGCGTTTACTTCTTGTCTATCTATACATGTTGAAATCATGGCCTTGAAGTCAATAAATGTGAAGTGAATTGATGATTATGATGCATATGTTTATGAAGTTGTGCTATGAAGGTTATGTATGAAATTCTCAATGCTAGCATGATGTTTAAAGTGTGTTGATGATGAGGAGTATAATGTGAATATAATCTTAGGGGTAAGGTGTGGTCTACATGATTGATTATGTTAGGTACTATTGTGGAATGACCCGTACCTATACGACCCCTCTATGAAAGTTTGATCATATACATGTTAGGAGTACCTATTCAATGTTGAATGTTTCCTTGTCTCCT